>OZ012738.1:493064206-493664206 GCA_963859935.3 Lathyrus sativus
CAAAAGATCCTCAAGTGATTAAATTGTTCTTTCAGTCTGACCATCGATCTGCGAATGATAAGTTGAACACAAACGCAACTTCGTACCCAAAGCACTTTGCAAACTCTCCCAAAATCTCGAGGTAAACCTCAGATCTCTATCTGACACAATGCTAGACGGAATACCATGCAAACTGACAATCCTCTCAATGTACAGCTTTGCCAAACTCTCCAACGGGTAATCCATTCGCATAGGAATAAAGTGAGCAGATTTGGTCAATCTATCCACAATAACCCAAATAGCTTTAAAGTTACTCGGCGTCCTTGGTAAACCAGATACAAAATCCATATAAATGCTATCCCATTTCCACTCAGGAATAAACAACGGTTTCATCAAACCCGACGGTTTCTGATGCTCAATCTTTGACTTCTGACAAGTCAAACATGAATACACAAACTCGGCAATATCCTTCTTCATACGAGGCCACCAAAACACTTTCCTCAAATCTTGATACATCTTAGTAGCACCCGGATGAATACTCAACCCACTACGATGCCCTTCCTCAAGAATACTCTTCGTCAGCTCAACAACATCTGGAACACAAACTCTATCATGACACTTCATGATACCATTTTCATCAATCCGAAAATCACCACCTCGACCTTGATTGATCAAAGTCAACCGATCAACTAAACTCAAGTCAGATTTCTGTCCTTCTCGAATCTCGTCCAAAATACCACTAGTAAGCTTTAACATACCCAGCTTAACTCCGTAAGAAGTCTTCTCACACACCAAAATCAAATCACGAAATTTCTCAATCAATTATAACTCTTTCACCATCATCATCGATATATGCAACGATTTCCTACTCAATGCATCAGCTACCACATTTGCTTTACCCGGATGGTAATTTAAACCAAAATCATAATCCTTCAAAAGTTCCAACCATCTTCTCTGTCTTGAATTCAATTCTTTCTGATCAAAGAGATACTTCAAACTCTTATGATCACTAAACACCTCAAATCTCGAACCAAACAAATAATGCCTCCAAAGTTTTAGCACAAATACAACGGCGGCCAACTCTAGGTCATGCGTCGGATAATTCTTCTCATGCACTTTGAGTCTCCTTGAAGCATAAGCTACAACTTGTTTATCTTGCATCAGCACACCTCCCAAACCCATCAAAGAAGCATCACAATACACAACAAACGGTTCTGTCGGATTTGGCAAAATCAAAACAGGAGTTGTCGTCAATCTTTTCTTAAGCTCTTGAAAACTTCCCTCACACTTCGCATCCCAAACAAAAGCTTGACTTTTCCTATTCAACTGCGTCAACGGTAAAGATAACTTGGCAAATCCTTCAATGAATTTCCGATAATATCCCGCCAAACCAAGAAAACTTCTAATCTCAAACACTGATTTCAGAGTCTCCCATTGCGATACCGCTTCAACCTTCGATGGATCAACTGCAATACCCCTACTCGAAATCACATGACCAAGGAAACTCACTTTCTTCAACCAAAATTCACACTTAGAAAGTTTAGAGTATAACTGCTTCTTTTTCAATACAGATAACACAATCCTCAGATGCTCGACATGTTCTTCTTCACTCTTCGAATAAATCAAAATATCATCAACGAACACAACCACAAACTTGTCCAAATAAGGATGGAAAATCCTATTCATGTACTCCATAAATACACCTGGTGCATTAGTCACACCAAATGGCATCACAGAATACTCATAATGTTCATACCTCGTGTTGCACCCCAAAATTTGCCTAACCTTTTCTTACTTGGTTTATGTTTCATTGCATTAGCATTGCATTGATCTAAAATTTGCATAGCATAGCATTATTCATTTGTGCAGGGGATCAAGTGTGGTTTATATCCAGAGGTCTTATTCAAGCTTGAGAAGTCACCAAAGTCATCAGGAAGAAGGTTGGGTTTTTGAGAGGTTCAGTTGTTTGTATGTGGTTAATCTCCTAATCTGAGGACCAATTGAAGACCATTAGAGAGGGTGTGGATAAATCTCATAGAGTGCCTTGAGGGTCATGTTGGAGCTCAATCAAGTCATTATGCCAAGTGGGAAGAGCCACAGTTGAGGGTGTTGCAATTAGGGTTTTCATATGAGTAACCCTAAGTCAACTGTGCAATTGAAGAGGATCAAAGCTCATTTATATGTCTTTGTAATCATGGATAGTTGTGTTGAGATACATGAGATGATATTTCAAGATCAATTTAAGAAGAATTCAAAGTGTGAGGAGTTGCTAAATTAGGGTTCTCAGGGTAAAATCCCCTATTTAGTGCCTAACTTCAAGACCACTTATCTCAAGATACAAGTTTCATCTCCACCTTTTTACAACATGAAACTTGTATAGCATGCTCTTAGATTTAATTTGAGTACTAGAAGTCCTCCATTGGATTTATAGAACTCAAGTTATGGTCCAGACAGGTTACAGGTCATCTGAGGAATGTGAAATTTGTCTGTGAAAGTTCACCAACTTCCGTGGAACCTTTGACCTAGAAGGGTGTTTTTCCTAAACTTTTGGCCAACATGAAAGTTGTATGTCTTGATCTTAGCTTTCCAAATTGTACTAGAAGTCTTCCATCTGATTTATATAACTCAAGTTATGAGGTTTACAAGTTAGGGGTATTTTGGGAAAGTGAGATTATAGGTCATTTGGAATCATAGGTGATTTTCTCTATCTTGAAAGCTTCAAATGAGATTTTTTTCAACACAAAACTTGCTCAAAATGATGTTTTTAGGTCAACCATGTCCTCATGATGAATTGATTTTGCCTAGGGTGAGACTTGGTTTGAGAAATTTTGCAAAAGGGAGAATTTAAAGGCATTTAAGTGAAAAATTCAAATTTAATTCATTTTGTGCTCAAACAAGGCAAGTGAGTATTCATTTTAATCAGAAAAACCATTTTGAGTACTTTGGCATTATTAGATTTTTCATTTGAGGTCTAATTTATGGTGGTTTGACTTGTAACTTCACAAATAAGCAACATATCATAACTTGGTCATTAGAGGAGTTCAAGCTCTCTAATCACTCTCTACACTTTCCACAGACCATAAGCAATTGAATTGAAGCTTCCAAGGGAAGTTTTGAGCCAGAATTCGTGCATTCCCTGTTTGAATTTTTCAAAGAAGATTGAAAATTGGATATTCTGATTTGGGCTTCTAATGGACTTCCAAAGCCCACAAAACACTTCTATATAAGTTCTGTGATTGATTTAGAGCAATTTTGGAGATCGTTTCGTGGCAGAACCAGAGTTTGCAAGTTGAGTTTCAAGAGGAGAAGTGAAAATCATGATTTCAGTTTCAGACCAATTCAAAGCAAATTGAAGTTACAAACACCTTCAACATCAAGCATTGAGTAGATCTGCACAATTTGAAGCTGAGAATCGTGTTCTAGATACCTCAATTTCAAGCTCTAACACAAGTATGTAGTTTTCAAAATTGCTGAAGATTCATTGTGTTTTAGCATATGTTAGCATGCGGTTAGGCTTTAGGAAGTTGTTTAGATGGATTCTGGATAGAGAATTGAGAGTTTAGAGACAAATTAGGTTGACCTGTGATTTCTGTTTGGAGTTGGTTTAACTTGATTATGAGGATTCAACACGATCTAGATGTTTTAGGATGATCAGTGAAGTGTGAGGAACAGATCTATGGTTTTAGATTAAGGATTGGTGAGATTTCAGAATGAGTTGAATTTTATGATCTTCATCGTGTTTTAAGATCTATGAGGAATTAGAGGAAATGAAGGTCATATTTGAGATCAGCATGAGATTTGGAGTGGATTGATGTAAATTTTATTGGAGTTTGGTGACCTGCAACTGGATGTTCGCCGGAGAAGACGGTGGCACATCACCGGACCACCGTGTGGTCCACCTCTGCAACTTTCCCTCCCTTTCAACATTCAAACGAAGAAGATGGATTGATTACCCTTGGATCTGGTTTGAAACATGACTTTGTATGCAGATCGTGTGGCCATGTTTTAATTTGAGTTTTGCCTTGGACTAATTGAAACACGGTTGTTTCATTAAATGTGCTGGCGCCTTGTGAGACCTCAGATTCCTTGACCAGTCAATTGATCCAACGCCTCCCATTTAATCTTGCATTTTATTTGTTTTAATTCATTTTCCTTTTATTTTAATTGCTTAATCATTCTAAAATTCATTTTAATTTCAATATTCATTAGAAAAATAAAATAAAAATATGTCCATGCTCCTCATTTTATTTGTGATTTTTCTGTGCTTTTACATTTGACGTTTGCCTGATTTTCAATTTAATTTGATTTTCTCCATTTTATTAATTGCTTTAATTTTGCATATTTGTTCCATGATTTTGCTGATTTTTGTTCTTGCAATTGCTAGATGGTAGATTAGAGATGCATGATCCCCTATGATTTAATTTAGATTTTTTAGACAACATTAGGTTCTGTTTTGGATTAGGATCTTTAGACCTTCCATTTTAGGGTTCTTATGTGGTACCTTATGATCTAGGATTTCTTTAGGTGACTTCCCTTTAGATTAAGGTTCTGATCCTTTGCCCATAAGTCCTCAACATGCGCAGGTTCCCTTAGAAAATTTCTTAGGATTTTAGAATGTGTTTTAGGATTTTTCATAGATTTAATACTTAGGCTAGTTTTAAGATGCTTTCAACATAGCACTCGCTTTAGAATGACTTCAATGGTTGCCTTTAGTGCATAATAAGTTTGCTAATCTTCTTTGATGGTGCTTTAGACATGTATAAGCTTCTGTTTGGTTGATGGTGGTGTTTGATTTGGTGTTTAGGCCTTCTTTTGGTAGCTTTCTTTGAGCTTGTTCAATTAGGAGTAAAAAGAGCTTACTTTGCTTTCTCTTTCTTCAAATAAACATGGATTGCTTTGATTGCTTTCCATTCTCATCCTATGATTCAAGGTCCCTATGTGAAAGCATCATCTTACCTTTGGAAGGATGTGTGGCATTTTACAAGAGGTAGAACCTTTGAGGATGCCTTTCTCAGATGACTGGTTGAGTGTTAGGAGGGATTCCCTTGGTTTCCTTCCTGCTTCCCATCATCAATCAATAATCTTGATGTTAATTCTCTCCCCTCTTGTTGAAGCTTGAAGATGAAGAATTCTGTTGAAGATGGCTTGGATTTGGAGTTAGTTGCAGTTTGTCTGTTTGATTGTTTTGCTGTTTATCTGCTTTGCTGTTGAGCTGTTTGTCTGCTAGTATTGTCAGCTGTATTTTCTGACTGCTCTGCTTTGTTTGTGTGACTGATTGACTGTGTGTTGAATTAGACTAGGTTTCTCATATAGTGATCTAGGCTTAAGAGCATCCTAAAGGTTGAGAATAACTCCCTTTGCTTGTCTGCATTTAGAGGTTGAGTCTGTCTCCCTCTGCTTGACTGTTATTGCTTGGCTTTGCTTGCTGGTTTAAGGTTGAGTCTGTCTCCCTTGCCTGTGTTTTGTGTGACTTGGTCTTGTTGAATTTTCTTTCTTCCATTATCTTTTCATTTATTCATATTTGGCTTGAGGTTGAGATTAGCTTGTGGAGGCTCCTGCCCTGCACATATTTCCTCCCTCACTTGCATTGCATGCATTTTATTTACAGTTGTTTTTGTACAGTTATTTCTGTTACTGTTTGTTTTCCTTTGCCATGTTCCCCTAGGAACTCTGACTTCTCTTGTTCAAGAGAAGTTATGACAGACATTAGGGTTCTAACCATGCATGATAACATTAGTTAGCTTCCCTCCTAATCTCAACCATAGGATCAATTTTGCATGACAACTTTAGGATTGGATCAGTTCCCTTTAGCGCGTCTTTCTCTTCTCATCTTCAAACAAATCAAAATACAGTAATAAAGGTTAATTGACGTCGTACGCTACGAGCCTTAAGCTATCTGAGAAAGGGTTGTTGGAGAGTTTCTTTCCAACGGTCTGGATGTTTAGTATGGTACCCTTTGGGTGACATGTGACGCATTCACTCTCAGGTCATAGTCTCTAGTGCGATATCAGTTGCAAACATCCATAAAAGATACTTCTCTAAAAAATAGAAAACAAAGATCAAACTCTTTTTGTCCTCTTGGACCTTTAATCCCTGGAAACCCTTTTCAGAAGGAGAGTTTTGTTAACTCTCGGTTCTACCGCAAACGGTAAACGCCTAAGTCTCCGTCGAGCGAGCTACATACACCAAACTGCTGGAACCGTCTGTTAACCCTACTCGGATAAAAAAGACAAACCTGTGTCTCTTGTGTCCCGAACTACGTTTGCTCTGATCTTTCGCGCTGTGTGAAAGTACGTAGGTACGAGATGCGATATCTCGGCGAGCAACCTTCCCCCGTAGTTAGGCGAACTACGTTGACTCTGATTTCTCGTTTCAGACGGGAATACGTAGGCATAAAGTGCGACACTTTGCTGAGTCATTTTCTTTTCTTTTCAGACCAGACCTTTAGCGTAGATAGTTTTAACAAACACGTAAGATAAACACAACAAGCGTGGATCCCGTCGAGTACGATGGACGTGAGGGGTGCTAATACCTTCCCCTTGCGTAACCGACTCCTGAACCCAGACAATGGTTGCGATGACCTTGTCTTATACCTTTGCGTTAGGTTTTTCCGATCGTTTCCTTTCCCGTTCTAAGGGATAAATAATGAAAGGTGGCGACTCTCATGTTTTGCCGGCCTCATTTTTCACAGTAGCGTCAGCTGGCGACTATGCTGGGGACTCTGGTTCCCTATGCGAGTCAATCCTAGCGCTTGTGTGTTTACCTGTTGGGTTTTATTTATCGCATTTTACTTTCCGCATTTTATTTTCAGTATGATATTATTATTGTGCTGTTGTGGGAAGGGGCTCTAATGAGTGAGACGCCAGACCCAGGCTTGAGTGTAATTAGCATTAGTTGTGGAAATTAGTGGGTGCGTGCTTGCTTTGCAGGCACTAGTGTCTCATGAAATCCACGCTCAGAGGAGGTTCTCCCGGTTGACTTCTTTTCCGGCCCTTTGGGCCTGAGGGGTTGTTGGTTTGGAGGATTGTCGACTCTATGGACCGATCATTTTTGATTCAGCTAAGTGAGGCTGCTTCAAGAGATGATGATGCCACACCTTCTGGGTATTGTATCATCGTTTCTTGAAAGTCTGTGACGCTGATGAATGCATAGGATGCCATACCTGTGTCAGTTTAGGTCCATACCTGTGAGCGGGGTCGGGTTTTTGCAGGAAACCTTAACCTTCAGACTACCTGGTTTTCTTGTCAGTGAATCAGTGTTGTTGGGTTCAGAGGTTCTTATCATTGGAGATGTGGTTGTTCTCGACAGTGCATATTTATTGGTCCTCTTCAGGGTTGTATTATCAGAGCAGTGTTGTGATTATGTTGAAGCAGAGCTTTGATCTCCTCAGCAGCTTGATCTTGATCCCCTGTTGCATGTTTGCATTTTGCATTTTGCATACTCATTTGCATATCATTAACGTGTTTATGTGTTGCAGGTGCACATTATCCCTCGGTTTCGGTTTTCTTGCCTTTTGTTGTGCTAGCATGGATTCTCTGAAGAAGAATGTGGCCTACAAGCTCCCTACCTCAGATGTTGCTCTATTGTCCAGTTTGATTGCCTTGGCAGATGATACAGTGAGAGGGGAACTCAGAAAATCTTATGGGAAGCTGTTTAGTCTGGTTTGTAAACCTTCGGTGTATGAGTTGAATGGGTTGTATGCCTTGCTGCAGTTCTATGATCCTCCTTTGAGATGCTTCACTTTCCCGGACTTCATCCTTGCACCTACATTAGAGGAGTATGTTGTGTTGTTGGGTGTGCCTATCAAGAGTCATATGCCCTTTGTTCATATGGATGCTAAGCCTAATCTGGCTAATCTAGCTCTTTCTCTTCATCTGGATGCCTCTGAGTTGCTTCTGTCTAGTTGGAATGGGGTTCCTGGATTTTCTCAGCAGTTTCTAGTTGGGAAATCCCAACAGTGTGCCAAAGACGGTTGTTGGATTGTATTCAACGCCATTCTTGCTCTCTGCATATATGGTATCATTTTGTTTCCTAACATGCCTGATTTTGTAGACTTGGATGCCTTTCATATCTTTGCATCAGGGAATCTAGTTCCTACCTTGATTGGCGATGTGTATCATTCCGTCCATTACAAGAACGAAAATAGAAGGGGTAAGAATGTATCATGCTGTGTGCCCTTACTCTATAGATGGTTTGATAGTCACCTACCCAAGAAGGGTCTCTTTGCTTCATCTGCAGCCACAACTGAGTGGTCTGAGCGATTGATGGGTTTATCAGCAGAGAGTGTTTTTTGGTTTGATCGTGACATGTTAGGTACTGAAGTCATATTCAACTGCAGTGGGTTTCTAAATGTGCCTTTGATTGGAAGAAAGGGTTGTATCAACTATAATCCATCTCTACTTGTCAGACAATTTGCTTATGCTTTGAGAGTTCCACCAAAGGATGAAGAGGTGCAGGAATCTCTGTACCTCACTGGTCTTCTAGAGGGGGATATGTTAGCTAAGCTTCAGCATGCCTGGAATGATATCAGTAGATGAGGGAAACCGTTGTTGGGTAAGATCAATAGTCAGGCTTATGCTCCGTATGTGACCTAGATCAAGACCAGAGCAGAGACGATAGGGATGCCATTTCCACCTGCCAAGCCAGAGTGCCCGCCAGTAGTTGAAGAGCCTACTACCGTGTCTATTCAGCAGTACAATCAGGTGTTAGATGAGAAGGAAGAGCTGAAAAAGGCCAATGAAGAGCTGGAGAAAGAGCTGGCATAGGTTAGAAGCGAGAGAAGTGAAGTCGCCCACTCCTTCAAGAGGCAGACAGAGTTGGTGAACAGGTTGGGCACGGACTTGACTAAGCAGATAGCTGATCGTGAGCGTTTGGGTCTAGACTTCAAATCTGTCAATGATGTACTGGTTACTAAGAAGCAAAATCTGGATGAAGCATACCGAAGAATCTCCAAGTTCAATCAGCAGTGGAATGCCACAATAGCCAACAACAAAGAGAGGGAGGACAAACTGAAACAACAGATCTCCAAATTGAAGGCTCAAGTGAAAGCTAGTGAGAAGATGTTTGATGAGGAAACCGCTTACAGATATGCCACCGAAGACATGCTGAACAAAGCTATCGCTAACCTGAAAGATCGCAAGCAGAGGTTCGAGTCTAAGAAGTGAAAGTTAGAAGATTGCTTTGGCCAGGGAGCGTGGGAAGATTCTGTTGAAGGTCTCCAGTGCACTATCCTGCAGAGGGATTTTCTCGTCGAAGGATTACTCACTCGACCTGATCACCCCATGACAAAGGAGTTGCTAGAGGAGTTTCGTGCCCGTTGTCGCACTTGATTATCTTTGTAACCCTTTGTATTTTTTTCTGATTCTTGCTGTAGGCTGACCATCACCAGGCTTGTTGGTTGAGGTCATGCTAATGATACCCCATGTATTCATTGACTTTGTACTGCTGCCTTATTGGGCCATCTATATATGAGATGTTATTTCAGTGACTAGATCCGGACTTCTTGTTATCAGCACTGGCACTCTGGCACTCGAATCGGGGGAAGAATCTCCCTAACGCGCAGACACACGTTTGCATCTGCATAAATCATTTGCATAACAGGTACCTTGTATTGTGTTTCCTAACCCTCTGTTGATGCAGGTTCCAGGATTGCCGATCAGCGAATTCATCTTTACTCTACCAGAAGCAACTGCAAGAAAGCCATGGATCAGATGCAAGTTTAGATGCAAGAGATGCACGATAGGATGGCGTAGTTCATGCAGGTGATGGAAACTGTGGCCAAGGGCCAGGAGCAGATGCAGACTCTAGTGCAGCCTCTGATCGCCCGGGTTGACAGTCAGGGTGTGCTACATGGCGGGGTTGCCACTAATCCTCCTCATGGTGAGACTCTCCAAGCTGGTGACGCTGTACCGGTGGTCGTTCTCAATACTGATGAGAACGGTAATGGAGCTGAAAATGGGAATGTGATTGGTAACGGTAATGGGCGTGTGGAAACCAACGGGAACATTGGTGCTGGAAACTTGGGTTTCAATGTGGGAGCTGGAAATGCTGAGTTTAACACTGGTGCTGGTTTTAGTGGTGCCAATCAGGGCTATGGCAATCAGGGCTTTGACAATACAGGTTTTGGCAATGCAAGCAACAACAGTTTCAGAATGGGTGCTCACAATGCTGGTTTTGGGCCAGGTGCTGGAAATCAGGGTTTTGGTAAAATGGGGTATGGTCCCAAGATCAATCAGGCTGGTTTTGGTCCTAACACTGCTTATGTTGGGTATGGTAATGAGGATTCTCACTGGGGCGAAAATCGTCAGGAAGATGCTTTCCCTCTGCCAGGCAGAGATCTTGAGATGCCCACTGACAGTGATAGAAGGTTCAGGTTGTTAGAAGAACAAATGAGGAACCTTGCTAATCAGAATTCCAAAGGGTTGGACGTGGCTAACATGGGATTGGTTCCTGGATTGAGGGTGCCACTCAAGTTCAAAGCACCCACTTTCGACAAGTATAAGGGGGATACTTGCCCGAGAGTTCACATGCGATCTTACTATCGGAGAATGTCCGCCTATTCTGATGACGAAAAGATGCTGATGCATTTTTTCCAGGACAGCTTGTCGGGACCGTCATTGGAATGGTACATGGGGTTAGAGCCTACTCAAATTGGTAGCTGGAAGGAGTTAGCCGAAGCTTTTGTCAAGCATTACCAATATAACAGTGACCTTGCGCCAAACAGGGTCCAACTCCAAAATCTTTCTCAGAAGAATGGTGAGAGTTTCAAAGGATACGCCCAGAGGTGGCGTGAGCTTGCAGCCAGGGTACACCCACCCATGGTAGAGCGTGAGTTGGTGGATATGTTTGTGGGAACTTTCATTGGGTTGTATTATGACAGACTTATCAATGGTACGACGAGTAACTTTTCTGAGTTGATACTCTTGGGGGAACGTATAGAGAACAACGTTAAGATTGGTAAGATTCAAGCGGGAGAGTCAACCTCAGCTGGAGGTGGTAAAAAGGTTTTTGGGAACAAGAGACATGGGGATACTAATTCAGTATACAACTCTCGAGGAAGGGGTAAAGGTCGAAACCAATACCGTTAGCAACAGATCGCTAGTGTGACAATTCCCATGCCTCAACAGCAACAACAACAGCCACAGCAGTAGTAAGGACGACAGAATGCTGCTCCACAAAGATATCAAGGTCGGGATAGGGCTATGAAAAGGGTATTTGATACACCTCCATTGCCGTATTCTCAGCTTCTTCCAACTTTGTTACAGCTGCAGCTTATTGAGAAAAGGACGTTGGCTCCGTTAAAGGGCACACCTCCTTTTGGTTATGACGCTAATGCACATTGCGACTTCCATTATGGGGCACCCGATCATAACATCGAGAACTGCCATGCTTTCAAGCACAAGGTGCAAGATTTATTAGATAGCAAGGCTATAAACTTTGGCAATGAGGCGCCCAACATTGAGAAAAATCCGATGCCAGCTCACGGATCTGCGCAGGTGGGTGCAGTTTTGGAAGACGCTAATCTGAATCTGGTTATGAATGTGGATGAATTGAAGACACCTTTAAGTTATGTCAAGAGCAGATTGCTGAAAGGGGGAGTGTTCCCTGGTTGTGATGCTAATTGTGTTGATTATTTAGTCCGGCCTGAGGGTTGTGATAACTTGAGAAGAGGTATTCAAGGGCTGATTGATGAAGGAACATTGCAATTTGACCGTACTGCTGAAGAGAAGCCTGTTGAGGCAATAGCTGAAAGGCAGGGTGAAGTTGCAACGATTACGATTCCATTTAAAACCGTCACGATATCGGCGCCTCCCAAGAGGCCGACTATCACAATAACCAAAGCTGGACCCATTCCGTATGAAAGCACTAAAGCCATCCCTTGGAACTATGGGGCAGAAGTTTACTGCAATGGGGAGAAGATTAACCTGGCAAGCCCGCCGGTAGGGTCAGTTGATAACCTTGTAGGGGCAGGGGGCATAACCCGCAGTGGCAGAATCTTTGCGTCACCAGAAGTAGAAGCTGAGAGAGTTGCCAAGGGGAAAGGTAAAGTCAATGAAGAAGTACCTTCTCAGGAGAAGGAAAAAGAGGCTTTGACTAAAGACGTGGACGAATTCATGAGATTGATCCGGAAGAGTGATTATAAAATTGTCGATCATCTGCAGCAAACGCCTTCCAAAATCTCGATTTTGTCATTGCTGCTTTGTTCCAAAGCTCACCGGAACGCGTTGCTGAAAGCTCTTGACGCTGCCGATGTACCCTAGGAGATATCCGTTAATCAGCTCGAAGGAGTGACTGCGCACGTGAATGCGGGGCATGGCCTTGGCTTTACAGACTTTGATTTGACACGCAGGGGCCGCAACCATAACAGTGCGTTGCATATTTCTGTTGAGTGTAGGGGCACTGTTATGTCTCATGTCCTTGTTGACACTGGTTCATCCCTGAATGTTTTGCCCAAGAAAGCATTGTTGAAACTAGATACCCGAGGTGTAATCTGCACGCCAAACGACTTGGTAGTGAGAGCATTTGACGGGACGAGAAGGTCCGTATTTGGAGAATTGACTTTGCCAATCCAGGTTGGTCCAGAAGTGTTTGGCACTGTGTTTTATATCATGGACATTCAGCCAGCTTATAGCTGCTTGCTTGGACGACCGTGGATTCACGCTGCAGAGGCTGTGACGTCTACGTTGCACTAAAAGCTTAAATATATGGTCGATGGTAGCATTGTCACCATATGTGGGGAGGAAGATATCCTGGTTAGTCATCTGTCGTCATTCAAATATGTCGAAGTGGATGGAGAGATCTATGAGACATTGTGCCAAGCCTTTGAAGGGGTGAAGATCGGAGACAAATCTCCTGTCATAAGCAGTGGGCCAAAAGTGGCTAGTCGTCGTACAGAGAAGCCAAAGCGGTAGTTCAGGCCGGGGAGACCAAAGGTTGGGGTCAAGTTCTGGAGATTCCTGTTAAGCAGGACAAGTTTGGTTTAGGGTACCTCCCGTCGTCGTCATCTTCATCACAGAGCGCGCCAAAGTTCAAGGGGCCGATTGTGTTTACTCCAGGAGGAGTCAGTTTTGAACAAATCAATGCTGTGTCTGACAGTGAAGATGGAGATAGTGACTGTGACATGGATTCGTGGATCAAGCCCAGCGAGCCAGGACAAAGCCTATGCAACTGGTCTATCCAGGACTTTATTCAAGTGACGCCAAAACAGTAATGCCTTGTTTTTTCGATTATTATACAATCCTATGTCCTACCCGGGGCATAGTGATTTTATGTCAGGGCTTGTAACAGCCCAAATTTCATTAAATAATTAATTGTAGTAATTAATTGATTTAGTGGGATTTTTATTAATGTTGGAAATTAATTTTTATTAATTGGAATTAATAGAGAATTTAGAAGGAAATTGGAAGGAAGGAAAATAAAGGAATATATAAGAGAGAAAGAAAAGAAAAGAAAGATAGAAAACATTTGGAAAGAAAGAGGAAAGAAGAAGAAAGGAGAGAAAGAGAAGAGGAGAAGAGGAAAAGTGGAAATCATCAAGAACCAACATCAAAGCTCCGATTAATTGAGGTAAGGGTGAGAAATGTTTCTATTTGATCATTGTATGATGTTATGTATGTTGGGTTGGGGTTTTGGTAGAGTTTCCATCACTTTCCATTTAGGGCAAAATGTTGGATAATCGGTAGATTGATGATTTAATCGGTTGGAACTGAGTAATAACACCGTAGAATAGTCGGGTAACATGTATTGATGCTGTTTATACTGATTTGGATGTGTAAGAGAGGGTTGATGATGGGTTGGTGAAGGAGGAACAGAGAGTGAATCTGTTCTGCGCAGATTCGCTGGCTCTCGCCAGGCGAGCGAAGGCGAAGCTTCGCCAGGTGAAGCCTAGAGAATGTTGGCGAGTAATTATGATTAAGTCCCAGTGGACTTTGCTGGCAAGTTCGCCAGGCGAAGTTGGATAGCGAAGGTTCGCCCAGCGAAGGTGCTGGCGAATGGTGGCGAATGAAGTCAGTAGCTACTGACTTGGGCTCGCTGGGAAGTCTCGCCAGGCAAAGCCTAGCGAGTGTTCGCTGAGAGAGTTCGCCAGGCGAAGGTTCGCTGAGAGGGTTCGCCAGGCGAATGAAGGCGAATGTGACAACATTTTTCTTTTGCTGTGTTGCTCATGTGGTGATTGTTTGATTGATTCACATAGGCTAATACCTCTATGATATGATATAGATATGATCTATTGTGATGATGTGTACTGTGGGTAGCCTCCGGGCGTGAAACCTAGTTGATATGCGATGCGCATTAATTGTGATAATTAGAAGTACATGTGAATACAATGATGAATGTATGTGTATTGTCTAATGAATCGTGAGTGCATATTTATATGCGATTGTTGTGTAAATGCATGGGAACATATGTGATATGTGTGCATTGTTGTTGAGTATGATGATGATGTGTGAAATGAATACATTGATAATGTTTGATATATGTTGTATGTGCAATCATGATGAAATTCTCGAAGGGGTGAATTATTCGAATGCATGAGATTAAGATGTCGGTCTTAAGTGCATTTGTTGTGGTTGATTGTACATGCATCATTTAGTCAAGAGGCAATGTCTGTTAGTTTCGTGGAAACTAGTGGCTTGTCCCAAACCTAGAAGTGTGGGTTTGAAGGCTTAGAGGACGGGCCTTTATGGTTATCGGTCTAGAAGTGTGGACCCGGTTTAATGTAAAAACCGAAAAAAGATAACGGGTTATCGGTCTAGAAGTGTGGACCCGGTTTAATGTAAAAACCGAAAAAAGATAACGAAAGTCGGTACCGCATTGCATGAGTTGCATTGAGTTGTTGAGTCACATTAATATATGACATATGCATGAAGTGATGCTTATGTGTGAATGATGAGATTGTGAAATTGTGAGAGTATGCATGATGTGGAAATGCTTTACAAATATTCGTGTTGTTATTATATGTGTGGCAAATATATATAACTAAGAAATTGAATTGTGGTGAGAAATACGGAGTGGAACTTGTATTGATTACCTATATATATATATATATATATATATATATATATATATATATATATATATATATATATATATATATATATATATATATATATATATATATATATATAATCTTATGCTTTGATCATTATGGTTATATTTCTCACCCTTCTACTGTTTTATAATGCTCTACGAGGCATTGCAGATTAGGATGCTGGAGTCCTTTTGTGAAGATTAGTCTTCATTCTTTTGAGTCTGCTGCTCTGATATGTAACACCAGGTAGTTAGACTAGTATAGTCATTCTTTTGTGATACATTGCGATGTATCAGCTGATGTGGTTTTGTAATCTAACTGATATGATGTATTAATTTGGATAGCTTATGTGTACGTGGATTAATATTTTGAAAACGATCAAATGATTTTATCTTCCGCTTAAATTGAAAATGTTACATATTTTATGGAGCAAGTGTTTTATTGGTAAAGTTGTGACATTCTTCCTTTATACCTTATTCTAAAAACTATTACTCTGATAAATTTGTATATGCTTAACTGTTCTTTATGCATTTATTTGGGGTATAGAAGGGGGTGTTACAATAGTGGTATCAGAGCAGGTCGGTCCGTCCGGCCAAGTTGTTAGAGTGTTTTCTTCCTGTGTGTTATTGATATGCGTGTGATGCATTATCAATATTGGTTGTTCTTACGTAGTTCTGTTGTTGGAATTAGTAAGATGGTTGCAGGGAGGAACGACCAAGCGATTGCGGAGGCATTGACGAGATTGGCGGGGGCAATTGGGCAGAATCCTCCGGCCAATGTGAATGTGAGGAATCATGCTGATGATGGATTCCGTGCTTTTGGGAAATTCCAAAAGAATAACCCTCCGGTCTTCAAGGGAACTCATGAACCGGACAAGGCACAAATTTGGTTGAAAGCTGTGGAAAAGATTTTTCGAGTTATGAATTGCTCGGATGCACAGAAGGTGCAGTTTGGGACTCATATGCTCGAAGAAGAAGCTGAAGATTGGTGGGGTAATACTCGCCAACGATTTGAGGAAGATGATATTGTGATTACGTGGGATTTGTTTAGAGAAACTTTTCTGGAGAAGTACTTTCCAGAGGATGTGCGGGGGAAGAAAGAGATCGAATTTCTTGAGTTGAAGCAAGGTAATTCGATGGTTGCTGAGTATGCGGCGAAATTTGAGGAGTTGATCAAATTTTGTCCTCACTATAATACTGGTAATGCTGAGAGGTCTAAGTGCCTCAAGTTTGTGAACGGTTTGAGACCCGAGATTAGACAAGCTATTGGGTACCAGGAAATCAGACGGTTTTCTGAGTTGGTTAACAAGAGCAGAATTTATGACGAAGACAGTAGGGCTAGGTCTAGCCACTACAAGAGCCTAAGTGATAAGAAAGGAAAAGGACAATTCAGAGGAAAACCTTACGTAACTCCTGCCGATAAGGGGAAACAAAAGGTTGGTTTTGGCAAGAAGCCAAGTGGGGGAGTTTCTACCCAGGTCAGGTGTTACACTTGTGGTGAAGCGGGGCATCATGCTCCGGAGTGCAAAAGTGTTGAACAGAGGTGTTTTAAGTGTGGCAAGCCAGGCCACAAGGCTCTAGAGTGTAGAAGCGGTGCGGGTGTTACTTGCTATAACTGTGGTGAGCGAGGGCACATCAGTACCAAGTGTGATAAGCCGAAGAAGAATCAAGGGAGCGGGAAAGTGTTCGCTCTATCTGGATCTGAGACTGCTAGTGACGATCGCTTGATCAGAGGTACGTGTTTTATTAATGGTATACCTTTGATCGCTATAATTGATACCGGAGCTACGCATTCTTTTATTTCTTTGGATTGTGTTAGGAGGTTGAATCTTGAGTTGTCTGTGATTGGTGGCAGTGTGGTTATTGATACTCCTGCTATGGGTTCGGTAACTACACCGTATGTTTGCTTGAATTGCCCGTTGAGTATTTTCGGTAGAGATTTTGGGATCGATTTAGTGTGTCTTCATTTGGATCAACTTGATGTCATTCTTGGAATGAATTGGTTAAAATTCAATCGTGTGTATATTAACTGTTTTGACAAAACGGTTATTTTTCCCGATTCGGATGTTGAAAGGGATTTGTTTATGACGAGGAAACAAGTGAAGGAATCAGTGCAAGATGGGGCTACGGTATTCATGCTTATGGCAACTATGAGAATCGGTGGAAGTGAAGAGATTGATGCTTTGCCCATTGTTAGAGATTTTCCGTAAGTATTCCCTGAAGAGATAAAGGATTTACCGCCAGAGCGAGAAGTGGAGTTTTCGATACATTTGATTCCTGAAACTAGTCCGATATCGATGGCTCCATATCGTATGTCGGCCTCGGAGTTAAAAGAGTTGAAGAGTCAACTTGAGGATTTGCTCGAGAAGAGGTTTATTCGCCCGAGTGTGTCGCCGTGGGGTGCACCGGTGTTATTGGTTAAGAAGAAAGAGGGTTCTATGAGGCTCTGTGTGGATTACAGACAGTTGAACAAGGTGACTATTAAGAATAAGTATCCACTTCCAAGGATTGATGATCTGATGGATCAGTTGGTTGGTGCAAGCGTGTTCAGCAAGATTGATTTGAGATCTGGGTATCATCAGATCCGTGTGAAAGCTGAGGATATTCAGAAGACGGCCTTTCGGACGAGGTATGGACACTATTAGTATTTCGTGATGCCATTTGGTGTGACTAATGCACCAGGTGTATTTATGGAGTACATGAATAGGATTTTCCATCCTTATTTGGATAAGTTTGTGGTGGTGTTTATCGACGACATCTTGGTTTATTCGAAGAGCGAAGGAGAGCATGCCGAGCATCTGAAGATTGTGTTATCTGTGCTGAGAGAGAAGCAGTTGTTCGCGAAGCTTTCTAAGTGTGAATTTTGGTTGAAGGAAGTTAGTTTCCTTGGTGATGTGATTTCTAGTAATGGTATTGCGGTTGATCCGTCGAAGGTTGAAACGGTGTCGCAATGGGAGACTCCGAAGTCAGTTTTTGAGATCAGAAGTTTTCTTGGTTTACCCGGTTATTATCGGAAGTTTATTGAAGGATTTGCTAAGTTATCATTGCCGTTGACGCAGTTGACTAGGAAAGGTCAAGCCTTTGTTTGGGACGCCAAGTGTGAAGCGAGTTTTCAAGAACTTAAGCGAAGGTTGACGACAGCTCCTGTTTTGATCCTGCCAAATCCAGAAGAACCATTCGTTGTGTATTGTGATGCTTCTTTGATGGGTTTAGGAGGTGTGTTGATGCAGAATAACCAAGTTGTAGCTTATGCTTCGAGGCAACTCAAAGTGCATGAGAAGAATTATCCGACGCATGACTTAGAGTTGGCCGCCGTTGTGTTCGTGTTGAAACTTTGGAGGCATTTTTTATTTGGCGCAAGATTTGAAGTGTTTAGCGACCACAAGAGTTTGAGATATCTTTTTGATCAAAAGGAATTGAATGCAAGACAAAGAAGATGGCTTGAACTTTTGAAGGATTTTGATTTTGGCTTGAACTACCATCCGGGTAAAGCGAATGTAGTAGCGGATGCATTGAGTCGGAAATCATTGCATATGTCGGCGTTGATGGTGAAAGAGTTAGAATTGGTCGAGCAATTTCGAGATTTGAGTTTGGTATGTGAGAGAACTTCTTTTGGATTTAAGTTGGGTATGCTAAAGCTTACAAGTGGTATTTTGGATGAAATTCGAGAAGGACAGAAATCAGATTTGAGCTTAGCTGATCGGTTGACTTTAATCAACCAAGGCCAAGGTAGTGATTTTCGGATTGATGAGAATGGTATTATGAGATCGAATTTGTGTTCCGAACATGGTTGAGCTTAAGAAGAGCATCCTTGAGGAAGGACATCGTAGCGGATTGAGTATTCATCCGGGTGCTACTAAGATGTATCAGGATTTGAGGAAAGTATTTTGGTGGCCTAGTATGAAGAAGGATATCGCGGAATTTGTATATTCTTGTTTGACTTGCCAGAAGTCAAAGATTGAGCATCAGAAGCCATCGGGTTTGATGAAGCCGTTGTTTATTCCTGAGTGGAAATGGGATAGTATCTCCATGGATTTTGTATCGGGTTTGCCGAGGACGCCGAGTAATTTTGAGGCTATTTGGGTTATCGTGGATAGGTTGACTAAATCTGCTCACTTTATCCCTATGCGTATGGATTACCCTTTGGAGAAGTTGGCTAAGTTGTATATTGAGAGGATTGTGTGTTTGCATGGTATTCCGTCGAGTATTGTTTCGGATAGAGATCCGCGGTTTACTTCGAGATTTTGGGAGAGCCTGCAGAGTGTTTTGGGTACTAAGTTGCGTTTGAGTTCAGCGTATCATCCTCAGACTGATGGTCAGACGGAGAGGACGATTCAGTCGCTTGAAGATCTTTTGAGAGCTTGTGTATTGGAAAAAGGAGGAGCTTGGGATAGCTACTTGCCTTTGATTGAGTTTACCTACAACAACAGTTTCCATTCGAGTATCGGTATGGCACCATTTGAGGCGTTGTATGGTAGGCGGTGTAGGACACCATTATGTTGGTTTGAGTCCGGAGAGAGTTCTGTTGTTGGACCCGAGTTAGTTCAACAGACTACTGATAAGATCAAGATGATTCAAGAGAAGATGAGAATTACTCAGAGTCGTCAGAAGAGTTATTATGACAAGAGGAGGAAGGCACTTGAATTTCAAGAGGGAGATCATGTGTTTCTTCGAGTCACTCCGATGACGGGTGTTGGTAGGGCACTGAAGGCGCGCAAGTTGTCGCCGCGTTTCATTGGTCCTTATCAGATTTTGCAAAGGATAGGAGAAGTGGCCTATCGTGTGGCTTTACCACCGTCGCTTGCTAATCTTCACGACGTATTCCATGTATCTCAGTTGAGGAAATACATTGCGGATCCGTCTCATGTAGTCCAAATAGATGATGTGCAGGTGAGAGATAACCTGACTGTTGAGACATCACCTATGCGGATTGAGGATCGGAAATTGAAACAGCTTCGAGGTAAAGAGATTGCTTTAGTGAAGGTCGCTTGGGGAGGACCGGCTGGTGGAAATGTTACGTGGGAGCTTGAGAGCCAGATGAAGGAGTCTTATCCAGAACTATTTGAATCAGGTAACATTTTCGAGGACGAAAATTCCTAAAGTGGGGGAGAGTTGTAACAGCCCAAATTTCATTAAATAATTAATTGTAGTAATTAATTGATTTAGTGGGATTTTTATTAATGTTGGAAATTAATTTTTATTAATTGGAATTAATAGAGAATTTAGAAGGAAATTGGAAGGAAGGAAAATAAAGGAATATATAAGAGAGAAAGAAAAGAAAAGAAAGATAGAAAACATTTGGAAAGAAAGAGGAAAGAAGAAGAAAGGAGAGAAAGAGAAGAGGAGAAGAAGAAAAGTGGAAATCATCAAGAACCAACATCAAAGCTCCGATTAATCGAGGTAAGGGTGAGAAATGTTTCTATTTGATCATTGTATGATGTTATGTATGTTGGGTTGGGGTTTTGGTAGAGTTTCCATCACTTTCCATTTAGGGCAAAATGTTGGATAATCGGTAGATTGATGATTTAATCGATTGGAACTGAGTAATAACGCCGTAGAATAGTCGGGTAACATGTATTGATGCTGTTTATACTGCTTTGGATGTGTAAGAGAGGGTTGATGATGGGTTGGTGAAGGAGGAACAGAGAGTGAATCTTTTCTGCGCAGATTCGCTGGCTCTCGCCAGGCGAGCGAAGGCGAAGCTTCGCCAGGCGAAGCCTAGCGAATACTGGCGAGTAATTATGATTAAGTCCCAGTGGACTTCGCTGGCAAGTTCGCCAGGCGAAGTTGGATAGCGAAGGTTCGCCCAGCGAAGGTGCTGGCGAATGGTGGCGAATGAAGTCAGTAGCTACTGACTTGGGCTCGCTGGGAAGTCTCGCCAGGCGAAGCCTAGCGAGTGTTCGCTGAGAGAGTTCGCCAGGCGAAGGCCAGGCGAAGGTTCGCTGCGAGGGTTCGCCAGGCGAATGAAGGCGAATGTGACAGCATTTTTCTTTTGCTGTGTTGCTCATGTGGTGATTGTTTGATTGATTCACATAGGCTAATACCTCTATGATATGATATAGATATGATCTATTGTGATGATGTGTACTGTGGGTAGCCTCCGGGCGTGAAACCTAGTTGATATGCGATGCGCATTAATTGTGATAATTAGAAGTACATGTGAATACAATGATGAATGTATGTGTATTGTCTAATGAATTGTGAGTGCATATTTATATGCGATTGTTGTGTAAATGCATGGGAACATATGTGATATGTGTGCATTGTTGTTGAGTATGATGATGATGTGTGAAATGAATACATTGATAATGTTTGATATATGTTGTATGTGCAATCATGATGAAATTCTCGAAGGGGTGAATTATTCGAATGCATGATATTAAGATGTCGGTCTTAAGTGCATTTGTTGTGGTTGATTGTACATGCATCATTTAGTCAAGAGGCAATGTCTGTTAGTTTCGTGGAAACTAGTGGCTTGTCCCAAACCTAGAAGTGTGGGTTTGAAGGCTTAGAGGACGGGCCTTTATGGTTATCGGTCTAGAAGTGTGGACCCGGTTTAATGTAAAAACCGAAAAAAGATAACGGGTTATCGGTCTAGAAGTGTGGACCCGGTTTAATGTAAAAACCGAAAAAAGATAATGAAAGTCGGTACCGCATTGCATGAGTTGCATTGAGTTGTTGAGTCACATTAATATATGACATATGCATGAAGTGATGCTTATGTGTGAATGATGAGATTGTGAAATTGTGAGAGTATGCATGATGTGGAAATGCTTTACAAATATTCGTGTTGTTATTATATGTGTGGCAAATATATATAACTAAGAAATTGAATTGTGGTGAGAAATACGGAGTGGAACTTGTATTGATTACCTATATATATATATATATATATATATATATATATATATATATATATATATATATATATATATATATATATATATATATATATATATATATATATATATATAATCTTATGCTTTGATCATTATGGTTATATTTCTCACCCTTCTGCTGTTTTATAATGCTCTACGAGGCATTGCAGATTAGGATGCTGGAGTCCTTTTGTGAAGATTAATCTTCATTCTTTTGAGTCTGCTGCTCTGATATGTAACACCGGGTAGTTAGACTAGTATAGTCATTCTTTTGTGATACATTGCGATGTATCAGCTGATGTGGTTTTGTAATCTAACTAATATGATGTATTAATTTGGATAGCTTATGTGTACGTGGATTAATATTTTGAAAACGATCAAATGATTTTATCTTCCGCTTAAATTGAAAATGTTACATATTTTATGGAGCAAGTGTTTTATTGGTAAAGTTGTGACATTCTTCCTTTATACCTTATTCTAAAAATTATTACTCTGATAAATTTGTATATGCTTAACTGTTCTTTATGCATTTATTTGGGGTATAGAAGGGGGTGTTACAGGGCCTACTTGCTTAGGTGTATGCTTTGTTTTAATCATCAAATAAAGGCGTTTTCCTCATGCAAATTTTGTGATCTCTGTTTTTCTATTTTTATTTTTACAATAAAATGGCAATATGGTTGTGTGCTTCGTCTGCATATCATTTGAAGCATTTAACCCTTTCTCTTGCAGGATCCATATTTCAGATGACACCGATTAAGATCTCCCTATGACTCGCTTCGAATTTGAGCACCCGATATTCCAAGCCGAAGAAGATATTCTTGAGGACGACGACTTACCAAAAGAGCTGACTCGTCTGTTGAAACAAGAAGAAAGAATCATTCTGCCTCATCAGGAGGATATTGAGACCGCTAATTTGGGTTCCGAAGAAATTGTCAGGAATGTCCGGATAGGGGCTGCGCTGCAGAGTGATATCAAGCAGAGACTTGTCGAGATGCTTCGAGAGTATAGTGACATCTTTGCTTGGTCTTATGAAGATATGCCTGGGTTAGACACTGATATTGTGGTCCACCGTTTGCCATTGCGTGAAGACTGTCCGCCGGTCAAGTAAAAGCTCAGAAGAACGAAACCAAATATGGCCGTAAAGATTAAAGAGGAAGTGCAGAAACAGTGGGATGTTGGTTTCCTGGCTGTTACAACTTACCCTCCTTGGGTCGCCAATATAGTACCGGTACCAAAAAAAGATGGTAAGGTGCGAATGTGCGTTGACTATCGGGATCTGCACAAGGCGAGCCCTAAGGATGACTTTCCGCTTCCTCATATTGACGTGTTGGTCGACAACACTGTTCAATTCTCGGTGTTTTCCTTCATGGACGGCTTTTCGGGCTATAATCAGATTAAGATGGCGCCAGAGGATATGGAGAAAACAACTTTTATTACCCCGTGGGGAACGTTCTGCTACAAAGTGATGCCCTTTGGTTTGAAGAACGCAGGGGAAACATATCAGTGTGCTATGACGACACTCTTTCATGACATGATGCATAAAGAGATTGAGGTCTATGTTGACGATATGATTGCCAAATCCCAGACGAAGGAAGAGCATCTGGTGAATCTTCTGAAATTGTTTGAGAGGCTCAGGAAATTTAGGCTGAGGCTGAATCCTAACAAGTGCACCTTCGGGGTGAGATCTGGAAAGCTACTGGGGTTCATTGTTAGTGAATAAGGAATTGAGGTTGATCTTGCTAAAATAAAAGCCATACAAGAAATGCCAGCGCCAAGAACAGAGAAAGAGGTTCTTGGTTTTTTGGGGAGATTGAACTATATTTCCCAGTTCATATCTCACCTTACAGCCACGTGTGAGCCAATGTTTAGATTGTTGAAAAAGATCAGGCGATTGTCTGGAACGAAAATTGTCAAAAGGCGTTTGAAAGAATAAAATAATACTTGCAGGAACCTCCGACTTTGATACCCCCAGTAGCCGGGAGACCACTGATCATGTACTTGACGGTTCTTGAGAACAGTATGGGTTGTGTTCTCGGTCAACATGACGAGACTGGACGAAAAGAGCATGCGATTTACTACTTGAGTAAAAAGTTCACAGATTGTGAGTCCCGTTACTCAATGCTTGAAAAGACGTGTTGTGCACTTGCTTAGGCTGCCAAACGTCTGAGACAATACATGCTAAATCATACAACCATGCTGATTTTGAAGATGGATCCGATCAAGTACGTCTTTGAAAAGCAGGCACTTTCAGGAAGGATTGCCCGATGGCAAATGGTACTAACAAAGTACGATATACAGTTTGTCTCGCAAAAGGCTATCAAAGGTAGCATACTGTCAGAGTACCTGGCTGAGCAGCCGATTGATGATTACCAGCCAATGAAGTTTGATTTTCCTGACGAGGATATCATGTACTTAAAGATGAAAGATTGTGAGGATTCGTTGCATGGTGAAGGTCCTGAGCGGAGTTCCCAATGGCAATTGATATTTGATGGGGCTGTTAATTCATATGGAAGTGGAATTGGGGCAATCATTACGACTCCCCATGGGACGCACATCCCGTTCACGGCCAGATTGACGTTTCCGGTTACCAATAATGAGGCTGAATATGAGGCGTGTATCATGGGTCTCGAGGATGCTATTGATTTGAGAATAAAAAATCTTGATGTGTATGGAGACTCCGTGCTAGTCGTGAACCAGATCAAGGGAGAATGGGAGAATCGTCAGCCCAATCTGATACCATATATGAATTATGCAAGGAGGTTGTTGCCTTTCTTTGACCAGGTAGAGTTTCACCATGTGCCACGGGCAAAAAATCAGATGGCCGACGCTCTTGTGACATTGTCTTCCATGTACAAAGTTAACTTTTGGAATGATGCTCCCAGAATAGTTATCTCTCGCCTTGATAGGCCCGCTTTCATATTCGCCATTGAGGAAGTTTCCGATGGCAAGCCATGGTATTTTGATATCCAAAATTTCCTAAAGAACCAAGAGTATCCGACTGGGGCATCCAGCCGTGATAAGAAGACTCTTAGGAGATTGGCTGGAAACTTCTACTTGAATCCAGATGGTGTTCTATACAGGAGAAACCATGATTTGGTGCTATTGCGATGTGTTGATGAGAAAGAAGCTAATCTGCTTATGGAAGAGGTCCACGAGGGAACCTTTGGCACGCACGCCGGCGGACACGCTATGTTTTGAAAGTTATTACGGGCAGGGTATTATTGGCTTACAATGGAAAGAGACTGGTTCAAGTTTACAAAGAAATGCCATAAATTCCAGATTTATGCAGACAAGATTCAGGTGCCGCCGAGCCCTTTGAATGTTATGGCATCCCCGTGGCCTTTCTCCATGTGGGGCATTGATATGATTGGGAAAATTGAGCCCACCGCATCCAACAGACACTAGTTCATCTTGGTAGCAATCGATTACTTCACCAAATGGGTTGAAGCAGCGTCGTACGCCAATGTTACCAAGCAAGTAGTAGCCCGGTTTATCAAAAAGGACATCATCTGTCGTTACGGCATTCCTGAAAGAATCATTAATGACAACGGTTCGAACCTGAATAACAAGATGATGAAGGAATTGTGCCAGAATTTCAAGATTGAGCATCATAATTCATCTCCCTATCGGCCCAAGATGAATGGCACTGTCGAAGCGGCCAATAAGAACATCAAGAAGATAGTTCAGAAGATGGTTGTGACATACAAAGACTGACACGAGATGTTGCCCTTTGCATTGCACGGTTATCGTACGACGGTACGCACATCAAATGGGGCAACACCTTTCTCACCGGTGTATGGTATGGAGGTTGTTCTACCATTAGAAGTTGAGATTCCTTCTTTGAGAGTTTTGCTCGATGTCCAACTTGATGAGGCAGAGTGGGTAAGGAATAGGATGAATCAACTCAGTTTGATGGATGAGAAGAGACTTGCATCTATCACATATGGTCGGTTATACCAGAGCCGGATGAAGAAAGCTTACGACAAGAAGGTGCACCCTCGAAGCTTTCAGACGGGCGATCTTGTGCTGAAGAAGATTCTCCCACCACAATCAGATCACAGGGGCAAATGGACTCCCAACTCTGAAGGTCCATACATTGTTCGAAAGGTCTTCTCCGGAGGAGCCTTACTATTGTCCACCATGGATGGTGAGGGTTTTTCATCCCCTGTGAACTCGGACGCAGTTAAAAAATACTTTGCTTAAAGAGACCCGCTGGATAGAAAAAAGAGAGTCTAGGCAAAAATGGGGCATCCCGGTGAACCAAGAAAGAAAAAAGGAAAAGGTTCGGGAAAAAATTAGGGATAAAATTGAAAAGATGTACACCCGCGAAGTCGAAAACCTGAGAAGGAGACTTCGGCAAAAAAGGGTATCCCGGTGAATCGAAAACCCGCAAAGGGCGATTCAGGAAAAAGTTAGGGATTGAAAAAGCAAATGAATGCGGTCCGAGTTTGATACTGCGTTGCTTAGTGGTTTGGGAGAACCTGAGGGTCGGTTATCCAATTCAGTCTCTTCCGAAGACGAGTATCAGGAAAGCGTCAGAGTCTGGCGAGTCATAGAAGGATCAGCTCATGGTGTTCGTCTGTACCACATTGCCGACATGTATATAAATTCCTTTGTACCTCTGTACATATTTGTATTTGTTTTTGTAGCTTCCTCTTTTCAGGAGTTGCATCCATTGTACCAAACTTTGCCTATTTACAGGTCCGTTATCAATAAATGCATACTATTCAGTACTTGATGTTTGTTCTTGTTTTAACTTTTATTGTTTTGTTTGTGGAAAACGCCGATGTTTTTGATAAACTTGCATGTGCATAAACTTGCAGGCCTCAGCCTATAATTGTTAAAACTTTGAATTGAATGAGCCAATGTCACGAATACTGACCTGGGTATTTCCTTTTGTATAGGGTATCTTGTTGTTGCTCATATTTTACAGGGTTGTTGCCTTCGCAGTGAACAGTCAAGGGATCGTGTTTCCCCAGCGGAAGTCCCTTAACGTAGGAGCAGGCTCTAGGTGATTTTATTTCTCCTCAGTAGATGGAAGTCGTATCTTTATCCCCAGAAGAGTTGGATGCGAGCTAGCAAGCGGTCAGGCGGTGATGTACATCCCCAGCGGTGGTCGTGTGTACATTTAATCCCCAGTGAATTCCCCACAGGGCCCAACCAGTTTGTCAATGGTTTGACAAGTTCATCCCAGCGCGGGGTGGCTCTTTCTGTTCTCCAGCAAGTTATCTCTCCTCCAATAGGTTGCTCATCCTCTGCAGAGTTCGTAACTACAGATTTGTTAAGCTATCCCCCAGCAGGATTGTTGCTCCCCCAGCGGGGTCGGTTTACCTTTCCAGCATTTATTTTGCTGGAATAATACTGTGATACCCGGTTATCCCCAGCGGAGTTGGCTTTGTCTTCAGCATTTATTTTGCTGAAGCGATTCTGTATCCAGCTTTTCTTGGTAGCCCGAGCCTGCATTTGCATCTTGCATATATCATCATATTTGCATTTCATCGTCAAACGCGTAGCATTTCCATGCCGTATGGAGCATTACGCCATTTTCAAACATATGCATTTTGAAACATAAGCCAGGTTGGTTACCTCTTTGTTTTCAGGTGTCCTTCCCTACAGGTAATTGGAATTCTTGTTCAGGATGGTTTTCGGATATTCAAATTTTTGGCATGAGATATATGATGATAACATTCGTCATATCATGTGTTCCCTCGTCAAAGGTGCTTGATTAAGTTTCTCTTGTTCCCCGGCGGAGTTTTCTTCACACGGCTTCATAATTAGACTTTGGAGTTGTTGTTAAAAATTCCCCAATGGAGTTTTCCTCGGGTTGCTGTCACGTCAGCGTTTCAAAAGAAAATTTCAGGGATTAGACGGTTGAGGTCAATACTTGTCGGCAAGGTTAATGTCTAGCAGTTGACGTTAGAATTTCCCCGGCAGAGTTCTCCTCAGGTGGCTGTTACGTCAGCGTTACAACGACTTCATAATTAGACCTTGGAGTTATTGTCAGTTCTAAATGGCTTCATAATTAGACTTTGAAGTTGTTGGCAGAATTTCCTCGGAAGAGTTCTGGAGGGCTTCATGATTAGACTTTGAACCTCGACAGAGTTTTCCTTGAATTGTGGTTGTCAGAAATTCCTCGACAGAGTTTCCTCGAATGGCTGAAACGGTTTCATAATTAGACCTTGAAGTTGTTGCCAGCACTGAGCGGCTTCATAATTAGACTTTAGAGTTGTTGTTGGTTCTAAACGGCTTCATAATTGGACTTTGGAGTTGTTGTTAGAAATTCCCTAGCGGAGTTTTCCTCAGAATGGCTGTCACGTCAGCATTAAACGGCTTCATAATTAGACTTTGGAGTTTGTTATTGGCATTATGCGGCTTCATAATTAGACCTTGGAGTTGTCGTTAGCATCGAATGGCTTCATAATTAGACTTTGAAGTTGTTGTCAGAATTTCCCAGGAAGAGTTCTGGAAGACTTCATAATAAGACTTTGGAGTTCGGCAGAATTTTCCTCGAGTAGCTATTACGTCAGCATTGCAGACTTCATAATTAGACTTTGGAGTTCGGCAGAATTTTCCTCGAGTAGCTGTTATGTCAGCGTTGCAGACTTCATAATTAGACCTTGAAGTTGTCGTCAGCGTTACGGCTTCATAATTAGACCTTGAAGTTGTCGTCAGCATTGTAGACTTCATAATTTGACTTTGGAGTTCGGCAGAGTTTCCTCGAGTAGCTGTTACTTCAGCATTAAACGACTTCATAATTAGACTTTGGAGTTGTTGCCATATTTTCCCCGCAGAGTTGCTTGTTCAAGTATTCGGATACCTGATACTACACTTTTATTTAGTGCGATGCTCGTTTCTTCAGACATGGAAGATCCCAGATAGTACAGGGATGACTCGCTTTACGTAGCGTATGCCCATTTCCTCGGAAATGGAAGGTCAAAAGATAGTATATTGACATATTGAACTTTTGTTTAGCATATGCATGTTTCCTCGGAAATGGAAGATCCCGGATAGTACAGGGATGACTCGCTTTACGTAGCGTATGCCCGTTTCCTCGGAAATGGAAGGTCAAAAGATAGTACATTGACTTACCGCACTTTTGTTTAGCGTATGCCTTTTCCTCGTAAATGGAAGATCCCGGATAGTACATGGATGGCGCACTTTACGTAGTGCCCACTTATTGTAGCGTATTTTGAAGATTGGTTATGGATTCGACACCTGTGGCGTCACACAGGTGGTTGATGTTGAAATCAGGTTCTTTATCGGATGATTGACCAGTTGTTGCCGTGACAACTAGATTCAATTTTCTGGATATTTTCCCCAAGCAGTTTGTGCGGTTTTTCCTTCAGTTAGCAAATTTCCGGGTTCTATGGTATTCAACCGTCTTTTACCTTGATCGCCTGAAAGCCGTTCGCTTTTCATCCAGTCAGGTCCAAGCCGCTTGAATCGGGCAGCTGTTGCACCCCAAAATTTGCCTAACCTTTTCTTACTTGGTTTATGTTTCATTGCATTAGCATTGCATTGATCTAAAATTTGCATAACATAGCATTGTTCATTTGTGCAGGGGATTAAGTGTGGTTTATATCCAGAGGAGCCTATCTAGAGGTCTTATTCAAGCTTGAGAAGTCACCAAAGTCATCAGGAAGAAGGTTGGGTTCTTGAGAGGTTCAATTGTTTGTATGTGGTTAATCTCCTAATCTGAGGACCAATTGAAGACCATCAGAGAGGGTGTGGATAGAGCTCATAGAGTGCCTTGAGGGTCATGTTGGAGCTCAATCAAGTCATTATGCCAAGTGGGAAGAGCCACAGTTGAGGGTGTTGCAATTAGGGTTTTCATCTGAGTAACCCTAAGTCAACTGTGCAATTGAAGAGGATCAAATCTCATTTATACATATTTGTAATCATGGATATTTGTGTTGAGATACATGATATGATATTTCAAGATCAATTTAAGAAGAATTCAAAGTGTGAGGAGTTGCTAAGTTAGGGTTCTCAGGGTAAAATCCCCTATTTAGTGCCTAACTTCAAGACCACTTATCTCAAGATACAAGTTTCATCTCCACCTTTGTCCAAAATGAAACTTGTATAGCATGCTCTTAGCTTTAATTTGAGTACTAGAAGTCCTCCATTGGATTTATATAACTCAAGTTATGGTCCAGACAGGTTACAGGTCATCTGAGGAATGTGAAATTTGTCTATGAAAGTTCACCAACTTCCGTGGAACCTTTGACCTAGAAGGGTGTTTTTCCTAAACTTTTGGCCAACATGAAAGTTGTAGGCATTGATCTTAGCTTTCCAAATTGTACTAGAAGTCTTCCATATGATTTGTATAACTCAAGTTATGAGGTTTACAAGTTAGGGGTATTTTGGGAAAGTGAGATTATAGGTCATTTGGCATTATAGGTGATTTTCTATATCTTGCAAGCTTCAAATGAGATTTTGTTCAACACAAAACTTGCTCAAAATGATGTTTTTAGGTCAACCATGTCCTCATGATGAATTAATTTTGCCTAGGGTGAGACTTGGTTTGAGAAATTTTGCAAAAGGGAGAATTTAAAGGCATTTAAGTGAAAAATTCAAATTTAATTCATTTTATGCTCAAACAAGGCAAGTGAGTACTCATTTTAATCAGAAAAACCATTTTGAGTACTTTGGCATTATTAGATTTTTCATTTGAGGTCTAATTTATGGTGGTTTGACTTGTAACTTCACAAATAAGCAACATATCATAACTTGGTCATGAGAGGAGTTCAAGCTCTCTAATCACTCTCTACACTTTCCACAGACCATAAGCAATTGAATTGAAGCTTCCAAGGGAAGTTTTGAGCCAGAATTCGTGCATTCCATGTTTGAATTTTTCAAAGAAGATTGAAAATTGGATATTCTGATTTTGGCTTCTAATGGACTTCCAAAGCCCACAAAACACTTCTATATAAGTTCTGTGATTGATTCAGAGCAATTTTGGAGATCGTTTCGTGGCAGAACCAGAGTTTGCAAGTTGAGTTTCAAGAGGAGAAGTGAAAATCTTGATTTCAGTTTCAGACCAATTCAAAGCAAATTGAAGTTACAAACACCTTCATCATCAAGCATTGAGTAGATCTGCACAATTTGAAGCTGAGAATCATGTTCTAGATACCTCAATTTCAAGCTCTAACACAGGTATGTAGTTTTCAAAATTGCTGAAGATTCATTGTGTTTTAGCATATGTTAGCATGTGGTTAGGCTTTAGGAAGTTGTTTAGATGGATTCTGGATAGAGAATTGAGAGTTTAGAGACAAATTAGGTTGACCTGTGATTTCTGTTTGGAGTTGGTTTAACTTGATTATGAGGATTCAACACGATCTAGATGTTTTAGGATGATCAGTGAAGTGTGAGGAACAGATCTATGGTTTTAGATTAAGGATTAGTGAGATTTCAGAATGAGTTGAATTTTATGATCTTCATCGTGTTTTAAGATCTATGAGGAATTAGAGGAAATGAAGGTCATATTTGAGATCAGCATGAGATTTGGAGTGGATTGATGTAAATTTTATTGGAGTTTGGTGACCTGCAACTGGATGTTTGCCGGAGAAGACGGTGGCACATCACCGGACCACCGTCTGGTCCACCTCTGCAACTTTCCCTCCCTTTCAACATTCAAACAAAGAAGATGGATTGATTACCCTTGGATCTGGTTTGAAACATGACTTTGTATGCAGATCGTGTGGCCACGTTTTAATTTGAGTTTTGCCTTGGACTAATTGAAACACGGTTGTTTCATTAAATGTGCTGGCGCCTTGTGAGACCTCAGATTCCTTGACCAGTCAATTGATCCAACGCCTCCCATTTAATCTTGCATTTTATTTGTTTTAATTCATTTTCCTTTTATTTTAATTGCTTAATCATTCTAAAATTCATTTTAATTTCAATATTCATCAGAAAAATAAAATAAAAATATGTCCATGCTCCTCATTTTATTTGTGATTTTTCTGTGCTTTTACATTTGACGTTTGCCTGATTTTCAATTTAATTTGATTTTCTCCATTTTATTAATTGCTTTAATTTTCAATATTTGTTCCATGATTTTGATGATTTTTGTTCTTGCAATTGGTATTGATTTTGGTTGAGATTTTTTACTAGCTGGTAGATTAGAGATGCATGATCCCCTATGATTTAATTTAGACTTTTTAGACAACATTAGGTTCTGTTTTGGATTAGGATCTTTAGACCTTCAATTTTAGGGTTCTTATGTGGTACCTTATGATCTAGGATTTCTTTAGGTGACTTCCCTTTAGATTAAGGTTCTGATCCTTTGCCCATAAGTCCTCAACATGCTCAGGTTCCCTTAGAAAATTTCTTAGGATTTTAGAATGTGTTTTAGGATTTTTCATAGATTTAATACTTAGGCTAGTTTTAAGATGCTTTCAACATAGCACTCGCTTTAGAATGAATTCAATGGTTGCCTTTAGTGCATAATAAGTTTGCTAATCTTCTTTGATGGTGCTTTAGACATGTATAAGCTTCTGTTTGGTTGATGGTGGTGTTTGATTTGGTGTTTAGGCCTTCTTTTGGTAGCTTTCTTTGAGCTTGTTCAATTAGGATTAAAAAGAGCTTAGTTTGCTTTCTCTTTCTTCAAATAAACATGGATTGCTTTGATTGCTTTCCATTCTCATCCTATGATTCAAGGTCCCTATGTGAAAGCATCATATTACCTTTGGAAGGATGTGTGGCATTTTACAAGAGGTAGAACCTTTGAGGATGCCTTTCTCAGATGACTGGTTGAGTGTTAGGAGGGATTCCCTTGGTTTCCTTCCTGCTTCCCATCATCAATCAATAATCTTGATGTTAATTCTCTCCCCTCTTGTTGAAGCTTGAAGATGAAGAATTATCTTAAAGATAGCTTGGATTTGGAGTTAGTTGCAGTTTGTCTGTTTGATTGTTTTGCTGTTTATCTGCTTTGCTGTTGAGCTGTTTGTCTGCTAGTATTGTCTGCTGTATTTTTTGACTGCTCTGCTTTGTTTGTGTGACTGATTGACTGTGTGTTGAATTAGACTAGGTTTCTCATATAGTGATCTAGGCTTAAGAGCATCCTAAAGGTTGAGAATAGCTCCCTTTGCTTGTCTGCATTTAGAGGTTAAGTCTGTCTCCCTCTGCTTGACTATTATTGCTTGGCTTTGCTTGCTGGTTTAAGGTTGAGTCTGTCTCCCTTGCCTCTGTTTTGTGTGACTTGATCTTGTTGAATTTTCTTTCTTCCATTATCTTTGCATTTATTCATATTTGGCTTGAGGTTGAGATGAGCTTGTGGAGGCTCCTGCCCCGCACATATTTCCTCCCTCACTTGCATTGCATGCATTTTATTTACAGTTGTTTTTGTACAGTTATTTCTGTTACTGTTTGTTTTCCTTTGCCATGTTCCCCTAGGAACTCTGACTTCTCTTGTTCAAGAGAAGTTATGACAGACATTAGGGTTCTAACCATGCATGATAACATTAGTTAGCTTCCCTCATAATCTCAACCATATGATCAATTTTGCATGACAACTTTAGGATTGGATCAGTTCCCTTTAGCGCGTCTTTCTCTTCTCATCTTCAAACAAATCAAAATACAGTAATAAAGGTTAATTGACGTCGTATGCTACGAGACTTAAGCTATCTGAGAAAGGGTTGTTGGAGAGTTTCTTTCCAACAGTCTGGATGTTTAGTATGGTACCCTTTGGGTGACATGCGATGCATTCACTATCAGGTCATAGTCTCTAGTGCGATATCAGTTGCAAACATCCATAAAAGATACTTCTCTAAAAAACAGAAAACAAAGATCAAACTCTTTTTGTCCTCTTGGACCTTTAATCCTTGGAAACCCTTTTCAGAAGGAGAGTTTTGTTAACTCTCGGTTCTACCGCAAACGGTAAACGCCTAAGTCTCCGTCGAGCAAGCTACATACACCAAACTGCTGGAACCGTCTATTAACCCTACTTGGATAAAAAAGACAAACCTGTGTCTCTTGTGTCCCGAACTACGTTTGCTCTGATCTTTCGCGCTGTGTGAAAGTACGTAGGTACGAGATGCGATATCTCGGCGAGCAACCTTCCCCCGTAGTTAGGCGAACTACGTTGACTCAGATTTCTCGTTTCAGACGGGAATACGTAGGCATAAAGTGCAACGCTTTGCCGAGTCATTTTCTTTTCTTTTCAGACCAGACCTTTAGCGTAGATAGTTTTAACAAACACGTCAGATAAACACAACAAGCGTGGATCCCGTCGAGTACGATGGACGTGAGGGGTGCTAATACCTTCCCCTTGCGTAACCGACTCCCGAACCCAGACAATGGTTGCGATGACCTTGTCTTATACCTTTGCGTTAGGTTTTTCCGATCGTTTCCTTTCCCGTTCTGAGGGATAAATAACGAAAGGTGGCGACTCTCCTATTTTGCCGGCCTCGTTTTTCGCAGTAGCGACACCTCGTTCTAAAAGCAGTCTTTTGAATATCCTCAGCCTTCACGCGAATCTGATGATACCCAGATCTCAGATCTATCTTACTAAAGACACTCGCACCAACCAACTGATCCATCAAATCATCAATCCTCAGAAGTGGATACTTATTCTTGATAATCACCTTGTTCAATTGTCTGTAGTCCACACAGAGTCTCATAGAACCTTCTTTCTTCTTAACCAACAACACTGGTGCACCCCACGGTGAAACACTCGGACGAATAAACCTTTTCTCAAGTAGATCTTCAAGTTGACTCTTCAACTCTTTCAATTCCGATTCAGACATACGATATGGAGCCATCAAAATCAGACTAGTTCCAGGAATTAAGTCGATCACAAACTCCATTTCTCGTTCCGACGGTAAATCTATTATCTCCTCAGGACAAACTTCCAGAAAATCACGGACAATTGGTAAAGCATCAATCATTCCACTTTCACCAATACTCAAAGTTGCCACCAACATAAATACCTTAACACCATCCTGCAGTGATTCCTTCACTTGCTTAGCAGTCATAAACAAATTTTCCTCATTCTCAGGTTCAGGAAAAATAACTGTTTTGTCAAAACAGTTAATATAGACACAATTGAATTCCAACCAATTCATCCCAAGAATAACATCAATTTGATCTAAGTGAAGACACACTAAATCAACTCTAAAGTCTTTACCAAAAATACTCAATGGACAATTCAAACACACATACAGGGTAGTTACCGAACCCATAACATGAGTATTAATAACCATACCTCCACTCATAACAGACAACTCAAGACTTAATCTCTTAACACAATCCAAAGAAATAAAAGAATGCGTAGCTCCAGTATCAATTATAGCGATCAAAGGTATACCATTAATGAAGCACGTACCTCGGATCAATCGATCTTCACTAGCAGTCTCCGATCCTGATAAAGCAAACACTTTCCCATTCCCTTGAGTCTTTGTCGACTTATCACACTTGGTACTAATGTGCCCTTGCTCAACACAGTTGTAGCAAGTCACGTTCGCACCGCTTCTGCACTCAAGAGCTTTATGGCGTAGCTTGCTACACTTGAAACACTTCTGCTCGACACTCGTGCACTCAGGAGCATGATGTCCTGCTTCACCGCACCTAAAACATCTCAACGGTGTAGAAACTCCTCCCCCACTTGGCTTCTTGCCGTATCCAGCTTTATGTTTCCCCTTATCAGCAGGAGTCACATATGACTTCCCTCTGAATTGACCCTTTCATTTCTTGTCACTTAAACTCTTGTAGTGGCTAGACCAAGCCCTACTATCTTCATCATAAATTCTACTCTTGTTCACCAACTCAGAAAATCGGCTAATTTCCTGATAACCAACAACTTGCTTAATTTACGGTCTCAAACCATTCAGAAACTTGAGACACTTGGATCTCTCAGCATTAGCAGTGTTGTAATGATGACAAAACTTAATCAATTCCTCAAATCTTGCGGCATACTCGGCCACAGTTGAGTTACCCTGCTTCAGCTCAAGGAATTCGATCTCTTTCTTACCATGCACATCTTCTGGAAAATAATTCTCCAGAAATGCCTCTCTAAAAACATACCAAGTAACCACAATCTCATCCTCTTCAAACCTTTGGCGAGTATTACCCCACCAGTCCTCAACTTCCTCTTCAAGCATATAAGTGCCAAACTGCACCCTCTGCGCATCCGAACAGTTCATGACTCGAAAGATCTTCTCAATCGCTTTCAGCAATACTTGTGCTTTGTCAGGTTCATGGGTTCCCTTGAAAATCGGTGGATTGTTCCTTTGAAACCTTCCAAAAGCATGAAACTCATCATCAGCGTCATTTCCAACATTCACATTAGCTTGAGGATTCTGCCCAATCGCTCCAGCCAACCTCGTTAATGCCTCAACAATCGCTTCATCATTCCTGCCTGCAACCATTGTTCTTGATTCCCACAACAAATCCTCGTTAGAACAACCATATGGATAGTGCTACACACACATACCAAATGCATAAGGGAATGAACACGTTAACAACTTGGTCAACAGACCGACCTTCTCTGATACCACTCAATGTAACACCCCCTTCTATACCCCAAAATAAACAAATAAATCACATAAGCACATAATAAAATTTCATCAGAGTAAATTTGACACATGGTATAAAAGAAGTATGCCACATCATTCACCAAAATAACATACAACACCTGCTCTATAAAAGACATGTAACAGTGGGGTAGCTCAACAGAGGAACTTAGTCCATACACCCACATCTCAATATTTAGAATTAAAGCGGAAAATCTAAACATTGAACCACTTAAAATATGTAGTCATATAAATACATATCATTCAGTTTGTTTCATCGCATCATTCATGTTTACATAAACATTCACCATCAGATACATATACAAAATGTATCCCAAAAGAATACTATACAATCCTAACTACCCGGTGCTACATATCAGAGCATAACCGACAAAAAGAATGAAGCTATACTTCACAAAAGACCTCCAGCAAACCTAATCTGCAATGCCTCATAGAGCATTATAAAACACCAGAAGGGTGAGAAACATTATCATAATTATCAATGCATATAATTTTATATATATATATATATATATATATATATATATATATATATATATATATATATATATATATATATATATATATATATATATATATATATATATATATATATATATATACACACAAACATAGAATACACATATTCCGCATTTCTCACCACAATTCATTCATAACTCATCATACATTTCACAACATGTATAAACACACATGGATAATCACAAAACGTGTTTCATCATGCACATACCCATAGTTCTCAACTCAACAAATCCACACACAAGCATATTTCATATAACAATGATATCTATGCTATGTGACCCAACACAACTCAATGCAACTCATGCCATGTGGTACCAACACTTGTTATCATTTTTTGGTTTTTACACTTAAACCGGGTCCACCCTTCTAGACCGATAACAACAAAAGCCCGTTCTCTAAGCTTTCAAACCCACCCTTCTAGGCTTGGGACAAGTCACTAGTCTCCACGAAACTAGTAAACATTGCCTCTTGACTAAATGATGCATATGCAATCAACAATCAAATGCACTTAAGATCGTTCTCGCATCTTAATCCCACACATTCAGATAATTCATCACTCAAGAATTATAACATGATTGCACACACAACATATTCATATTCAATAACATCATATTCCCCAGGCAATGCACACATATTCACAATATGTTCCCATGCATTCTTCACAACATCACATACAAACAATATGCATTCATAATTCAATATCATCACCACATTATCAAGTAATGCACACATATTCACAATATGTTCTCATGCATCATTAACATACAATCACCATCATCATGCACTTTTAATCAATTTAACAATGCATATATTGTCAAAAGACCACATTTCATAATCAATTCCACAATCTAGGATTCACGCCATACGGCTACCCACAACATATCACACCATAGTACACAACTATTCATTATGATTAGGATCAAACACAATCGAACCAAACAATCAACATTGGACAGAATCACAAAGAAAATGAAATGTTGTCACGCTCGCTGGCTTTCTCGCCTAGTGAGTCCCTAGCGAATACTCGCTATCTGTTTGCCTAGCGAACAAGCTCGCGAAGGCAAACAAAAGCTACTGACTTCGCTCGCTACCTACTCGCTGCAGCGAGGCCCTAGCGAACCATTCGCTACCTCACTCGCTACCAGCGAACCATATCAAATACATTATGTCCAAGTCTGGGACCACTCGCTAACTTGCTCGCCTAGCGAGTTGCTAGCGAACGCTCGCGACCTGTTCGCCTAGTGAAGGTGCTAGCGAATGTCTGCGAACTCAGAAATCCTCACTGTTATCAATCCTCAACTCTTCACAAAATAAATCGATTCTCACCAAACTAGTTTCTATAGTCTTAGTCTAACATCCCTCGACTAAACTACACAACTTATTCTCGATTCCAACCGTTAAAACCTTGATTCTACCAATTAAACTCATTTATGCCCTAGAATGGAAAATGGAGAAAACATCCAAACAATCCAACCAATCATACATAATCATAGACATTGATAGAATAACAACATTTCACACCCTTACCTTGATTAAATCGGAAGCTAGGAGTTGTTCTTGATGATTCCAAGCTTTTCCTTCTTCTTCCTTCTTCTCCTTCTCTTTTCTCCTCTTCCTCTTAGGTTTCTATCTTTTCCTTTTCTTTCCAATTTTCCTTGTATTCATTCCATAATATTTTCTTCCATACATTATCCTCTCAATATCACCAATAATTAAAATTATCCAAATAAATCAATTATTTAATACGAATAAATAATTATTGAAAAATTGGGCTGTTACAGACAGCTGTCTTTTTGTATCCTTGATTTTCCCCCCAACGGTCCCTTTCTTATGCTATATAAGTAGGACTTGGAGACTTGAATAAAGTTGCAATAATTTACAAGACTATTTCTACGTGAAAAGCTCTCAACTTTGTGCATACTTTTTTTTGAGTTATTGTATTTCATTTGTGTAAAAATCTGCTTGTGTAGAAGTAATTTGTAACACAAAATCTTTATTCAAACTTGTTTGTTTGTAATTCCTTAAGTAGACTAAATTGTAGTCAGATCCTTGAGAAGGCAAAGAAAGTTTTTCTTTGTGATTTCTGTAATCAGTTTGGCTATAGTGGATTATCTCCTTGTGTATAAGGCGAAATCACCTTGGCGAGTGGACTGGAGTATCGCAACTGCGAAAAACACCCAGCGGAAAAACAGAAGAGTTGCCACCGAACGTTGTTTATCCTAAGGAGAGGGAAAGTAAATGATTGAAGAAAACCTAAGAGAAAGGATAAAACAAGGTCATCACAACCAAATCTTGGGTTTGGGAGTCGATTACGCAAGGGGAAGGTATTAGCACTCATCACGTCTGTTGTACTCAACGGGATTCACGCTTGTTGTCTAATCAAAAGAGTGTGTTATCTAAAAAGTTACTATTAAACAGAGAGGGAAAAAAAGGAGACTCGATAGGACATCACCGCCCTATGCCTACGTATTCCCTCGTGCAATGAGAAAGTCAAAGTCAATGTAGTTCAGAGAACTACGGGTGATGGGGGGAAGGTTGCTCGCCAATACATCGTTGTCTTGTGCCTACGTATCCTCATCTGATATGAGAAATCATAGCAAACATAGTTAGGGCAAACTAGACCACTGGTTAGTTAAGTGTTTTTTTATAAGTGACGTAAAGTTCCCATTCTACTAGTTAGGGTCGATGCCTATTCGCGATAGAACGAAAAAGTAACGTACTCTGTTTTGAAAATGATTTAGAATACAATCCTGAAGGATAAAAAAAATTGAATTTGGTTTAAGAGTTTTAATGAAGTGAATTGAATTGTTTGAGATTCACGTTGCACTAAAGACTATGACTTAGGAGCGAATGCGTCGCATATCGCCCAAAGGGCATACGCTAAACACTCTAGACAAGTGAGGAGTAAACCCCCCACTCATGCATTTTCTACATACTTAGCGCTCGTGGCATACAACGTTCATCATTCTTTATTAAGTGTTTTAAGATTGTTTGAGATGAGAAGAAAAGACACAAAAAAAAACACTACAGGGAAAATGGAAAACCCTAATGTTATCATACAAAATGGTCCTAAGGTTAGGATGAAAAGGAAATCTACCTAATGTTATCATACAAATGATGGACCTAGAGTTGAGATGAAAGGGACTATCCTAAGTGTTATCATGCCAAGGATTGAAAGCCTAATGCATCTCCTACTCACATCTTAATCAGAAGTTAAGTGGGACTGGGAATTCTAAGGGATCATGTGATCAAACATAAGTAAACACTATCCAATTCAATCATAAATGAAAACAAGAATGAAACTTAAATAAGTTCCAAAAAGAGAAGAAATATGAAGAAGAAATAAGGAATGAAAAATAAAGAACATACATGAAAGTTCAGAGGAAAAGCATCAAGCAAACATCAATTAATGATCACACATGATAAACATCAACAACATGTTAAAGCAACAAGATTGAGCTCACACCATATTAAAAGATTTGCAAACAAAGACATAATGACAAAACAAAGTGCCCACACACATCCAAACATCTTTGTTGCGGTGAAAATTGGATATCAAGCTATTATATTAACTTGAATCTTAAATATTTTACAACAGAACTTTATTTTATCCAAAGGAAAGGTCTAAAGAAAGAAAAACCCTTTTCACGATGTAACACAACGCTAAGAGATTCGAGGATCGGGGGTTGGTTATACCTAGGGAAGGTGTTAGCACCCTAAGCATCTGTAGTACTCTATAGGAACCTTTTGTTTGATTGCTTGCTAAGTTTGTGAAAATGTGCTATGGATTGGGATAAGGTATGAGTTGGGATAAAAATAAGTAAAAGACCTAGATGGTTCTCTAAGTTTACTCGCAAACACATCACATCTTCTGCCTACGTATCCTAACTAGGATAGAATCAGAGCAATCGTAGTTCACCTCACAAGGGATGAAGAACACTTGATTATGATCAAGGTTCAAGGGGGAACAAACATGACAATGTTTGTGTGGAGTTTGACAAAACTCCCTAATCTAATTTGTAACACTCAAAAGGGGAAGTAAGAAATCATGACGATGATTCTTACATAGAGTTGTCAAACTCTATCCTAGGGTTCTAGTTGAAGAACACTCCTAGTACAGGTGGGTTTCTTAGACTTAAAGCAAAGTCTAATGGATTCTAATATAAGGTTGAGGTGACTTAACAAAGTCAAGGGATGGTGAATGAACTAATCATGACACAGGGTCAATGGGAAAACTTTTCCTTTGGAAGGAGAGAGAAGAGGCAACCGGGATGAGAGCTAGAAAGCTTCATCACTTGGGGAAAGAACATAATAAGTAAAGTAATGACATTATAAAGATACATTCATGGTGACAACCATTATATGAGCATGTGAAATGATAAAAATAAAGATGCATTGATGACAATCAAAGCAATTGATTAAGCAGGAAGTGTGACGATAGATCGAGCTTAAGTAAATTCAACAAGGGGGACAAAGTAAACATGGTAACAACCAAAGAAGAAGTCCTAGCATGTTAACTAAAATTTAAGGATATGAATGCAAGCAAGTATCACAAACAATCACAAGTATAACAAGAGAAAAAATCATCTGCATACGCGAAAATGATCACAAACGCATTTGACTTGCAATTAGTCAAAAAGTGATGAAAACTTAGGCAAACATGGAATTTAAAACTATGGAATGAAAGTAGACATCAAGATGAACATAATGCAAAAATAATGGATGCAAAATGATAAATATTGAAAGAGATATGAATTTTTGAAGTTTGGTTGAAAAATGACAAAAATTGGTAAAAGGGTTGCCCTCCTTAGGGGTCGAACCCAGGTTCAGTATGTGCAAGGCGTGTTTTTGGAAATGGTCTTACCACTGGGGTGGCTATACATCCGTTGATGAAGCAACCCCTAAAAATATATAGGGTATGTTTTCAAACCAGACTGGGCAAAAATCATGAACAAATCTTGGATTTGCATTTTGGTCACAACTTCTTCAAATCTTGATGGTTTTTCACAAAATGTTAGTGTAACTTGAGTATTTTTTAATGAGGAACAAAATGGCACTTTTAGATTTTTGAAATTCTTCATCCATTTTAAAACCCGATAGCACTTGCTCTTTTGAAGTTTGGAATGCATTTTGATATGTATGTCATGTTCCAGCCAGTTTTAAGTTCAAACAATCATGCAAACATATTACATATGAGTTAATAAGTGAGCCCAAACACATGATTGCATTCAAAATAAACTGTAACTCAGATTGACATTCAAGTTGCAACTTTTAACATGAAGAGACATGATGATGTGAGAATCAAATTCTAAACCAATTCAGATCAATTTAAACATGTGTACATGCTATAAATGTGTTATGGAGTGGATCCAAACAGGTGTTGATGTTAGAAACAAGTTAACATGAAAAATGGCATTTCAATTGCAAGTAAAACATGATATAATGCAGTTGGAGAATCAAGTCAGAATTGATGCAGAATTAGGTCAGGTAAACCATATGTACATCTCACATATTTGATAATGAATGAGTGCAAACAAAGAGAACATACCAGAATGCTTTGGAATGCAAAGTGAGGTGTGTGCTGCAAATTGTCATTTATTGTGATGCAGTAGGAATTCAGTTTCAGTTCCATGCATGATATTGGCAAATAAATCACATACACACATCATATACATGCTATTAAGGATGTTCAAACTCAATTTGAAGTTAAAAGCAAACTGTTGGAAGAATTGGTGCTCATGTTGCAAAATGGTGTTTGTGAAGTGCAGGGCAATGTTCATTTTCAGTTCCAAACATTTTCATACCATTTCAATCATACATACACCTCACACATATGATATTGAGTGGATTCAAACATCAAAACAAGTTGGAAAAAGACTGCTATGAGAAATGGTTCACAAATTGCAAGTTTATCACGAATAAGAGGCATGATGAGATGAAACTTCAGTTCCAAACATTTTCTGATCCAATTGATCACACACATAGCACATACACATGATATTGAATGAATCCAAACAAGAATTGAGGTCCAAAATAGACTGTCATGGAAAGTGACCAACAAGTTGCAATTATGGCAATTTTGATGCATATGTGAAAAGTTCAAATCAGGTTCTAGGCATATTTAGATCAAACCAATATTTCAAACATGTTATAAACATCCATACAAATGATTTCAAACATGTAGACAAGTCATAAAACCAATGGAAATGAAAGTGACCAATTTGAGGCAAATTGTATGAAATGCAAGAACAACATCAAGACAGATTTGAAGGTATATTCATGTTAAACTAGTAGTGTACACATATTATAGGCATGATGTTGGATGAATTTGAGCACAAGTTTAAACACTTCTAGGCCTGAGATCACAGTTGGCATGTTCATGACAGAATTTGATATAAGACATACTCATGATGAACTCAAAAGGCCAAATCATGAAATTATGGTGCAAAGCAAGAATGGAATGTATACATACCTCCAGTAGACTGTGTTGAGCAGATTAAAACACCAAGAAACCCAGAGGAACTTCAAATGCACTTAGCCTTGGAGATTTCTTCTTCTTGAAGCAAGAATGCAAACTTCAAGTCAATTGGAGAAATAAACTCCACCAATGATCCTTAACACTTTAGACAGTTGAGAAATGATATATGAGAGGTGTTAGAGTGATTAGAACATCAAGCAAAGGAACTTGGCCAAAATACCTCTCAAAGTTGGCCAAAAGACCTCTCAAAGGAACTTGGCCAAAAGACCTCTCAAAGTTGCTAAAAAATGAGCTTGAAAGTGAAATTTTTCTAAGTCTTTTTCCCTTCTCAAAATGAATTTGGTCATAACTCCAAATCTATGCATTTTCTGATCATGGACCACTTAGGGAATTTTGTAGGATTTGTCAAGATCTTTCTAATGAGCTTTGAACCCACTCAATTGGATGTGTGGTTAAGGAGTTATGGTTTAGCCCCTTTTAAAACCCTAATTTCCCGATTTTTCGATTACTTCCTCATCCTTGATCCAATGGTCATGAAAATTGATAGGAAAGTGAAAAATGACATAAGGAACATTTTTTATTCACACTTTGAAGTCCAATTCCTTAAATTTGAAGAGTTGACTTTTCGGTCAACCGTACGATCGTTCGGTGACTACCGAGTCGTCTGTTGACGCTCTGGGCCTCCTGAGACTTTGAAACTTCTTGAATGAACTTTATTAAGCTATATGAACTTCATGGACCATGATCCCATCATTGGAACACCTTTTAAATCAAAAGTCAACCCACATTTGACTTTTCTACTCGAAAAAACCCTAATCGGGTACTCTGAAATGCACTGTTCTTGATTCTGGGGTAACAACCTCAAATTGGATTCTCAGTTAACCTCATATGACATCCTTGATCTTGTTTCATGATTGAATTAGCCTAAAACTTTGTTTGATCACAAACCCTGAAGCTTCGATTTGACTGTACAAAACCCTGATTCATTTGTAACTTGACAAAGATAGACTTGCACTGGGTTAGGGTTAGATAATTTATGAGTATACTCCTAAAATGATAATTAGAATCTAAGGGGTCAAAATTTGGGGTGTAACAGTTGCCCCTATTTAAATATCTTCACTAGATGGAACTGAGAGATGACAATCCTCGTATAATCGCAGTGAAAGGTATTTAAATATAGAGAACCAAAAATTTTGTCCCTTAGATCCGATGATATGCAAAAGGACAGGTCATGATATGCTATGAATTCTAGATGATGCTTGAGTGCAAGACATGTGCAGATGAAAGAAAAAAAAAATAACGAGTAACTACTCATGGGACCTGGTATTGTGGATCCGACACCGGGGAAAACCGAGTTATAACAATCAATAGTTCAAACATGACTAGTGATAACCGAGAGGAAAAATTTCACATGAGGATGCAAGAATTCCAATGAAGATGACAATCTCACTAGGGAAGAGAGAAAACTCCATTGGGGAGAGGGATAGATTTCCACCAGGGAAAAAAGAGCGATTTTATACTAGGGAAACGAAGAACCAGAGACATGAACCTCACTGGGGATTATCAGATGAGGAACTTCCTATAGCGAAGAGTTCAAACGGGATCTTCAGGAATGGACTAGAAACAAGGACAAAACATACTAGGGATACTAGTGACGACTAGATCTCCGAGACTCGTTTGGGGAAAAAGGTTTCACTGGGTATAATGATGTCACCCAGTTTTAACAGATGGTTCAAAACAGTGCTAGTAACCACTAGACTTTCCGGAGGTAATGGTAACGACCAACCTGAGATAATGTCAAAATGAGATTTCTCAAATCCAATCGGTAACACATAGGATTTCGACTGGGGAAATCGGTGACGACTAAATTTCAAGCAATGCCAGTAACTACTGGACTTAAAGAAGGTTGGTAACGACCAAGTCCGGGTACCAATGACAATTGGATTTCAAGTAATGCCAGTTACGACTGGACTTTGAAAGAAAACATGGTGAAGACCAAATCAGGGTATATCAACACATGTGATTATGAGAATGCTAGCAAGCTACTAGGCTTTAGCTAGGGGGGTTGGTAACGACCAAACCAAAAGATACCAATAACGATTGGATTTCAAGTGATGTCAGTTACGACTGGATTTCATGGGGAAGGTTAGTAACGACCAACAAGATACCAATGACGATTGGACTTCGAACACCTGCCAGTTACGACTGGACTTACACGGGGATGGTTGGTGACAACCAACAGAATACCAATAACGATTGGATTTCAAACGTCTGCCAGTTACGAATGGACTTTTAAAAGGGGAAAAGTTGGTAATGACCAAGCCAAAAGATACCAATGACAATTGGATTTAAGCATCTGCCAGTTACGACTGGACTTAAACGGAGAATCAACTAGTAGCGACCAGACTTCATAGGGGGTTTGCTAGTGACGACTAGACTTCAGAGGGAAAAAGTTGGTAACGACCGAACCAAAAAGATAAAACGAGTGAAGTTAAGGCAATGCCAGTTACGACTGGATTTTGAAAGAAAATATGGTGACGACTAAAAGAATACCAATAACGATTGGATTTCGAACATTGCCAGTTATGACTGGATTTTAAAGGAAAGGGGTGGTGACGACCGGATCAACAGATACCAACGAGTGGAATTAAGACAATGCCAGTTACGACTGGTCTTAACAAGAGATGTGGTGACGACCAAAAGAATACCAATAACGATTGGCTTCTAAAACAATGCCAGTTACAACTGGACTTTAGACGGAAATTCACTAGCAGTGATTAGACATTCACGGGGGATTGACAGATAGCACACTGAACCCAAGAGACAAATGAATCACACTGAACCCAGGCTGAAGGGTGTAGGTAGACTTGGGAAATAAACCCAATCCTACTGGGGAACAGAGCTTTAACAAGCAAGTCAGGAATGTCAAGGTAAATTCGAACAAATGCTCAGACATCTTCTACTGGGGACGAGTCTTCACATCACCATAAGAAGTTTTTGAGAGACAGTCTTCAAGCTTTGATAACCACACATGATCAAAGGAAAATCAACAGTTCGACTTGCTTACACTTCACCAGGGAGTGCGATAGGATTGCATATCAAGGTTTCTACCACCCTGAGGTTTCGGGGAAGTATGATTTTCCTCGATTCTTTTCCATGAGTCGAAGTTTTTTTTATGTTTGTTAATCTTTTCAAGTTTTATTCAATAATTTGACCCCTATGCTTTCAAAATCATCATTGATCAACGAACAATATTTTGCATAACAAAGAAAATAAAGGAAATGGTAAATTTGCAAAAGAAAGAATGGCTCAAAACTGATTTTATTCAAGAATGAAATCTTGCAAATGACAAAATTCCATAGAAGTTTTACAAGTGGAAAATGGCAACGTGGACAAGGTTACATTGAATCCCATGACCAACTATCCCTAAAGACTAAAACTCCCCAAAATCCTCGCTTCTGACAAGAGCGATTGGAGTGAATTCTTGTAGGATCTTCTGCGGTAGTGACAACTGATCTGACGCAGTGAAACGCCTTTGTCCCTAATTTTTGCCTGGATCGCCCTCTTGGGTTTTCAATCCACCGGGACGCTCATTTTTTCCTAAACTGCCCTTTCAGGTTTTCAACTTAGCGAGCTCTTATTTTTCTTTTTCTTTTTCTCAACCCTAACTTTTGCATAAGCCGCTCTTTTGAGTTTTCGACTTATCGGGTTCTTTTAGGCGTAATATTTTCGTACTGCATCAGAATTCACTAGATGAGTAAGTTTCTCTCCATCCATGGTGGTGAGAATCAACAAGCCTCCTGAGAAGACTGTTTTCACAACAAACGAGCCGTCATAGTTAGGCATCCACTTTCCCCGTGCGTCTTTATGAATTGGTAAAATCTTTTTGAGTACAAGCTCCCCTTCTCGGAATTCTCGGACACGAACTTTCTTGTCAAAAGCCCTCTTGATCCTTTTCTGATATAACTGACCATGACACATTGCAGACATGCGTTTCTCATCAATGAGATTCAACTGATCAAACCTTTCTCTCACCCATTCTGCTTCTTCAAGCTTGGTTTCCATTATGAATCTCAAAGAAGGTATCTCGACCTCAATAGGAAGTACCGCATCCATTCCATATACCAAAGAAAAAGGGGTTGCCCCTGTTGAAGTGCGGACGAACGTTTTGTACCCATGCAAGGCAAATGGTAGCATCTCATGCCAATCTTTGTACGTTTTCACCATCTTTTGCAAAATCTTTTTGATGTTTTTAATCGCAGCTTCTACAACTCCATTCATCTTGGGACGATAAGGAGAAGAATTGTGATGTTCAATTTTGAAGTCATCACACAACTCTTTCATGATCTTGTTGTTCAAGTTGGTACCATTGTCCGTTACGATCCTGCTTGGAATTCCGTAACGACACATAATCTCCTTCTTGATAAAACGGGCCACCACTTGTCGAGTAACATTAGTGTAGGATGCGGCTTCAACCCACTTTGTGAAATAATCAATAGCAACCAGAATAAATCGGTGTTCGCTAGAAGCTTTTGGCTCAATTTCCCCAATCATATCAATGCCCCACATAGAGAAAGGCCACGGTGATGACAACACATTTAGAAACGTCGGTGGTACGTGCATCTTGTCCGCATATATCTGACACTTGTGACATTTCCTGAAATATTGAATACAATCAGTTTCCAAAGTTAACCAGTAATAACCAGCCCTCAAAATCTTTTTAGACATAGCATATCCATTGGCGTGAGTGCCAAATATTCCTTCGTGAACTTCTTGCATTAACAATTCTGCTTCTCGTCTGTCAACACATCTGAGCAGGACCATGTCATGATTCCTTTTGTAAAGCACATTATTACTGAGAAAGAACTTGGATGCTAATCGTCTCAGAGTTTTCTTGTCAAGTGATGTAGCATCTGTTGGATACTCTTGTTTTAACAGATAATTCTTTATGTCATGGTACCAAGGCTTATCATCAGTTTCTTCTTCAACCATCTGACAGTAGGCGGGCTCGGTCTTGCGTTTAATTCGAATGAGAGTGGCATCATTGACATCCCTGACTTTCCACATTGAGGCTAACATGGCTAGGGCATCAGCGATGTGATTCTCAGATCTCGGAACATGCTTGAAAGTGATTTCATCAAAATACTCCATCATTTTGACGATGTAGGCTCTATAAGGGATCAAATTCTCATGCCTACTCTCCCATTCTCCAGTAACTTGATAAATAACCAAAGCTGAATCCACACTGACTTTAAGAAGTTTGATTTTGAGGTCGATAGCTGCCTCGAGGCCGAGAATGCATGCTTCATATTCGGTGACATTGTTTGTGCAGTCAAATTCTAACCTGGCTGTGAATGGAGTGTAACCACCCTCCGGATTCATTAAAACGGCGCCTACACCATGCCCACTATAGTTTGAGGAACCATCAAACATCATTTTCCACCAAAGACCTGTCTGCAGACCTTCATCAGAACCTGGCTCTTCACACTCCTTTACCAACATAATGTCTTCATCTGGGAAATCAAATTTGAGAGGCTCATAATCTTCCACTGGTTGATCTGCAAGATATTCTGACAAAACACTACCCTTGATAGACTTCTGGGCTACATACTGGATGTCGTATTCTGATAATAACATATGCCAACGGGCGAGTCTTCCAGTCTGAGCAGGCTTCTCAAAGATGTACTTTATCGGATCCATTTTTGAAATCAACAAGGTGGTATGACAAATCATGTATTGCCTCAAGCGTCTGGTGGCCCATGCCAAAGCACAACAAGTTTTCTCCAGATGTGAATATCGACTTTCACAATCAGTAAACTTCTTACTCAAGTAATAGATAGCATGTTCTTTTCATCCGGACTCGTCCTGCTGACCTAGCACAAAACCCATTGAATTTTCAAGCACTGTCAAATACATGAAGAGAGGTCTTCCCGGAACAGGGGGTATCAAGATTGGAGGTTCTTGAAGATAGCCCTTAATTTTATCAAATGCTTGCTGACAATCTGAATTCCAAACGACCGTCTGGTCCTTGCGCAATAGTTTGAAGATGGGCTTGCAAGTAGGAGTCATGTTGGAAATAAATCTGGATATGTAGTTCAGCCTTCTAAGAAAACCTCTGACTTGCTTCTCAGTTTGTGGAGCTGGCATATCTTGAATGGCTCGGACTTTATCTGGATCTACCTTAATCCCTTGGTGACTGACAATGAAACCGAGTAACTTCCCAGATCTTACCCCAAAGGTACACTTGGCTGGATTCAGTCACAACTGATATTTTCTGAGTCTCTTAAACAATTTCAAAAGATGTTCCAAATGGTCCTCCTTGCTTTGAGATTTGGATATCATGTCATCAATATACACCTCTATCTCCTTATGCATCATATCATGAAATAAAGTTACCATGGCCCTTTGATAAGTAGCACCTGCGTTCTTCCGACCGAAAGGCATAACTTTGTAACAGTAAGTCCCCCACGGAGTAATGAAAGTAGTTTTTTCCATGTCATCGGGATCCATCTTAATCTGATTGTAACCGGAGAACCCATCCATAAATGAGAAAACTGCAAAACGAGTCGTATTATCCACCAACGTATCAATATGCGGCAAAGGGAAATCATCTTTCGGACTGGCCTTATTTAGATCCCTATAATCCACACACATTCTGACATTCCCATCCTTTTTCGGTACAGGTACAATATTGGCCACCCATTTGGGGTATTTGGATACTGCTAAGAAACCTGCGTCAATCTGCTTTTTCACTTCATCTCGAATCTTGAGAGCCATGTCAGGTCTTGTTCTTCGGAGCTTTTGTTTAACCGGTGGGCATTCTGGTCGAAGCGGTAATTTGTGAACCACTATGTCAGTGTCTAAACCCGGCATATCTTGGTATGACCAAGCAAATACATCCACATATTCTTTCAGAAGCTTCTCTAATTGCTGCTTGACTTATGCCCCTAGAGCTGCCCCAATCTTGACTTCTTTCTTGTCTTCTTCGGTGCCAAGATTAATGACTTCTACCTGCTCTTTGTAGGGTTGAAGCTCTGTGTACTCATGACGTGCCCATTTTACCAGTTCATCAGGGATTTCGAAATCTTCATCCTTATCTTCAGCTTGGTATATTGGTGAATCAAAGTCAGGAGGGAAGGCAAGGTCATAGGATTCAATGGGTTTTATGACATCACTGCATGTTGGAATGGCTTAATTTATTAAAACACACAAAGACAAATGTAGCACACACAATAAAAGAAAATTGTTTTGGGTTTTTTTAAGATTGCCATTTTTCTTTTAAAATGAAAGCAAAAGTAGTAAAGGAAATAACACAAGGAACTTAGCAAAATAGTTCATTTTTCATTGATTTTCTTGAAAGCGCGGGGCCCTTACAAAACATTCCTATAGCCTTGGGCATGGCTATTGAGATTCAAAACAACACAAGAAAAGAAAGACAAACAAATTACTTTAACTCAGGAAAGACCATAGGAATCTCAATAGCTTCCCAGTTGCTCAAGGCAGATTCGCCATGATACACTAACTGTTCAAGGTCTTCGTCTTCAAAATCCTCTTCCACAGCACTGACTTGGAATCCTCCACTGATGAATATTTCTTGTATAGTCTTTGGGCGTCCTTTGTCATGTGTCGGTGCTTCATCATGAGTTGGTTTGTAACCCAACCCTTGGCGATCCATCTTTGGCTTCACTTCGATAACCTCTCCACAACCTGCAGGAGTACCTTCTTCTAGTGTAGACTTGATACTCTGAGCGGATGCAAAAGACGAACCATTCTTAGCCACTGTTTCTTCTAACATCACTGCATTAGCTATCTCAAGTGTCTGAAAGGAAGTTTCTAACGCGCCTTCATCTGCCTCAATATACTTAAATGATGACAGATTGCTCACCATTAGGTCCTCTTCACCGTGTACAATCACTAACTTATCATTTACAACAAATTTCATTCTTTGATGCAATGTGGAAGTTGAAGGTGAGAAAATTACTTAGAAGGGGGGGTTGAATAAGTAAGACTAAAAATCAAAGATTAGAACACAAATATTTTTATCCTGGTTCGTTGAAAACAACTACTCCAGTCCACCCTCTCAAGAGTGATTTGCCTTTCTCTGTCAAGGACTTAATCCACTATTTTAATCAAACAGATTACAAATAGCAACACCTAAGAACAACTGTTCTTAGTCTTCTCAAGAGCAACTGATCCCAACTGGATCCTCTTAAGGAAAACCTTTTACAAACAATGTAAAGCTTTTACAAGAGTAAGAATGCTTCTAATAAGCTGTTATCACAACAGTGATATTTCTCTTAAGTTAAGAATAAAGTTAAAGCAAAATAATATAATAGAGAGCTTTGAAAGATTGCTTTGAGGAGTGATTTTGCTAGAGATTCGATCCTGAAGAAGATGGAGTGAACTTCTTTATATAGGCACTAAGATCCAAGAAGTCTTGTTACGTTGAAGGCTGTGCAGAAAGGCCTAGAGCCTTTTGTCTTCACATTGGAGGCTGTGCTGAAACAAGCCTGATGCTTTTTGTCTTCACTTGCAGAAAACTTTCCTCAGAATGGAATACACAGATAAAACCTTTTTGTCTGTGTCCTTGTGTCTAGCACAAAATAGGAAAGAGCTGTTGAGAAAAGCCAACGTACATATTTAAATCTTCTTCAAAGTAAGTTCAGCTTTCAACATTAGAATCTGAATCTTCAGAGTCTCCAGACCACGGATCATCTGGATCTTCAGAGTCTTGAATGTTCTTCAAAAAGAGCTGAATCAGAGTATGTGCAGCTTGTGTGCTTGAGCGTGTAAATCTCTCAGAGCAGAGTCTTCTATGCGTTAGAGGCTCCTTCTTCAGAATCTTCAAGAGACAGTAGTCAGATTCTTCTGGGAGCAGTGTTCAGATCTTCACTTAAGATGCTCTTGAACTTATGAAGCCTTTCATAAAAACAATGTTCAGATCCAATTTTGCTTTCTTAAGATAATTTTCTTTAGTGCCTGTAGCAAACAATCTAGAACACTTTTAGAGTATATAATTCTTGAATACAAAATTTATAAGTGTTATCATCAAAACATAGAGATATAACTAAGACACAATCTGTGCTCTTACAATCTCCCCCTTTTTGATGATGACAAAACATGAGAAAATTTTGTTCAATAAAGAGTAAGAATTAGAAACTCCCCCTGAGATAAACAATCTCCCCCTGAAATAAATACTACAACAGAATAGAATACTTCCCTTTCTGATTAAGTATATTTCAGATTCAGAGCCTGATGAAAGAGTTCAGAGTCAAATCTTGATGCCAGTTGATTGAATAAAAGTATCAGAGTAAGATATCAGAGTTGATTGAATACTCAGATTTTCTTCAATGAATCAGGTTCTGGTTGACACAGTCTCAGGGTAACTTCAATGAATTATGTCAGATATATCAATGTAATCTGAAAGACTTAAATTCAAGGTAAGTTAATAAAATGTCTGAATTTAGTTTTAGTAATTGCTTATAGGTTGAACACTCAGTTTCTCTTTTTCTCCCCCTTTTTGTCATAATCAAAAAGATTTTCAAAGACAGAAAGATATAGAAGAAAAGAATCATATAGGAGCAAAACATGTTAACATGCAATTAAAAACAAACCAAAGTTCACAGACAAACAGGCAGAGGCCAAAAACACATAACACAATAAAAGCAAACAAACATCCAAATCAGTTCATGTTCAAAACAACAAATAAAACTAGGTCTGGCGAGAGGCAATGAGGGTCAGAAGCTCTGTCATCTTGGCAGCTGACTCTTCTTGCTTAGACATCCAGGTCTTGATTTCATCAGTTGTTTTCTCTTGCTTAATCATCCAGTCCTTTATATCCTTCACATCATTTACAAGTTCTGAAACCACAAATGAAGACGGAGCAGATGCAGTAGCAGCATGGTTGATGTGCTGTTTTTCGCAAGTGTACGAATCACGTCAAAGTAATATAAAAGATTATCGAATCCACAGAGACCAAGTGTCAATCTATCGTACCTGTTGTTATGGTGCTTATCTAAGGCAACTATTTTTAAGGGTTTTAGTAAGGGTGCAATGGTAAATAAAATTATAATTTTAAATAATAAATAAAAGACAGGCTCGAATGTAATTCACGTAATCAATGATAATCCAGTACTTGTTAATGGAACTACTTATGGGCAATGTTTTCTCCTTTGAAAAGAACTAATTTAACAGGAACTGTCGCTTTCGCGTATTCAGAACCGAGTTGTACTCTCTAATCAACCCCTCCTATTGTCACGGATAGAAAGGTGCGTACTGCGTTAGAGTAGTAAACCTATTTTTAAGAAATATAGTTTCTTAACAAAGTTGAAAAGTATTTTAACCTGGACTTCTTAGCAAAAAGAGGTTCTTATGAACCAGACTCTAAATCTCATAACGCGTCCGAAAATCGTTTTAAAATCTCTTTTCTTTTTAATCTAAAAACTCCTAATGAACTATACAAAGCGCTTTTGGCTGTTTTTGAAATAGTTAAAAACAATTACTTGAATTGAAAGATAAAATAGCCCTTAGGTGTTTCCACGAACAATTATACTGATTACTGGTTTAATTACGATCCTTACATTCTAACCTTTATGGGATTAGTTAGACATGATAAAGTAAATATTCTTTTTATAGTTTTTCATATGAGTAATTTAAAGCGAGTGCGGGAAGTAAACAAAGTAAATGTGCGAGTGCGGGAAGTAAACAACGTAAATGTGCGAGTGCGGGAAATAAACAAAGTAAAGTGCGAGAAAATAAATAAAAGTAAAGCAAGGCGGAAAAATAAAATACTAACTGGAATTAAAATGGCGGCAGGATTAACTTCCTCCAGAGTGCTCCAAAACTCGAACCACAGACAGATTACAGACTCGATCACTCGATTGCAGAGGCACCCCGATGTGGAATGGCAACTGCTTTATAACTGATATATGCCTAGAGAATTCTAATTCTGGATGAAGAAAAACGAAAATCTAAGGTCCTATTTATAGGAGAAACTGGAAGCGCGAAATGACCGGGACGCCCCTCCACTAAAAAGTGGAGGTTGAAGATTTTTGCCTTGTGGCGCCCGCCACAGGCCTATGGCGCCCGCCACGGTCCCTACAGGGGATGATGTAGTGGGGATCGTGGGTCCTGGAGGTTGAGGAGTGGTCTTGAGACGTGGCCACGTCATGGCTAACCCCATGGCGCCCGCCACAGTGGGTGCCGTAAGTGCAAAATGCTGAATTTCTAGGTTTTCGTCCGTTTTCACTCCTTTTTCGCTCCTTTTCCCGATTCCAGCTCCGATTATTATAAAAACCTGAAAACATAAGAAAACAAAGCAATAACAAAGCAAAACAACAATAAAAGCTAAGAATGCATGCGAAATCGGAGTCAGAAATACGGTGAATTTTAGTGTGATCAAATTCTCCCACACTTAAACCTTTGCTTGTCCTCAAGCAAACATTAAAGCTTAAGAAAATATGGTGTCAACACTTGTCTTTGGGCTAAAGGGATTCTAAGTTCAAGTCAGGATGCAGTGACAGATACTAACTAAGTGAACCAAGGGTACCATAGTAACACAAACACAGACTTCAATCCTATATTAACCACTCCATGTCATCCCACGATACCTAGGCCTGTCTTCTCATTTTTTTGTGTCATTTTCATTCAGGCGCAATCACATTAAGCCCGTTATCCGTACATGCTTCATAGTAGAGTGACCGGTTAGTGATTCTGATCCATAACATAAGGTTTCTGGCACATAAGCATGTGTAAACCTGTTTTTATTTCGCCTAAATGTAGCTGCGGGGGATCGGATCGTAATCCGCCCTACCAAGTTCAGTGCCAGATACCTCTGAACCAACTAACAATAGGTGACTTGCAATTTTTTTTCTTTTTGTGGCAAAAATTTTTTTTCTTCTCTTTTTTCGGTTTAAATGACTTTGTGAGGGTCACCTATACCAGAGTTTGCCTTTTTTTCTTTTTTTATTAGCACTGGATCATTCACTTATATTCATCGGCCCCCTACGTAGAGTATGCTTAGGCCGGAGCTGACTGCTAAAATAAACTACTTAGGACAATTTTTTGAATGATAGTAAAGGCCATGGTGGTGGGGTTTAGGAGTGATTCCTATATTCAAGAGGTCTATGGTGCTAAAATGGTTCTGATGTTTCAAAAAGTTGACCTAAGTCACCACATCCTAATCTAAACCTGTCTCAAAGCCCAAAAAACATGTGAAACAACATTGTTTTCTTTTTAAAAATTTTCTGGTAAGGCTAAGGAAATGGGAAAAAATGAAAATGAACTAAAAAGACACTATACTGGTGACTCGTCAGACTCATGCATTATCTAAGAAAAATAAATTACTGAAAAGGGAAATAACTGAAAGGAAATTAACTAAAAAGGGAAATAACAGAAAGCAATAGAATCCCCTCCCACACTTAAATCGAACATTGTCCCCAATGTTTCGAGATAAGATAAGGGGGGTAACCTGGAAAAAGACTACTGAGGAGGGGCACTGGTGCCTTCGCCGTCCTGATGTGATGGTCTGGAACGACGGGATCTACTACGATGCTGGTCCCTCCGGTCGAGTCGTGCTGATAAAGCAGCCTGAGCACTCCGGACCTCTCGAAGGTTACCCAAGATGGAACCCTGAGTAGCCTCTACAAGCTGGTAGTGTCGGCTGTTGAACTCTCTCTGACGGTTCTGCTCTAATGAAATAGCGTTCAAGGTACGGCAAACGTTGCTATAGGAACGATCCGAAACCAATCGCGATTGTTGCATGAAGTTCATATTGTCCGTCAGCTGTTGTGAAATAGTAGAGAGAAGGCCATCACGCCTTTCCTCTCTAGCTGTCATATCACGCCACATCTCCTCGGTGACAAAGAATCCAGGAGCAGTACCTGCAACAGGGTTAGAGGAAGATGGTGCAGTGTGTGACTGTGAAGGACGATGGGGGGACATGTGAGGGATGGGAGACTGCTCTCTCCGATCATACTCATCATCAGTGTCATGTGCCTCCCCATCGGGAATATTAGGAGGAAGTGGACCCAAAACACGTGGAGCATTAAGATCATAGGTCCAGTTCCTTTCATCACGTACATCAGTACGTCTACTGCATGGTAAAGCAACAGATGGGATAGCTACCCCATGAATCATCAACTCATAACCACCTTCTCTCCTTGTTCGGCACAATTTCATGTCTTTCAGAAATTTTAAATTAATTGTGCGAGGAGGTAGTGGTTCAAGTGTAGCTATCTCATCATTCAGGCCAAGAGCCCGAGCAATAGACGTAACAAGCCCTCCAAAAACAATCGGTCCTGTTTTATTAGTAAATAAAGTCATGTGGGCAAGCATAAACGGGACCGGATTGATGTGGGTTCTAGTGAGGCATCCTTGCAAAAATAGGAGTTCACGAGCATTAACCTTGTTTGGACTTTCCCGGCCAAAAATAGTACATGCCAAAAGAAGTCTAAAAACTCTTATGGCCGGGTTGTGAATGGTCGACGCAAGTATCCCTTCAAAAGAATTAATTGAAGTACTTGAAAGCCTTAGCCAGAAGGTAAATACCTCGGCCGACCATTCAGCATCCAAAGGTGCCTCACAAATCGAACCTTCCCTATGAGGGATTCCTAACAAATCTGCTAGCTCATTGGTACTGAATTCATATTCAATTCCAAATAATCTAAAAATAACAGTACCGACAGTGCTAGCAGTGTCAGGACTGACAGTGTATATCAAAGAACTCAAAAACTCAATTGTCAGCCTCTCATAGGTAGGTTCCTGATTAATGAAAATATTATGCAAGCCTAGAAATTCTAATAAATTAAAAACACTATGATAAATACCCAAAGCATACAGACAGTTATCGTCGACGTACCTAGTCGAGAGGATTTCTCGACTTTGAAGCCTCTGAATAATTTTCCGTTGCCTTTCGCCCGGTCTTCCATCACGAAGAATAAATCCGTTGAACTCCATTGTTGAAAAAGCTCCTTAGGTAGTGAAAATGGTAGAAAAGTGGTTTATGAAGGGAATGATAAAGTTTTGATTTTTTTGGTTTTTGATGGATGAAAATGGAAATGGATGTTGGATATGTTATGTGGATGGAGGGTATTTTGGAAATGGGGGAGCTTTAATGGGGTTCAAGGAGGATTTGGAAGGTTGGAAAAATGGGTTTTTGGTGAAGAAAGGGATGAAAATGGTGGAAATGGGGATTTGAATCCCGTATTTGATGATGACAACGGTGTGGCGCCCGCCACAGGGCCTATGGCGCCCGCCACAAGGCCAATTCCTGGGCCTTGTGGTTTTGGATCCTCCTTTGGGCCTTCCTTGCACCTTTGTCTTCCGGGGGGTCTGAATAGCGTTTTCTTCTTCTTTTCAAGGCTTGAGGCTTGCATATTTTTTTTTTTTGTAAAGACAAAAATGAAAATATTTTTGTCTTATATTTTTTTCTTTTGCACGACAAAAAATAAAATACTTAAAAATCAAAAAAGAAAAAGAAAAATTAGTGCATAATATGTATATATGTAAGGAATTCAAAGTGCATGAAAATATAAAAGCTGCAATAAAGTAAAATATGTCTGGAAATGCGATAAATAAAAGGAAATTAAATACTAGGGTAGTGCTGTCAGGGTGGAATGAGTCATGTGGTAGGTTTCTTATCCTGGCTTGATCCACGAATCTCAGCTATCTCCCTCCGAAGCTCGTCGATCGCCTGATGTAGAGCATCGGTCTCCGAGGCATGAGTGAGATCAGAAACCTGCATCTGTAACTCTAAGTCTGCCACTTCCTGCTTGAGCAGGGCAGTCTCCTTGCGGAGCTCATAAATCTGTGTTTGTAGGTCAGGTGGCTGTAGAGACATATTGTTAGACATAACAGTGATTCGGGGAGTAAGAGGTGTAGGAGTGTACTCAGCGGCGGGAGGCGATTTCGGCTCTTCGACAGTCTCTCCATAACCCTCTAGAGCATAACTCCAATTGGCAGGATCATGGACACTGGTCATCAGCGGATCTGGTAATGTAAAGTAGTGTATCGCTTCACCGTCGATCAGCAATCTAAACATGTTGGGCTCAAAAGAAGCCCTCCTCATCAGTCCTCTATCAAGACAAAAATCAATATCCAGGGTGGTGTAGCAGCAGAAGGTCCTGAGGTGCAATAGCTTGCGAGACAAACCCAATGCAGTAGCAATCTGTGTAACAATCCCACCGACATGGATGATTCCTACTGATGATCTGGCAACACTAGCAAGGCCCTTCAGTAGAAAGTTGCCACAAGCAACAGGGCGAGACTGAGTCGCACAAAACAGTAGGAAAATCTCCTCTTCACTTAGCAGTGTCTCTGTATCTGGAAAACCTAGGAAAGAATGTGCTAGAATCATCTGGAAGTACCTCAATGCAGGGTTGTGGATTACCTGAGAAAACTGGGTAGAAGGATCTTGGCTCCCTCCACCTGATATTTTAGTCCAAAACTTTTCCACTTCTCTGCTCATAAAATACCCCATCGGAGTCTCTGGAATAGCATCAGGGGTAGTCTGGAAACCTAGTAAATCACCAAACCCTTTGTGAGAGAATGAGTAGTCAATCCCGAACAACCTGAAGACAGCGAGTCCATCGGGTCCAGCCCAAGGGTCATGATGAAACGAGCTGAGGAACTCAAGAGTCAGGTTCCTATAAGTGTCGTTCCTGTCGTCAAACTGGTCCCACTGGAGTTGATGGCATAAAAATCTGACGCTTGGCTCTATCCCCAAGGCATCCATGCAGTCTTGGTCAGGGTACCTGGTAGGATCCATAGGGCGTCTCATGTGAACATAGTAACGCTCTCTCTGTGCATCATCTCTAAAGGCCACGTGCATGTCATCAGGGTTCTGCATTCTGTACAAGGTTAGCAAACAAGTCCTGAAAGCACATAAAACATTCAATCGTGAGTCCTGACATAATAATAAAATAAACAAATTAAAATGAAGTAAAAAAAGTACAAAAATAAGAAAAACCATGGGTTGCCTCCCATGCAGCGCTTGTTTAACGTCATTAGCTCGACGACCGATATTTAAACATCATTGGAAGGATATGGTGGATCACTCAGAGTATGACAGGTGTATGTTGTTGGAATGTCACCTCCTTCGTAGGGCTTCAACCTCTGTCCATTGACTATGAACGGTTTACATGTTTGGTTCTTGATTTCAATAGCACCGGATCTCAGGATCTTAGATACTTCGAAAGGGCCAGTCCATCTCGAACGGAGTTTACCTGGAAATAGTCGTAACCTAGAATCGAACAGGAGAACAGGATCGCCTATTTTGAAGTCTCTTCTTATGATTCTTTTGTCATGCCAAGCTTTTGTTCTTTCTTTGTATATGATGGCATTTTCGTAGGCAGATTGTCTGAGCTCTTCTAATTTGTGGATATCAAGGATACGTTTCTCACCAGCTGTCAAGTAATCCAAATTCAAAGTTTTGATGGCCCAATAGGCCTTATGCTCCAACTCAAATGGTAAGTGACATGATTTTCCATAGACCAGTTGATAAGGGGTTGTTCCTATAGGAGTTTTGAAAGCGGTTCTATAGGCCCATAATGCTTCTTGAAGTTTCTGCGACCAATCTTTTCTAGATATAGAGACAGTCTTCTCGAGGATTTGTTTTATCTCCCTATTAGATACTTCCACTTGTCCATTGGTCTGTGGGTGGTATGGTGTTGCTACTCTATGCTTAACTCCATACTTGCTTAAAAGTTTATCAAATATTCTCGATATGAAGTGTGATCCTCCATCACTTATGACTAAACGGGGTGTTCCAAACCTGGGAAATATATAATTCTTGAATAATTTGATGACTACTCTGGTGTCGTTTGTGGGTGTGGCGATAGCTTCAATCCATTTAGACACGTAGTCAACAGCTACTAATATGTACTGATTTCCAAGAGATGGTGGGAACGGTCCCATAAAGTCTATACCCCATACGTCGAAGAGTTCTACTTCTTGGATATTTCTTAACGGCATTTCATTACGTCTTGAAATATTTCCTGTGCGTTGGCATCTGTCACACTTGACAATGAAAGCATGGACATCACGCCACATAGTAGGCCAGAATAGGCCAGCTTGAAGAATCTTGGCGTAGGTCTTAGATGTGCTTGCATGTCCACCATAGGGTGCAGAGTGACAATGCTCAATTATATTATTTACCTCTTCTTCTGGAACACAACGGCGGAAAATGCCATCTTCACCTCTCTTGAAAAGAAATGGATCGTCCCAATAGAAGTTTCTCACATCACTATAGAACTTCTTCTTCTGGTGGTAGTTTAGATCAGGGGGTATGATGTCAGCGGCTAGGTAATTAACAAAATCTGCATACCAAGGTACATTGCTTATAGCTAAGGATTTATGAAATTGCTCATGAGGGTCTGGGTTATCATCTTCAATGGTTTCTATTTGGGCTATCAGTCTATCGTAGGCAAAATCGTCATTTATGGGTACTGGATCAGGTTTCAGGTATTCTAGCCTAGATAGGTGATCAGCTACCACATTATCAGTGCCTTTCTTGTCACGGATATCCAAATCAAACTCTTGTAATAATAGAATCCATCGAAGTAACCTAGGCTTGGCATCCTTTTTGCTTAGTAAGTAACGAATGGCAGCATGGTCGGTGTAAACTATAATCTTGGCTCCTACTAGATAAGATCTAAATTTGTCTATTGCAAAAACTACAGCTAGGAGCTCTTTTTCGGTTGTTGCGTAGTTGAGCTGTGCAGCGTCTAGGGTTCTACTGGCATAATAAATCACATGTAACTTCTTATCTTTTCTCTGACCTAGAACGGCTCCAACAGCATAATCACTGGCGTCACACATTATCTCAAACGGCTCCGACCAATCAGGGGGTTTCATTATAGGTGCTGAAATCAGAGCTTGCTTCAGAAGATTAAATGCTTCAGTACATTTTTCATCGAAGATGAACTCAGCATCTTTCATTAAAAGACCAGTTAAGGGCTTTGTTATTTTGGAGAAATCCTTGATAAAACGTCGGTAAAATCCGGCATGTCCAAGAAAACTTCTTATCTCCCTGATAGTCTTCGGCGGTTTTAGATTCTCTATGACTTCTATTTTTGCTTTATCTACCTCTATACCTTTTTCAGAAACTATATGTCCTAAAACAATCCCTTCGGTGACCATGAAATGACATTTTTCCCAATTTAGCACAAGGTTTACCTCCACACATCTCTCCAGGATTTTCTCAAGGTTGACAAGACAATTTTTGAAATCTGACCCACAAACTGAGAAATCGTCCATAAATACTTCCATGATTCCATCCAAATAATCAGCAAAGATAGACATCATGCAGCGTTGGAAAGTTGCAGGAGCATTACAAAGTCCAAAAGGCATTCTTCTATAGGCAAAGGTTCCAACTGGGCATGTAAAGGTAGTTTTTTCTTGATCTTCGGGGTGAATAGGTATTTGGAAGAATCCTGAATATCCATCTAAATAACAAAAGTAAGAGTGTCTGGCTAGGCGCTCCAACATTTGGTCTATGAATGGTAATGGGAAATGGTCCTTCCTAGTTGCTTTATTTAATTTTCTATAATCTATGCACATACGCCAACCTCCATCAGTTCTTTTTGCTACAGGTTCGCCCTTCTCGTTTTGCACGACTGTGATGCCTCCCTTTTTAGGTACTACATGCACAGGACTCACCCATTTACTGTCCGAGATCTGATATATTATACCTGCCTCTAGTAACTTAAGAACTTCAGTCTTAACTACAGTACTCATTATAGGATTTATTCTACGTTGGTGTTCTCTAGAAGGTTTTGAATCTTCTTCAAGCAAAATCCGATGCATGCATACGGATGGGCTTATTCCTTTTAGATCAGAGATCTTATATCCTAAGGCTGAGGGGTACCTACGTAAAACTTCTAATAATTGATCGGTTTCTTCTTGGTTTAAGGTAGCACTGACTATAACTGGACGGTTCATATCTTCATCAAGAAATTCATATCTCAGGTTTTCAGGCAGCTCCTTAAGTTTTACGGTTGGTTTTATAGGGCAAGGCATAGGATCTGGGGTAAGAGATAAACATTCGTGAAGGTTATCATCAATGTAGGGTGTTTTATAATTGTCATCTTCCAAAATAAGGGTTGGTGGCAATTTTATAGATTCAGTTTCTTCTTCTTGTTCTAATTCCCTAATACATTCTTCGATGATATCTAAGGCATAACAAGAATCTCCTATCACAGGTGCCATAAGAAATTTTGACAATATAAATTCTATCTTCTGGCCACCTACCTCAAAAGTTAGTTTTCCCTTTTTAACATCTATTACGGCTCCAGCAGTCGATAAGAACGGTCTACCTAGGAGGATTGGTATGTCGTCATCTTCTTTAATGTCCATGACAACAAAATCAGTAGGTATAAACAGCTGACCTATCCTAACAGGGACGTCTTCAAGTATGCCTATAGGGTATTTAACGGATCTATCGGCTAATTGAAGTGACATCTTAGTAGGTTGTAATTCTCCTAAGTTTAATCTCTCACAAACTGCTAAAGGCATTAAGCTCACACTAGCTCCTAAGTCTAGAAAAGCTTTTTCGATGACATGATTCCCCAAAACACAAGGAATGGAAAAATTTCCGGGATCTTTATCTTTCTTTGCTAACCTATTTTCGGAAATAGAATTACATTCCACGGGTCTCGGATCTTCGAGTCTACGTTTATTTGTAAGTATGTCTTTGAGAAACTTAGCATAAGAAGGTATTTGGGTGATGGCTTCTGTAAAGGGGATTTCTACGTGAAGTTTTTCTATAACCTTAACGAATTTTTGATATTGATTATCGATTTGGGTTTTCTTTAATCTTTGAGGGTAAGGTATTGGTGGTTTGTATGGCGGTGGCGGTACATAGGTTTTATTTTTAGGTTCTTCTCCTTTTTCTTGACTTTCCGGGGTTTCAGGCTTCTCTGGTTCCTTTTCCTCATTCCTCTCAGAAGTTTCGGGCTCACTTAATCTAGGGTTTAAAGGTTCCTTATAAGCGGTTCCACTTCGTAGAGTAATAGCATTAGCTTCCCCTTTCGGGTTTTGTTGAGGTTGTCCAGGGAACTGTCCTCCAGGTGTAGTCTGTGGGGCTTGGTTTAACGCTACCTGAGAGATCTGGGTTTCAAGCATCTTATTATGAGTAATAATTTGATCAACCTTGGTTCCTAACTTGGTAATTAGTTCGTTAACATGGACGTTATGGTTCATGAACTCTTTGTTTTGTTGTTTTTGAGCAACGATAAAATCTTTTACAACTTCCTCAAAGCTCGGGCTAGGTGGTACAGGTTGCATAGGTTGATTTGTTCTAGGGGCTTGGTAACCTTGTTGTCTCGGAGGTGCGGTATTTTGGATAGGGTTATTATTTTTGTAGGAGAAGTTTGGGTGATTCCTCCATCCAGGGTTATATGTGTTTGAAAATGGGTTCCCTTGGGTATAGTTCACTTGCTCAGTGTTGGTTTCATTCAACAGATTGCATTCGGCGGATTGGTGTCCTTGCGTTCCACATATCTCACAATTCGGCGAAACTGCGGCAACAGTATTCGGAGTTGTACACATATGTTCGACTCTAAGGGCCAACGCGTCCATTTTAGCCTGCATCATGTCTATAGAGCTTAGCTCATGTATTCCTCCTTGGGCTTCCTTCTTTTCCACTGTCGCTCGTTCTACTCCCCATGATTGATGGTTTTGGGCCATATCCTCGATAAGGGCACTAGCTTCAGGGTAAGGTTTGTTCATCAGTGCGCCACCAGCGGCAGCGTCGATGGTCATTTTAGTGTTATAAAGAAGTCCATTATAGAAGGTTTGGATGATTAGCCAATTCTCTAAGCCATGGTGTGGGCATGCTCTTAATAGTTCCTTATATCTCTCCCAGGCTTCGAACAACGACTCTCCTTGGTGTTGGGTAAATCTAGTTATTAGGTTTCGAAGAAGAGCGGTCTTACTTGGGGGAAAATATCTAGCAAGGAAAACTTTTCTAAGGTCATCCCAAGTTGTTATTGAATTGGGTGGAAGGGAATCTAACCATGATAGAGCTTTATCTCTGAGGGAAAAGGGAAATAATCTTAAGCGTATTGCCTCAGGAGAAGCTCCATTGGTCTTAAAGGTGTCTGCTAACTGAAGAAAGTTTTTTAAATGTTGGTTTGGGTTATCAGTAGCGAGACCTGCGAATTGTCTCTGTTGCACTAATTGCAGCAGGGATGGTTTAAGTTCAAAATTATTGGCTGGGATAGTGGGGTTTACTATACTGGAACTAGGTTCCTCGTTTGATGGTTGGGCGAAGTCCTTGAGAGGTCTTCGATTTTGATCTTCGGCCATAGCTCTCCTATTCCTATGGAAAAATAAACGTGCGCGAGCGTAACGTTCAGGTTCAGCTAGAGGGTCTACTAAACTTCCGGCACTGCGAGTCTTTCGCATTAACCGGTGGGTAACAACCTTAGTCTAAACGGTATAACTACAGGGTAATGAAATTTGACGATATTGATCCCCGGCAACGGCGCCAAAAACTTGATGTGCTGTTTTTCGCAAGTGTACGAATCACGTCAAAGTAATATAAAAGATTATCGAATCCACAGAGACCAAGTGTCAATCTATCGTACCTGTTGTTATGGTGCTTATCTAAGGCAACTATTTTTAAGGGTTTTAGTAAGGGTGCAATGGTAAATAAAATTATAATTTTAAATAATAAATAAAAGACAGGCTCGAATGTAATTCACGTAATCAATGATAATCCAGTACTTGTTAATGGAACTACTTATGGGCAATGTTTTCTCCTTTGAAAAGAACTAATTTAACAGGAACTGTCGCTTTCGCGTATTCAGAACCGAGTTGTACTCTCTAATCAACCCCTCCTATTGTCACGGATAGAAAGGTGCGTACTGCGTTAGAGTAGTAAACCTATTTTTAAGAAATATAGTTTCTTAACAAAGTTGAAAAGTATTTTAACCTGGACTTCTTAGCAAAAAGAGGTTCTTATGAACCAGACTCTAAATCTCATAACGCGTCCGAAAATCGTTTTAAAATCTCTTTTCTTTTTAATCTAAAAACTCCTAATGAACTATACAAAGCGCTTTTGGCTGTTTTTGAAATAGTTAAAAACAATTACTTGAATTGAAAGATAAAATAGCCCTTAGGTGTTTCCACGAACAATTATACTGATTACTGGTTTAATTACGATCCTTACATTCTAACCTTTATGGGATTAGTTAGACATGATAAAGTAAATATTCTTTTTATAGTTTTTCATATGAGTAATTTAAAGCGAGTGCGGGAAGTAAACAAAGTAAATGTGCGAGTGCGGGAAGTAAACAACGTAAATGTGCGAGTGCGGGAAATAAACAAAGTAAAGTGCGAGAAAATAAATAAAAGTAAAGCAAGGCGGAAAAATAAAATACTAACTGGAATTAAAATGGCGGCAGGATTAACTTCCTCCAGAGTGCTCCAAAACTCGAACCACAGACAGATTACAGACTCGATCACTCGATTGCAGAGGCACCCCGATGTGGAATGGCAACTGCTTTATAACTGATATATGCCTAGAGAATTCTAATTCTGGATGAAGAAAAACGAAAATCTAAGGTCCTATTTATAGGAGAAACTGGAAGCGCGAAATGACCGGGACGCCCCTCCACTAAAAAGTGGAGGTTGAAGATTTTTTCCTTGTGGCGCCCGCCACAGGCCTATGGCGCCCGCCACGGTCCCTACAGGGGATGATGTAGTGGGGATCGTGGGTCCTGGAGGTTGAGGAGTGGTCTTGAGACGTGGCCACGTCATGGCTAACCCCATGGCGCCCGCCACAGTGGGTGCCGTAAGTGCAAAATGCTGAATTTCTAGGTTTTCGTCCGTTTTCACTCCTTTTTCGCTCCTTTTCCCGATTCCAGCTCCGATTATTATAAAAACCTGAAAACATAAGAAAACAAAGCAATAACAAAGCAAAACAACAATAAAAGCTAAGAATGCATGCGAAATCGGAGTCAGAAATACGGTGAATTTTAGTGTGATCAATGGTTCCCTTCAGTTTGGTTTTCAACAGAAGCTTGTTCAACCATTTCAAATTCAGGAACAACTGGAGGAGCAACTTCCAATAGTAACACAGGAGGAGGAGGAGGCATGTTCATCAGTGTTACCTTTATTAACTCAGCAAATTTAGTCTTAGCAAGCTTAGAGCATTTTGCTCTAACTTTTAGGGCAGCTTTGTTAAACATCCAGATGAAGCGCTTCCAAGCATTATTCGAAACATTTGGATCCAAGCTAGACATGCAGACAGCCTTAACACGATCATATTCAGAATCTAACTCCTTTTTGAAAATATCAAACATAGCATTAACACAAGATCCTAAATCTAACTGTTCATTTTGTCCAGAGGAAAAAGGATTAGGGGTGTTAGCAGGAGTAGGTTCAGATGGTTGTGGTTGAGGTGTGGGTGGTTGAGATGTGTGGATGTCAGATTGAGGGAGTTCAGATGAATGAGGAAAAGTTTGATTCTCAGATGGATTAGTTTCAGGTGGTTGAGGAATGGTTTGGTTTGCAGCTGATTGAGTTTCAGATGGTTGTGCTTCAGATGGTTGTTGAGATGGAGAGTTTGGTGGGGTATGAAACAAAGCAATGTTAAGATGTTTCTTCATAACGCTCTCAGAGCGAGCTTGTTTGAGTGATTCTGAATTACAGTCAGATGAATCAGATGAATCAGAAGATTCATCTGAGTGAACAGATGTAGAAGAAATTTCAATTGTTTGGTTGAGGGGTTGAATATCAAGAATATTGTCAGAGAGATTTGGATCTTCTGAGGGAATTGTTTGTTCAGAGTGTTCAGTTTGAACAATCTCTGGTTGGTTTTGTTCTAAAATAATTGTTTCTTGAAGGAGAGTCTCTGGTTGGGGATTCTCTGGTTGTGACAAAGTTGGTTGTGGAGTTGCTGTTAGAGGGTTTTCTGGTTGAGTTGGTTCTGGTGGAGTTATTGTTGGAGAGTTTTCTGATAGAATTGGTTCTGATGGTGGAATTTTTGTTTGAATAGTTTGAGGTTGTGGGTCAGATGGAATTGGTGCTGGAGATGATTGTAAATTTACTGGTTCAGAGGATAGTGGTTCGGATGAGATATTGACAGACTTTTTAGATTTTGAAGTTCTTGGTATGAGGCTTGGAGAGAGTTGTGGTGAAGATAGTGGTGAATGAACAGTAGGAGTAGGATCAGATGCTAATACCTGTTGAATGGTGTCTCTGATTTCTTCCAGAGTAGCTTCTCTAGGACTGCTTCTGGCCTTCTTTCCTTCTTTCTTCTTCTTTCTTGACGCTTCAGGTGCTTTTCTCTTCTTCTGAGCGGATTCTTCGTCAGCCTTCCTCTTACTGCGCCTTTCCTTCATCTGATTAGGCAATTCTTCTCCAGGATTTTGAACGAGATTGGCAGGTAAAGGGATTCCTTCCTTTAGACATTCAGTAATGTACAACCAGACAAATTCCTTAGGTTCATCTGCACTGAATAGTGGAAAATCTTCCACAGGAATTCTTCTGCCTTGAACCTCTTCAGAGTTGATCTTCCTGAGTTGTCCTTTCAATTCTGAAATGATTTTCATCCTTTTCAGATTGAGTCCATTAATTTCAGAGCCAATGATGTAAGTCAGGTCTTCTGTAATCTTCGCATCAGTCAGATGCTGTACCAGCTTGTTCTCAATAAGTATATCAGAAATCAACCTTCCCAGGGGTATCCACGTCCTTACTTTACCATCTTTCGCCCTTACTTCCTCTCTGGTTTCTTTGACATGAGTTAGTAAATGACTGAAGATAAGATATGGTAGATTCACTTTGACATTTTTGCTAATGCAGTACATAAAATACAGATGTTCCGAACTCACATAATCTGGTGAGTTGGATGGTTTTCTGTGAAAAAACGTACTCATAAAGATTTTCGCCCAGATCCTATAAATGGGTTTTAAATCTTTAACCTTACTTGACGGCAAACCAGCAATAGTAACTTCTTCATAAACCCTAGCCATATCAACGCGAGAAGAAGCAAGATTTGAAACTCCATCAGACTCAGTATAGCTAAACAGTTGTCTGATCAGGTTTTCAGTGATGACTATCTCCACTCCAAGAACCGAGGAATGTATAAACTTGGGACCAGCGCTTGCATGTATCCAAAATTCCTTTACCAGTGTTGGAAAAACAGGACCCATTAGCCTTTCAAAATATTTTTCCCATCCTTGAGCTTTAATGGCAGAAATGAGATCAAACCCATTTTCCTTTAAAGAGTCAAGGTCAATGAAGCTTTCACAGAGCACCTCTAGATCAGCCACTGGAGTGAATAAGGTTCGTTCAGGTTCTTTGTACATGATAGTCTTGTTAGGTTTTGCAGCAGTGTTTGAAGTAGACGCCATTGAAGAAGAAGAATACCTTGGTTTCGGTTTAGGGTTTTGGAAGAGATTGAAAAGAAAGCAGAAACGCATGAATGAAGTGAATGTGGAAAGTGTGATAAAAGTGTGATAGGTGATATATATAGAAAACCAAAAAATCAAGCATAGGGCACACAAAAGACACTTACGCACGTTTGGACAACATTTAATGAAAAGTAATCATTTCACATTAAATTATGACAGCTGGGGGGAAAAACAAGAAAAGTGAGATTTTCAAAGCATTACCTCAAACGTCAATTCAGTTGAGCACTCAATCTTTTCAGATATTGAATGACACGTGTTTGCTTTGTTGGCTCATCTGATGTCTCTCAAGAAATGAAACGTTTCCAACTTTCAGATCTTCTGAGCTTGTTAGTTCAGAGTTTTACACAAAATGAAATAATTGAATAAATATAAATGAACGAATAGACAGATGAAATACTTCAGATTATTAAACATTTTGCATCTGAGAGGTTGCCTCTGAGAAATATTACTCTGGACATAAATCCATACAAATATTTTTCAGAATGAACTTAAATCTATCTTCAGCAAGGGGTTTTGTGAAAATGTCAGCCCATTGATGATCTGTATCAACAAAAGCTAAATTAATTACACCCTTCTGAACATAGTCTCTGATGAAGTGATGTTTAATTTCTATATGTTTTGCCTTAGAATGCAAGATTGGATTTTTTGACAAACATATAGCAGAAGTATTATCACAGAAGATAGAAAGATTACTCTCATAGATTTGATAATCTTCTAATTGACTCTTCATCCAGAGCATCTGAGTACAACATCCAGCAGCAGTAATGTATTCTGCCTCTGTAGTTGATAGTGCAATGGTAGGTTGCTTCTTGCTGTACCATGAGATCAGATGACTTCCAAGAAACTGACAGCTTCCAGAAGTGCTTTTACGTTCAACTCTGTCTCCAGCATAGTCAGCATCACAGAATCCAACTAATGAAAATTCATCAGATCTTCTGTAACACAAACCCATGTTAGCAGTACCTTTCAGATACCTCAGAATCCTCTTAACAACTGTTAAGTGTGATTCTCTAGGATCTGATTGGAATCTAGCACATAAGCAGACACTAAACAGAATATCTGGTCTAGAAGCAGTCAAGTATAGAAGAGATCCTATCATACCTCTGTAGAGTTTTTGATCTACCTTCTTACTTACCTCTTCCTTACCTAGAGTGCTTGTAGGATGCATTGGAGTCTTTGCCATTTTGCTATCAACCATGTTGAACTTCTTCAGAAGCTCTTTAACATATTTGGTTTGATGTATGTAGGTGCATTCTGGAGTCTGATTGACTTGGATTCCCAAGAAGAATCTCAATTCTCCCATCATGCTCATTTCAAATTCTTCCTGCATACATTTAGCAAACTCCTTTCCAAGCGTAATATTTGTTGATCCAAAAATAATGTCATCTACATAAATTTGACAAATCAACAGATCTTTCTTAACAGATTTACAGAATAAAGTTGTATCCACTTTTCCTCTGATAAACTTTTTCTTCAGAAGGAAGTTGCTCAACCTCTCATACCAAGCTCTGGGAGCTTGTTTTAATCCATAAAGGGATTTCTTTAATTTGAAAACATGATCTGGAAAGTTTTCACTTTCAAAACCAGGAGGTTGGTGGACATATACTTCTTCTTCTATAATACCATTAAGAAAAGCACTTTTAACATCCATCTGATACAGAGTGATGTTATTCTGTGCAGCAAATGAAATAAGAAGACGAATAGATTATAACCTTGCCACTGGAGCATATGTCTCAGTGTAATCAATACCTTCTTGTTGACTATATCCTTGAGCAACCAACCTTGCCTTATTCCTTTCTACTTCTCCCTTTTCATTCAGCTTATTCCTGAAGACCCATTTTGTTCCAATGACATTGAATCCTTTAGGTCTAGGAACCAGATCCCAAACTTCATTTCTGGCGAATTGATTCAGCTCTTCTTGCATAGCTATAATCCATTCATTATCTTCCAGAGCCTCATCTACAGATGTTGGTTCTATCATTGACACTAAGCCAAATAAGGAAGATTCAGAAGTTCTGAGAAATGATCTTGTCCTTATAGGATCATCTTTCTTTCCAATTATCACATCTTCTGGATGAGAGGCTTTGATTCTGGAAGAAGATCCTCTGACAGTTGGTCTTTTAGAAATATGCAAGTTATTTAGTTGGGAGGTTAAAGGTGTAGCATCTGGGGTTGCGTCAGATTCTTTGTTCTTTGCCTTTTCTGCCTCTGAGCCTTCAGAGTCTGTGAGAATCACTTCTCTATCTGCAGAACTTTCAAACTGCTTTGGCTTTTCAGAGCCAAGCTTATCATCAAATCTGACATGAATAGATTCTTCCACAATCTGTGTTTCAGTATTGAATACTCTGTAGCCTTTAGAGCGTTCAGAATAACCAAGCATGAAACACTTCTGTGCTTTGGAATCAAACTTGTTCAGATTATCTTTAGTATTAAGCATATAACAAATACATCCAAAAGGATGAAAATAAGCAATGTTAGGCTTTCTGTTTCTCCACAATTCATAGGGAGTCTTTTTCAGAAGAGGTCTTACAGACACTCTGTTCTGAATATAACAAGCTGTGTTAATTGCTTCTGCCCAGAAATATTTTGCCAGATTTGTCTCGTTGATCATGGTTCTGGCCATTTCTTGCAATGTTCTATTTTTCCTCTCTACAAATCCATTTTGTTGTGGAGTTCTAGGACAGGAGAAATCATGTGCAATGCCTTTTTCAGAAAAATATTTTTCAAAGTATTTATTTTCAAATTCTCCACCATGATCACTTCTGACTTTAATAATTTTACAATCTTTTTCAGTCTGGACTTGATTGCAGAAGTCAAAAAACACAGAATGAGACTCATCCTTGTGTTTTAGAAACTTTACCCATGTCCATCTGCTGTAGTCATCTACAATGACTAACCCATACTTCTTGCCTCTGATGGATGCAGTTTTCACTGGTCCAAACAGATCAATGTGAAGTAATTCCAATGGTCTGGAGGTAGAAACAACATTTTTTGATTTAAAATGAGATTTTGAAAATTTACCTCTTTGACATGCTTCACACAGAGCATCTGAGTTGAACTTCAACTTAGGAAGTCCTCTGACCAGATTGAGTTTATTAATCTGAGATATACGTCTCATATTAATATGCCCCAATCTTCTATGCCAGACCCATTGCTCATCATTCACAGATAAGAGGCATTTTACACTTTGAACTTTAAGTTCTGAAAGATTAATTTTATAAATGTTGTGTTTCCTCTTTCCATTGAATAGGATAGAGCCATCCTTTTGACATACAGCTTTGCAACATTTTTGATTAAAGATTATATCATAACCATTGTCACTTAATTGACTTATGGACAATAGATTATGTTTCAATCCTTCAACTAACAGAACATTAGAAATAGAGGGTAGGTTGCCATTACCTATAGTTCCAGAGCCAATGATCTTGCCCTTCTGGTTCCCTCCAAATTTCACGTCCCCTCCAGATCTAAGTTCCAGACTTTGGAACATAGACCTTTCTCCCGTCATGTGTCGTGAGCATCCAGAGTCCAGGTACCATGATTGGTGTCCTGACTTTGCTGCTAAGGACATCTGCAACAGGGATTATTTTGTCTTTAGGTACCCAGATCTTCTTGGGTCCTTTAGGGTTAGTTGCCTTGTAGGTTTGTCTAAACTTTTGTTTTTCAACATAGTTTTTGTTTAGACTTGCCTTAGATCTAAACACATGAGTATTCTTTTCAGAGCTCGTGTGTTTAATATCATTTAAATGACCAAATTTAAAATTAGAGTATAAAGGAGTTATCTTAATGATCAGATCATCTACAGGTATTGGTCTTACATCTTTTTCAAGAGAAGAAGATTGAAATCCAATTCCCTTTCTTTTATTCCTACTAACTCCATAGATCATAGAAGCCATCTTGCTTCTATCTATGCTTTTAGTGAGGAACCTCTGAAAACTAGAGTCATATTTTTCCAAAATATTTTCAGATGACTTAGCTTCAGAGTCAGATTCTTGTTGGGCAATTTCCAAATCATTTTTTATTTTTAAATTTATTTTTCTCTGCTCAACAAGTTCTGTTTTCAGATTATCAATCTCAGATTCAAGATTGCTTTTCAGCTTCTTGTTCTTGAGTTTGATATTATTGTAGCTTTTCAAAACTTCAGATAACACCTTTATAAGTTCATCTTTGGTAAGTTTGGACATTACCTCTTCAGCGTCAGAGTCAGAGTCTGACTCAGATTCAGATGATAATTCTTCATTCTGATCTTCTATTCTAGCCATTAATGCCATGTTGGCACACTCTTCTTCTGCTTCAGATTCAGATTCAGATTCATCTGAATCATCCCAAGTTGCCATAAGAACCTTCTTCTTTTTATCAAACTTTCTCTTGGGTTTCTCCTTGAGAAGTTTGGGGCAGTCATTTTTGTAGTGCCCAGGTTCCTTGCATTCATAGCATGTGACCTCTTTCTTTCCAGATCTTCTGTGTCCAGAAGATTCCTTCCTGTGGTCAGCTTTTCTGAAGTTGTTAAACTTCCTTCCCTTGTGCTTCCAGAGCTTGTTGATTCTTCTGGAAAGCATGGACAATTCATCTTCTTCTTCAGACGACGATTCTTCAGAACTTTCTTCTTTTACCTGCAAAGCTTTAACAGGTTTGTTAGATTTTAAAGCTATGGATTTACCTTTATCTTTCTTCTGGGGTTCATCTTCCTCCAGCTCTATTTCATGGCTTCTCAAAGAACTGATAAGTTCTTCTAAGGAGATCTTGTTCAGATCTTTTGCCATCTTCAATGCAGTCACCATTGGTCTCCATCTGGTGGGAAGACTTCTGATGATCTTCTTGACATGATCTGACGTTGAGTAGCCCTTATCCAGAACTTTCAGACCAGCAGTAAGAATCTGAAATCTAGAAAACATAGTTTCAACATTTTCAGACTCTTCCATTTTGAATGCCTCATACTTCTGTATGAGCGCCAGCGCCTTGGTCTCTTTAACTTGAGAATTTCCCTCATGAGTCATTTTGAGTGACTCAAACATGTCATGAGCAGTATCTCTGTTTGTAATCTTCTCATACTCAGTATGAGAGATTGCATTAAGCAATATAGTTCTGGCTTTGTGGTGATTCTTGAAATCTCTTTTCTGTACTTCAGTCATTGATTTTCTATCAATCTTTTTGCCATCCTCATCAGTAGGATGTTTATATCCATCAATGACCATATCCCAAAGATCAGCATCATACCCAAGGAAAAAACTTTCTATTCTATCTTTCTAATAGTCAAATTTTTCCCCATCAAACATGGGTGGCTTGGTACTGATCCTATCTCCTTCATATTTGTTGTTGCAAGTTGATGTAGATGTATCTATATTGGCAACAACACAAATATCAAAGTATCTTTCTAACTGGATCTTTAACTGTCACGGTAAAGTGGAGCACACGCAGAACCGGAGCTCTGATGACAACTGAAGGTGAGAAAATTACTTAGAAGGGGGGGTTGAATAAGTAAGACTAAAAATCAAAGATTAGAACACATATATTTTTATCCTGGTTCGTTGAAAACAACTACTCCAGTCCACCCTCTCAAGAGTGATTTGCCTTTCTCTGTCAAGGACTTAATCCACTATTTTAATCAAACAGATTACAAATAGCAACACCTAAGAACAACTGTTCTTAGTCTTCTCAAGAGCAACTGATCCCAACTGGATCCTCTTAAGGAAAACCTTTTACAAACAATGTAAAGCTTTTACAAGAGTAAGAATGCTTCTAATAAGCTGTTATCACAACAGTGATATTTCTCTTAAGTTAAGAATAAAGTTAAAGCAAAATAATATAATAGAGAGCTTTGAAAGATTGCTTTGAGGAGTGATTTTGCTAGAGATTCGATCCTGAAGAAGATGGAGTGAACATCTTTATATAGGCACTAAGATCCAAGAAGTCTTGTTACGTTGAAGGCTGTGCAGAAAGGCCTAGAGCCTTTTGTCTTCACATTGGAGGCTGTGCTGAAACAAGCCTGATGCTTTTTGTCTTCACTTGCAGAAAACTTTCCTCAGAATGGAATACACAGATAAAACCTTTTTGTCTGTGTCCTTGTGTCTAGCACAAAATAGGAAAGAGCTGTTGAGAAAAGCCAACGTACATATTTAAATCTTCTTCAAAGTAAGTTCAGCTTTCAACATTAGAATCTGAATCTTCAGAGTCTCCAGACCACGGATCATCTGGATCTTCAGAGTCTTGAATGTTCTTCAAAAAGAGTTGAATCAGAGTATGTGCATCTTGTGTGCTTGAGCGTGTAAATCTCTCAGAGCAGAGTCTTCTATGCGTTAGAGGCTCCTTCTTCAGAATCTTCAAGAGACAGTAGTCAGATTCTTCTGGGAGCAGTGTTCAGATCTTCACTTAAGATGCTCTTGAACTTATGAAGCCTTTCATAAAAACAATGTTCAGATCCAATTTTGCTTTCTTAAGATAATTTTCTTTAGTGCCTGTAGCAAACAATCTAGAACACTTTTAGAGTATATAATTCTTGAATACAAAATTTATAAGTGTTATCATCAAAACATAGAGATATAACTAAGACACAATCTGTGCTCTTACAGAAGTCACCGCCCCAGCCGCGTGAATCCACGGTCGTCCCAGCAAACAACTATAAGTTGGGTTAATGTCCATGACTTGGAATGTAATATTGAACACATGAGGTCCTATCATGATTGGCAATTCTACCTCTCCTACGACCGTTCTTCTTGAACCGTCAAAAGCTTTTACAATTAATGACGTCAGTTTCATTTCTGCCCCTGCATATGCTAACCTTGCGAGCGACCTTGCGTGCAATACATTCAATGAGGATCCAGTATCAACTAAAACTCGTGCCATTGTGTCTTCTTGGAACTTGACAGATATGTGCAATGCACGGTTGTGATTGCGTCCTTCTTTTTGCAACTCTGCATCACTAAAACTCAGGGTGTTACATGCAGTAATGTTGGCTATCACTGAGTCAAATTGGCCGAGAGTTATATCTTTTGTCACATGTGCCTGTCTCAATACTGTTTGCAGAGCTTCTCTATGAGCTGGAGAGTTCATTAAGAGAGACAAGATCGATATCTTCGATGGGGTTTTGTGAAGCTGGTCAATAACCCTGTAATCACTTTTCCGAATAATCCTTAAGAATTCCTCGTCGTCTCCCTCAGTACTTGGTACCTCTTTTTATTTTGTCGCAGCAGGATTAACCTCTCTTGGAGTGACTACTGTTATCTTTGGCTGATAGATTCGACCACTACGGATCATTTTGCTTGTACCTGCAATGTTTGTCACGTCCACTTGGTCGTCTTTCACTGTCTCTTTCTGACTAACCTTCCCAGATCCTCGGTCTATCACAGTCATATCATACTTCCATGGAATGGCCTTTGTGCTTTCAAAAGGAAATGGTTTTGGTTTCTGAATAATAACCGGTTGAGGTTGATCAATAGCCGACTTGTTGAAAACAGGCTTCACACTTTTGTTGGTCATTTTGAACACCAGAACTTTCTCACCTCTCTTCGGTAAATTAAAAACAGGCTTAATTACCGAAACTTCTTCTTTCTTCACCTTACTACACACCTGCAACACTCCATCGTCAATCAATCTTTGTATATCCCTTCGTACTACATCACACCCTTTAGAATCAGTAGAACATTCTTCACAATCATTATGGGCACCTTCTATCAATCCTGCTTTCAACAGCTTCTTGTGAAGTAATTTTATCGGAGTCTTGATCTCTGACACACCTCGGACTATCCTTTCATCTAAAACTTCTTCTACCGCATTAACCCCTCCATGACTCGGCAATGGATTGCTCTTAACATTAGGGGGTACATCATCAAAAGACAATATTTTCTTTTCCATCAACTCCCTGACAAGATGTTTTAAGGCAAGACAACCTTCTAAATCATGACCGGCAGCGCCTTTATGAAAGGCACAATGGGCATTTGGATTATAGTGAGGAGATGTAGTGTCTGGATTTAGAGGTCGCGTTGTTACCAATCCTTGCTGCACCAAGGAGGGGTACAACTCTGTGTAAGTCATCGGTATCTGAGGAAGTGGAGGTTTTGTTGCTGGCCTCCGATTCTGGTAGTTCTGTCTGGGCGCCTGAGCTCTAGGCTGATGATGTTGTTGATAGGGTGGAGCGTTGGGCGCTCGTTGATACCCTTGTTGAACTGGCTGATATATGGGTGCTGGAACTACCTGGTAACTAGGAGCAGGGTGATTGAAAGCCGGGGTTACAGCTGCCACATATGGTTGCTGGACATACTGCAACGGATACATTGGTCGTTGTTGCTGGGATTGCTGATCATAACTTGCTTAAGGCTGCTGAACAAAGCCTTGCTGAGGTTGTTGAACATAACTTTGCTGATATTGTTGGTAAGACGGTCTCCAGGTGCGACTCTTTCTTCCCACGGTTACTGCATTTGTCTCCCCTTCCTTCTTTTTATGAAAATTACTGCTGAATTTCTTGACATTGTTGTTACCAGAACTGCTGGAACTGCTAGCCATCTTTCCATTCTTTAATCCTAACTCCACTCTCACCCCCACTGCTACTATATCTGAGAAACTTGCGGTTACACTACTGGTCATCTTCTCATAAAACTCTGGCCTTACTGTATCGACGAACCAATCTGTCAACTCTTTTTCACTCAAAGGAGGTTCTACCTAAGAGGCGGTCTCCCTCCACCGTTGTGCATATTATTTGAAAGATTCCGAACTCTTCTGTGACATACTCAGTAATTGTCTTCTATCAGGGGCTAAATCCATGTTGTACTTGTAATGTTTTACGAAAGCATCAGCCAAGTCTTGGAAACTATGAATACGAGACTGGTCCAGACCCAAATACCATTTAGCAGGAGCTCCTTTCAAACTATCTTGGAAACAGTGAATCATCAACTTGTCATCTTCTACATGAGCGGCCATTCTTCGGTAGTACATAATCAGATGTGTTCGAGGACAAGTAGCACCAGAATACTGATCAAAATTGGGAACCTTGAATTTTGGCGGAATTACCAATCCAGACACTAAGCACATATCTCTAGCATCAGTACCAAAGATGTCATTTCCTTCCATTGCTCTGACTTTCCTGCCTATAGTCTCTACACTTTCTTTCAACTTATCATGTTGTCCACTCTCCTCTTCATACCCTTCAAGACCTTCGTACACTTGTGGAGGATTATGAAAAACAGGGCGTGCTTGAATCTGAACAGAAGGCTGAGTGTAAGTAGGAATAGCTTGAGGAACTTCTGCCCCTAAGGGAACTGCTTGTTGATTGACTACTGGTGGAGGTACAAAACCAGGCGGTAACCCACATGGTGGAACATTTGCAACAGTGACTGCCATTGGGATCGGCTCTACAGCTATGCCAGTGATTTCAGAAACAACAGTGGCTTGAGTGTCCAACTTTGCACGAATGACTTGTAGGGCTTCCATAATCTGCCCCATGCCTCCTCGTAGCTCTCCGAGTTCATTATCAATTATGTCCACATCCAAATTCTGTCCTTCCATTCTTAGGCGAGCTTGGGCTCGGGTGTTGTATCGGTGTTGAGGATTCAGTGTGATTCTTTCTCTAGTGTGATTCTTTCTGGAGACAAGACAGCGAGATGAGACACAAGAACATGCCCATGCAATGCTTATGAAATGCAAAATGCAACAATGCAAAATTAATCATTCAAGGAATCCAAAGAAATATTTGTAAAAATTATAACAATGGGGAAATAAAGCAAATTCAAAATCTTCATAGATTAATAACTGAGAGTTTTACAACAACGGTTCTGAAACTGAAATACGAGTCTTCAATACAGATATATGATGAAATAACACGGAAAACAAAAGGATCTTAGGTCTTCTGGTTGGATGGCCCTTCGTCTTCTGGCTGACTTCTCTTTCCACCTTGACGGATCAACTCTTGAAGCTCTTCTTTCTCTTGCATAACCTTGAAATACTTATCCCTCCAAGTCTTTCCTTCTTTTTCAGCTTTTGCCAAGGCAGCTTTCAATTCTTCCACGAGAGTAGGTTTGGGTGAGTCAGGCTCAAAGCAAGTATAGAACATCTTCAATGCTGCTTCTTTCACCCATGATAAGTAAGATTCTGAAACCGTAGTGTCGTGGTAACCTAAGGCAGTTACTCCCCTCGTGTGGACATGACGCCAAGCGTACATAATTCGAGCTTTGTAAGCGCGATCCTTCCCTTCTTCAATGTAGAAGCTTCTCAAAAGATCTGAGTCTGGTTCATTCTCCATTGGGTGCCTCAACTGACGACGAGCTAAAATAGGATTATAGATGATGCAACCATTAACGCTGATGAGCAGTACATTCGGGAAATCTCCACAGCTTTGGATCATGGCAATCCCCCCCATACATAGGGTCATACCACTTAATATCTGAGTGTTTGAGTAACAACAGCTTTTCTGTCCATGAGAGTCCATCCTGCTTATCCCAGAGGGCTGGAATTCTTGGCAAGTGCGGAATAAACCACTTGTGCAAGAGAATGGTGCAACACTCAATCTGACCAACTCCATAACGGTTCCTACGGTGGATGGAAAAGTACACATCAGCCAACAAAGTAGGTACAGGGTTCTTGATTAAGAAAAGGTTGATTGCATTTGCGTCTACAAAATCATTAACAGTCAGGAATAGAAACAGTCCATAGATTAGTAAAACCAGGATGGCCTCAAACGCTTCAATATTCTTCGACGCGACATAACCTTGAGCTTTTTCATACAGGAACATAGCCGTAAATCCATACAACCTTCCTTTAGCAATCATGTGAGATCGTACTTCGTCCACCTCCAAATACGCGGCCTCTGCAACCGCTCTTTCATTAGGAGTCCCTTCTCTTCCAGAAAAAGGGCTAGGAGTGACGCCTACTCCCATCAGGGCGGAATATTCTTCCAAGGTTGGCAGCAACTGATAATCTGGAAATGTGAAACAGTGATAGGTTGAATCATAGAACTGCACGAGTGCGGACAACATCTCTTCATCTACTTGAACTGCTAGCAAAGACAACATATTCCCATACTTCTCTCTGAATGCCTCGGGGTCTTCTACTAAGCTTCCCAGTTTCTTCAAGTTCTCCAATTTTGGTCTTCGGAACACAACCTCTGCTTTCTTTCCAGAATCCATCCTATAATATCTGTAAAACAATCTTTAGTTCCTTGAATGATTAATTAATGCAAATGCAAATGAAAAGGTTTCATGGAACTCAGATCAAAACATCATTTCATTTCATTAATTTTCAAGTTTCGAATTACAAAATAGTACATCTTACAAAAAGTCCTAAACATAGAGCTAAAGATATTCTAACAAAAGTCTTTCTTGCTTTGACCTTCTTGAGTTCTTCTTCTATCTGCGTCTTCTCAAGAATGAGCTTGTCCACCCTTAACTTCCACGGAGTTGACTGATGGTTGGAGTAAAATAAATCTTCCTGCGCCTTCCTTTTGTTACAAGTAATCATTTCTTTATCCTTCATCTGAAGTTGTCTACGGAGTTCATTATTTTCTTCCACGGCCACTTGGTACTTGTGTCTCCAGGCTTCTTCAGTTTGTTATGATTTTCTCAAAGCAATCTTCAACTTCTCCTCTTCAGACATAAAGATCATTGGGGGTTCCTTTTTTAAAACCATGGGTTCCTGCTGAGGATAAGGCATCTTCAGCTGAATAGCTCTCTTTCGGACCCATTGGAGATAAGGCTCGAGAGAGATGCAATTAGGTTTCCCTAAGTCTTCCTTTCCTTTCTTATGCACATGACCCCAAGCTTTTAGGATCTCTTTTCTTAATTCTGATTCTCCTTTAAAGAAAATATTCTCCACATGAGCGCTATTAGTTTTGTCTTTCAAAGGATATCCAAGTTGTCGGCGAGCGAGAACAGGGTTGTAACTGATTCCTCCATTTGTACCAAGAAGAGGTACGTTACCAAAACTTCCACAAATGTCAATGATCCTTATCCCATCGTAATTACGGCTGTACCAATTAATATCAGAGTGAGTGAGAGCCATAACTTTCTGAGACCACCAACCTTCCTTCCAAAAAGCATGAACCTTAGGTAAGTGAGAAATAAACCACTTGTATAGTAAAGGGACACAGCAGGTAACCATTCCTCCTTTATGAAGATTCCTCAGATGAATAGAATGATAGGCGTCAACTAGCAAAGTAGGCACAGGGTTTTTCTTCAAGAAAATTTTAATGGCGTCGAGATCCACAAAATTATCAAAACTTGGAAACAAGAAGATCCCATAAATGAGCAAGGCAAGGATAGCCTCGAATGCATCCATACTCAGATGATCAACATAGTATTGGGCTTTCCCAACCAAGAACTCTGCAGTCAAACCAAAGACTCCTCCTTTAGTAGCCATATTTTTCTGAATATCCACCAATCCCAAACGTGTAGCTTTAGCAATTTCTTCCTCCTTAGGGTCCTTTTCCATGATTGGGAAAGGAGAGTCTTCAAGAATAGGCAAACCAATAAAGCAAGAATATTCCTCAAGTATAGGTACTAGCTGATAATCAGGGAAAGTGAAACAATGGTAGAGCGGATCATAAAGCTGGAGAAGTATGGAGAGAAGTCCCAGATCCATCTTCCTCTTTACCCTCAACAATGACAATAAGTTCCCATACCTGCTCTTGAATCCTTCTAGATCTGTTATCAAAGTGCTCAACCTCTCTATGTCATCCAAGTTAGGACTTTTGTAAGTGTACTTCATAGTTTTCTTTTTTCCACTATCCATGATGATCCTAATGTTTACAAACAAAATTCTGAGTTCCACGAAACCTTTTATGGTATGATGTTTATGAATGCATGAATGCACAAACACAGGTAAGCATAGATTCATATATACATGGGTAAACATATAAAGGTTTTGGTTTGGAGAACATGAGCATGGGGCCAAGGTCTACCCATCCCAAAGGTATGTACTAGGGCTTTTTCAAAACTGTAGAACAAGGTTCTAAAAAGGTTCCCAGAGTCCTCGACCCTTCTTTCGGATATTATCAATTTCCCAAATACTTGGTGGTCGATAATATTCTCAAGAGAGTCTCGTCTAAGTGTAGTATCGCGTATCAACTATTTTGGAATTACTTGCTTATAGCCATCGCACTACATCCTAATAAAGCCAAAGTGGGGAAAAGGTAATCTAAAAGTTCTCAGTATCACGGGCTCCCATGTAGAAAGTAGCATTTCACGAATACTCGATCAACAATACTAACTCTCAGAAGGGCCTCTACTCAGCGGTGGTTTTCTCAAGTCAACTTAGTCGGGAATCAACTCCCTATAAGTCTCTTTGAATATACCACCATCCTATCATAAGTATGCTCAAACACGGGTATAGCGCTGTCTCACCACTCACAGTTCCTAAGATCCAACAGAGCACAAATGTACATATTTACAAGTATTCACAAATAAGCAAGTAATCAAACAAGATGGGATAAACCCTCAAAACATCAAATCCCCAGTGAAGTCGCCATTTCTGTTGCGGTGAAAATTGGATATCAAGCTATTATATTAACTTGAATCTTAATTCTTTTACAATCTAACTTTATTTTATCCAAAGGAAAGTTCTAAAGAAATAAAAACCCTTTTCGCGATGTAACACAATGCTAAGAGATTCGGGGATCGGGGGTTGGTTATACCTAGGTGTTGCACCCCAAAATTTGACCAACATTTATTTATACATAAAGAGTTGTATGAGACTTTGAAGCTAGCCAAGAAAGTTGTTCAAGTGATCAAGGATTGATATCCTTGTCAGAGAACTCAAAGAAATCCTCAGAGAGAGTGGTTGAAACCAAGGTTGTGTGCCTCATAACTTGAGAGTTGTGGGAGCTCCTCAGATGATTCTGAGACTATGAGGATAGACTAGAAGCTTTGAGAAATCTTATGAGATGTCTTGAAAGCCATAATGAGGCCTATAGAGGTCATTGTACAAGAATTCAGAAGATTCAACCATGAATGGTGGAATTAGGGTTTGACTAGGTCAACCCTAGGTCAACTGATGATTTGGAGAGGGTTGAGACCTAATCCAAGAGCCATGTGATCATGGAATGATGAATTGAGATGCTCTAAGGATGATTCCTAGACCAACTCATCATGATTGAGGAGTTTGAGAAGTTTCAAGCTAGGGTTTCTAAGGATTGACAGTGTAAAATCCCCTAGTTTGATCCCTATCTTCAAGGTAGTTTAGCTCAAGATGTGATTGTCATATCATCTTCCCCACAACATGAATGTTGTAGAGATTGTTCTTAGCTTTAATTTGAGTCCTAGAAGTCCTTGATAGGATTTGTGGAGCTCAAGTTATGACTTTGACAAATTACAGGTCATCTGAGGTATGTGAATCTGGGTCCTTGAAAGTCACCCAACTTGCATCCAACCTTTGCCCTAGTAGGATGATTCCTATGGATTCCTGGCCAACATGAATGTTGTAGAGAATCTTCTTAGCTTTCTATAGAGTACTAGAAGTCCTTGATAGGATTTGTAGAACTCAACGTATGGCTTTGACAAGTCAAGGGCATTTTGGTCATTTGGAGGTTATAGGTCATTTCAAGCATAAGGCCATATCTCCTACTTCCATGCTTCAAATGGAAAAATCTTCAACATCAAACTTTCTTAGAATGATGTTTTAAGGCTAGTAAGGAGATCATTAGATGTTGAAAAGGCTTGTATCAAAAAGTGATGAAAATGGCCTAAAATGGAGGCATAAGTTAATTAAGGTGAAATTGAAAATTGGAAATCACAAGCTATAAGTCCAAACCATGTCATGTAATAGGTCATTTTGACTCCAAATGAGATTCTAAGAACAATGGTTCAGCCACATTTTTGATTTGGGGCTTGGATCATAGGGCTGCTTTGGAATTGGCTTACTTGCATCTTAAGGTACCAAAGCAAAACTCAACAAAACTCAATAAACACATTGGTTATGCATTGTAACACATCCTAAATCTCATGTGGGGGTAATTTCAAGTGAGAATCAAAGGATACAAGAAGCTTGGCATGAGATAGCATGTAAGGAGAATTGGATTCAAAATGTCATGACATGAAAAGTTCAATTTCTCATTGGATGATCCTAGAGGGTTCTAGATGATTCTAAACCACTCTATATAACTGGTATAACTTGCTCAGATGCAAGGTTGGTGAGAATTGGTGCATAGAAGAGAGAGTGAGATCAAGAAATTTCCATTGCAAGTCAAATTCAATTTCTTCATTCTTCTTCATTTCCATTCATTCTTTCCACACAAACACATTCCACACATCATAGTGAAGCTGTGCAGATTGAATTGAGATCAAATCCATGGAGAATTGAGGAGTTGGTGATTGAAATTTCAAGGTGGCAATTCAAAATCGGTTTCCAAGAATCAAGCATTTTCAACCATTCTTTTTGCATACAGAAGCTAGAAGATTACTCAGTGAAGGAATTGGGAAAGATTGAAGGCCTGAATTGAAGGATTTCTCCATCTGTTCACTTGATTTTACCAGGTTTGCAAGTTCTTTCCTACACCATGTTTTAGGCATAATTAGGTTGATTTGTTAGTGTAGAAAGGTTAGAGACCAATAGGTGATGGATTTTGGAAAGTTAGAAAGCAATTGGTGAAGATTGGATAGTGGTCACCATTTCTGTTTGGCCTTGTATCTTGCTGAATATTCAGAGATAGGCTTAGTTCAATAGCAAGAAATGTTCAGGGAAGCACGAGGATGAGATTAGGACCATTAATTTCAAGAATGGTGAGTTTTGATTTCTGAGCATAATTTGAAGTTTGATTCGTGTTTTATGTTAGAGGAGGTTTCAGTTGATTTTGAGGGTATGATCGTGTTCAGCATGGAAAATTGAGCGTGTTAGGGTTTTACATTTTGGATTTTGATGAGGTTTTGAGGAGATTCGAGTTGGGGAAGATGAAGCTTCATGTCTGCATTTCCATGGAGGTTTCTTAGAACCCTAGCTCAAGGTTGATGATGATGTTGCAGCCATCAGATGCTAGCTTGACCAGTTGACCCCCGCGTGATCCAACGACCCACGTTTAATTTCATTTTGGAGGGAAGCCAGAAACGCACCGTTTCATTAAACGGTGGTTCTTGGGCTTAGGTGATTATTGACTACCCACACCCCCTTCATGAGGCCCAACATATTTTGAACTGAAATGGATTTCTATTTGCACCGTAGTTTTTTCATTTTCTTTAGGTTTTATTAATTGATTTTCTGATTTAATTTTGGGCCCAACGCACATGCTATATGAACCCCCCAGTCTGGGCCCATATGTGAAATGAACTATGTCTGGTTACTTCCTGCACCCCAGCTCTTCTATTTCATTTTTATTTTTCTTCCATTTTATGTTAAACTTTGGAAAATCATATCAAATTGAAAATTAATGATTTTTTAATGGGAGTTTTTGCTCCTATTTCATATTCATGTCTAGAAAAATATAAAATAAAAATATTTTCCTTTCATGCATTTTTAATATTTTTGTGTATTTTCTACTTTTATTGCATTTTATTTCTTTTATGTTGATCCATGAATTTGTAGAATTTTGTTTAGGTAGATCCCTTAACATTTTTAGTCCATTCTTTTTAGGATAGTTGGATATAGGCTTTAGCTTTCCCCTGGATTTATTCCATAATTTTGTGATAAATTTTAGGATGGTTTTGATTAGATGACATTAGGTTGTATAGAATTAGGTTAAACTTCAACATAGGTCCATAATAACACTAGAATTTTGGCTTTTTAGGACAAATTAGACTATGGGACATATAGGGCATTAAGGGTAGGTATGTAGGATCCTTTAGAAATTATATTAGGATTTAATATAGTAGTATACTATTTTTAGTTGATTTTTGTATTGGTTGATTGTTTGTGTTGCCCTTGTGGGCTTGTATTTTTGTTTGCTTTGCTTTGTGGGCTTGGAGAGCTTGGTATTGTTCTGAGGAGCATTGAGGAGCATAGTAGAAGACTTGAAGATGGATTGAGGAGCTTGAGAGCTTGATCCTTTTGTTTTGTTTTTGTTTTAGGGTTAGGGATTAGGAAGAGTTTAGACTTAGATAACTTCTTTCTTAAGCATGGATGGTATATTTCACCTCCATTCCTCCCTATGATTCAAAGTCTTTCCATGGTATACACCTCTCTCCTTTGGAGGGATAAGTGAGGTACCTAGGAAGTAGAACTTTTGAGGGAACCATTCCTTTGATGTTGAACCCTTATAGGTCACCTTTGGTGGTCAATAAGCAGTTCAATATCCCCAGCTTATCCAGTTAAGTGATTTCCTCTGGTTTGATTATCTTGAGAGATGCAGAGTCTGAGTTTGAAGATGAAGACTTCAATGAAGAGTGCGGAAGAGGATGAATCCTTGAGTATTGCCATTCCAGCTGAAGCTTGAAGAGCAACAAGAGCAAGTTGATACCTGGAGATCCTGAAGGAACCAAGTTGGCACTTATGATTGATAGTGAAGCCTGAAGGTGGAGCTGACCAAGAAGCTAAAGCTTAAAGGAGAAGATAAGTTGAAACTTATGTTGAAGGGTTAAAACCTGGAAGAGCAAATTGATATTTGTCAAGAGTGATTGAAGTATGAAGACTGAGTTGCTGTTGGAAGAGCTAAAGCTGATGCTTGAAGTTGAGAGAGGAGTTGATCTGCTTTCTTTTCTTTTTCTTTTCTGTATTGCTGTGTTTTGTTTGACTTGCTTGATGCATTAGGATAAGTCCATATCTAGTCTAGGTAGAATCTAGAAGCATGATTGCACTAGAGGTTGAGTTGCTCCCTATGCTTGTATTGTTACTGTGTGGCTTTGCTTGCGGGTATTCGGTAGATCCCAGCTCCCTTGCCCATGTGGTTTGTCTGCCTGATGGCATTTCATTTCATTTTATCCGTATGATTGCAGTTTACTGTTATTGCTTGATAGCATGTTTTATCTTTCAGTATGATTACTGTTATCCATTCTGGCTTGAGGTTGAGATGAGCTTGTGGAGGCTGAAGCCCCACACACATTTCCTCCCTCACTTGCATGCATGCATTTTACTGTTAAGCTGATGCTTTATCTTTTTTGGTGTATCATTGACATGATCCCTTAGGACTCTCACTTCCTTTGATAAGGACTTGATGATAGAACTTTAGGTTGAAACCTATGCATGACAACTTCTAGGAGTTCCCTGTTCAAACCTTGACCATAGGATGAATCCATGGCATGACAACAGTAGGACTTGATAGTCTCCCTCCTAGTTGGGCCTGTTCTCTTCTCATCTCAAAACAGTTTAAGATACAGTAATCATGAATGATTTCTTTCGTACGTTACGAGCCTTAAGCTATCTGAGAAAGGATTGTGGGAGAGTTTCTTTTCCACAGTCTGGATGTTTAGTATGGTACCCTTTGGGTGACATGCGACGCATTCACTCTCAGGTCATAGTCTCTAGTGCGATTGAAATCGCAAACACAATAAAAAACACTTCTTTCGTAAAAGACAGGAAATAAACCGTAGTTTCCCGAACTACGTGAGCTCTGATCTCTCATACCTGTTGAGAGTACGTAGGCACAAGATGGCGATGTCTTGGCAAGCTACCTTCCCCCATAACCCGTCGTAGGCCGAACTACGTTGACTCTGATTTCTCATTCTCTGATGAGAATACGTAGGCATAAAGCGCGACGCTTTGCCGAGTCATTTTCTTTTTCTTTTCAGCCAGCCTTGATAGGTAGATAGAATAAAACCAACCCGTCCAAGTAAACACAACAAGCGAGGATCCCGTCGAGTACGACGGACGTGAGGGGTGCTAATACCTTCCCCTTGCGTAACCGACTCCCGAACCCAGACAATGGTTGCGACGACCTTGTCTTACCCTTCTTCGTCAGGTTTTTCCGATCGTTTCCTTTCCCGCTCTGAGGGATAAATAACGAAAGGTGGCGACTCTTCTGTTGTGCCGGCACCTTATTTTCGCGCAAGCGACACTAGGGAAGGTGTTAGCACCCTAAGCATCTGTAGTACTCTACATGAACCTTTTGTTTGATTGCTTGCTAAGTTTGTGAAAATTTGCTATGGATTGGGATAAGGTATGAGTTGGGATAAAAATAAGTAAAAGACCTAGATGGTTCTCTAAGTTTGCTCGCAAAGACATCACATCTTCTGCCTACGTATCCTAACTAGGATAGAATCAGAGCAATCGTAGTTCACCTCACAAGGGATGAAGAACACTTGATTATGATCAAGGTTCAAGGGGGAACAAACATGACAATGTTTGTATGGAGTTTGATAAAACTCCCTAATCTAATTTGTAACACTCAAAAGGGGAAGTAAGAAATCATGACGATGATTCTTACATAGAGTTGTCAAACTCTATCCTAGGGTTCTAGTTGAAGAACACTCCTAGTACATGTGGGTTTCTTAGACATAAAGAAAAGTCTAATGGATTCTAAACTAAGGTTGAGGTGACTTAACAAAGTCAAGGGATGGTGAATGAACTAATCATGACACAGGGTCAATGGGAAAACTTTTCCTTTGGAAGGAGAGAGAGGAGGCAACCGGGATGAGAGCTAGCAAGCTTCATCACTTGGGGAAAGAAAATAATAAGTAAAGTAATGACATGATAAAGATACATTCATGGTGACAACCATTAAATGAGCATGTGAAATGATAAAAATAAAGATGCATTGATGACAATCAAAGCAATTGATTAAGCAGGAAGTGTGACGACAGATCGAGCTTAAGTAAATTCAACAAGGGGGACAAAGTAAACATGGTAACAAATAAAGAAGAAGTCCTAGCATGTTAACTAACATTTAAGGATATTAATTCAAGCAAGTATCATAAACAATCACAAGTATAACAAGAGAAAAAATCATCTGCATACGCGAAAACGATCACAAACACATTTAACTTGCAATTAGACAAAAAGTGATGAAAACTTAGGCAAACATGGAGTTTAAAACTATGGAATGAAATTAGACATCAAGATGAACATAATGCAAAAAGAATGGATGAAAAATGATAAATATTGAAAGAGATATGAATTTTTGAAGTTTGGTTGAAAAATGACAAAAATTGGTAAAAGGGTTGCCCTCCTTAGGGGTCGAACCCAGGTTCAATATGTGCAAGGCGTGTTTTTGGAAATGGTCTTACCACTGGGGTGGCTATACATCCGTTGATGAAGCAACCCCTAAAAATATATAGGGTATGTTTTCAAACCAGGCTGGGCAAAAATCATGAACAAATCTTGGATTTGCATTTTGGTCACAACTTCTTCAAATCTTGATGGTTTTTCACAAAATGTTAGTGTAACTTGAGTATTTTTTTAATGAGGAACAAAATGGCACTTTTATATTTTTGAAATTCTTCCTCCATTTTAAAACCCGATAGCACTTGCTCTTTTGAAGTTTGGAATGCATTTTTATATGTATGTCATGTTCCAGCCAGTTTTAAGTTCAAACAATCATGCAAACATATTACATATGAGTTAATAAGTGAGTCCAAACACATGATTGCATTCAAAATAAACTGTAACTCAGATTGACATTCAAGTTGCAACTTTTAACATGAAGAAACATGATGATGTGAGAATCAAATTCTAAACCAATTCAGATCAATTTAAACATGTGTACATGCTATAAATGTGTTATGGAGTGGATCCAAACAGGTGTTGATGTTAGAAACAAGTTAACATGAAAAATGGCATTTTAATTGCAAGTAAAACATGATATAATGCAGTTGGAGAATCAAGTCAGAATTGATGCAGAATTAGGTCAGGTAAACCATATGTACATCTCACATATTTGATAATGAATGAGTGCAAACAAAGAGAACAGACCAAAATGCTTTGGAATGCAAAGTGAGGTGTGTGCTGCAAATTGTCATTTATTGTGATGCAGTAGGAATTCAGTTTCAGTTCCAGGCATGATATTGGCAAATAAATCACATACACATATCATATACATGGTATTAAGGATGTTCAAACTCAATTTGAAGTTAAAAGCAAACTGTTGGAAGAATTGGTGCTCATGTTGCAAAATGGTGTTTGTGAAGTGCAGGGCAATGTTCATTTTCAGTTCCAAACATTTTCATACCATTTCAATCATACATACACCTCACACATATGATATTGAGTGGATTCAAACATCAAAACAAGTTGGAAAAAGACTGCTATGAGAAATGGTTCACAAATTGCAAGTTTATCATGAACATGAGGCATGATGAGATGAAACTTCAGTTCCAAACATTTTCTGATCCAATTGATCACACACATAGCACATACACGATATTGAATGGATCCAAACAAGAATTGAGGTCCAAAACAGATTGTCATGGAAAGTGACCAACAAGTTGCAATTATGGCAATTTTGATGCATATGTGAAAAGTTCAAATCAGGTTCTAGGCATATTTAGATCAAACCAATATTTCAAACATGTTATAAACATCCATACAAATGATTTAAAATATGTAGACAAGTCATAAAACCAATTGAAATGAAAGTGACAAATTTGAGGCAAATTGTATGAAATGCAAGAACAACATCAAGACAGATTTGGAGGTATATTCATGTTAAACCAGTAGTGTACACATATTATAGGCATGATGTTGGATGAATTTGAGCACAAGTTTAAATACTTCTAGGCCTGAGATCACAGTTGGCATGTTCATGACAGAATTTGATATAAGACATACTCATGATGAACTCAAAATGCCAAATCATGAAATTATGGTGCAAAGAAAGAATGGAATGTCTACATACCTCTAGTAGACTGTGTTGAGTAGATTAAAACACCAAGAAACTCAGAGGAACTTCAAATGCACTTAGCCTTGGAGATTTCTTCTTCTAGAAGCAAGAATGCAAAATTCAAGACAGTTGGAGAAATAAACTCCACCAATGATCCTTAACACTTTAGACAGTTGAGAAATGATATATAAGAGGTGTTAGAGTGATTAGAACATCAAGCAAATGCCTAGAACAAGTTTTGGCAGATTTTGTAGCTTTTGGTCAAAGTAACTTGGTATGGAAGTTGACTTTTAGAATGGTGAGGCTTTTGAGTGGTTCAATGGTTGGAACACCTTCTATATCATATTTATGGATTGTGGGGATGATGTTTGGTGAGTTTGAGTGTACAGAAATGATTTTGGCAGCAATTATACCAAGACAGATTTTGGTGGTTTTTGGTGAAAATGAGATTTTGTGAATTTGGGGAAAAGTGTGAAAGAGAAAAGGCTTGAGCTTTCTCTGGTTTTTTAGAGCCGATCTTGTGTGTCAAATGAAGTGGTGAGAGCCTCTATTTATAGGCAAATGAATGGAGGGGGCAGATTTGGAGATTTCTTCGTATGAAAGAAAAGTTTTGCACTTTTTGATCAAACCTCCACAAAGGGTTTTTCTTGGCTGATAGGTAAGCTCTAAAGTCAAGCTTCTTGATGAGTTTGAAGTGGCTAAATTCAGGCTAGAGGGTATAGGTTGGTGGCTGGTTCAAATTTGTCTTTCCACCTCATGCTTGCCATTTTCACTTTAAGTGCAAGTTGCAAGGCAACTTGCAAGCCACTTGCCAAGCTTGGCAAATTCACAACTTCTGCAATTCCTTCACATTTCTATGCTTCAAACCCTCCATATATCAGAAACAAAGACCTCTAAGGGCTGAGATTGGTCCAATTTGATGAAAGAATGATTTTTTGAAAATTTGACAATGTGGGACTAAAGTGTGAAAACACCAACATGCCATAACCATAACTTTCAGCTCACAAATTCTTTTGAGATGTTCTAGTACTCTTTAGAAATCCCTCAAATAGCTCTAAAACATTCATGCTTTCATGAGTTTCAAATTCTCAAAGGAACTTGGCCAAAAGACCTCTCAAAGTTGCTAAAAAATGAGCTTGAAAGTGAAATTTTTCTGTCTTTTTCCCTTCTCAAAATGAATTTGGTCATAACTCCAAATCTATGCATTTTCTGATCATGGACCACTTAGGGACTTTTTTAGTATTTGTCAAGAGCTTTCTAATGAGCTTTGAACCCACTCAATTGGATGTGTGGTTAAGGAGTTATGGTTTAGCCCCTTTTAAAACCCTAATTTCCCGGTTTTTCGATTACTTCCTCATCCTTGATCCAATGGTCATGAAAATTGATCTGCAAGTGAAAAATGACATAAGGAACATTTTTGATTCACACTTTGAAGTCCAATTCCTTAAATTTGAAGAGTTGACGTTTTGGTCAACCGTACGATCGTTCGGTGACTACCGAGTCGTCTGTTGACGCTCTGGGCCTCCTGAGACTTTGAAACTTCTTGAATGAAATTTATTAAGCTATATGAACTTCATGGACCATGATCCCATCATTGGAACACCTTTTAAATCAAAAATCAACCCACAATTGAATTTTCTACTCGAAAAAACCCTAATCGGGTACTCTGAAATGCACTGTTCTTGATTCTGGGGTAACAACCTCAAATTGGATTCTCAGTTAACCTCATATAACATCCTTGATCTTGTTTCATGATTGAATTAGCCTAAAACTTTGTTTGATCACAAACCCTGAAGCTTCGATTTGACTGTACAAAACCCTGATTCATCTGTAACTTGACAAAGATAGACTTGCACTGGGTTAGAGTTAGGTAATTTATGAGTATGCTCCTAAAATGATAATTAGAATCTAAGGGGTAAAAATTTGGGGTGCAACAATCTTCAATAAGCATCACCAATCACAAATCAAGATGAAATGAAATCAAATGGCGCAAGAAACATGGAAGGGCAGTAGCACAACACATCACACTCATTCATGTCAATGATCAAAGAGAGAGCACACAAGAAATAAATCATGCATCCCATTCAAAAGAAAATCATAAGTTAACATAAAACAAGTGTGCAAAGCAAGCATCCTAAAGGTAAATGCATATGAACATGACATGAAACCAAAGTGAAGCTACACATCAACATGATCAACAAGTTTAACATCTAATCATGAACACACAAGAGGAATCACACAAGTGAAAATCAAGAACATACCTTAAGAAGAATCAAACATCAAATCATCCATAAAAAGCAAACAACAATCAAACAAGTATCAAGGTCTCAAATAACTTGAAGAAAAACAGAAAGTCACTCAAACATGGATTAAAAACAAAATCACATCATTTTGCAAATTTAATATCAAATAAAAAAGACAATAAATCACATAAAAATGATGGAAATTAGTTAAACCACAAAAAAATCTAAGAAAATCACCATAGGTCAGGAAGCATCATAGGATCGTGTACTAATTTTCTCATAATTTTAAATGGCTCAAAAATAATTTAGAACCAATTAAAATTAACCAAATAATTCAAAAATACATGGAAAATAGCAAAATGAGAAATAAAAATCAAATAAAATCACCATAAGTCCAAGACCATCATAGAATCATATAATATTTTTCTTATAATTTTAAAATGCTTAAAAACAATTTTAAACTAATTAAAATTGACTCAAACAAATTAAAATTCAAGAAAAATAGCAAACTGGAAAATAAAAATGCACAAAAATAAAAATCAGAAAGAGAAAAATAAAAGGAAATTTTAGAAATTATTTTGGTATTTTTCTGATTAAAAATGAATTTTCTATGAATTTTTGAAATTAAAAACAAATTAGAAAAAGAAAATAAAGCAGAAAAACAAGATGCGTTGAATCTCATTTCATTAAATGACATGGCTAATCCAAGGGCCAGAAAGCACGCATCCACGGTGGATCTGAGTCAATGTCATCATTTCCAACCAACAAAGGTCAAACACGGAGGATCATAACAAGTGCATGATGGACGGTTAGATCATCATCTTCAACCTCCAACCACTTGAAATTTTCAGAGATTTGCAAAAATACGAAGATCCTTCAAATCATAACCATTAGAGCTCATAATGGTTTCATCTGATGCGTCTTTTCAAGACAATCTCAACCATATCATCGCGTCATATTTCTTTAAATTACAACTCACTCGATTTGAAAAAAACCAGAAGAAAATTTAAACACAGATTTGAAAATTAACCAACAAAACTCAACAAAAACTAAAATCTAACAATCCCAACAGCATCAGCACATCAAGGACTACATCTTAGCAACAAATTTGAGTCAAAAGATTGAGAATTATACCTGTTGAAGTTCAACTTTGAAGCTCTGAAAGTGGAGTCCTCAAGCTTGATTCAGGCCACGATTCTTTAAGTTCTTGATTTGGTTAACTTCACTGAATATTAGTGAAGCTAACTTAATGGAGAATTTGAGTAATTAAGGTGTGGAAATGAAAATACGAAGTTCAAGCTTAAGAGTTCAAATGGGATCTCAGCAGGGTGATTCTGACTATCAAAGCTTGTGGAAATGAGTAGAATGAGTTCCTTATTTATAGGAGAAGCTTTTTGAATGCTGAGGGAGGGTGAATGATGCAAATTAGAGCAAATTCGTGCACACCTGTATCATGAGCAAAATGTGACTTGAAACTTATCATAACTCACTCAAAACTTGTGCTTCAATGCTCTAATCAACCCAGGAAAGTTTGTTAATCATGCTTAGATTGAATTCGTTCCTTCATTTGGTGATTAGAAGTCATTTCAACCAAATTCAATTCTGACTTGAAGTGAAATTTCAGCTTTAAAATTCAAATTTTGCCACCATGGTTCTCACAATGTAGGAGGCTTTATGAGGTGATTCTTCTTGCATTGGATAGAGGGTGATATAATATTTGTAACATGAAAAGAAATTATTGATTTGGAAATCTGAGTTGAGAGATATGATCCTTCAAAATGGCTTGCATCAAAAGATTCAAAATTACAAAACACTTAGAAAAATTTCAAGTCTTTTGGGTGACCAAAAATGACCTATTATGACCTTTTGAAGTTGATTAGAAAATCCTTCCAAAATTCAAAATGACCTATAATGTCTTCCCACTTTTGATGACTTTCCAAGCACAATTGGACCTTTCCTTGCAAAGAGAACTTATTGGGGATGATGTGAAGAGTTCATTAGAAAAATAACCACCTCAAGATGTTAAAATTGAAGAAGTTATGCCCATTTGATCATAGCCTCCACAAATTGCTAAATTAGGGCAACCACATTGAACCAACTTTGAATATCTTGATTATTTCTTGCAAACCAAGACACGGTGAACCACATATGATCTTGAATTGATGTTGCCTTGAATCACACTTGATGATGAGATACTTTTGTGGCTTGAGAATACCACAAAGTCAAGAAGAAAACCTTGCTTGGGGTTGAAGAAACATGCTCCCCCTTCTTGAGAAACAAGCCATGATACCTTGATCCCTTGTCTAGAACTATGCTATGCAAAAATAAAGATGAAAATGCAATGAAACACAAGCCAAAACAAAATGGGAGAGATGATAAAATTTTGGGGTGCTACATCTTCCCCTATTTAAACAACTTGGACCTAAAGGGATGAAAAACGACTGTTTTTAAACATTCAAGGTAACAAGTGATTGAATACTAAAAGAACCCAGAAATTTACAAACTGTGAGGATGTTTATGATGCAAAGGTTGCCTGCCGAAGGTGGACTTAAAAACCAAGGGGTACCAACCAAAAGTTGGGATGACCAAAATGGTAACTGATCAAGCGGATGAGAACGGCTACTAACTAAAAGTTAGGATCTCCAAAGATAATAACCAAAAGTTGTGAGAAAGAGGCTACTAACCAAAAGTTAGGATGACCCACACACCATCTGAAGGCGAATACACAAACAATAAATACTACCAACCAAAATTTAGGATCATCAAAAAGATTACCAACCAAAAGTTAGGATGAAGGCTACTAACCAAAAGTTAGAATCGCTGGAACGTCGACCGAAGGTGAACACACAGAAATGAAGACTACCAACTAAAAGTTGGGATAACATCTAGGGAATAATGGACTACCAACCAAAAGTTGGGATAACATCCAGCAAACAATAGACTACCAACCAAAAGTTGGGATAACATCCAACAAGCAACAGACTACCAACCAAAAGTTGGGATAACATCCAGAAAACAATGGGATACCAACAAAAAGTTGGGATAACATCCAAGAAATAACGGACTACCAACCAAGAGTTTGGATAACATCCAACAAACAATGGACTACCAACCAAAAGTTGGGATAACATCCAGGAAATAACGGACTACCAACCAAGAGTTGGGATAACATCCAGCAAACAATAGACTACCAACCAAAAGTTGGGATAACATCCAAGAAACGACACCAAACAAACATTAGAGTAAAGGCTACTAACCAAAAGTTAGGATCATCAAAAAGGAAGACTACCAACCAAAAGTTGGAATTGTCAACAGATAAGCAGACGGCCACCAACCAAAAGTTGGAATTACCGGGACGTTGACTAAAGGTGAACTTACCAACACGAAGACTACCCACCAAAAGTTGGGATAACAACTCCGTGGAGAACAAAAGAGAGGACTACCAACCAAAAGTTAGGATAACATCCAACCAACAATGGACTACCAACCAAAAGTTAAGATAACATCCAGCGAAAGATACCAACCAAAAGTTGGAATAATCGGGTACGCAGAAAGTAGAAACAAACGACCTACGATGAACACATCCACCAATGATTTTTATTGAGCAAAGAGAGGTTTAAATAAACAAACTCTGTCGAGGAGTAAGATGAACACATCCACCAATGATTTTCGCTGGGGTAAAGATAACAAGATCTTAAGTCATGCCCTTATTTGCTGGAGAGATGTAACACCCAAAATTTAATTAGAATGTTTTAATTTATTTATTTAATTGAGAATATTCATTTTTCGGTGATTTTCGGTAGTTATGGATTATTGGAAAAGTGTGCATTTTTGGGTTATTATTTGATTAATAGTATATAATATTAATTTATTAGTATTATTATTATTATTTAAAATGAATATAAGTGAAATAAGGGTAATTTGGACATTTGGAGGAGTTAGTAAGGGTAATAGGGGAAAAGCCCAAATTGTGAGGCCTAATACTAGGTTTGACAAAATAGAATTCTAAAGGGAATTAGGATTCATTTGTTAACCGTGAAAAGTATTGTGGCCAGAGAGCTCTGAGGAGAAGATTGGAGGCAGAAGATTCCCGGAGATAATCGTGAAGGCTTTGAATCAACTAAGGTATGAGGAGTATAGCTTTTCATGATTTTCCATGTGTGCCTTTTAATGTAATCATGGATGATTTTAGGTTTAAGGGATTTTGGGTCGATTGTGGGAAAAGGGGAAATTGATGGTGAGGACCCTGATGGTTGTGGTTAATGGTAAGTATTCCTGACTGTTAAAGCATGGATATGAGAAATAATGACCTTAGGCCTTCATGGCCAAAAACCTTGAATTGTTATATGTCTGACCCTGTAGGGATAAAATATTGGATAGTGAGTAACTCTAATGCCTTAGGGTGTAATTGAAGGAAAAATTGTGATTTAGGACATGAATATGTTACGGGATTGGCCTCATAGACCGTAGGTTTTGTGCCTTTATCGGCGTAGGACCTTAGGGATGATTTAGGGATGTTTTGGTGGCATTGGATAAGTGAATCGTATGGGCATTTGAGTGGATTTAAGTTCTGGTGCGTAGAAGATTTTGCTGTCATCGCACTGTTCACTTAGCGAAGAAAGCCTCACCTAGCGAACCATGTTGTTCCCAAACTCTCCTAGCGAAGAATCCTCGCCTAGCAAAGAAACTCGCCCCAGACTCGCCTAGCGAACATGCCAGCAAACATAGCAGAGTTTCGCGTATGTTGATCGTGTGCAGCGATGCCTTAATGTTTGATTCTGTGATGAGTTACCTTGGGGGTAACTATGATTTTTATGTGATTAACATGTGATGTGTATATGATTACATGATGGTTTATATGATGTATTATGATGATATTACCATGACTTTGATGAATTATATGATGACATGAGACATGATAATGATTGTGATGGTGATGACTATGATGGATGATGATGCACCTATGTTGTTATTATGAGGATGATTATTGACGTGTGCATCATTCATTCATGTGCATCCGGACTTTGGTTCAGGACCTCGATTACTTTGGCTTCAATCCCATTGTGTGGATGTGAAGTATTTTGATGTGCTCCGGATCTTTAGTAGAATCGATCCTATTGATGGGTATCTATGGAGGGTTGATGGCCCAGTGTCCATCGCACTGTGATGATTGGTACCACATGCATTGAGTTGTGTCACATCTGCATTTATGAGTCTTTTTGTATAATATATGATGTTGTGGCCTCCGAGGCCTATTGATGAATATGAAGGTTGAATATGATTATGATGTCATTATATGTTGATTTTCATACATTGATTTTTATGAATTGTTTTACTCACCCTGCCTGTTTGAATGTTACCTCCACGTAGGTAACGTGCAGATGACCGAGTTTATCCACGGACGCTGTCGAGGAGTTATTTTTAAAGTTTTAAGTCGTTATCCCTTTTGGTTAACTTAGAGGGTCTTGATCTGCTATGTAACATTGGGTTGGGTTCTTTGAGTTAAACTATATACTGTAGAGTTATTTTGCTTATGTTCCTTGATGAGGAAAACCTTTACTTATGCCTTTTGAATTCCACTGTTTTATGCTGTTTGATGTATTTTGGGAAAACCCATTGTTTACGGAGCCGTGATCTATTTTGATGACATTGGGAAATGTACGCCCTTTTGGTGGCTTTTTGTGAAATTTAATAATTACTCTGATATATGTGTTATTTTGCTTTATTATTTGTGGGGTAGAAAAGGGTATTACATTAGTGGTATCAGAGCAGGTCGGTCCGTCCGGCCAAGTTTTTACGTTGTTAGTCCCCTGTCAGTCAATAGTGTGAGAACACTATTGATGAGTTGTTTTCTTCTAACCCAGTTGGTGGTTGCAGATGGCTGGAAGGAATGATTATGCTATTGCTGATGCACTGGAATCACTTGCCTAAGTGATGGCTCAGAATGGTGGACCTTCAGATGAGTTTTGTGCTTTGGGAAAGTTCCAGAGGAACAATCCGCCGACTTTTATGGGCATTCATGATCCTGATGGTGCGCAGAAGTGGCTGAAAGTGATTGAGAAGATTTTTCGAGTTATGGCGTGCACTGATGTGCAACAGGTACAGTTTGGTACACATATGCTAGCAGAGGAAGATGAAGACTGGTGGGATAACACTCGTCAGAGATTGGGAGATGCTGGCATTGCAATAACTTGGGCTGTGTTGAAGGAAGAATTTTTTAGGAAGTATTTTCCTGAAGATGTTCGGGGAAAGAAAGAGGTGGAATTTCTTGAGCTGAAACAAGGAAATATGATTGTGGCTGAGTATGCGGCAAAGTTTGAGTCTTTGGTCAAGTTTTGTCCGCATTACAACCGTGCTGATGCAGAGATGTCAAAGTGTCTCTAGTTTGAAAATGGGTTGAGACCAGAGATTAATCAGGGAATTGGGTACCAGCAGATTCGTAGGTTTTCGGAACTGGTGGACAAGAGCAGAATTTATGATGAGGATAGCCGAGCTCGATCTACTCACTACAAGCAGCTGAGTGAGAAGAAAGAGAAAGGTCAGTATAGAGGGAAGCCGTATGTGACTTCTGGTGATAAAGGGAAGCATAAGGCTTCTGATGGGAAAAATCCAAGTGGGGGAGCGACTACTGCTCCAGGTAAGTGTTATAAGTGTGGCGAGCAAGGCCACCATACTGAGAATTGCAGAGCGCTGAGATGTCATCGTTGTGGCAAGAGGGGTCACAAAGCTACTGATTGTAAAGACGAAGCTCCAACTTTCTTCAATTGTGGAGAGAAGGGTCATATCAGTACCCAGTGTCAGCAGCCGAAGAAGACTGCTACTGCTGCTCAGACAATTGGCAGAGTGTTTGCTTTGAGCGGTGCAGAGGAATCCAGGACAGATAACTTGATCAGAGGTACTTATTTTATTAGTGATGTTGAATTGATTGTTATAGTTGATACTGGTGCTACTCATTCATTTATTTTACTTGAATGTGCTAAGAATTTGAATTTGAAATTGTCTTCTATGATTGGGAGTATGGTTATTGATACCCCGACTAATGGTTATGTGACTACTGCGTTAGTCTGTTTGAGTTATCCTTTGACTATTTATGATAAGAATTTTGTGATGGACTTGGTCTATCTACCCTTGCATCAGATTTATGTTATTCTTGGAATGAACTGGTTGGAGTACAACTATGTTCATATCGATTGCTACAGCAAGACTGTGAGGTTCCCAGAGTTTGGTGATAGTGGAGAGCTGATGTTTGTATCTGCCAAGCAAGTAGAGGAACTCTTAAAAGATGAGGCTCAAATGTTTGCATTGTTTGCATCACTTCAAGTTGATTATGAAGCAGTGAACATGGAGCTACCATTTTTTCGGGAATTTCCAGAGGTGTTTCTAGGTGACATGAGTGACTTACCTCCTGAGTGTGAGGTAGAGTTTACTATTGATGTGATATCGGGCACTAGTCCTGTGTCGATGGCTCCTTATCGGATGTCTGCATCTGAGTTAGGGGAATTGAAGAAACAGTTGGAAGATTTTCTTGAGAAGAAGTTTATTCGACCGAGTGTTTCTCTGTGGGGTGCTCCTGTGTTAATGGTGAAGAAGAAAGATGGTAGCATGATATTGTGTGTGGATTATCGGCAGTTGAATAAGGTAACAATTAAGAGTAAGTATCCACTTCTGAGGATTAATGATTTGATGGATCAATTGGTGGGTTCTTGTGTGTTTAGCAAGATTGATTTGAGGTCTGGTTATCATCAGATTCGCGTTAAGCCTGATGATATTCTGAAGACAACTTTCACGACAAGGTGTGGACACTATGAGTATACTGTGATGCCGTTTGGTGTGTCTAATGCACCTGGTGTGTTCATGGAGTATATGAATAGGATTTTTCATCCTTATTTGGATCGGTTTGTGGTAGTGTTCATTGATGATATCTTGATATATTCTAAGTCTGAGGAAGAGTATGTGCAACATCTAAGGGTGTTGCTTGTGAGAAGAGTTTTGTAGAACTCAAGAAGAAGTTGACGACTTCTCTAGTGTTTATTTTTCCAAATCTGAGTGAGTCCTTTGTAGTATATTGTGATGCGTCGAAGATGGGTCTTGGAGGTGTATTGATGCAGAATGGTCAGGTTATTGCTTACGCTTCTAGACAACTGAAGGTTCATGAAAGGAATTATCCTATGCATGACTTAGAGTTGGCCGCTGTGGTGTTTGTGTTGAAGATTTGAAGATATTATCTTTTTGGATCTAGGTTCGAGGTGTTTAGTGATCACAAGAGCCTAAAGTATTTGTTTGATCAGAAGAAGTTGAATATGAGGCAAAGAAGATGGCTTGAACTTCTGAAGGATTATGATTTTGAATTGAGTTACCATCCTGGTAAGGCTAATGTTGTGGCTGATGTGTTAAGCAGGAAGTCTTTGCATATGTCGATGCTTATGGTTCGAGAATTGGGTCTGATTGAGCAATTCAAAGATATGAGTTTGGTTTGTGAAGAGACTCCTAATAGTGTGAAGTTGGGTATGCTGAATTTGACTAGTGGTATTCTTCAAGAGATCAAAGAAGGTCAAAAATCTGATTTGAGACTTGTGGATCATCTCACGTTAATCAATCAAGGTAACAGAGGTGATTTTTGGATCGATGAAAATGGTGTGGTGAGATTCAGAGATAAAGTGTGTGTTCCCGATGTGCCAGAAATCAAGAAGAGCATTCTTGAGGAAGGTCACAGAAGCAGGTTGAGTATTCATCCTGGTGCCACAAAGATGTATCAAGACTTGAAGAAGTTGTTTTGGTGGCCGAGTATGAAGAAGGAAATTACAGAGTTTGTATATGCTTGTTTGACTTGTCAAAAGTCGAAGATTGAACATCAGAGATCGTCGGGTGTAATGCAACCGTTGAGTATTCCAGAATGGAAATGGGATATCATTTCTATGATTCGATTTGGGCGATTGTTGATAGATTGACTAAATCTGCTCATTTTGTACCGATGAGGATCAATTATTCGTTGTAGAAGCTTGTCGAGTTGTATATTGATCAAATTATGAAGTTGCATGGTGTTCCTTCAAGTATTATGTCGGATAGAGATCCGAGATTTACGTCGAGGTTCTGGGAGAGTTTACAGACATCTTTGGGTACTAAGTTGAGGTTGAGTTTTGCCTATCATCCGCAGACGGATGGACAGACAGAGAGAACTATCCAGTCTTTAGAGGATTCGTTGAGGGCTTGTGTGTTGGATCAAGGTGGATCATGGGATAATCATTTTCTGTTGGTTGAGTTTACCTACAATAACATTTATCATTCTAGTATTGGAATGGCACCGTATGAGGCTTTGTATGGTAGGAGGTGTAAGACTCCGTTGTGTTGGTATGAGTCAGGCGAGAGTGTTGTACTCGGACCTAAGATTGTGCAAGAGACGACTGAAAAGATCAAGATGATCCGAGAAAAGATGAAAGCGTCGCAAAGTCGTCAGAAGAGTTACCATGATAAGAGGAGGAAAGAACTTGAATTCAAAGAGGGAGATCACATGTTCTTGAGGGTTACGTCGGTAACTGGTGTTGGCCGAGCTTTGAAGTCTCGAAAGCTCACATTGTGTTTTATTGGTCTATATCAGCTTTCGCAGAGGGTGGGGGAAGTAGCATATCATATTGCTTTACCGCCGTCGCTTGCGAATTTGGATGATGTGTTTCATGTGTCATAGTTGAGGAAGTACATTCCAGATCCGTCGCATGTGATTCAGATGGATGATGTACAACTGCAAGATGATTTGACTGTTGAGGCATTGCCTGTTCGGATTGATGAATGAGAAGTGAAGCAGCTGCGAGGTAAAGAGATTTCCTTGGTGAAGGTAGTTTGGGGAGGACCAGCTGGAGAAAGTTGGACTTGGGAATGTGATGATCAGATAAGGGAGTCGTATCTGACTCTGTTTTCTTGAGGTGATTTTCGAGGACAAAAATTCTTTTAAGTGGGGGAGAGTTGTAACACCCTAAATTTAATTAGAATATTTTAATTTATTTATTTAATTGAGAATATTCATTTTCCGGTGATTTTCGGTAGTTGTGGATTATTGGAAAAGTGTGCATTTTTGGGTTATTTATTTGATTAATAGTATATAATATTAATTTATTAGTATTATTATTTAAAATGAATATAAGTGAAATAAGGGTAATTTGGGCATTTGGAGGAGTTAGTAAGGGTAATAAGGGAAAAGCCCAAATTGTGAGGCCCAAGACTAGGTTTGACAAAATAGAATTCTAAAGGGAATTAGGATTCATTTGTTAACCGTGAAAAGTATTGTGGCCAAAGAGCTCTGAGAAGAAGATTGGAGGCAGAAGATTCCCGGAGATAATCGTGAAGGCTTTGAATCGACTAAGGTATGAGGAGTATAGTTTTTTATGATTTTCCATGTATGCCTTTCAATATAATCATGGATGATTTTAGGTTTAAGGGATTTTGGATCGATTGTGGGAAAAGGGGAAATTGATGGTGAGGACCCTGATGGTTGTGGTTAGTGGTAAGTATTCATGACTGTTAAAGCATGGATATGAGAAATAGTGACCTTAGGCCTTCGTGGCCAAAAACCTTGAATTGTTATATGTCTGACCCTGTAGGGATAAAATATTGGATAGTGAGTAACTCTAATGCCTTAGGGTGTAATTGAAGGATAAATTATGATTTAGGACATGAATATGTTACGGGATTGGCCTCATAGACTGTAGGTTTTGTGCCTTTATTGCCGTAGGACCTTAGGGATGATTTAGGGATGTTTTGGGGGCATTGGGTAAGTGAATCGTATGGGCATTTGAATGGATTTAAGTTCTGGTGCGTAGCAGATTTTGCTGTCATCGCATTGTTCACATAGCGAAGAAAGCCTCGCCTAGCGAACCATGTTGTTCTCAGATTCGCCTAGCGAAGAAACTCGCCTCAGACTCGTCTAGCAAACATGCCAACGAACGTAGCAGAGTTTCGCGTATGTTGATTGTGTGCATCAATGCCTTGATGTTTGATTCTGTGATTTCTGTAATGAGTTACCTTGGGGGTAACTATGATTTTTATGTGATTAACATGTGATGTGTATATGATTACATGATGGTTTATATGATATATTATGATGATATTACCATGACTTTGATGAATTATATGATGACATGAGACATGATAATGATTGTGATGATGATGACTATGATGAATGATGATGCACCTATGCTGTTATTATGAGGATGATTATTGACGTGTGCATCATGCATTCATGTGCATCCGGACTTCGGTTCAGGACCTCGATTACTTTGGCTTCAATCTCATTGTGTGGATGTGAAGTATTTTGATGTGCTCCGGTTCTCTAGTAGAATCGATCCTATTGATGGGGATCTATGGAGGGTTGATGGCTCAGTGTCCATCGCGCTGTGATGATTGGTACCACATGCATTGAGTTGTGTCGCATCTGCATTTATGAGTCTTTTTGTATAAATTATGATGTTGTGGCCTTCGAGGCCTATTGATGAATATGAAGGTTGAATATGATTATGATGCCATTATATGTTGATTTTCATACATTGATTTTTATAAATTGTTTTACTCACCCTGCCTGTTTGAATGTTACCTCCATGTGGGTAACGTGCAGATGACCGAGTTTAGCCGTGGACGCCGTCGAGGAGTTATTTTTGAAGTTTTGAGTTGTTAGCCCTTTTGGTTAACTTAGAGGGTCTTGCTCTGATATGTAACATCGGGTTGGGTTCTTTGAGTTAAACTATATATTGTTGAGTTATTTTGCTTATGTTCCATGATGAGAAAAACCTTTACTTATGCCTTTTGAATTCCGCAGTTTTATGTTGTTTGATGTATTTTGGGAAAAACCCATTGTTTATGGAGCCGTGACCTATTTTGATGACATTGGGAAATGTACGCCCTTTTGGTGGCTTTTTGTGAAATTTAATAATTACTCTGATATCTGTGTTATTTTGTCTTATTATTTATGGGGTAGAAAAGGGTGTTACAAGAGATGTCCGACAATAGTGATATCAAGCTTGGCTTATGCTTCAGATGCATATGTTTGGATATGGCGTAATGCTCCATGCGAAATGGAAATGCTATGCGTTTGGGGGTATGTAATGCAAATGATATGCAAAAGAACACCACCGGGAGAAGTGTTAAAAGAGAATCAGGAAACCAAACTCTGTCGAGGAAAACGCTATGAATGGCTTTCTGTCGAGGATTGTAAGTAACCAAAAATATGACTTTGAAGAATGATAATGATTATTGGACTTTGCTGAGGATGTCATCCACCGCTGATTTACCTGTCGAGGATATCAACACCAATCTCTTCTTGGGGAATGACTTTCAACCCTATTTTGATGGGGATGAGGGCACATGATTGCTGACGGGAATACTTTTGATCTGACAATAATACTCTGTGGGGACACAAAAAATCTCTGTTGTGGGAAGACACAAAATCTTCCATGTAACAACATCTTGACTGACGCAGACATTGCTAGTACTTTGCCAACGGGAGATAAGCTCTACTAGGGAAATGACTTCGCCATCTTGTAAGTAGACAATAAACAGATAGAATGCCCTAAAAGCAACATGGATATTTCGGTTACCATCCATGACACCATTCAAGTAAATTCAGTGTTTTCAATATGTCTTGTAAAACCCCAAAGTTTTCACATGTAAAGTTTATCAAAAATTCAAACGCCCTTTTTTGCAAACAAAATAGTAAAAGTAAAACAAGAAAGGGATAACTCTTTGTGTGAATAATACTTTATTGATTGAAAAGGCTTGTAGATAGGAAAATTACAATTGGATGCCATTCCTAAAAAGAGGTAATTGTGCAAAAAGTACAATAAGAAAGTATACAAATGTTGGCAATGTGGAAACAGACGACCACCATGAGTTGATTCGGCTATGACCTGTATGTCTTCAATGTTTCACCAATGTTCTACTTTCTTAAGAGACTGATTGGACTGATTTTTACCCTTCGAGACTTTCATGAGTCAAAATGCATTCACAGATCAAACGTAGACTGTAATTATTTGCTTTTAAGATCCCTAATTTTTGCCTGGATTGCCCTAGCGAGTTTTCAATCCACCGGGATACCCATTTTTGCCAAAGTCGCCCTTTTCGGGTTTTCAACTTTGCGGGTTTATTCTTTTTCTTTCATCCCTAATTTTTGCCCGAACCTTTTCTTTTTTCAGGTTTGCCGGGATACCCCATTTCTGCCTGAAATTTCTTTTTATGTCCAGCGGGTCTATTTCAAGAAAAGTATTTTTTAACTACGTCTGCGTTCACAAGGGACGTAAAATCTTCACCATCCATGGTGTCGCAACTGCGAAAAACACCCAGCAAAAAAACAGAAGATTCAACACAAAACATTAATTATCCCAAAGAGAGGGAAAGGAAACAATCAAAGAAAATCCGAAGAATGGGAAAAGACAAGGTCATCGCAACCAAATCTTGGGTTTGGGAGTCGGTTACGCAAGGGGAAGGTATCAACACCCCTCACGTCCGTTTTACTCAATAGGATCCATGCTTATTGTCTAATCAAAGAGTGTGTTATCTAAAAGCTACCGCTAAGCCGAAAAAAGAATAAACGAAAAAGAAAGAGACTCGATATGACATCGCCTCCATATGCCTACGTATTCCCTTGTGCAATGGGAAAGTCAGAGTCAACGTAGTTTTAAAAACTACGGGTGATGGAGGAAGGTTGCTCGCCAAGATATCGTTGTCTTGTGCCTACGTATCCTTATCTGGTATGAGAAATCAGAGCAAACATAGTTCGGGAAACTAGGAAACCACTGGATGGTTAAGTATTTTTAATGAGCGACGTTAAGTTCCCATTCCAGCAGTTAGGGACGATGTCTGTTTGCGGTAGAACGGAAAAGTAACGTACACTTTTCTGAAAATGAGTTTGAAACAACAATCTCGAAGGACAAAAAGGTTTTATTTGGTTTGTGAGTTTTAGTGAAGTGAATTGAGTTTACTTTGTGATTCACGTTGCACTAAAGACTATGACATAGGAAAAAATGTGTCGCATATCGCCCCCAGACAGAACGTACACTAAACACTCTAGACGAGTGAGATGAGATCCCTCACTCATCATTTCCCATGTGCTTAAGGCTCGTAGCATACAATGTTCATCATATTTATTAAGTGAGTTAGAATGTGTTTTGAGATGAGATGAGAGACGCACGAAAGGTCTAAGGGAAACTCGACCCTAACATCGTCATGCAAAGTGGTCCTAAAGTCGGGATGCGAAAGGAGATTCTATCCTAATGTTAGCATGTAAAAGATGGACCTATGGTTGAGGTTAAAAGGGACTAGCCTACTTATTATCATGCTTGGATTTCAATCCTAATGTCTATCTGTTAGCTCTCATTTTCGACGCCAGCAAAATTAAGAGTCATCTCAAGTCAAAACACAAGTGTGTTCAAGCATAAGAAGGCTTCAACCCAGTATTTGGTAAAGCCTGAGTCGAAGAGAGGTTGTGAAAACTTCTGAAAATTTGCTAAGTGTTGGATAGGTCTCCGACCACCAATTGGTGAGTGAAGCGCGCTGCAGTCACCACTAAGGCTGGAGGGAAAGTCCTGATATTTGAATTTCAAAAGAGCAGTTGGCAAAGTGGGAACGGTTGAAGTCAAGAAAAGCGCCAAAAGACACATTTTGAAGCAACAACCGTTACTTAGTAGTTATTCTCTAGCATTATAAATAGGGGTTATTTCCATAGAATAAGGGGTGTTCATTTGTCTTGTACGAGTTACTCCAAATCACTCCAAGTACCCGCGTGTAGAGAAACGAGTTAGAGAGAATGTACGTGATGCAACACCATTTCTTTTCATCAATGCAATTTATGTACCTTTATCATTTTATCTTGCATGTTCTCCTTTAACCTTTACCTTTCATGTTCTTGCTTGAAACTTTATTTTTCATTTGTACTTCATGCTATTTAACTTTCTGCACTTTATCTTAACTTTCCATTTAACCTTCTGCGCTTTCCCTTGAACTTGTTATTTTCAAAGTCTTTTTAATTGCTTTCGACTGCTACTTTCCTGCACTTTTACATTATTGCTTTTACCTTCGACATCTTACACGCTTACATTCTTGCCTTTATTTTCAAAGTCTTTTAACATTCTTGCCTTTATTTTCAAAGTCTTTTACATCTTGCCTTTTACTTTCGACGCTTTAAGAACTGCACTCTTTATTTTACAACCTTGCTAATTTCCAAGTTGTTTTTGCTTTACAAAGTTTTACAGTCGAACGTGGAGTTCAATTTAGATTTTTCTTTTAAACTTAGCACATGTCCTAGAATTTGTATGGTCGATCCTGCAAGTTACTCAATTTTACCCAAAATTGAGAGACCAGAGGTTGTTTACCAAATTTCACAGTAAACAAATTGGCACACCCGGTGTAACCCAGTGCTAAATATTCCAAATTTTATGTTAATCATATCCATCTTCTTGAGAAACACTTCGTTGTATGTTATTGAGAAGTGGGAAGTTAGCTACAGAAAACGAAGGTATACCAAAGGGAAGATATACTAAGATAATGGCAACCAATGCTAGCCAGCAAGTTGATCCTCAATGAAGTATTTCAAACACTCAGGCAAGCAGCATGGGGTCTCAAAGTATACCATCTCCAGTGTCTTCAACGAGAGGATAGACGTCACCGCCAGTTGTTGTGTTTGAACCTATGCCATCTATGGCAAGCCCAGGATCAATGTGTGTAAGAATGTACACTCAACCTGTGTTGGAATATATAGGACCACAAATTCCTAACTCACCAACACCCCCGGGAGGAAGTTCACTGCATAGGCATTTTCCTCCTCCAGGTTTCTCACAGCCGTTGCCAAGGAATTTACCCTATGGTATGTCTACATCAATGATGCAAATTCTGCAAAGCGCTCCACCCATATTTTCATAAAATATAGTGTCTTCGCCAGTGCAAGGATCTGGATCAGGTGGTCGAAACAACCCTAGCATAGGTTTTGGTTACTCTGTTCAAGCACCCAGTCTTACAAATACCTCCATAAATTGTTTGAGACAGCAAATGGATGAAAGTAATATGTAAATGGTACATACATTGTCTCAGACAATGGGAGAAGTTTTTCAACCATTGATTTAGAATACTATTCAAACTAACCAACAATTGGCAACACAATTAGCATGTATGGCTAATTTTATGGGAGTGCCAGCACCGGATCGAAGAGCAACTATTAGTGAGAACATTCCATGATGTCAGCCACGAAATGTACTAGAGGTGATCTGGGAGGATCAAGAGATGGGCAAACCTTTCAGAGTCGAACCACAAAGGAACCATGTGCCAATCCATAGGGAGGAGGAACCAGGAGTAGTCATGGTGAATAGGAACCAAAATGCTGACCAATTCCTTAGACAGGTTCGACACCAAAATGCAGTAGAAGAAAATAATCTTGCCGCCATGGTCGAAAGAATAATGACTAGAAATGGTGTAAACTTTGGCTTCACAAGGCCAAACTATACTTCACCCATAGTAGATTATATTCTTCAGTCTGAATTACCCCATAGGACGAAGGTTCCAAAATTCAGTAAGTTCTCAAGAGATACTACTGAATCAACCGTTGAACACGTGGCTAGGTATATGATTGAAGCTGGCGAGATTGCAGGTGATGAAAGCCTTAGGATCAAATATTTCCCAAGTTCCCTCACCAAAAATGCTTTTACATGATTTACTACTTTGCCTCCTAATTCAGTCCATAATTGGACCCAATTAGAATGTTTGTTTCACGAACAGTTCTATATGGGACAAACCAAGATCAACCTGAAAGAGTTGGCTGGTATCAAACGCAAAATCACTGAGCCAATTGATGATTACATGAATAGGTTTCGACTTCTTAAAGCTAAGTACTTTACACAAGTGCAAGAATATGAGTTGGTCGAGATGACTGCTGAGGGTCTTGATTATTCCATTAGGAAGAAGTTGGATACCCAGTATCTCAGAGATATGGCTCAGTTAGCTGATACAGTTTGACAACTAGAAAGGCTAAAAGAGGAGAAAGCTAGATTTAACAAGGGTAAAAAAGTAGCCTGTCGAATGTAATGAAGATGTGGAGAATCTATATGATGAAACATCTCATTTCGACGAGATTGAGATTGATGTTGCTGAGTTAAAGCAAGGTCCACCTTATGCTTGTAAACTATTAGCTCCTTCAAATGGAAAAAACCCTGTCGAATCTAATGACAAATTTCCTAAGAAAATATATACTTTCGACGTTACTAAAAGTGACAAAATATTTGATTTGTTAGTTAAGGATGGGAAAATAATAGTGCCTGCTGGTGCTAAAATGCCACCTTTAAAACAAACAAAGAAAAGAGGATTTTGTAAGTACCACAATTTCTTGGGTCATAAAACATCTCAATGTTTTCTTTTCAGGGATTTGGTGCAAGGTGCTATCCAAGAAGGAAGGCTGAAGTTTGGGGACAAAGGAAAGGCCTAAATGAAGATTGACTCTAACCCATTGCAAACCGCAGAGGCTCTCTATGTAGAGCCTGAAGAGGTCCAGATGGTCGAAGAACTTAAGGGTTCAACTTTTCAGTCAACATGGTGGAAATTACTAAAGACTTCGCCACAAAGTCAGTGATGATCAAGGTAAGTGAATGCTTAAATCAGAATGACATGCACAAGCTGAGAGATAAAACTTTTGAAGGTTTTAACAAGACTGTAGATAGTTTAAGTGGAAGAAGCAATGATGATAGTAGTTTGATGTTGATAACCAAAAAAATTGCAGATAAGTTTATTGAGATGGATAGAGTCGCTAAGGGAATAGATGTGATAGTGAGAGGACTGAGAGTAAATGCTACTGAGGGCATTAACATGGTTGAATTAGGTGAGGAATCTGATGCTAGTTTAAATAGTATCAGCACTAATGATGCTATGGGCAGAAATGTTCCCAGAGTCGAAGTCGTCAAAGAATTGGAGAACAACATGGTGTTGGTAGGGGAGACAATGAAGATGTATGGCCGCTCGTTAGAAAATTGGATATGCATGGCAGCAGAACAATACTTCAAAACATCTCCTGACATTAAAAAGTTTAATGTTGAAACAGTGCTTGAAGCTGAAGATTCCACCTGGAAGAAGGTAACAAAGGAAGCAGATGAGAAGTGTATGGAAAAGACCACTGAAAACTTGGAAGATCACTTTTCTAAGATGAAGCTAGAAGATATGGTTGATGTCAACATGGTCGAGATCATATATCAAAAGGCTAAAGAGATAAGTGAGGCAGAAAAACAAGAAGAACGTAACAAAGTAGTATACCCCAAGCAGGAAGAAACCATTGTTGATTTTATGTATCATTGCCAAAAGAATGGATCAGGAGTGATGCCATGTCCTAGATGTAGTGCCATTTTTGATGAAAAAGCTACTCACAATTTGGAGGGAGTCAAAAAAGCCAGTGGAAAGTGGGGGCAGAAAATAAATCAAGACCCAAGAAGTTTTGGGCCCAGAAGATCCTTGACAGGGGTAAAAACCCAAGCTAGGCCAAGCACATTTAAACCAGCTAGAAATATACCAACAGGAAGTTGGATAAAACCTATCGAAGGGAGATGACAGAAGAAATGGCAGAAATTTGATGTGGAAAGGGTATCTTCATTTGAATATCGAAAGGAAAACCATACAACTAATAAGTCATCATACACCTCTCAAAACTACAAGGGTAAGAACCCTATAACCAGGTCACAATGGCGAAGAGAAAAGTGTAGGCGAAAGGCCATCAGGGAAGCTCAGGTACCAAGACAAGAAGAGTCAAGTACCAATGTTGGTAATCAAGTGGGAATAGTTGAGAAAATACCTATAAGGCGGAAGTTGTTTGCTACTCAAAAGTACCAACCAGAAAGAGAAGTCAAAGATGATGAGAATATGACAGATAACTTTGACAGCAAGGCAGCAGCTTCCCTTGACATTATAGTGAATGTTGTATCCATCATGCCCAAAGAGTTTGGCCAAGTTACAGAAGTTGAAGATTTAGATCAGAATACTGAGATGGGGATGATGGCACACAAACCTATGTGTTATTATATAATAAACAATGGGTGAATAGAGGAGCAAGATGCCTTCTTTGAACGCCCCACAGAGGCTATGAAGGGTCATTTAAAGCCTCTGTACATTACTGGAAAAGTGGAGAATGTGCCTGTTAACAAAATATTAGTGGACTGTGGCACAACTGTGAATTTGATGCCACGATTTCTACTAAGTAAGATTGGAAAGTTTGAAACTGATACCAAGCCCCATAACATGGTTCTGTCGAACTATGAAGGAAAAGTTGGCTCCACTTTAGGGGTAATCCAAGTTGATCTTACTGTGGGAACTATCACTAGGCCTACAGTTTTTATGGTTGTCGAAACTAGAGCAAATTATAATCTGCTCCTAGGAAGAGAGTGGATTCATGGCATATGTGTTGTGCCTTCTTCAATGCATCAGAGAATTTCCATTTGGAGGCCAGATGGTATAGTGGAAAATATTGAAGCTGATCAAGGATAGTTTAAAATCCCTATCAATCATGTTGATGGGAGACAATTTGATAAACACCTGACGAACATTGCTCCGTGTCCTCCAGCAGATTTTGAGTTCACAACGGACGAAGAGACATTCTATTCACTGTATTTGCATTCTTTCGAAGGTTTTAGATAGGACAAGGAGACACTAGGAGGAAGGCTTCCATGGTTAGGCTTGCCTCCAATAGACCCCACAGGGTGGGGAAATGAATTCAGTGGTCATGACTGAATTTGAAGCATTGAAGAGAATTTCGGCCTATGTGGCTGAAACAAAGTTACAAGCGGCTTTAGAAGATGCTAATAATCACATGGCTGGCGAAGCCATTCCTAAATTTCACCAAGAAGGTCCTGGTAAGTACTTCGACCCAGAACCTCCAAATAAGGTCCAAACTGGAGAGCAAAACCAGAGGTTTGACGCCATTTATGAAGATGAGCCTTTGGGGTTTGAGAAAGATCCGCTGGCAATACAAGTTAAAGTGCTGGCACAAGATCCTTTAGAAGAAGATGATCTCAGTGATGGGGAAATCAAAAGGCCTACTTACATCAGTGCCAATTTGAACCCCAAATTGAAGTTTGAAGTGGTTTAGTTGTTGAAAGAATTCAAGGACTGCTTCGCCTGGGATTATGATGAAATTCCTGATTTGAGCAGGGAGTTGGTTGAACATAGGTTTCCTATGACACCTGGGGAAAAACCAGTCAAGCGAAGTCCAAGACGGTTTGCAGCAGAGATACTTTCAAAGATTAAAGAGGAGGTCGAAAGACTGCTTCATTGCAAATTCGTCCGCACTACCAGGTATATCGAATGGTTGGCTAATATAGTGCCTGTTATAAAAAAGAATGGTTCTTTAAGAGTTTGCATAGATTTTAGAGATTTAAATTCTGCAACTCCAAAAGACGAGTATTCAATGCCAGTAGCAGAAATGTTAGAAGGTTCTGCAGCAGGACATGAATATCTTAGCATGTTAGATGGATATTCTAGTTATAACCAAATATTCATTGCTGAGGAAGATGTCCCTAAAACTGCTTTTAGATGTCCCGGGGTTTAGGCACCTATGAATGGATAGTAATGCCTTTTGGTCTTAAGAGTGCTGGTGCCACTTATCAAAGGGCGATGAATTCAATCTTCCATGATTTTATAGATACTTTCATGCAAATTTACATTGATGATATTGTTATAAAATCTATTTCTGGGAAGAGTCATATTGACCATCTTCGACGGTCGTTTTTAAGGATGGGGAAATATGGTCTTAAAATGAATCCTCTTAAATGTGCTTTTTGTGTGCAGGCAAGGGATTTTATAGGCTTTATGGTCCACAAAAAGGGGATAAAAATAAATCAAAATAAAACCAAAGCCATAATGGAGGCGAAAGCGCCATCAACAAAAAAGGAGTTGCAGTCATTACTGGGCAAGATCAACTTCCTAAGAAGGTTTATATCCAACCTGAGTGGCAAAACATAAGCTTTTTCACCATTGCTTCGTTTCAACAAAGATGGTTTTGAGTGGGGGCAATTACAACAGGAAGCCTTCGACAAGCTCAAGGAGTACCTAAGTCACCCTCCAATTATAGCACCACCTTGTAGAAATAAAAGTATGAGATTATATATAGCTGCATCAGATAGAACTTTAGGGAGCATGTTGGCTCAAGAGGATGAAAATGGAGTCGAAAGAGCCATTTATTATCTTAGTAGAGTTTTAAATGATGCAGAAGCTAGGTATAGCATGATTGAAAAGTTATGTTTATGCTTGTATTTCTCTTGTCCTAAATTAAAGCAATATATAAAGCCTGTTGATGTGTATGTGTTGTCTCATTTTGATGTGGTAAAACATATGTTATCTAAACCTATTTTGCATAGTCGAATTGGCAAATGGGCATTAGCACTAACAGAATATTCTTTGACATATCAACCTTTAAAGGCTGTGAAAGGGCAAATAGCGGCAGACTTTATAGTGGACCATTCTATAAACGAAAATGCTTTAAATTATGTTGAACTGAAATCCTGGAAGTTATACTTTGATGGACCAAGCCATAAAAATGGAACAGGAGCGGGTATACTCATTATTTCTCTTGAAAAAATTCCAACAAAATTTAAGTACAAGGTCGAAGGGCCTTGCTCTAACAATGAGGCTGAATATGAAGCATTGATTGTTGGCCTTGAAATTTTGTTAGAATTGGGGGCAACTATAGTCGAAATAATGGGAGATTCAGAGTTGATTGTACAACAAATCACAAAGGAATATAAATGCGCTAAAGAAAGTCTCATTATGTACTTTGTGATAGAAAATAGGCTACTAAAGAAATTTGAAGTAGTGGCCATCCAAGATATACCCATAATAGAAAATCAAGTTTCTAATGACTTAGCTCAGATTGCTTCTGGATACAAAGTGTCAAAGAAAAACCTTCAGGAAGTAATAAAAGCAAGAAGGAAAGTGGTGGTTGTCGTTTATGCCCATCAGATTTAGAAACAACTAAGCTTGGGTGCATAGATGGCGAAAATTTTGAAATTTTTGTTGTAGAGGGTCTAACAGAGAAAGACTGGAGAAAGCCTATGGTCGAATACCTGCAAAATCCGACGGCTTCGACGGAGCGAAAAATCAAGTATCAAGCCTTAAGTTATATACTTATGGGTAATGAATTGTTTAAGAAGACCCCTGAGGGAGTCTTATTGAAGTGCCTTAATGAAACAAAGGCATATTTGGCTCTTTCGACAGTCCATAGTGGGGCCTGTGGAGCATACCAAGTTGGCCATAAAATGAAATGGTTATTGTTTCGACAGGGCATGTATTGGCCTACTATGTTGAGAGATTGCATAAAGTTTACCAAGGGTTACCAAGAGTGTCAGATTCATGCTGGCATACAACATATCCCTGCAAGTGAACTGCACTCCATAGTGAAACCATGGCCTTTCAGAGGGCGGGCTTTGGATATAGTGGGAGAGATTCGACCAGCATCTTTAAAGAACCAAAGATATATTTTGGTGGGTATTGACTACTTCACCAAATGGATTGAAGCAATACCATTGGAAAATGTAGGTCAAGAATATGTTATCGAATTCATCTAAGATCACATCATTTACAGATTTGGCATTCCAGAAACAATTACCACAGATCAAGGATCAGTGTTTACTGGTCGAAAGATGCAAGAATTTGCTAAAGAAATAGGTTTCAAACTTTTGACTTCTACACCTTATTATGCTCAGGCGAATGGGCAAGTCGAAGCTGCAAATAATGTGGTGATTGGACTGATCAAAAGGCACGTGGGAAAGAAGCCTAGGAATTGGCATAAGACATTATACCAAGTACTTTAGGCATGTCAAACTTCCTCCAAGGAGGATACTAATACTACTCCATTTTGACTTACCTTTGGTCATGATGCAGTACTGCCTGTTGAGATATGTTTGCAATCTATAAGAATTCAAAGACATCATGAGATCCCTTCTGAATCTTATTGGGCAATGATGATGGACGAATTAGTGGATTTGGATGAAGAAAGGCTTAAAGCCTTAGAGTTACTAAGAAGACAAAATAAGAGGGTCGAAGAATCCTACAACAAAAGGGTTAAGTCTAAATCTTTTTCACGTGGGGATTTAGTGTAGAAAGTGGTTTTGCCTATGGATCGAAAAGACAGAACATTGGGCAAATGGTCTCCTAAATGGGAAGGTCCATTTCAAGTCATACAAGTATTCTCCAATGGGGTTTATGAGGTTGAAGAGTTATACAAAGATCAAAGAATCTTGAAAGTAAATGGAAAATTTTTGAAAAATTATAGGCCTATCTTGCAAGAGGTTCATAACAAAGCATAAATTTTATTTAAAGGCATGAAGGCCAAAATAGGCCAAACAGGGCTAACATGGCATACAAAGTAAAGGAGAATCAACGCAACAATCTATAAATCAAGCAAATATTATTCATAATCTCTCCAATTAATGGACTTAAGGAACTCCATGTAATCTGCATCAGCCTCATCATCAGAGTCATTGGTGTTGGAACGCCCTTTCTTGCAAATTTTCATCTGGGTTTCGTTCTTCTTGGCACGAGAAGTTGCTCCAGTGGAGGCTTCAGCTTTCTAGGTTTCCTTAGCCTTCTTTGGTAACTCAGGTTTCTTTGCATCTCCATCTTGTTCCTTGATGGTTGATTTCCCTGAAGAGTCACTCATGCTTGCTTCTATGAATACAAGACATGGTGCTTAGGAAAGAGACTTTATAGAGGCCAAACTTGGTTTAGATTGGTCAATCAAACGGTGGAGGCATATGGATTGGTCTTGGGAGTAGGCCTGAGGGCTACGCTATAAGTATTATTTTTAAATCAAGAAGCTCATACTGTTGGAGCATTAAGTAAAGCTGAAAATTTTATGTTTTCCAAAAAGATGCAAAATGCCTTAATTGCAAAGTTGACTCAAATTTGAGGCCATAGATAAAATACACCATAATATGCGCCATAAAAAATTGTGGGTCGAAAGAGTTAAGGGAGAAATGCAAATGACCAATTAAAATGCTAAAAGAATAAGATTGTCATTACATAAAAGGCCAAGAAACAAAATGATAATTAAACAACATTACAAACAGAGGTCCTGAAGACATTAGAAAGGAAGCTTTGACTTCAATTGAGCAAAGGTTTCCATATGATGCCTGAGGAGAGCCTCATATAAATATTTTTCAAGTCTAGCTGCTGCAAGTTCTCTTTCAAATCTCTGAGCTGCATCAATAAGGTCTATGGCGCTCTTTAGCTCTTTGGCCATTTCAGGGTCATCGAAATGCTGTAACTCAAGGTTGTATTTTTCAGCGTTGGAAAATTTAGGTTAGTCGCTCCTTGAGTTGTTGCTTCCAGGTCTCAATGTCCTTCTGGTTGGAGGCTATTTCTTCTTGCCTTTGCTTTTGAACAACCTCCAGATTTTCAACCTTGACCTCTATTTCTTGTGCACTAGTCCAAGCTGCGCTCTTACAAGCTGCTATATCTATGATGGTCTTCTGGATGGATGGGAGAATTTTGATCTCTACAGATAGTTCGTCCACCACAGTAGTCAAGTCAATCAGAAACCAGAAAGTTTTAGATTAAGAGTTGTAAGATCATGTTTCTGAAGGTTATCCTTTAGAAAGAGACGTGCAGTTGGGTCTGAGGCCAGGATGTTGTGGATGTCTCCCCTGAAGAATTTCTTCTTGATTGTTTGGAGAATTAGACTAACAAAGTCATCTGATGCTGGATGACCAGAAGGAGTCGAAGAACCAGAAGAAGAACCATACTTCTGCCCAAGGATCAGTTTGGCATATTCCCGAGGGTTCGACCACTTGAGTGCCGCCAGTGGATCTTCAGGAGTGAGAATAGGGGTTGAAGTTCTCTCCACCATGTTGCACCCCAAAATTTTCCCACCTCTGACTGGCTTTTGCTTCGCATTTCATCTTCATATCATTTAGGTCGATCATTTTTTGCATATTGTCCATGTTATCAGTCGGAATGGATTATCAGGATTACGGCCACTTTGTTCGTATTTTAGACAGTTTAAACCAGTTCAATTGATGAGTTTCATACTGAAATCGAGCGAAAATTGTTCTCTTCCTGTTGGTTCAGACCAGGCTGATTATTCTGGTGCATTTTGGTGTTCGTCCCTTTTTCTGTTCTATTTCCATGGCATTTTGTGTTTTTATTCTTATTTTTGCTTTATTTCCTTTTTATTAGAAGTTAGGAATTAAATAGTATTATTATAATTAGATTTTTAGTTTTATTAAAAATTAGTTTTTAACTAGAACTAGCATTTATAGATAGAATTAGATTTTATTTAGACTTAGAATTCAGCTTTTATTTAATTATCAATTAGGCAGGAGTTTTTAATTTAACTAATTATGATTAGATTAGTTAATTTTAATTAGACTAGATTAGAAAATAGATTAGTTTAGAATAGACTTTCTTATTAGATTAATTAGAGTTTAGATAGAATTAGTTTTTTAATTAGTTATGATTAGGATTAGTTAGAATAAAATTTAGTTAATAGAATTTTAATTAGGATTTAGAATATTTTTAGAACTTAATTAGAATAGTTAGGATTAATTAGTGAGTTAGTCTTTATTAGTTTTAGAATTAACCTTTTTATAGGATATTAGAATTATTAATTAGATTTTTTAGAATCATTTAAAATAGATTTTTCTTTTTAGATTAGAATTAGCTTTTTAATTAGAAATAGAATTTAATTAGTTTAGATTAATTAATTAGATTTAGGTTAACATTAAATTAGGATTTCCATTAGTTTAGATTAGATTTAATTTAGATTAGTTACATTATTAGAATATTATAGAGTTAGATTAACTATTAGTTATAATTAGGACTAGGATTAGATTAGTTTTATTATTATTATTAGATTTATTAATCAGCAATTTAATTATCACAAAAAATCAAAAAACATCAGCAACCAGAGGCCACGTGTCTCTTGGATAAAGGGGGAGTCCCTATTCATTGTCTCTCTCCTCGAAACCCTAACACCCCCAAGACTGTTCATCTTCTTGTTTTGTAAAAAAACCCTAGCCGCCGGAAAATCGCCTCCCCTATCCTGTTCACCGTCTTCTCCTCTTCTCCTCAAACGAAACCCTTTCCTCTTCCTTCATTTCCGTCATTTCCGTCCGACACCCAACTCAAACTCTTCCACCTGCAAACATCGAAACCCATTCAATCCATCGCCAACAAACGTCCACAAATCTGACCTCCATAAACAAAACAGTTCAACAATCCGTCCACCTTCGAAAACCCATCCTCCAAAACCTCTTTCTCTTCTCCGAAGCACTCAAACCACCGTGTAAACCCATTCTTCAACATAAATCACTACCCAAGCTTTCATAACCCAAAACCTCTTCCCCAAAGCCTTTTCGCGAAAACCATGCGAAACCCAAACCGCGACATCCGTAAACCTTCACCAAAATTCCACTCACGACATGTTCTTCAAACGGAAACCTCAACCCGCGATACTACCTCACTCAATTTCACAAACCCAGATCCAAACCATCACAAACCCACTTCTTCATCTTCTCCAAACCTTCTCAAACTTTCACTCATCCCTCATTGCCTTCCATCGTCGAAACAACTATCTGCCGCTGTGAGTGTCACATCGCTGCGAAAAGGGGCCGGAAAAGATAGAAGAGTCGCCACCGTTCGTTATTTATCCCAAAGAGAGGGAAAGGAAACAATCAAAGAAAACCTACGAAAAGGGAAAAGACAGGTCATCACAACCAAATATTGGGTTCGGAAGTCGGTTATGTAAGGGGAAGGTATGAGCACCCCTCACGTCCATTGTACTCAACGAGGTCCACGCTTGTTGTCTATCTAAAAAGGTGTTAAACTATCAAAGGCTGGCTCATAGGAACAAAAGAAAAGAAAAGAGACTCGATAGAGCATCACCGCTCTATGCCTACGTATTCCCTTGTGCAATGGGAAAGTCAGAGTCAACGTAGTTCGGAAAACTACGGGTGAAAGGGGGGAAGGTTGCTCGCCAAGACATCGTCGTCTTATGCCTACGTATCCTCATCTGGTATGAGAAATCAGAGCAAATGTAGTTTGGGAAAACACAACCATAGGTTGGTTCAAGTGTTTTAACTGAGTAGGGTTAAACCTTCGTTCTAGCAGTTAGGGACGATGCTTGTTTGCGGTAGAACCAAGACTTAACACACTCTTTCTAAAAATGATTTTCAAACAACCCCGAAGGATAAAATGGTTTGATGTTTTGTTTTGTGTTTTTTATGAAGAAGTGAATTGAGTTAAGTTTGTAACTCATGTTGCACTAAAGACTATGACTTGAGAGCGAATGTGTCGCATATCGCCCAAAGGGCATACGCTAAACACTCTAGACAGATTGAGAGGAGGCCCCCCAACTATCATTCCTCAAGTACTTAAGACTCGTAGCATACAACATTTATTATCCTTTATTAAGTGTCTTAAGAGAGTTATGAGATGAGAAGAGAAGACACAAACTCTAAGGGGAAACTAATCAACTATAATGTTGTCATGCAAAATGCTCCTAAAGTTGGGATTAAAAGGGGAGATCTATCTTAACATTATAATGCAAAGGATTGAACACCTAATATTTCTCCTACTCCCATCTTAAACAGAGGGACTAGGAATCCTAAGGTATCATGGCAAAAGACTAAGTAAACAACAGACAATTCAATCACAGATGAAATGAGAAATGAGAAGAAGTTGACTTAAACAAGTCAAAGCAATGCAAACATGATATGAAAAGATGCAAAGATGAGACGTGAGAATCAAATGATGCAACAAAGGAAATGATCAAAACAAATTGACTTAAACAAGTCAAAAAGAGTGAGATGAAATGGGAGAAGTCACAACTCCTACAACCATTCAAACATCAATCACTTAAGCAAAGCTAAACAAAAAGCAAAACCAAAAGGCCATGATCAAAGAGAAGGTCGGAGAAAGAAACTTGGGAAGCAAGCACATATAAAGTATATCAACCAAACAATTCAAATTGATCATGTAAAAGAAAGGAGCCAACAAGTGCTAAAAGAGATGCATCCTTCAAGGCAAACTCAAAGCATCAACATGAACACCAAATCACCTTGAATAATGATCAAAGCACATGGGGCAGAAATGAATCCAATAGAGCAAGCTCAAATCAAAGTTGGAAACAAGATACAAGCAAAAACCAAGTCAAGGCAAATGGAAGAACCAAAGTTCCATCACATGTTCAACACTTAAAACCAAGTTGTTGCACCCCAAATTTGCCCAACCTTTTTCTTTACCTAGCTTATGTTTCATTGCATTCATTGTAGCATTAGAATATGCATTGCATTGTCATTGGTGCAGGGGATCAAGAGATTTTATCATCAAGAAGAGGTTATCAAGGTCTAAGCCTAATCAAGAGTTTTTACGCAAGCTATTCAAGAGCTTATCACCATCAGAAAAGTCAAAGAGTTGAATGTGGTTCATCTCCTATCTTGGAGGCCATTATGAAAACCATCTGTAATACCCCAAATTTTGCCCTAAGATTAGTCGTTTCATCTTGCATCCCATTTCATTTTGCATTGCGTTTAAACTAACCACTAACGGGTTGTGCAGTTGTTTGATTGTTGCAAGAAAATATCATGTGGCGCGCTCTTTTAGCTTACAGGGTTTCTAGTGCCACTTTATTTTGAATGAATAAAATAACACAATTGGCAAGAGACCCTGTGTAAGGAGTTGTGAGTGTGAGAGGTTAAGAGTTCAAATCCTACCTTCTTCATTATTTGTTTTTCTTTTATTTTTAATCTAACTTTTCTATTTTTATAAAAAAAATAACAAAAATAGTTTTTTTTATTATTTAATTATTATTTTCGTATTTTATTTAAATTATTTTTTAAAAAATATTATTTTTTTACTTTTTTCCATATTATTCATAAAAACATCCAAAAATCATAAAATTAAAAATATTAGAAAAGATTTTATTCCTTTAAGTTTGTTTTAGTTTGTTTTTTTAGCTTTGACTAATTATTTAAATTGGACTTTAAAGTGGGCATTAGGTTAGAGTTAACCCTAATTTGATACCTATATAAACATAAGTTATATTTGAGAAAAGGGGGAGGAGACAAAAGAGAAAAACGGCGGCCGTTCTCACAACTTATCAGAAGCAGGGAGATTTTTGAAAAACCTTCAAGGCTTCATCATCAAGATCAAAGATTCACCATCATCGTCCAATAGAAGCTTCGAATCCGACCGTTATTCTGTAAGAAATTTATCAAAATTGATTTATAGTTTTGTTTTCATGGTTTTTTTCAGAGATACATTCAGCGGGAGAGGAACCGCACATGCAACACGAAAGAGATGTGAGAAACTTTTAAAAAATGGAGCGAAAAGTTCTTTGGAGTTTTAATGGACGCCGCGTGGGACAGAAAGAAGAAGAAGAAAAGTGAAAAACCCAAATGGGTTTCTCCAACCGTTAAATCCCCCTCCCCTTCTTTATTTTGTTTCTTTATTATTATTTTTTTTGTCTTTATTTTTTATTTATTTATTATTTATTGTTAAGTTTAATGCATAATTAATGTGATAATGATTTAAATTAGTAATGGGTTATAATTACTAAAACTTAATTCATAATTAACATTTTTATAATTTGGATTAACACTAGTTTAGAAGTAATTTTCATATGTAGTTTATGACAAAAGAAAAACAATCTTCTTAACAATGAAAAAACAAAAAAATATTTTTTTAATAAAAAAAAAACTCTTTTTTAAAAAAAAGTAAGCTAAAATTAATATTTTTAAAATTAAAACTGAACCTTTTAAAAAAAAAGAAAAAAACCTTTTTGAGAAACAAACTTGCAATCAAAATTCTTTCTTTGAGAAAAATTAAAAATCATCCCTTTTTATTAAAACATTTAACTAATTTTTTTTAACACTTAAAACTAATTTTCAAAATTTAAATTAACATTTGTCTAATTTAAAATTTATCATCATTAAGTTATTATCATTATTTTTAATACTGTAATGTATTTAGATGGTGTAAACAAAAAAAAAAAGAAAAATATTATTAGCATTTAATTTTGAAACTAAAACTTAATGTAAATTAATTTTCTCATTAAAACGTAGTGTAAATCAAGTTGTTATTAAAATTTAATGTAAATTAATTTTTTATTCTTTATTTTTATTTTTTATTTTCTTTTTTAGTAAATCTTAATATAAATCAATTTTTATTAAAACTCAATTTAAAACAAAATTTTAACTTCAATCAAATTTTTATGTAACTAAATGTAATTTGTTTGTTTCAGGTTATTATTATTTTTATTTGTTTATTTTTGTTCCATGGATGTAATTTACGCGAGGCCATGGTCACGGCTTATTTGCTTTTATTTTTCGCATTTTTGCATTATTTTGGCCCATGGGGGTTTGTAATTACGCGAACGGCCGCGATGTGTGCTTTACCGTTTTCTTTATTTTCCGCATTTTAATTTATGTCGTATATTATTTTACCATGTTGCATGTTTACCGTTAATCCCCTCCGAAGGAATTAGGTAACAGTTTGACCGCCGAGTCAATACCATAGTTTTAACCGTTTCAAACCCTAGTAACCTAGGTGTCCCGCTGTGGACGAAAATACCCTTTACCCTAGCTTTTAGGTCAAAGAGTCGTCGTGCTCTGTTTAGGGTTTCCCGCCGTGGAATTCCTAATTTGCCCTTTCATTGCAATTTACAAATTCAACCTAGAAAATAGGAGTTCAACAACTCCACGTAAGTGTGTCCTTAAGATACGTTTACTCCCTTTGAAACCTTGACCACAGTCAAGAAGTTTCTAACCTCCCTTTCGAGGGGAACTACGATTACTTTGATTCCATTCCCTATCCAGGATACGTAGGCACAAGATGCGAATCTTGCCGAGTAAACTTAGGACTAACCCTTAGGTCTTTAGGTCATTCTATCCCTTAGCTCAATATATACATCAAACAAATAATAAAATAAAAAAGCATACAATAAACAAAAGGTTCCTGTAGAGTACTACAGAAGTTTAGGGTGCTAGTACCTTCCCTAAGCTTAACCAACCCCTTACCTAGGTCTCTCCCCGCATTGTGTTTACGATGCAAAAATAGGTTTTCCCTCTTTTGACCTTTTCCTTCGGATAAATCAAAGAGCGGTTGTGAATCAAGAAATGTGATTCAAACTAATTAATAGTTTGATATCCTATTTCCACCACAACAGAAAATGGCGACTTCACTGGGGAATGCCCTGATTTTAAGGGTTACCCCTATTTTGTTTATTGCGTGCTTTTATATTATTAATTATCTATATATGTATTATTGTGCCTTGCTTGGGGGGTACCCTGTTATTGTGAGATAAGTCCTAACCCGGACTTGAGTGACCTTATTATAGGATGGTGAGATATTCGACGAGGCTTGCCGGGAGTGAGTCCCGACCAAGTTGACTCGAGAATCACCGCTCAGTTGAGACCCTGTCGAAAATGGTTCGGTTGATCGAGTTAGTCGTGAAAACTTTTACTATTTTCGATTGGAGTCTATGATATTGAGGACCGTAGTTACCTTAACACCACCTTGGCCTTATGTAGGACGTAGTGCGGGAACTATGTGGGAGTAGTCCTACAATGGTTGCTACGCGATACTACACTCAAAAGAGGTTCTCTTGAGAATATTATTGACCTCCGAGTCAGTTGGAAAGTTGATAATATCCGAAAGATGGACTGATGACTTTGGGCACTTCTTTAGAACCCTTGTTCTGCAGGTACAACTAACCGTAGTACATACCTTATGGGGATGGGTAGACCCTAACTCCTTGCACATACCTTTAACCTAGGACTTTGTATATATGTGCATTGCATCCATCAAAGCATCACATTGCATCACATTTCATGGAATTCAAACCTTATTTATGAATATTGCAGGATACGATGGATTACAAAAAAAACTTTGAGATATTCTTTTAAAGGACTTAAGTTAGATGACCTAAGGAAGCTAGGAGCTTTGGTTCAAGATCAATAAAGGATCCAGAAACAAGTATGGAAGGCCGTTATTTTTGTTGAAACCTCAAGTAGACCAAGGTTTCCTTTCGACTTTGTTACAGTTCTAGGATCCAGATTATCTTTTCCTTACATCCCTCGAGTACCAGCTCTTGCCTACCCTAGAAGAGTACTCTCAATTGGTGGGGTTACCTATTCTGAAGGAGTCTTCGTTCCTTTTCTTGGAGAAAGACCCTAAAGGATAAGATCGTGGCTAAAGCCATATGCTCGAAGTCATCCGACATCAAGGACACTAATCACCAACAATTGTGAAGACTTTTCCAACATACCCTTGCTTGGTTTTGATGAAGGATTTATTTTCCTCTAACTCTCGATTTATCTTTTGAAGATAGGCTCATCCTCAAAAAGGCCTAGCCCGAAGAGCAGAGCAAGGGGCAGAACAGGAAGCTTCCTTAGAGTCATTATTAGCTTTTATTTAGCTATTATGCCAAGACTTTTCTAAGAATATTATTTGTAATCGATTTTTAATTAATAAATAAAATTTCTTTGTTATTCTGCAATATTCGTAAATATTTGAATTCCATGAAATCATTCCATTCGCATTTCGCATTTTTGCATCATATTTTTGCATCACATGTGTCTCCCGGTTTCTTATTCTCGGTTCTCTCGCCTGTCAGTTTCGTCACCCTGGGTCCTCCGCATCAGTACAATACTAGAGCCCAAGCTCGAAAAAGGATGGAAGAACAAGCTCAAGAGATAGACCGTGTCAGCCATGAACTCAAAGATCTTCGAGGAAGTGTGGGGAAGATTATGGAGATGCTACAAGCTCTTAATGCAAAGCTGGATTCTCAGCCCACTGTTGTTTCTGAGATCACCCATACTGTTGTGGATCCTCAACCAGCCGTTACTGTTGCGAATGTACCTCCTCATGGTTTTCAATCCAGTTTGGTGCGTCCTACCATCGCTCAACCAGTTCGACGAGTTACTCCTCCAAAGTGCAAAACTCCGAGCGTTGACCACCATAAAGGACCTACACGTCCGAGGAATCGCTGGATGGCTACTCACCAACCTTGGCAACCTCAGCAGAATTATGTTCAAGGTTATCCAGTTCAGTATGCTCCACAACCCTATGTAGCTACTGTTGTACCTCCTTTCAGTCAGCAATTTCCTACATATCAGCCCGGGCCACCGGCTCCGATCTATCAACATCCGGTTTATCAGCCTGCACAAGCTCCTGTCAACTGTCAACGAGTGCCCAACGCTCCCGTGTGCCAACCATCAAAGGAGACGACACCTCATCAAAATAAGAGACCATACAAGCCTTGTCCTCCGATCCCAATGACGTTCACTGAGTTGTATCCTTTCTTAGTGCAACGAGGTCTGGTTGTTACCCGAACTTTGGATCCACCTCCCAATCTAGTACCTGTCAATTACAATATCGCTGCTCATTGTTTATTTCATGAGGGTGCGCCTGGTCACGATTTGGAAGGATGTTACACGCTTAAGAATATTATCAGAGATTTTCTAGAAAAGAAGGTTCTGTCTTTTGACGATCCTCAGTCGAAAGTCAAGACTCCTCTCAGGGCATCCCAGGGGCCAGAATCAAGCTCTGCAAAGCCTGTTTTCAATAGATCTTAGCCAGTGACGCATACAGTGAATCAGCCGAAGCCGGTAGTTCTTCAGATTCCTAGTCCTTTTCATTTCAGCAATCCTCAAGATGATGCGACCCCGATCAACAGAGAATCTGGGAGAGTTATTCTGAGTGAAGATTTGAAGACCGATAATGAAGTAATGACAGACGTAGCTGGGGCAAGCAAGACGACTCCTTCCAGCGAGGCTCCGCTAGAGGAAACCACTACCATGCCAGTCTCAGACGCAAAAACTTCATAAACACATCTTGAAGGACTTTGAGACATTACATTTTGATTATTTATATGTTTATTTTATTTGATTAAGCATAATTCTCATGTACGAACTCGTTTATTTTGAATAATTAATGCAATGCATATTTGTCTTAATAAATCCATTCGTTTCACTCCAAAAATATTTTTTCCATAAACTTATAATGCCAACTTTACCCGATCTCTTGCCTTGATAGAGAATTGGGAGGAGGATGATGAACCAAACCATCAAATCTCTTGTCGTATGCTTCCGATTGAAACCTGCTGATGATGTAAGGCATTGCTTCGAATCCCAAACACTGGAGATATAAGGATGATAACCCCTCTTTACCCCCTTTGAGCCTTGAAGTAGGAGTTTTCTTTTCCAAATTAAAACCCTTATTTTAACCTGGGGCAGGGTAGTTTTTTCAGTACAACCAATCGAGCGCTCAAACCCTCAAAAAGGAGGAGCGAATCGTCGAGAATCTATCCTTAGCATCTTAAGAAGTCAAAATGCAATGAATATTCCTCTACTACCTAAAGAGTGGGGCAGTCACAAACCTTCAAAAGAGTCACACGACTCATTCACAAAAATAAAAAAAATATAGCCCGCTAAGTCAAAACCTATGAAGGAGACTTAGGCAAAACTGGGGCATCCCGCTGGACTCCAAAATCAAATCAAAAGACGTCGTCCAGGCAAAAGTTATGGAATGAAAAAATATAATAAAAACAAAGGATTACCATAAAGAATTCCTAATAAAGAACAAAGTCGTGTGATCAAACACAAAAGACAATAGGTGAGTGACTGCCATGTCCAAAGCCTTAATGAGTTCTTGACCATATCAAACCCGATTGAGATATGAGTGCTCGTATCCCGTTAACTGAATAGGATTGGAGAACATCACGAAGAATGGGTGGGTACAAATAACTTTGAGCCTTTATCCCTTGTTTCTTAAACCGTGAACCAAGCCACGATACAACCATTAAAAGACCTAATTGAAGTAGGAATTCTCTTGAAAGCATACTCGACGAGATAACGTTTCCTGACTCCTACGAGCTATGCTCAATTCACCATTGGCATTACAAGTTAACATCATATCCTATCTAGTGATTTCGGTCACAAGTTATAGCGATATCCTTTTTCAAAACAAAAACAAAAACAAAAATTTCAAGACAAATATATTGTTGCATTGATAGTTTCAGGATAGCATTTCACGCGTGTCAGTTTTGCCTGATATCTTAGAAACTTACATATAGATGTTACAGATCCTGATAAACAGGGGCAGATGGTTTCTAGTTTTCTCATCAATGCGAGCCTGACATTCTTAAGAGTTATTTTTGAAGACTCAGTCATGTCACCGTCGATCTGAGCCAGTTACGCCGAGATCTGACAAATCTCTCCAAGAGTTGGCAAACAGTGGGGCATCTGGACTCCATGTTTCTCTGTAAAATCCTCTTGAGCTGACCTTTCCTCATGAAGCAGGTATTCTGGGGCATGATATTTTCAAAATGGCGACTACGACAAAGTCCATTGAGATAAAAGTTAGCTTCGTTTCACGACATTCTTCATGCACCCGATGGATTTTACTCCCGGCGGTCTTCATTCCCCAGTAAATCTCATCATTGCAGAATCTACATCTTAACCATTGCCTCAACACAGTCCCCAGAGAGACTTTAAGCCGACACAGTCCCCAGCGAGACTATAAGCTGACAACACTTTGGGCTGAGCCGGTAATCTCCAAGACAGCAGAGATCATACCAGCATCTTCCCAGTAACAGTCCCCAGCGAGACTTTAAGCTGACAACACTTTTGGGATCCATCCGATAAATCCCCAGTGACTCTCAAGACTGCAGAGATATCCCCGGTATCCTCCAAGTGATATATGTTCTTGAACCCCATTCTCAGCGGAATTATCTGTTCCTCAGTGAAATTGCCTTACTTTCCTCATGAAATACTTCCCAGGAGACTGCCATATTCTCCCCAAGAGGTCAAGATACCTTCCCCAGGAATGTCTGTTGATTTCTCCCCAGTAAGTCTGATGAACTCTCCGCAGGGAAGTTTGATATATCTTATCCCCATTCGGATATACCTTTTCCCCAGGAAGCCGAGGTACTTTTCCCAGGAAGTTGCTACACTATCTCCATGAAGCTGTCTAGCTCCACACCTTCCCCATACAGCAGATATTTATTTTATCCCCGGAAGTCTATGATCCAAGAGTTCTTGAGCTGATTATGATTCGTGATAGCAATCCCTCACGTGAAGTTATGACATCTTATCCCCACACGGAGGTCATGAATCCCCAGTTGAAGTCAGGGCATCATACTCTCCGGTGAAGTCGTATCGCATCCCCATGTGGAAGTCATGAGATTTTCTCCCCAGGGAAGTTAGAACTTTAAAGCCAGATTTGGTTCTACCATTAACTTTTCCTATCCTCTAATAGAGGTACTGTTGCAGAGGCCGCCGGGTATTCTTGTCAGGATGTTTATTTTATCTCCTGTCTCCTCCCCCATCTGTTTTGTCAGCATAAACATAAGCATAAGCATGGCATACTCATTGCATGACAGTTTCATGAACATACATATTAGTATACACGTTGACATACGCATTAGCATTTGCATGCTTGCTATTTGTCGTCATCCTTGTTGTTACCACCGAGTAACTGGGTTTGTCCACTCTCTCCAAGTAGATCGCCAACCCTAAGCATAAAATACCTACTTGTTTCCAGTTTCCCCATAGAGTTCAACCCTCGTGGACGATGGTTATTTTCGTTACCTTTCCGCGTTAAGATAAGGTAGTCCCCATTCGAGTTCATTTCCTCAATGGAGTCTTGTTTGACAGTTCTTTCTATCCCAATTCTAGATCGAACTTCAGTCACGTCGGTCACCGAACATACCTGGATGTGCATTTATTTTGCACTATCTCTCAAGAAAAGCATTTACAATCCTTTGCAGATATGCGGCAGTTCTCGCCTGAGAAGCTTATCACTACATTGCACAATAGACAAGCAACAGTTCCCAGTCGAGGAGCTTATCACCTACCTTACACTTTACAATACACTCTACAATTGATCTTCTCATACAAGGAGCTCATTATTATATTACAGTGATCTAGATGTTTGCCATCATCACAACATTCTTGACAATTTACATTACAGTGATCTAGATGTTTGCCATCATCACGACCTTCTTTACAATTTATGTTACCTGCTATCACTCAGTGATCTAGATGTTTGCCATCATCACGACCTTCTTTACAATTTATGTTACCTGCTATCACTCAGTGATCTAGATGTTTGCCATCATCACGACCTTCTTTACAATTTATGTTACCTGTTATCATTCAGTGATCTAGATGTTTGCCATCATCACAACTTTCTTTACAATTTACATTACCTGTTACCACCTCTACAAGCAGTTCTCATCCGAGAAGCTTATTATTGCCACTCTTGCAAATAAGCGGCATTTCTCGCTCGAGAAGCTTATCTTATCTTCGTTATGACTTGCAGCAAATGGCCATCTCCAGCGAGCAGTTTGGTTTCCATTTCCCATATCATTTTGAAGAAAGGGGAGGTTTGAGCGGAATCATATTCAGGAGAGAACAAATCTTGAAGTATGAAGAAGTTCGTTTACCCTTTAGTAAAAGAAGGAGCGGAATCATATTCAGGAGAGCATAGATCTTGAAGTATGAAGAAGTTCGTTTACCCTTTAGTAAAAGAAGGAGCAGAATCATATTCAGGAGAGCACAAATCTTGAAGTATGAAGAAGTTCGTTTACCCTTTAGTAAAAGAAGGAGCCGAATCATATTCGGGAGAGCACCGATCTCGAATTATGAAGACGTTTATTTTATCCTTTAGAAAAAGAAGAAACTGAATCATGTCCAGGGAGCACAGACTTGAGACGTGAAGAAGTTTATATTATCAATCAATCTATTATCCACAGATAAGTAGCAGTCTCTTTACTTAAGAGCTTATCTAGTTTGGCATATAAGTCCCTTTCAACGATAAGTGGCAGTTCTCTCTCGAGAAAGCTTATCAGGGCGTTTCCCATTTAAGACCATTTATTTTGGCATACAGCCGGTTTTACCCTGTATATTTTCTACGGATTCCTAAATTCCGTTTGATCCTGTCACGAGGGAGAGTTTCCAGAAGCTCGGATGTTATTCTTTGCTCAATGCTCCAGCATCTTGTTAATCGATCCTACAGTCGTGCAGATCCAGTTTTATTTTCTTACTCTAGAGTATCAGCCGGTCACGCCTGAACCTGTTGATGATTACTCTTAAATTTCCCCAGTGGAGGTCGTCTCACCGGTGCCATCTCCATTGAGGATCCCATTCTACTATTCCTTTTTCCTAAAGTGGTAATTGGTCTTACTCGCACCAGTTGACTATCACTTTAGAATTCCCCAGTGTCGTGCTGTCACCCAGTGCGTCGTATTCCCAGTGTGGTTCGTTCGTCGCGTCTGTCCCCTATGTCGTCGTGTCATCTGCATCTCTGCATTTACCATTCCATCATACGCAACATACTAAATTCATGGCATTGTCAACATTATAGTTTATTTTCATTTTGTCCATAGTATTGCATATCATTGCATCTAAGGGCAAAATTTTCGGTTATCTATATTTAAATCTCTCCACCATGATTTCTCGAGCCTTTGTCGCTCAAATCATCCGGTGAAGCTATTTAAATAGGGGCAACTGTAATACCCCAAATTTTGCCCTAAGATTAGTCGTTTCATCTTGCATCCCATTTCATTTTGCATTGCGTTTAAACTAACCACTAACGGGTTGTGCAGTTGTTTGATTGTTGCAAGAAAATATCATGTGGCGCGCTCTTTTAGCTTACAGGGTTTCTAGTGCCACTTTATTTTGAATGAATAAAATAGCACAATTGGCAAGAGACCCTGTGTAAGGAGTTGTGAGTGTGAGAGGTTAAGAGTTCGAATCCTACCTTCTTCATTATTTGTTTTTCTTTTATTTTTAATCTAACTTTTCTATTTTTATAAAAAAAATAACAAAAATAGTTTTTTTTAATTATTTAATTATTATTTTCGTATTTTATTTAAATTATTTTTTAAAAAATATTATTTTTTTACTTTTTTCCATATTATTCATAAAAACATCCAAAAATCATAAAATTAAAAATATTAGAAAAGATTTTATTCCTTTAAGTTTGTTTTAGTTTGTTTTTTTAGCTTTGACTAATTATTTAAATTGGACTTTAAAGTGGGCATTAGGTTAGAGTTAACCCTAATTTGATACCTATATAAACATAAGTTATATTTGAGAAAAGGGGGAGGAGACAAAAGAGAAAAACGGTGGCCGTTCTCACAACTTATCAGAAGCAGGGAGATTTTTGAAAAACCTTCAAGGCTTCATCATCAAGATCAAAGATTCACCATCATCGTCCAATAGAAGCTTCGAATCCGACCGTTATTCTGTAAGAAATTTATCAAAATTGATTTATAGTTTTGTTTTCATGGTTTTTTTCAGAGATACATTCAGCAGGAGAGGAACCGCACATGCAACACGAAAGAGATGGGAGAAACTTTGAAAAAATGGAGCGAAAAGTTCTTTGGAGTTTTAATGGACGCCGCGTGGGACAGAAAGAAGAAGAAAAGTGAAAAACCCAAATGGGTTTCTCCAACCGTTAAATCCCCCTCCCCTTCTTTATTTTGTTTCTTTATTATTATTATTTTTGTCTTTATTTTTTATTTATTTATTATTTATTGTTAAGTTTAATGCATAATTAATGTGATAATGATTTAAATTAGTAATGGGTTATAATTACTAAAACTTAATTCATAATTAACATTTTTATAATTTGGATTAACACTAGTTTAGAAGTAATTTTCATATGTAGTTTATGACAAAAGAAAAACAATCTTCTTAACAATGAAAAAACAAAAAAATATTTTTTTAATAAAAAAAAACTCTTTTTTAAAAAAAAGTAAGCTAAAATTAATATTTTTAAAATTAAAACTGAACCTTTTAAAAAAAAGAAAAAAACCTTTTTGAGAAACAAACTTGCAATCAAAATTCTTTCTTTGAGAAAAATTAAAAATCATCCCTTTTTATTAAAACATTTAACTAATTTTTTTTAACACTTAAAACTAATTTTCAAAATTTAAATTAACATTTGTCTAATTTAAAATTTATCATCATTAAGTTATTATCATTATTTTTAATACTGTAATGTATTTAGATGGTGTAAACAAAAAAAAAAAGAAAAATATTATTAGCATTTAATTTTGAAACTAAAACTTAATGTAAATTAATTTTCTCATTAAAACGTAGTGTAAATCAAGTTGTTATTAAAATTTAATGTAAATTAATTTTTTATTCTTTATTTTTATTTTTTATTTTCTTTTTTAGTAAATCTTAATATAAATCAATTTTTATTAAAACTCAATTTAAAACAAAATTTTAACTTCAATCAAATTTTTATGTAACTAAATGTAATTTGTTTGTTTCAGGTTATTATTATTTTTATTTGTTTATTTTTGTTCCATGGATGTAATTTACGCGAGGCCATGGTCGCGGCTTATTTGCTTTTATTTTTCACATTTTTGCATTATTTTGGCCCATGGGGGTTTGTAATTACGTGAACGGCCGCGATGTGTGCTTTACCGTTTTCTTTATTTTCCGCATTTTAATTTATGCCGTATATTATTTTACCATGTTGCATGTTTACCGTTAATCCCCTCCGAAGGAATTAGGTAACAGTTTGACCGCCGAGTCAATACCATAGTTTTAACCGTTTCAAACCCTAGTAACCTAGGTGTCCCGCTGTGGACGAAAATACCCTTTACCCTAGCTTTTAGGTCAAAGAGTCGTCGTGCTCTGTTTAGGGTTTCCCGCCGTGTAATTCCTAATTTGCCCTTTCATTGCAATTTACAAATTCAACCTAGAAAATAGGAGTTCAACAACTCCACGTAAGTGTGTCCTTAAGATACGTTTACTCCCTTTGAAACCTTGACCACAGTCAAGAAGTTTCTAACCTCCCTTTCGAGGGGAACTACGATTACTCTGATTCCATTCCCTATCCAGGATACGTAGGTACAAGATGCGAATCTTGCCGAGTAAACTTAGGACTAACCCTTAGGTCTTTAGGTCATTCTATCCCTTAGCTCAATATATACATCAAACAAATAATAAAGTAAAAAAGCATACAATAAACAAAAGGTTCCTGTAGAGTACTACAGAAGTTTAGGGTGCTAGTACCTTCCCTAAGCTTAACCAACCCCTTACCTAGGTCTCTCCCCGCATTGTGTTTACGATGCAAAAATAGGTTTTCCCTCTTTTGACCTTTTCCTTCGGATAAATCAAAGAGCGGTTGTGAATCAAGAAATGTGATTCAAACTAATTAATAGTTTGATATCCTATTTCCACCACAATACCATCAAAAGGCTATGAGTCCATGGGTGTGGATAGAAGCATTAAGAAAGCTCATTGTATGTCTTGAGAATCATTATGGAGCTTGTGCAAGCCATTATGCAAAGTACAAGAGGCCACAACCAAAGGTGGTGCAATTAGGGTTTTCACCTGGTCAACCCTCAGTCAACTGTGAAATTGGAGGAGATTAAGACTCAATTCCAAGAAACTATGATCATGGAATGTTGTGTTGAGACATGTCATATATCATTTCAAGATCAATTCATTAATATTCAAGAGTGTGAGAAGTTACTAAGCTAGGGTTTCTAAGCTTGACAGTGTAAAATCCCATATTTTAGTGCCCAACTTCAAGACCACATAACTTAAGATACAAGTTTCATATCATCTTGACACCAACATGAGACTTGTAGAGAATGTTTATAGATTTATTTTGAGTACTAGAAGTCATTCATATGATTTCTAGAACTCAATTTATGAAGCAGACAAGTTACAGGTTATCAGATGAATGTGATTTTGGTACTTGAAAGTCAACCAACTTCCAAGACATTTTTGAGCTAGAAGAATGTCTCTCCTCATCTTGACCCAAACATGAATGTTGTTCCTCATAACCTTATCTTTCCAAAGAGTACTATAAGTCCTCATCTGGATTTGTAGAGCTCAAGATATGAAGCTGGCAAGGCAGGGGTATTTTGGGAAACTTTGATTATAGGTCACTTTTGATTATAGGTCAATTTCACCACCTTGCACATCTCAAATGAAAAACTTTCCAACTGGAACGTTGCTTAGTATGGGGTCATATGCTCAACCAAACATCAAGGAACCGTTGATATGGATTGGATTGAAGATTTGTTGAAGAAATTTTCATGAAGTGAACATTAAAGGCCATTAAAAGTCAAAAATTCAAATAAATTCAAAATGGATCATTTCAAGGCATATGTGTGCATTTTTTGAGTCTACAAGATATTCCAAGAGCAATGCAATTTCCACATTTGAGGTTTGGAGTCATTTACATGGCAAAATTCAAGGTTACTTCATCTTGAAGTAACATGATCAAGATCCACCATTGATCCAAAACAAGGAGCAAATCATATCCATTGAACTACATTACACCACCAACAACTGATGCGAGCAAGTTTGAGAGCATTTTCAAGCCAAATTCGTGCACTTCCATGGGCCTCAAAGAGTGAAAAAAGTTGGATATCCATTTTCAAATACAGCCACAATTGGGCCTCAAATCCATTCCCATTCAATACTATATAAACTCTAGAGTATTTCCATGACGAGTTTGATGAAGATTGGTGCAAAATTCTGTTAGAAATAGTTAGAGAAGTTAGGAAAAAAGTGAAATTGAATTTTCAAGAATCAGGCAAATTCAACTCAATTCAAGATCATCAAGAGCTCCAGTGAGATTCATAGAAGCTTTCTGGATCAATTTGCGCAAGGATCGTCCACAATTTAAGGCTCTGCGCAAGCCTCAAATAAGGTTTCTATTTTTCAACCTTGCTCACAATTCTTGAGAAATTAGAACTCAATATTCACGTGGTTAGGTTCCTTAAGACCTGTAGATGAATTTAGGTTAGTTTAGATGCTTGATTACAACAACTTTTGACAAAACATGAATTCTTGAAGCTTTCGATTTGGCTTGTTTTTTTTGAGTAAAAATGAAAATAGATGTTGGATTAGTGATCTAGGCCGTGAGACGAAGAGATTGGTACCAAAAATCGCAAGTTCTGTGAACTTTTATGAGCGGCCATTGTAGCTCGCAACCGGAGAAGATGACCGACGTGGCTCCGGCCACCTCCTGGTCTTTCCCTCCTGTTTTCCATTTAAATCTCCAGCTCAAGTCATAGCCGTTAGATCTTGATGGATCATTGGACCTTCACACTATCACACGGCCACGATTTGTGCTTATTTTATATTAAAATTCTGGAGGTTATGTGGCATCAGGTGGGCCTTTGGATTGTAGGCTAGTAATCAGAGTGTATGGTCAAGATGGTGTTGACCTCCCTTTAAGTGAAGCAGTACGTTTCACTGGTTTGCATCACGACCGTTTGATGGTGAACCGGTCACGTAAGTGGAAGGCCAGAATTTATTGTTGCTTTATGTTTCAATATTGCAGCACGCATGGCACTATTTTGGACCATTGGATTTATTGACTGGTCATTAAACGTGAGGCTGAGATTAAGTTTTATTGTTAGCTGACTTAGATAGTGGACTGGGCCCTAATTCCTCTTCACACACCCCTATGCGTGTAAGCCCAATAACCAACGTGGAAAACTTACTTCCTGCACCAACTTTTTGCCAATTTATTTTCTTTTTCTTTTCTTTTTTTCATTTCAAGTCATTTTCATTTTAATTCATATTAAATGCTTCCACACATCAATAAATCATGAAAAAATATATTTGTGCACCTTGACATGCGTTTTAATTTTGTGTATTTTTTAAATTTATTTTTCCATTTATTTTTCATTTAATTTGGCATTCTTCCTTTTAACATGTTCATTGTGAATGAGAAATTGTATGCTTTGCTTTCTTGATTTTCTTTCTTATTCAATACATCAAATTAGCTTCTGATTTTTTGTGTGATGATTCTAGGGACCTTAAGTGATTTTTAGGTATTTTTGTTCTGATTTTTTAGGTTCATTTAGTTAGGGTTTGAGAATATCTTTAGCACCCTTTCCCTTTGCCTTGTTCATGGACCACTTTAGGGTTTTGCTCCCTGTTAGTGTACCTAGGCTTGGATTTTTGCTCCACAATTTTAACCATAGATTCCTAACATCATGAAGGCTCTCTAGGATTTTTATTAGAATTTTTAAGATTGGTTTCCTATTTTTAATAGATTTTTCATTCTGAATGATGTTTGTGTGTTTCAAATTGTGCTTTCACCTAGTTTTGCATTTTAAGTGATCTTTTTGCAATCTTTAGGCACCCAATCCCTGCATGATCCCATAGTACATATGTTGAAGCCTTTGTAGGTTAATTTCCAAGTCCTTATAATGCTCATAGCTTGATTATGATAGATATCCTTTAAAGTTTTGCTTTTTAGGGTTCCTTAGAAGCTTTTGGTGATTGATTTCTCTGATTTGCATGATTCATCCTCTAATTCATAGTCCTATGATATTTGGATCCTTCTTGTGAGAGCCTGGTTCTTCCTTAGGAAGAACTCTGTGCATTCCATGAGAAGTTTGAACCATTGAGGACTATTCTTGAATGATGAGTTTGGTTGAGAACATGGTGAATTCCTTAGGTTTTCACTGTGTCTCCCATCATTATTCTTTTCATTTCTCAAGTCCTATAATCTCAGGATCCTTCTTGTGAGAGCCTAGTTCTTCCTTAGGAAGAACTCAGTGCATTCCATGAGAAGTTTGAGCCTTTGATGGACATTCAATGACATGATGGGTTCCTTAGGTTCACACTATGCTTTCTCTCGTTCTCTTGCATGATTGTGTGGTAGTGTGCATTAGAAGTAGGGTAGGATTGATAGCTTTCTCTTTTCACTTCCATGTTTGCATTTAAAGGTTAAGCTTGCCTCCCTTTGCTTGTGTGCTTTCTCTGTGCATCTCTTGCTTGCATTTAAAGGTTGAGCTTGCCTCCATTTGCTTGGATGTTTATTTGCCTTTCATACTTGACATGTTTGCATTAAAGGTTGAGGTGTCCTCCCTTTGCTTTTATTGTTGTATTGCATGTGCATCCATTTTATACTTCATCTGCTTGATAGTTTTGTTTTGTTTTCCATTGCCATGTTCCCTTAGGACTCTCACTTCCTTGTTTAAGGAGTGATGATAGAACTTTAGGTTGAACCCTTTGCATGATAACAAGTAGGATAAATTCCCTTTCCAAACTCAATCTTAGGACCATTTTGCATGACAACATTAGGGCTTTGGTTAGTCCCCCTTTAGAGTCCTCTTTCTCTTTCCCATCTTCAAACAACAGTAAAACACTTAATAAAGGATAATGAGTATTGTACGTTACGAGCCTTAAGCTACTTAGGAAGTGGTGATTGGGGGAATTCTACTCAATTACCTAGAGTGTTTAGTATACGTCCTGAGGACGATATGCGACGCATTCGCTCCTAAGTCATAGTCTTTAGTGCAGTATGAATTACAAACATTCATTCAAAACACTTCTCCTTAAAAGACAAAAACAAACATCAAACTTCCTTTTGCCTTGTGGGGTCCCTTAATTCAGAAAACCTTTTCAGATGAAAAGAGTGTTGTTAAGCTTTGGTTCTACCGCAAACAGGCTTTGTCCCTAAGTGTTGGAACTGTAGTTTAACCTTACTTAGATAAAAACCACGAACCAACCTGTGTTTTGTGTTATCTCGAACTACGTTCGCTCTGATCTCTCATACTTGTTGAGAGTACGTAGGAACAAGATGCGATGTCTTGGCGAGCAACCTTCCCTCATTCACCCGTAGTTTGCCGAACTACGTTGACTTTGACTTTCCCATTACACGAGGGAATACGTAGGCCCAGAGCAGCGACGCTTTATCGAGTCCTTTTCCTTTTTCTTTTCTTTTAACCCAGGCCATTAGCTAGATAGATAAACAACCCTTTAGATAAACAAAACAAGCATGGATCCTGTTGAGTACGACAGACGTGAGGGGTGCTAATACCTTCCCCTTGCATAATCGACTCCCGAACCCTAGATTTGGTTGCGATGACCGATCTTATCCCTTTTCGCTAGGTTTTTCCTGATCGTTTCCTTTCCCTCCTTTGGGATAAATAACGATAGGTGGCGACTCTTCTGTCTTTGTCGGCACCTTTTTCGCAGTAGCGACAGCTGGCGACTCTGCTGGCGACTCCAACGGTTCCCTATGCGAGTCAATCCTAGCGCTTATTTGCTTATCTTTTGGGTTTTGTACATACATGTTGTACTTTATTTACTCCCGTACTTTATTTTCCCGCATTTTATTTTCAGCATTTATATATCATTATTATTATGCTGTTGTGGGGGGAAGTTCTGATGAGTGATAAGCCAGACCCAGGCTTGAGTACAAACATAGCATTAGTAGTGGAGATTAGTGGTGAACCTGCTTGCTTAGCAAGCACAAGTTCCCATGAAATTTACGCTCAGACGAGATTCTCTTTGAGGACTTCTTTTCTGGCCCTTAGGGCTTGACGAGTTGTTCGATCTGAGGATTGTCGACTCTGGGGACCGATCATTTGTGACTCAGTTAAGTGAGGCCTCTTTAGGAGGTGATGATGCCAAACCAGAAATGGTGAACGTATCATCATTTCTTGAAAGTCTGTGACACTGAGGAACGCATATGATGTCGTACCTTTATCAGTGGGTTAGGTCCATACCTGTGAGCGGGGCTTGGGTTATGCAGGAAACTGTTACCTTCAGGTTACCCGATTTTCTCTACAGTTTGAATCCGAATTATTGGTATCAGTTGGTTCCTATCGGAGCAGTGCTATGTTCTTGTCAAGGCAGAACTTTGGTTATTCTCAGTCAACCGCACAGCAATCTTGATCCCTTGTTGCATCTTTACATTTGCATTTGCATCATCCTAGCATATTTGCATTTTGACATACATGTTCTGGTATTTCTAAAGATCTTAACTTCGAGACTCGTTGTTGAGCATTAAATCTCTTCCTTGGGGTTCGTCTGTGTAAAACATGAATCGAAGCAGACAGGTTCCTTGGAAATACTCGAACATGACATTCGCATTTCATTTGCATCACAGGTGTTCGAGGCTGGGTTGCGTTACCCTGATCTAGTTTTCTCTTCAGAATTTCAGACATCATGAAGCTAGACATGGAACAGGTTCAAGCAGAGCTGAGGGAAATCCAGGGCCAGATGAGGCAGTTCATGGTGGATATGCAAGCACTACGTCTGGGTCAGGAGATGCTCAGAGAGGAGAACCAGCAGTTGAAAACTCAGGTGGGTTTGATCATGGAGGTAATAAGAAAGGTTCTCAGAAAAGAAGGTGACCAGGTGCCTAAAGCTGCAGTAGAGATTCTCGTTTCGCTTTTGTCCATCGAACCTATCCCAAGGCGGGATGTGCCTCGAAGACCTGTGGCACGACCTGAGATCCCAAATTTGCCACGTCAGCAGCTACCTCTTACTCCCCAAGACAATCTTAAGACTAGGAGGTACGCTCCGAGGTTGAAGCAGCCCAACAGAATCTTTGATAAGATCCATATGACTTATACCCAGTTGCTGCAAGTCTTGCTTCAGCTTCGGTTGGTCGAACTACGGAAGTTATCTCCACTAACTAGTGAGCCACCACCAGGCTATAATGCAAATGCCCATTGTGATTTCCATGTTGGGGCACCCGGACACCATGTTGAGAACTGCAAAGCTTTTAAGCACGTAGTTCAGGATTTGATCGATTCAAAGGCCGTTAAGTTCGTGTCGGGCGACACGAGTATAGCAGAGGATCTCATTCCAGGCATTACAGAAAAGGTGGACACTCCTGCTTTCATCCCTAAAACTGCATTGGACCTAGAGGATGCCTTGCAATTTATGACCTCTAAATCCCCTTGTCCGCAGCTATTGCCTGTTCCTGGGCCAAGTCTAAGAATAATAGTGCCTGAACGTAAGGAGTGTCTTGATCAGTACCAACAACCTCGTGCTCCTCAACAGCAAGATTACCGTTGCCAGAATCAGAATAGGCCTCACAACAATCTGAAAAGAAGGAAGGTTCCTTTCTATCCAGGGCCTATGTCGTACAGTGAGCTTCTGCCATATCTCATTCAGAACTCGTTGGTGGAGCCCAAGACGATGAAGGCGGTGCCAGAGCCATACCCTCCTGGGTATGATCCCAGTGCTCAATGTGGATATCATGGAGGATCCATGGGGCACTCAACTGAAGATTGCGAAGCCTTTCAAGCGAAAGTGAAACAGTTGATGGACAAGAGGCATATTTCCTTTTCGAAAGGAAAGTTGGTGATGCACGTCAATCGCTCATCTGTTTGAGTTTGAAGATTTCAAGGGGCGCATCTCCCTCAGCAGCAGATCAAGTGTGAAAGCCCGGTTCCCAGAAGCCAGCAATCTGCATTTTATCATGTTATTTCTTTGCATTTGTAGTTTCTTTCCTGTCTATATGCAAATATTGTTTGTAAAACTTGTTGTTTTTTCAATTGATATTGATAATGCAATAAATATGCATGTTTTGAGTTAATCCATTCGTGTTCACTCTATTGCTTTCATTTATTTCAAACGCTTGTCTAAGTGGAATCCGGGGAGGATGACGAAATCGAAAGACGCGTAAGCTTCCAATTGTATGCTTTCAAATAAAAAACCTGTTGATGATGTACATGCATTGTTTCAAATCCACAAACACCGAAGATATAAGGAAGATAATCCCTTATCAACCCCTTTGAGCCTAGTAGTAGGAGTTTCTTTCTGAAAATGAAAAAACCTCAATCATAACCTGGGGCAGGGTAGGTGTCAGCTGATTTGACCAAGCGTTCAAATTGCAAAAGGAGTGTTCCCGTTTAAGGATAAATCACACCTGTATAGGTCGTACCTAAAAAACCACAATGGTTGAACCTTGCCGATAAGGAGTAAAACAGTCACAATAGCGCTTAATAAGTCCGGCAAGCCGGTGTCACACGATTTGTTCCAAAAAAAAAAAAGAGAAGAAAGAAAAGAGTCAAAAGAAAGAGCCCGCTAAGTCGAATCTTGAAAACAAGCGACTTAGACAAGAATTAGGGTATCCCGCTGGACTTCAAAATTAACTTAAAAGAGTTAGTCCAGGCAAAAATTAGGGAAAACGAAAAAACGAAAAGCAAAAAGGATTACAAAAGAAAAATCCTCGATAAAAATCAAATCGTGTGACTCAGGCACCAAAGAAGAAAAGCGAGTGACTGTCACTCCGAAAAAATCTGTGATTTCCTGAACTACCACTCCTTTCATCCAACCTTTGAAAGGTAAACGCTAAGGTCGAATTAGCTGGACGTAGGATTGGAGAACATCAAGGAGAATGGGTGGGTTAAAATGAATTTTGAGCCTTATATCCTTCCTTCTAACCGTGAACCTGACCACGTTATAACCTGAAAAAGTCCTAATTGAGACAGGTTTATTTTGAGAGCATACTTTGGTAAAGATCACATTGAAACTGACTCCCAAAAGGATTCCTGTTACAGCGTTAGATTAATTTTGACATTTTGATAAATGATTTGTTCATTTTATTTCACAAATTTTTTTCCAGTGAACCGAATTGGATTTTGAAAACTGTCATATGCATTGCATTTAATACATCTTTTATGCAGAACAATTTGTTTTACTTGCAAGTAAGCGCTTGACAGCAGGAAAGTTTCCACAATGGAAAGTTTGATCATGATAAAATGCAGAACACCCACTTCGGTGAACCGGGGCAAGCTATATCAGATGATCACAACATGGGAGTCAGTCATCCAAAAGTCAGTTAATCCGGGGCAATCAAGTCGAGATTCAGTGAATCTCTCGCAGCCAAGGGTACTGCTCCCCAAATCTGCCAATAAGGGGCAAAGTCATGACAATGCTGGGGAAGGCCACCCCGAGAGCACCGAAGTTATCCTTATCCTAAAGACGATTAACTTGGAGCACCTCTGTGAGGTTCAAAATGCTGAGACCGTTCATGTCAAACCACCAGAGTACAGAGATTTCGGAGTTCTTTTCAAGAAATATGTGACAAAGATCCCACAGGCTAGGGCAAAATTGAAAACGAAGGAATCGTTCCTCTCCATATCGGCAGAATTTATCAAAAGTTACAGATTCTGAGACGAGTCATCTCGAGTTCGTTTAAGGGCAAACTTTTAATGCTCAAGATAAAATGACCCAAAGATCATTTTTTACAAAGTCATTACCCTTGGGGCATCTGACAGAAACACTATCGTCATATCCTCAATAGAGTCATATGCAGAGTATTGAGCCTACTCCTCAGCAGATTAGTTGTGTTTCCCCACAGCGTCTGAACATTGGACTGTGAGCATTGATTTGTCTCCCCAAGCAGAGATAGATTCTCCCTAACCAGAGTCCATTCCCCAGCAAGTGGAGTTTGCATCTCATACCCCCAGTAAGAGTTATGTGCAAGATAACAAGAGCAGTCAAGTATGTACCCTTTGTCCCCGGCAGTTGGTCGGTGCACAGTTAATCTCCACAGATTGCAGGCATATGCTTACTCCCCGACAAGTTGAGATCAGAGTTCCTTTCACCCGGCAGGTGTGGTATATTTTCCCAGTACTGGGTAAGCACGCGGTTTTCCCCAGCAGATTGTCTGTAAGTATTCAACTCTCAATAGTTCGGACCAAGGTCTCCGGCAGAGTTGGTTTCCCCGTAGAGTTGTATTCTTCCCGGCAGGTAAGATCAATTCCAGCGTCTGGTTGTTTATCCTCGGCCGAATTTATAGTTCCCCAAGAGAGTCGTATCCCGAAAGGCCATTCGTGGCATTGTTTCTCTTCAGTAGGTGAGAGTGGTTGTTTAGCAAGCCGTTTCGTCTCCCCTGTGGATTCGTCTATGTTCCCGAAAGAGTCTGTATCCTGGCAGGCCATCCATGGCATTTTCCCTAGCTGAGGTAGCCATTCAGGCTCGCATCCTCGACGTAAGTCCAATTGTTATTAGCATGTGTAAGTTATTCCCAGCAGGATTGTTTCTTTCCCTTGCGGAGTTGGCTTCGCCTCTCCATCATTTATTTTGTTGGAGTGGTTCCTTTGTATTCTGCATTGTGCATAGCATCTACCCAAATGCGTAGCATTTCCATTTCGTATGGAGCATTATGCCATTTTCAAACATATGCATTCCGAAGCATAAGCCATATTGTTACCTTTATGATTTCAGATAATTGTTATATCCTACAGGTGATTTTCAAGCTCCGACTTCTCCGTTGAATTTCCAGACTCTGGTAAATCCCCAGTAAGGATTTGTTTCATTGAGTGTTTCGGCTCTGATTTGTTTCATTGAGTGTTTCGGCTCTGATTTGTTTCATTGAGTGTTCCGGCTCTGATTTGTTTCATTGAGTGCTCCGTCTCTGATTTGTTTCATTGAGGGTTCCGGCTCTGATTTGTTTCATTGAGTGTTCCGGCTCTGATTTGTTTCATTGAGTATCCAAGCTCTGATTTGTTTCATTGAGGGCTCTTCCTCTGATTTGTTTCATTGAGTGCTCCGCCTCTAATTTGTTTCATTGAATGCTCCGCCTCTAATTTGTTTCATTGAGTGTTCTGGCTTTAATTTGTTTCATTGAGTGTTCCGGCTCTGATTTGTTTTATTGAGTGTTCCGGCTCTGATTTCTTTCATTGAGTGTTCTGGCTCTGATTTGTTTCATTGAGTGTTCCGGCTCTGATTTGTTTTATTGAGTGTCCAGGCTCTGATTTGTTTCATTGAGGGCTTCGCCTCTGATTTGTTTCATTGAGGACTCCGCCTCTGATTTGTTTCATTGAGGGTTCCGCCTCTGATTTGTTTCATTGAGTGTTCCGGCTCTTATTTGTTTCATTGAGTGCTCCGCCTCTGATTTGTTTCATTGAGGGTTCCACCTCTGATTTGTTTCATTGAGTGTTTAAGCTCTGATTTGTTTCATTGAGTGTTCCGGCTCTGATTTGTTTCATTGAGTGTTCCGGCTCTGATTTTTTTCATTGAGTGTTCAGGCTCTGGTTTGTTTCATTGAGGGCTCCGCCTCTGATTTTTTTCATTGAGTGCTCTGCCTCTGATTTGTTTCATTGAGGGATCCACCTCTAATTTGTTTCATTGAGGACCATTGAGGGCTCCGCCTCTGATTTGTTTCATTGAGTGCTCCGCCTCGGATTTGTTTCATTGAGGGTTCCGCCACTAATTTGTTTCATTGAGTGTTCCGGCTCTGATTTGTTTCATTGAGTGTTTCGGCTCTGATTTATTTCATTGAGTGTTCCGGTTCTGATTTGTTTCATTGAGTGTTCCAACTCTGATTTGTTTCATTGAGTGTCCAGGCTCTGATTTGTTTCATTGAGGGCTCCGCCTCTGATTTGTTTCATTGAGGGTTCCGCCTCTGATTTGTTTCATTGAGTGTTCTGCCTCTAATTTGTTTCATTGAGTGTTCCGCCTCTGATTTGCTCCATTGAGTACCCTGACTCTGGTTTCTCGCATGAGTTTCTAGGCTCCGGTTTGTTCGTTCGTTTATCGCATGAGTGTCTTGGCTCTGGTTTATTTATTCATTTATCGCGTGAGTGTCTTGGCTCCGGTTCGTATTGTTTTTTTATCGCGCGAGTGTCTTGGCTTCAGTTGGTATCGTTCGTTTATCGCGTGAGTGTCTTGGCTCCAGTTTGTCCGTTCGTTTATCGCGTGAGTGTCTTGGCTCTGGTTCGTATTGTTCGTTTATCGCGTGAGTGTCTTGGCTCCGGTTTGTTCGTTTGTTTATCGCGTGAGTGTCTTGGCTCCGGTTTGTTCATTCGTTTATCACGTGAGTGTCTTGGCTCCGGTTCGTATCTTTCGTTTATCGCGTGAGTGGCTTAGCTCTGGTTTGTTGGTTCGTTTATCGCGTGAGTGTCTTGGCTCCAGTTTGTATCGTTCGTTTATCGTATGAGTATCTTGGCTCCAGTTTGTTCGTTCGTTTATCGCGTGAGTTTCTTGGCTCCGATTTGTTCATTCGTTTATCGCGTGAGTGTCTTGGCTCCGGTTCGTATCGTTCGTTTATCGCATGAGTGGCTTGGCTCCGGTTTGTTCGTTCGTTTATCGCGTGAGTGTCTTGGCTCTGGTTTATTCGTTCGTTTATCGCGTGAGTGTCTTGGCTTCGGTTCGTGTCGTTCGTTTATCGCGTGAGTGTCTTGGCTCCGGTTTTTTCGTCCGTTTATCGCGTGAGTGTCTTGGCTCCGGTTTGTTCTAGTTTATCTCGTTGAGTTTTTAGGTTCCGATTTGTTCATTTATCGCGTTGAGTGTCCTAGCTCCGGTTTGTTTGTTCAGTTTATCTCGTTGGGTGTTCATATTCCAGCCAGTTCCAATTGATGATGTCTTCCTCATTTCGTTGAGTATCTAGGCTCCGACATATTTCTTTGATATGTTGTGTTCATTGAATATCTTGATTATGACAAGTTGACATGCTACCCTTTAACCCACGTGGCATTAAGACCACGACACCAGTTTATTATGTAGTTCCTCAGCAAGGTTACTTGATTAAGTCTCTTTTCCCCAACAGAGTGTTCGAGACGTTCATCATGTTCAAATTTTCTTCGGAGAGTTTTACCAATTGTTTTGCAGTTTTTGTCTGCGGTTGGCAAATTTCCAGATTCGTTGGTATTCAACCGTCTTTTAACTTGATTGTCTGAAAGCCATTCGCTTTCACCCAGTCAGGTCCAAGCCGTTTGAATAGGGGCAGCTGTTGCACCCCAAAATTTGCCCAACCTTTTTCTTTACCTAGCTTATGTTTCATTGCATTCATTGTAGCATTAGCATATACATTGCATTGTCATTGGTGCAGGGGATCAAGAGATTTTCTCATCAAGAAGAGGTTATCAAGGTCTAAGCCTCATCAAGAGTTTGTACGCAAGCTATTCAAGAGCTTATCACCATCAGAAAAGTCAAAGAGTTGAATATGGTTCATCTCCTATCTTGGAGGCCATTATGAAAACCATCAGAAGGCTATGAGTCCATGGGTGTGGATATAAGAATTAAGGAAGCTCATTGGATGTATTGAGAATCATTATGGAGCTTGTGCAAGCCATTATGCAAAGTACAAGAGGCCACAGCCAAAGGTGGTGCAATTAGGGTTTTCACCTGGTCAACCCTCAGTCAACTGTGAAATTGGAGGAGATTAAGACTCAATTCCAAGAAACTATGATCATGGAATATTGTGTTGAGACATGTCATATATCATTTCATGAGAAATTCATCAATATTCAAGAGTGCGAGAAGTTACTAAGCTAGGGTTTCTAAGCTTGACAATTTAAAATCCCCTATTTTAGTGCCCAACTTCAAGACAACATAACTCAAGATACAAGTTTAATCTTATCTTGACACCAACATGAGACTTGTAGAGCATGTCTCTATCTTTCTTTTGAGTACTAGAAGTCATTCATCGGATTTCTAGAACTCAAGTTATAAAGCAGACAAGTTACAGGTCATCAAATGAATGTGATTTTGGTACTTGAAAGTCAACCAACTTCCAAGACATTTTTGAGCTAGAAGGATGTCTCTCCTCATCTTAACCCAAACATGAATGTTTTTCCTCATAATCTTAGCTTATCAAAGAGAACTAGAAGTCCTCATTTGGATTTGTAGAGCTCAAGATATGAAGTTGGAAAGGCAGGGGTATTTTGGGAACTTTGATTATAGGTCACTTTTGATTATAGGTCAATATCACCACCTTGCACATCTCAAATGAAAATCTTTCCAACTGGAAAGTTGCTTATGATAGGGTCATTTGCTCAACCATTGATATGGATTGGATTGAAAAGTTGTTGAAGAAATTTTCATGAAGTGAACATTAAAGGCCATCAAAAGTCAAAAATTCAAATAAATTCAAAATGGATCATTCCAAGACATATGTGTGCATTTTTTGAGTCTACAAGATATTCCAAGAGCATTTCAATTTCCACATTTTAGGTTTGGAGTCATTTACATGGCAAAATTCAAGGTTACTTCATCTTGAAGTAACATGATCAAGATCCACCATTGATCCAAAACAAGGAGCAAATCATATCCATTGAACTACATTACACTACTAGCAACTAATGCGAGCAAGTTTGAGAGCATTTTCCAGCCAAATTCGTGCACTTCCATGGGCCTCCAAGAGTGAAAAAAGTTGGATATCCATTTTCAAATACAGCCACAATTGGGCCTCAAATCCATTCCCATTCAATTCTATATAAACTCTAGAGTATATCCATGATGAGTTTGATGAAGATTGGTGCAGAATTATGTTAGAAGCAGTTCGAGAAGTTAGGAAGAAAGTGAAATTGCATTTTCAAGAATCAGGCAAATTCAACTCAATTCAAGATCATCAAGAGCTCCAGTGAGATTCATAGAAGCTTTCTGGATTAATTTGCGCAAGGATCGTCCACAATTTAAGGCTCTGCGCAAGCTTCAAACCAGGTTCCTATTTTTCAACCATGCTCACAACTCTTGGTGAATTAGAACTTAACATTCACGTGGTTAGGTTCCTTAAGACCTGTAGATGAATTTAAGTTAGTTTAGATGCTTGATTGCAACAATTTTTGACAGAACATGAATTCTTGAAGCTTTCGATTTGGCTTGTTTTTTTTTAGTAAAAATGAAAATGGATGTTGGATTAGTGATCTAGGCCGTGAGACGAAGAGATTGGTACCAAAAATCGCAAGTTCTGTGAACTTTTATGAGCGGCCACTGTAGCTCGCAACCGGAGAAGATGATCGGCGTGGCTCCGGCCACCGCCTGGTCTTTCCCTCCCATTTTCAGTTTAAATCTCCAGCTCAAGTCACATCCGTTAGATCTTGATGGATCATTGGACCTTCACACTATCACACGGCCATGATTCTTTCTTATTTTATATTAAAATTCTGGAGGTTACGTGGCATCAGGTGGGCCTTTGTATTGTAGGCTAGTAATCCGAGTGTATGGTCAGGATGGCGTTGACCTCCCTTTAAGTGAAACGTACATTTCACTGGTTTGAATCACGACCGTTTGATGGTGAACGGGCACGTAAGTGGAAGGCCAGGATTTGTTGTTGCTTTATGTTTCAATATTGCAGCACGCGTGGCACTATTTTGGACCATTGGATTTATTGACTGGTCATTAAACATGTGTTGCACCCCAAAATTTGCTCAACCTTTTCTTACCTGGTTTATGTTTCATTGCATTAACATTTGCATAGTTATATCATTTGCATATCATGTTATCATTCATATAGCAGGGGATCAAGTGTTATTCTTGTCAAAAGAAGCCTAGTAAGAGGTCTCACTCAAGATTGAGAAGTTATCAAAGTCATCAGAAGGTGGTTTGAGTGCCTAAGGGTTTAGATGTTTGAGTGTGAACCTTCTCCTAACTTGAGGATCAACTAAAGACCATCAGAGGGTTGTGAAGTGTTGAATGTGAGTATAGGATGAGTATGGAGCTCATGGAATGCCTAGAGGGCCATGGGAGAGTTTAATCAAGTCATGGTGTCAAATGCAAGGGCCACAGTTGAGGTGCAAGCAATTAGGGTTTTATCTGGATCAATTCTAGGTCAACTGGACAATTGAAGAGTATCAAGGCCTACTTTTAGGTTATGGAGTTCATGAAATGATGTGATAATACATTTGTGGTGTTGTGCCAATATCAAATCAAGAAGAATCAAGAGTGTGGGAAGTTGCTAAGTTAGGGTTTCAGTGCAAAATTCCCTAATTAGTGCCTAACTTCAAGACCACATAAGTCAAGATACAAGTTTCAAATAGATATTTGGCCAACATGAAACTTGTAGAGAATCTCAATACCTTTAATTTGAGTACTTGAAGTCCTCAAGGGGATTTATAGAACTCAAGTTATGACCCAGACAAGTTACAAGTCCTCAGATGCCATTGAAATTTGTCTGTGAAAATCATATGACTTCAAAGCTATTTTTGACCTAGAAGGAGGTTTCACCTGAACTTTTGGCCAACATAAAAGGTGTTCCTCATGATCTTATATTTCTAAATTGTACTAGAAGTCTTCCATCTTATTTGTAGAACTCAAGTTATGAGGTTTACAAGTCAGGGGTATTTTGGGAAAGTGAGATTATAGGTTATTTTCAATCATAGGCCAAAATCTCCAACTTGCACTTGTCAAATGCAATTTTGTTCAACATGAAAGTTGTTCAAAATGTGATTTTTAGGCTAGACAAGAGGTCATGATGGATTGATTGAGCTCATAGCAAGACTTGGTTTGAATTGGTTTCAAAAAGGGAAAATTTCAAATGAATTAAGGAGGGAAAATGCTAATTTTGAGTTATGGGACCAAAACATGTCAAATAACCACATTTTTTGAATGGAAATTGAATTTTGGACACAATGACATTATCAGAATTTTGAGGTTAGGCAAAATTTCATGAGATGTCATGTAATTGCTTCAAATGCAAGTTACATAGCCAATTCATTCTACAATGCAATTCAGGATGTGCTATCAATCCAATTTCCCTTTAAAATCAATTAGCAAGCTGATAGAACCTTCTAGAGCAAGTAACAAATCCTGAAATCGTGACTGTTACATTGGATTTCAAGGAAAAATCAGAAATTGCAATTGGCTGGATTGGGCTTCAAACACATTTCAAAAGCCCATAAAAACATTCTATATATTCATTGCAGTGAATTCAGAGTGGTTTTGGCATTCATTTCATGAAGAACACTGAAGTTGCAGTTGAAAAATTCCAAGAAGCAAGTGAAATCGTGTTTTGATTTCTAGGATGATTCAGAGCAAATTGAATCTTGCAACATCTTTCTCTTGCATCCTTGAAAGGTTTTGGAGAGTTTTGAAGGGAGAATCAAGCTCTAAGCATCTCTGTTACTAGATCTACAACAGGTTAGTAACTTTCAAATTTCCACATGAATTAGCATGATGTAGTTAGAATAGAACTTGTGGTTAGGATCTAGACAAGATGTAGATCGTTTTAGGATCAATTTGGAAGTAATTGGTGATGTTTGATCATGACGTGCCATTTCTGTTTTGATTCGAGTAGATCTGATCTTAAGGCTATGACATGATTTGGATAGATCAATTTGATGTATGAAACATGAGGAACATTTCTATATTATTAGATTTGAAATTGATAATGATCAAATTGGATGTGTTTTCTGAACATTGCTTCGAATTTTAAAATCCATGGAGAATTAGAGTGTATGAATAGGAGGTTTGAGATCCTCGTGGAATTCTGAGTGAGATGATGATAATTTTGTTGAGTTTTGGCTACCTGTGAACACCTGCTCACTGGAGAAGACGACCGGAGTCTTCTCCGGCCACCACCCTGAATCTCCATCTGGCCAACCTGAGAAATGAAGAAGATGACCTCTGGACCATTGGATCTCACCTTTGACCTTGACTAACCACCAGATTTAATGGACGTGTTTTAATCTGAGAGTGGACTATTTGAGTCCAAAATGCAGACGTTTCACTTAATGTGCTGGCAAGCTCTAGTGCATTGGATCAGCTGACTGGTCTCCTCATCCTAGGGCTCACGTTTTATTTCAGCATTTGATTATCTTTTATTCATTTTGTTTTATTTTAAATGCAAATTGGTTCCAAAAATCATATTAAATTCATTCTTGATCCAAAAATTATTTTAAAAATATCTCCATGATCTTGAAAGAATTTGTGATTTTCTGAAATTAATAAAATGCATTTTCATGCATTTTTCAATTTAATGTGATTTTTCTTATTTTTGTTAACTCTTTTAATTTTGCATATTTGACCATCTATTTTGTAGAATTTTTTTCTTCCAATTGGTGATGAATTTGGCTTTGATTTTTTAGTATGTTTTAGAGTATATATTCATGTTCCCTTAGGATTTTTATTATAATTTTAGAACAACTTTAGTTTCTGTTTTAGGTGTTGAGATTAGAGCCTTCCCAAACTTGTGGATTACCTTGATACCTTTCAATCTAGAATTTATTTAGGTGACTTAGAAGTTGAATTAGGCTTTAATATTTTAACCCTAGGCTTTTCAAACATGTATGTTCCCCTAGTAATTTAATTAGAATTTTACAACTTTCTTTCCTATTTTTGTTGAATTTTTCAAGTTGCTTGTGTTTGTGTTGTTCTCTCTTGAGTGCCTTTGTTTGTTTGGCTTGGTTGGTGGCCTTGGAGCTTGCTTGGCTTGGAATCCTTTTTGGGAGTTCTTCTGGACTTGATATAGATACTATGGCTTGAATATTGGAGCTTGGAGTTGAAGTTTTCTTTTCTTTTAGGAGTTGTTTTTAGAAGCTTAGGAATTAGGGTTTTAGGGAGAACCATTAGAGCTAGTTTTGATTTCTTCATGAAACATATAATGCATTGTGTGCTTCTATTCCATCCAATGACATGAAGTCCTCCTAGGGAAACTCCATCTATCCTTTGGAGGGATGTGTGGTATGCCCATAGTTGAGTAGAACTTTGAGGATACCTTTCCATTTCAATGTTGGTGCTTGATGATTTCCTTCGGTTTTCATTAAGTTTTCAACATTTCAACCTTGATCTTGGTGATTGTTACTCTGCTTGGAGTGTGCTTGCTAGAGCTTGAAGATGAAGTTGAAGAAGCTTGGGATAGAAGCTAGCTTGAAGATGAAGTCTTGTTGTCAACTTTGATGTCTTTTCAACTGTGCTGTTTAGAGCTTGTTGTTGTTGTCTGCTGTAGGAGTTTGTTGCTGCTGCTTGTTGCCTCCTCTGTATCTTTTATCTTTCTCTGTATTGTCTTTTTGCTTGTGTTGATTATCCTTAGGTTGGAGGTGGAGCTTGTCTCCTCTTGCCTATTGTTTTCTTCCTTGCCTCAATGGTACTATTGCATAGCATGCATGTTTACTGTTTACTGTTTACTATTTACTGCTTGTTTTCTTTTGCTGTTTTCCCCTAGGATCTCTGATTTCCTCTGTGCAAGAGGGAATTATGACAGACATTAGGTTTTTTGACCCATGCATGATAACTATAGGTAAATTCCCCTTTCAACCATAGTTTTAGGGTGTCTCTCTCCTCCTCTCAAAACAATTCAAAAACACAGTAATAAGGTTAATTGAAGTCGTGCGTTACGAGCCTTAAGCTATCTGGGAAAAGGTTGGTGGAGGGTTTCTCTCCAGTAATCTGGATGTTAGTGTGGTACCTTTTGGGTGACATACGAAGCGTTCACTCCCGGGTCATAGTCTCTAGTGTGACTGAGATTGTAAACATCCTAAAAAAACAGTTCTTTCGTAAAAAACTCAAAACAAACATTCAAACTTTGTTTTTGTCCGCTTGGACCTTTAATCAGGAAACCCTTTTCAGAAGGAGATAAAAAACTGTCAGACAAACTTGTGTCTTCCGTAGCCCGAACTACGTTTTCTCTGATCTTTCATGCCGTATGAAAGTACGTAGGCACGAGATGCGATATCTCGGCGAGCAACCTTCCCCCATAACCCGTAGTTAGGTGAACTACGTTGACTCTGATTTCTCGTTCCAGGCGGGAATACGTAGGCATAAAGTGCGATACTTTGCCGAGTCATTTTCTTTTCTTTTTAACCCAGACCTGTAGAGTAGATAGAATAACACACCCTTAGATAGAAAACAAGCGTGGATCCCGTCGAGTACGACGGACGTGAGGGGTGCTAATACCTTCCCCTTGTGTAACCGACTCCCGAATCCAGGATTTGGTTGCGATGACCATTCTTTTCCCTCTTTGCGTTAGGTTTACTCTGAGTGTTTCCTTTCCCTCTTGTGGGATAAATAACGCACGGTGGAAACTCTTCTGTCATAGCCGGCGCCGATTCTCGCAGTAGCGACAGCTGGCGACTCTACTGGGGACTGCAGTGGTTCCTTATGCGAGTCAATCCTAGCGCTTGTTTTCCCGTCTGGGGTTTCGTATGTATTTATCTTTCTGTCTTTACTTTCAGTACTGTATATTATTGTTGTTGTGCTGTGGGTAGAGGGTTAGTTTGAGAGATAAGCCGAACCTGGGTTTGAGTGCACATAGACTTAGAAGTAGTGGTTAGCCTGCTTGCTTTGCTTGCACCAGCTAGCTACGAAATTTACGCTCAGACGAGATTCTCTTTGATGGCATCTTGCCTGGCCCTTTGGACTCGACAGGTTGTTGGATTTGAGGGTTGTCGACTCTGGGGACCTATCATTTGGGATTCGGCCAAGCGAGGCCTCTTCAAGGGATGATGATGCCACACCTTCTGGGTATCGTATCATCACTCTTGAAAGTCTGTGACGCTGATGACCGCATAGGATGTCGTACCTCGTCTGTGAGTTAAGTACATACCTGTGAGAGGGTAGGTGGGTCTTTTTGCAGGAAAACTCTAGCCTCAGAACACCTGGTTTGTCTCTGTCAGTGAGAATTGGTTGTGAGGGTTCTTTTGTGGTTGGTTTGGTTTGAGGAGAAGATCTGATGGTTCTCAAGTGGCAGTACAGCACAACAAAGTTCTTCACCATTGCACTTGATCCCTTGTTTGCATATGCATTTGCATTTTCATGTTTGCATTTCATTAACGTGTATTTATGTTGCAGGTGTTGTTTTCCCCCTTAGATTCTAGTGTTCTTCTTGCCAGACATGGAGTCCATGAAGAGAACAGTTGCTTACAGGTTGCCTTCTCCAGATATTGGTTCTTTATTACAGTTGGTTGCTCTAGCAGATCAGAGAATGGGGGCTGAGTTTAGAGAGTCTTATGGGAAACTGCTCAGTTTGTTGTGCAGGCCTTCTGTGTTTGAGATGACTGGATTGTACACTTTGATGCAGTTTTATAAGCCTCAGTTGAGATGTTTCTTGTTCCCTGATTTTATTCTGGCTCCTACTCTGGAGGAGTATTCTGATATGCTGGGAGTTCCCGTGTTAGATCAGATGCCTTTTGTTCATGAGGATACTGAGCCTGAGTTGGCTAAGCCTGCTGAGATTGTCAGTTTAGATGCTTCTGAGTTCCCCAAAGGTTTGGTCAAGTTGAATGGAGCTTATGTTTTTCATCTTTCTTGCTTGGTTGAGAAGGCTACACAGTGTGCGAAGGATGGATGTTGGATTGCCTTCAGTGCTATTCTGGCTGTTTGCATTTATTGGATTGTCTTGTTCCCGAACCTGCCTGATTTTGTTGATTCAGATGCTTTCTTTATTCTTGCCTCGAAGAATCCGGTGCCTACTCTCTTGGGTGACGTTTATCATTCTATTCACTATAAGAATGAGAAGCGTCGGGGAAAGAATGTTTCTTGCTGTATACCTCTTCTATCCAGGTGGTTTCAGGGACATCTTCCTAAGAAGGGACCCTTTGTTGATACTATTGGTACTTTGGATTGGTCTTCCAGATTGATGGGATTGTGTGCTGAGAACATTGTTTGGTTTGATCGGAACCTACTCGGAGTGGATATTATATATAGTTGCAGTGGCTTTCCGAACGTTCCTTTGATTGGACAGAAATGTTGTATTAACTATAACCTTTATCTTCTTGTGAGACAGTTTGGCTATGCTTTGAGAGACTCTCCGGTTGAAGACGAGATACAGGAATCTCTGTATCTCACAGGTTTATTAGATGGAGATGTTTCGGTCAGATTGAGGCGTGCTTGGGGTAATATTCACAGAAGAGGAAAGGCCTTGCTTGGTAAGAGTGACAGTCGAGCTTATAATCCTTATCGGCTCTGGATCCATGAGAGAGTTAGGACTTCTTTGATGCCATATCCTGCTGCAGAGCCTTCGTGTCTTCCGGTGATTGAGGAACCTACTTCAGTAGAGATTGAGAAGTATAACAAGCTGCTGGATGAGAAGGAAGAGTTGCAAAGAGCAAATGAAGAGTTAGAGAAAGAAATTTTCCAGCTTCGGCATGAGAAGAATGAGGCAACTTTCACTCTGAAGAAGCAGACTGAGATGATTAATAGGTTGGATTCAGATTTGACCGAAGAGACCAGCAAGAGAGAGAAAGTAGGAGTAGCCCTGAATGGTGTTAGTAGTGTACTTGCTACTAAGAAAGAACTTCTGAACAAGGCTTATTCTTGACTTTCCAAATGGGAATCTTTGTGGAATACAACGCTTACCAAGCGGAAGGAGCGTGAAGATGAGTTGAAGCTTCAGATTTCCCAGTTAGAGGAGCAGATCAGTGCTAAGGATGCGAATATTGCTGAAGAGGTATCTCTTAGACGTGATGCTGAGACTAGAGTGAGTAGCATGGTCAAAGAGACTAGGGGTGGTGAATTGAACGCTGGCTCCAAGAGATGCAGGATTGATGAGTGTTCTGGCAGGGGAGCCTGTGAAGAGGACGCCAGAAAGCTGAGATCCACTATGGAGCGGCATGCATTACTGATACATGAGCTGATCTACAGACTAGGTCATTCGGAGACGTTGAGGATATTGGAAGATGTCAGGGCACGCCATTTGGCCTGATTTATCTTTGCTTTGCTTTTGTTATTTGTATTTGTATTTTGACCATCGCCAGGCTTGTTGGTCGAGGTCTTGTTCAGTTGTATCTTTGTACTCTGCCTCTTGGCATTTGTTTATGTATGAGGTTTCTGATTCTGCGCTTGCTTACTTGGGACTTCATTGTCATTATGGCTTCTTCTCCGGAACTAGAATCGGGGGGAAATTAACCTGTTGCATATTTACACGTGTGCATTTGCATATTCATATTGCATGGCAGGTACTTTTTTTTTAAGCTCGAATCTTATCTCCTGCATCTTACAGGTTGTTTCAGGATTGACGAACAGAGAATTCACCGGTACGCTACAAGAAGCAACAGTAAGAAGATCATGGATCAAGTACAGTCTGAGATGCAGGAGATCCGGGATAGGTTGGCCCAATTTATGCAGACTATGGAGGTTGTGGCTAAAGGCCAGGAACATCTTCAAACTCTGGTGCAACCGCTGCTGGCACGAGCTGCTGGTAATACTGAATACAACTCTGCTCATGTTGAGACTCCTCGCAGGGAGGAAGTGATACCAAATGCTGGTGAGACTGGTACTGGCAATGGCAACGGCAACGCTGGTAACAGAAATGCTGATAATGTTAATGGGAACGTGGAAATCAACAGGAACATTGGTATCAACACTGGTTTCGGTGACAACAATCAGGGTCTAGGCTTTGGCAATCGGGATGGCAATGATGGTTTCAATAATCAGGGCTTCGGCAACGGAGGGTTTGGTGATAACAATCAAGGTTATGGTAATAATGGCTACGGTAATGCTGGGTTTGGCAATATAAATACCACTGGTGCTGGGATGGGTCCTTTCAATGTTGGTTTTGGGACAGTGGCTGCTAATCAAGAGCTTGGCAATCTGAGGTATGACCCCAGGTTCTTCCAAAGCGGTCATGGTCATGGTCGTAATGCTGCTTATGACGGATATGGTAATGAGGGGCCGTACTGGAATAGAGATCGTCAGGAAGATGCCTTTTCTGGGCAAGGCATGGGTTTTGAAGGTCCCACTGGTAGTGATCGGAGGATTAAAATGCTAGAAGAACAGATGAGAGGTATAGCCAATCAAAATTCGGCAGGGTTGGACATGGCCACCATGGGGCTGGTTCCTGGGCTGAGAGTGCCATTGAAGTTTAAAGCTCCCATTTTCGATAAATATAAAGGGGATACATGCCCACGGGTTCATGTGCGTTCATACTACCGAAGGATGTCGGCTTACTCTGATGATGAGAAGATGCTTATGCATTTTTTCCAAGATAGTTTGTCAGGACCATCGCTGGAATGGTACATGGGACTAGAGCCTGCACAGGTCGGAAGTTGGAAAGAATTGGATGATGCTTTCGTCAAACATTACCAATACAATAGTGACCTTGCACCAAATAGGGTCCAACTTCAAAGTCTTTCACAGAAGAACGGGGAAAGTTTCAAGGAGTATGCGCAGCGTTGGCGCGATCTGGCGGCAAGAGTCCACCCCCCTATGGTTGAAAGGGAATTGATTGATATTTTTGTTGGAACATTCTCTGGGATGTATTATGATAAATTGCTCAATTGCTCGATGGGTAGTTTCTATGACATGATACTCATGGGGGAACGAGTTGAAAATGACATCAAAATTGGTAAGATTCAAGTCGGTGAATCGACCTCAACTGGAGGTGCGAAAAAGGTCTTTAGTGGTAGAAGACAAGAAGATGCCAGTGCGGTGTATGATGGTCGAGGACGAGGTAGAGGTCGAAATCAGTATCTTCAACAACAGGTTGCTAGTGTGACGATCCCTATACCTCAACAACGACAACAACCACAACAACAGTAGCAGCAACAACAAAGGTATAATCCTGCTCAGAGAAGGATCCAGAATGGGAAGCCAAAGAGGGTATTTGATACACCTCCGTCAACGTATGTAGAACTGCTTCAGACGCTGTTAAGTTTAAATCTGGTTGAGAAGAGAACGTTGGACCCACCCACGGGAGCACTTCCTTATGGGTATGATACTAGTAAGCAGTGTGAATTTCATTCCGGGGCACCCGGACATGATATCGAGAGTTGTCATGCTTTTAAACACAAAGTCCAAGATTTGATTGATAGTAAAGTCATCAACTTCAGTAATGATGGTCCCAACATTGTACAGAAACCAATGCCGAATCATGGAGCGAATCCTGTTTTGACAGAGGAGGATTTGGATTTGGTTATGGACGTAAATGATCTGAAGACACCTTTGAGCTATGTTAAAAGCAGATTGTTGAAAGGAGGGGTCTTCCCCGGATGTGATGAGTATTGTTTGGATTGTTGGACCCGACCAGAGGGCTATATTGATTTGAAGAAAGGTATTCAGGCCATGATTGATGAGGGAACTTTGCAGTTTGACCGCACTGCTGTTGAGAAACCTGATGAGGCAACATGTGAAAAGCAGGGTGAGGTCGCAAAAATTACAATTCCATGAAAGACTATTATGATATCAGCGCCCACTAAGCGGCCAACTATCACGATAACGAAAGCAAGACCCGTTCCTTATGAAAGTACGAAAGTCATTCCATGGAATTATGGGTTGGAAGCTTTTTGCAATAGGGAAAAGATTAATGTGGATAGCCAGCCAACAGGGGCAGTAGGCAATATTGTTGGAGCGGGAGGTATGACCCGCAGTGGTAGAATCTTCACTTCATCTGAAATCGAGGCTGAGAGGATTGCTAGAGGCGAAGCCAAAGTGAATGAAGGAGGACCTTCCCAGTCAAAAGAGAAGGAAACATCATTCAAGGATGTAGAAGAGTTTACGAGGTTGATTCGCAAAAGTGACTATAAGATTGTAGAACACTTGCAGCAGACGCCCTCCAAAATTTCAATACTATCTTTGTTACTTTGCTCCGAGGCCCAACGAAATGCCTTGTTGAAAATCTTAGACACGTCTTTTGTACCTCAGGAAGTAATTGTTAATCAGCTTGAGGGGGTACTGGCGCACGTGAATGCTGGCCAGAGCTTGGGATTTACTGATTTTGATTTGACGCCTAGAGGTCGAGACCATAAAATGGCCTTGCACATTTTAGTGGAATGCCGTGGCACTGTTATGTTGCATGTTCTTGTAGACACCGGATCATCTTTGAATGTGTTGCCGAAGAAGGCTATGATGAAGCTAGATGTCCGAGGAATCATATGCACGCCAAGTGATTTGGTCGTGAGGGATTTTGATGGGACCAGAAGGCCGGTGTTTGGATCCATAACATTATCTCTCCAAGTCGGGCCAGAAGTGTTTGACACTGTGTTCTATATCATGGATATACATCCCGCTTACAGCTGTTTACTTGGGCGACCATGGATACATTCTGTCGGGGCTGTGACGTCCACACTACATCAGAAACTTAAATACATGGTTGGGGACAGTGTTGTTACTATTTGCGGAGAGGAGGACATTCTGGTTAGTCATCTTTCGTCATTCAAGTATGACGAAGTGGATGGGGAGATCCATGAGACGCCATGCCAAGCCTTCGAGGGGTTGCAGATCAAGGACAAGTCTCATGTTCCCGTCAAAGGGCCAGAAGTGGCTATGTCTTCGTACAAAGACGCTCAGGCAGTGGTTCAGGCTGGAGAAACCAAAGGATGGGGCCAAGTCTTGGAAATTTCGGTCAAGATGGACAAGTTTAGATTAGGGTATCGCCCGACATCATCACCTTCCGCATCAGGCGTGCCAAAGTTCAAAGGACCAGTGGTGTTCACTCCAGGTGGGGTCTGTTATGAAACAATCAATGTTGTTTCCGATGCTGAAGACGGAGATAGTGACTGTGATATGGACTCGTGGATCAAGCCCGGCGTGCCAGGACAGAATCTGTGCAACTGGTCTATCCAGGAACTTGTCCCAGTGACTACAAAACAGTAATGATTTGTTTTCCCAATTATTGTATAATCATGTGTCCTACCCGGGGCATAGTGATTTTGTTTTAGGGCTACCTGCTTATGTGTGTACTTTGTTTAATCATTAATAAAGGCGTTTTTTGTATACAAATTTTGTGATCCTTGTTTTTCCTGTTTTGTTTAACAATAAAATGGCAACGTGGTTATGTGCTTTGTTTGCATTATTTGAAACATTTAACCATTCTCATTGCAGGATTCATATTTCAGACGACATCAATCACGAACTTCCTATGACTCGCTTCGACTTCGAGCACCCGATATTTCAAGCAGAAGAAGAGATTGTTGAGGATAGTGACTTATCAGAAGAGCTGAGTCGACTTTTGAAACAAGAAGAGAGAATCATTTTTCCTCATCAGGAGGAAATTGAAATTATCAACGTGGGGTCCGAAGAGGTTGTCAGGAATATCTGGATAGGGGCTGCACTGCAAAGTGATATCAAGCAAAGGCTTATTGAGATGCTGCGGGAGTACAGTGATATCTTTGCTTGGTCTTATGAAGACATGCCTGGGCTGGATACTGATATGGTGGTTCACCGTTTGCCATTGCGTGAGGAATGTCTGCCGGTTAAACAAAAACTCAGAAGAACTCGACCAGATATGGCTGTGAAAATTAAGGAGGAAGTTTAGAAACAATAGGATGCTGGGTTTCTGGCTGTCACAACTTATCCCTCATGGGTCGCCAATATAGTACCTGTACCAAAGAAAGATGGTAAGGTGCGGATGTGCGTGGACTATCGAGATTTGAATAGGGCGAGCCCAAAAGACGACTTTCCGCTTCCTCATATTGATGTGCTGGTCGACAACACTGCTCAATTCTCCGTGTTTTCCTTCATGGACGGCTTTTCGGGCTATAATCAGATAAAGATGGCGCCGGAGGATATGGAGAAAACAACGTTTATTACCCCGTGGGGAATGTTCTGCTACAAAGTGATGCCCTTTGGTTTGAAGAACGCCGGGGCAACATATCAGCGAGCTATGACGACACTCTTTCATGACATGATGCATAAAGAGATCGAAGTCTATGTTGATTATATGATTGCCAAATCCCAGACGGAGGAAGAGCATCTGGTCAATCTTTTGAAATTGTTCAAGAGGCTTAGGAAATTCAGGCTGAGACTGAATCCTAACAAGTGCACCTTCGGGGTGAGATCTTGTAAGCTATTGGGGTTCATTGTGAGCAAAAAAGGAATTGAGGTTGATCCTGCTAAGATAAAAGCAATACAAGAAATGCCAACGCCGAAAACAGAAAAAGAGGTTCGTGGCTTTTTAGGGAGATTGAACTACATTGGCCGGTTCATATCTCATCTAACGGCCACGTGCGAGCCATTATTCAAGTTATTGAAAAAATATCAGGCTGTGACCTGGAATGAAGATTGTCAAAAGGCGTTTGAAAAAATAAAAGAATATTTGCAGGAACCTCCGATATTGATACCCCCAGTAGCCGGGAGACCATTGATTATGTATTTGACGGTTCTTGAGAACAGTATGGGTTGTGTTCTCGGTCAACATGATGAGACTGGACGTAAAGAGCATGCTATTTACTACTTGAGTAAAAAGTTCACAGACTGTGAGTCCCGTTACTCAATGCTCGAAAAAACGTGTTGTGCGCTAGCCTGGGCTGCCAAACGTTTGAGGCAATACATGTTAAACCATACAACCATGCTAATTTCAAAGATGGATCCGATCAAATACGTATTTGAAAAGCAAGCACTTTCCGGACGGATTGCCCAATGGCAGATGGTATTGACAGAATACGATATCCAGTATGTTTCTCAAAAGGCTATTAAAGGTAGTGTTCTGTCAGAATACCTAGCTGAGCAGCCAATTGATGATTACCAGTCGGTAAGTTTTGATTTTCCTAACGAGGATATCATGTACTTAAAAATGAAGGACTGTGAGGAGCCGTTGCCGGATGAAGGTCCAGAGTTGGGTTCCAAATGGCAATTGATATTTGACAGTGCCGTTAATTCATATGGAAGTGGAATAGGTGCAATTATTACTACTCCCCATGGGTCGCACATCCCATTCACTGCTAGATTGACCTTTCCAGTTACCAACAATGAGACCGAATATGAAGCGTGCATTATGGGGCTCGAAGAAGCTATCGATCTGAGAATTAAAAATCTTGATGTATACGGAGATTCTGCTCTAGTTGCGAACCAGATCAAGGGAGAGTGGGAGACTCGTCATCCCAATCTGATACCTTATATGAATTATGCAAGAAGGTTGTTGCCTTTCTTTGACAAGGTGGAATTGCACCATGTACCACGAGCAGAAAATCAGATGGCAGACGCTCTCGTGACTTTTTCTTCGATGTATAAGGTTAACTTCTGGAATGAGGCTCCTAGGATAGTTATCTCTCACCTTGATAGGCCTGCTTTCATATTCGCCATTGAGGAAGCTTCCGATGGTAAACCGTTATGATATCCAGAATTTCCTGAAGAACCAAGAGTATCCGGCTGGGGCATCCAGTCGTGATCAGAAGACTCTTAGGAGATTGGCTGGCAACTTTTATTTGAATCCGGATGGGGTTTTGTACAAGAGAAACCACGACTTGGTGTTGTTGCGGTGTGTGGACGAGAAAGAGGCTAAGTTGCTCATGGAAGAAGTCCACGAGGGTACATTTGTCACGCATGCCGGTGGACATGCAATGACGAGAAAGCTATTAAGAGCAGGGTATTATTGGCTAATAATGGAAACAGATTATTTCAAATTTGCAAAGAAGTGCCATAAATGCCAGATTTATGCGGACAAGATTCATGTGCCTCCGAGCCCTCTGAATGTTATGTCGTCGCCTTGGCCTTTTTCCATGTGGGGAATTGATGTGATTGGGAAGATTGAGCCCACGACATCCAACGAACATCGTTTTATCTTGGTAGCTATTGATTACTTCACCAAATGGGTTGAAGCGGCATTGTATGCTAATGTTACCAAGCAAGTGGTAGTCAGATTTATCAAGAAGGATATTATCTGCAGATATGGAATCCCGGAGCGGATTATCACTAACAACGGTTCAAATTTGAATAACAAGATGATGAAAGAATTGTGCTAGAATTTCAAAATTGAACATCACAACTCTTCTCCTTATCGGCCCAAGATGAATGGCACTGTTGAAGCGGCCAATAAAAACATAAAGAAGATTGTTCAGAAGATGGTTGTGACCTATAAGGACTGGCATGAGATGTTGCCTTTTGCTTTGCACGGTTATCGTATGACGGTACACACATCAACTGGGGCAACTCCTTTTTCACTTGTGTATGGTATGGAGGTCGTCCTACCATTGGAGGTTGAGATTCCTTCTTTGAGGATTTTGCGTGATGTCCAACTTGATGCGGCAGAATGGGTGAAAGATAGATTGAATCAGCTCAGTTTAATGGATGAGAAGAGACTGGCTTCTCTTGCATATGGTCGGCTGTACCAGAGCCAGATGAAGAAAGCTTATGATAAGAAGGTGTGTCCTCGAAGCTTTCAGACGGGCGATGTTGCGGTGAAAATTTGGATATCAAGTTATTAATTAACTTGAACCTTATTTCTTTTACAACCGATCTTTAATTTATCCAAAGGAAAGGTCTCAAGAAAGAAAAACCTTTTTCGCGATGTAACGACAACGCTTAAGAGATTCGGGGATCGGGGGTTAGTTATATCTAGGGAAGGTATTAGCACCCTAAATATCTGTAGTACTCTACAGGAACCTTTTGTTCGATTTCTTGCTAAGTGTGAAATATGCTATGGTTGGGATAAAAGAAATAAATAAAGGCCTAAGTGGTTTTCTAAGTTTGCTCGCAAAGACGTCGCATCTTCTGCCTACGTATCCTGACTAGGATAGACTCAGAGCAATCGTAGTTCGCCTCACAAGGGAAAAGAGAACTTGATGACGATCAAGGTTCAAAGGGGAACAAACATGACAATGCTTGTGCGGATTTTGACAGAACTCCCTGATCTAAGTTGTAGTAAAAGGGGGAAGTAAGAAATCATGACGATGATTCTTACACAGAGTTGACGAACTCTTTCCTGGGGTTCTAGTTGAAGAACGCTCCTAGTACAGGTGGGTTTCTTAGACTTAAAGCAAAGTCTAAAGGCTTCTAAGCTAGGGGTAAAGTGACTTAACAAAGTCGAGGGTGTGATTGAAACATTCTTGACATTGAGGGTCAAATAACACACCTTCCTTTGGAGGAAAAATGGGGAGACGACTTGGACGAGAACTAACGAGTTTCGTCGCTTGGGGATAAAATAAAATAAAATGCTAAACAAGATGACAATCAAGGTAAAGCATGATCATGGTTACAACCAATTAAATAATGAGAAATAGTGAGAACGAAATATGATGGTAAAAATGAAACATGAAGGTAACAGTTAACAGATGAAATAATCGACACTGTGACAACAGTTCGCTTTTAATGAAAATCAACAGATAAAAAAATAGTAAACACCGAGAAATAAATCCTATCATGTTAACTAACACATATAGACATGGATTCAAACAAGTTTCAAGAAAAATAATGAAAGGAAACATATAAACATTCATCTGCAATTACATAAACGATCGCGAAAACACGCACACTTATACATAAACAAACTTAGTGATAAAATCTGCAAACATGAAAAATAAAAACATGGCATGAAAGTACACATTAATAAGAGCACAACGGAAAAAGAACGGACGAAAAACAATGAGAAACGAGTGAGATACGAATTTTCGAAGTTTATGTGAAAAATCACAAAAATGGATAAAAGAGTTGCCCTCCTCAGGGGTCGAACTCAGGAACAAGGGGTGAAAGGCGCACGGTCATACCACTGGGGTGGCTATACATCCATTGATGAAGCCACCCCTAATAAATAATAAGGGTAACATTGAACTATGGCTGGGCAAAAACATAAATCAAACCAAATACGTTTTACGCCGTAACTTTCTAACCGCTAATCGGATCGACACAAAATTTATATGGATCTGGGGTAGAATTGAATGAGGAAGAGGATGGTGGTCTTAGTTTTCTCAAACTCCCCTTCTAGTGGAAAACCCGATAGTACTTGCTATTTGAAACTCAAAGTTGCATTTTCACATGGGCAGCTTCAAATAATCATATTCAATCCAAAATAATCATGCACACATCATAGGTAGAGGGTAATGAGTGAATGAAAATCATCTTTGTGGTTAAAAATGAACTGTGGTGGAAAATCACATGCAAGATGCAAAAATGACATAGAGATTATGCATGAACTGAGTTAATTCTAATTCAAGGAAAGCTTTGATCACAACAATCTTCTACACACCTATAATACAAGCTAATGAGTAAGTGTAATTGAAATTTAAGAGTCTACACTGACTGTGTGGGGTTTTGGTGATTTTGTGTTCATGTGTATGTGAAAATGCATTTTTAGTGTGTGATTTATGTTCATGCAATTTCAGCTTCATGTAATCATGCAAACACATCATAAAGGACAAGTATAAGATGTTAGAACATGCTTTTTAGTGCAAAACAAACTGATGCAAAAAATTGGTATGTGATGTGTCATTTTTGTGAAGAAAGTGCATTTTGAAAGGTGAGTTTTGATGCAGAAAGTTTTAGTGCACAAGGATTACATTGACAGCCTACAAATGACATTTATGTAGTGTTAGAGTGATGAATTTTGATGGAAAACATCTCTATGCAAAAGTGGCATGTGAGATGCAAAGCGTATGTGAAAAGTAGGCTCTTGAAGCATGAGTTTCCTGACAAAGTGTTTTCAATGCAAAATGATGATACTAGAATACTTCAAATGATGTCTATGAGATGTTCCAATGCAGGTTTGATGCAAAAAGGAATTGGTATGGAAAAGGTCAGTCTAGAATAACTCAAGTCAAAATCTGGTATACAAATGCAAATGGTTGAAAATGCACTGTTGATTTTAATGAGATGCAAAAGAGCTTATATCAATGATAAAGCATGCACAGGTTTGTAATATAGCATAGACTGATTTCAAAAGGAAACTTGAGGAACTAACAGATCAAGGAAATGGCATAATCGTGAGCAATGATTCAAATGCAATCCAAACACAATGACTTAAACCAAACAGATGCCAACAGAATCACACAATAAATGGGATCTTAACTCTAACAAATTCTGGCTAACTAAATGACTTGAATAAAGGATCATCATTCAATCCTCATGACCAACCAGACTGGTCAACAGCTCTTTAATCAAATAAGCTTAATGCAAGACCAACTAAAAGTTAACAAACCAAACTCACAGACTTTGATTCTCCCTCCACTGTAATCATTAGCTTATGCCAACTTCTCTTGCTTTGCATCATCTATACTCTACACAACCATAGACCACATAGTTCTATCAAGGAAAAGGCAAGTTCAAGCTTAAATCCTGACATGCCCCCTAGCAGGTCATAACAGTAAAACAATTGAAAAACACTACCCCCTGCCTAACATATCTAACCTAAAACATCAAAACCAAACGTTGTGGAATGGCAAAACAAAACACCCTCTGATTAGTTCAAACAGTGGTATGGTTCAGGCAAAAATACTCAAGCATTGTAGCCTCCAAGTGCAGACTACTTCCAATGGTTTTATACAGCTAGGTTGCAATAAGGTCTTTTCAAAACAATGGTGTACATCAACAATTTCAAACATCTAGGGTCCAACAGAGAACTGCTCCTGGGTTCTAACAAGGTTCAATGCTTATGTGTAGGCTAACAGCAATTGATAGCTCCTGCCAACTCATTAGTCTGCTATGAGACAGACCTTATCACTCCAACTGAGGCTTTTTGAGGTCTTAATCCTAAATGACTTCAACAAATTTATCAGCACAAGATTTGTGGCTCAAGTGATATTGGTGGTCTGAAAGTATTGGCAATAAATCCTCCTTAACAGTTATGCTGTAACCAGCTTGGTAACTCAACAAGGCCAGAAGCTAATGCAAACTTGAGCATACCATCCTATGACAAAAATGAGCATTAAGATCTCAAGGTAACCCTTAAAACCAATTTGTTCAACCCCATCAGTTGGCAAAAAAGTTGTAGTAAAAAAAAGAAGAAAAAATCCTGCATCAAACCTTCAAGGCAGTATTGGTCTAAGGATGAGATTCTAATTGTTTAAATAAAAGGTTCCTTTATTGGCATAACATACACTTGTGAGGTCACAGCTCCAAAACCTTGTGTCTACTTTCATAGTTGGTAGATGGCAATGATACACTTAATCAAGGCATTGATAGCTAGTTAAAAAAACTTCAAAACTCCAAGTCAACATTCCAAAGTCTAACAGCTTTGGTGTTAATCTGGCATAAACAAGTTTCACAACTTGGAACAAATACCTCAAACCACCACTCTTGATGACCATATCAAAAGTTAAGGTTTCTTCAATAGAAACAGAAAGTGAAAACTAAATCTAATGTCTTCTCTTGACAGTAGGTTATCAAAGTCAACACACACAAAACAAAGCAACACCAAATCACACACATGATGACCACATTCAAACAGACACAAAATATCATGAAAGGCAAACCATCCTCATAGTTCAAAATTAATAAAAAAATGCTCAAAAATGCAATTTTATGAAAATGGTGCAAAAGTCAATGGAAATCAGTCACCTACCTCTTGATGAACCTTTTGAACAAGTTAGAATAGTTGAGAAAACCAGAGATCCTTTACTTCACTTCTTGGCCTTGGTTCTTGCTTCAACTTCAAGTAACAATCCACTTATGATGCTATATGTAAAAACAAGAGTCTCCAATGGTTGTTAATTGCTTGGACAGTTGAGGAATGTTATTTATGATGTGTATGAGTGATCAGAACCTCAATAAAAGGATTGGAGCAAAGTTTGGAGATTTTTGTAGCTTTGGTCAAAGTATGAAAGGTAGAAGTTTGACTTTTTGATTTTTGAGGTTTCTTGGTGGTTTAATGGATTACACACCTTCTATATGTTATTTAGAAGTTGTGTGGAGGGTGGTTGAGGTGTTGGAAAGGATAGAAATGAATTTGGGCAGATTTCACTTCATGACCAATTTTGGTGTTTTTATGAACTTTGTGATCTTTGAGAATTTGAAGCAAGGTGATGGAATTGTGGTAACAGAGGTTCTCTATGCTCTCTATCAGATGAATTGTGTGTGGAATGAGGTGAATGAGACCTCCTTTTATAGGAAAAGAGATTGAGGTGCTTGCTAGAGACCTTTCTTCACCATGAAGCAAGCTTTAAGATTTTTTGAAACAAACCTCCCTTGAAGGGTTTTCCACTTGCTCTGATGCAAGACCATTTTTTTCAAAGTCCCTTAATGATTTATGATGTGTTTTGCAGCCTATAGATCATAGGGAAGGGGCTGGTACAACCTTTCCACTTTACACCTCATGCTTGGAAGTGTAACTTGTCCACTTGCAAGGCAATGAAGTCCAAGCTTTGATTTTGGGCTATTCCTCAACAATTTTCTCTTTTTTCATGCTACACATATCTGATATATCACATACAACAAATTGGATCAAGAAAATTTGGCAAAATTAGTGAAATAAGTCATTCTTGAAAATTGGCCAATGTGGGACTTAACATGTGAAACCCTTAACTTTGAACACATGTAACTTTCTGCTCATAACTCCTCTTGAGATGTTCTAGTACAATTTAGAAAGCCCTCACATAGCTCTAAAACATTCATGTTTTTATGAGTTTCAATTTCTCAAAGTAACTTGGCCAAAAAGCCTTCCAAAGTTGCTAAAAATGAGCTTAAAAAGTGAAATTTTCCTAAGTCTTTTTCCTTTCTTGAAATGAATTTGACCATAACTCAAAATCTATGCATTTTCTGATCATGGACCACTCAGGGACTTTTGTAGGACTTGTCAAGAGCTTCCAAATGAGCTTTGAACCAACTCAATCGAATGTGTGGTTAAGGAGTTATGGTTAGCCTTTTCAAAACCCTAATTTCCCGATTTCTCGATTACTCCTTCATCCTTGAGCCAATGATCATGAAAATTGATATGCAAGTCCAATATGACATAAGGAACAACTTTGTTTCACAACTTGAAGTCCAATTCATAAAATTTGGAGCGTTGACTTTTCGGTCAACCGTACGATCGATCGGTGTCGACTGAGTCGCCTGTTGACATTCTGGACCTCCTGAGACTTTGGAACTTCTTGGATGAACTTTAATAAGCTACATGAACTTCATGGACCTCAATCCCACCATTACAACACCTTCCAACATCAAAGTCAAACCACAGTTGACTTTTACTAGTTAAAAACCCTAATCGGGGCCTCCGGACTGCACTGTTCTTGATTCTGAAATGATTTCTTCAAATTGAATTCTCATTTGACATTATGTAATATCCTTGACCTTGTTTATTATTTGAATGAGACCAAAACATTGACTAATCACAAACCCTGAAGTTTTGATTTTGACTGCACGAAACCCTGATTCATCTACAATTTGACAAAGACAGACTTGCACTGGATTAAGGTTAGACAGTTCATGAGTATGCTCCTAAAATGATAATGAGAATCTAAGGGGTCAAAATTTGGGGTGCAACAGGCGATCTTGTGCTGAAAAAGATTCTCCCACCACAATCAGATCACAGGGGCAAGTGGACTCCCAACTATGAAGGTCCATATGTTGTTAGAAAGGTTTTCTCGGGAGGAGCCTTATTGCTATCCACCATGGATGGTGAGGACTTCACATCCCCTGTGAACTCAGACGCATTTAAAAAATACTTTGCTTAAAGAGACCCGCTGGACAGAAAAAAGAGAGTCCAGGCAAAAATGGGGCATCCCAGCGAACCATAAAAAAGGAATAAAAGGTTCGGGCAAAAGTTAGGGATAAAATTGAAAAATGTACACCCGCGAAGTTGAAAACCTGAAAAGGGCAACTTCAGCAAAAAAGGGTATCTCGGTGAATTGAAAACCCGCAAAGGGCGGTTCATGCAAAAGTTAGGGATTTGAAAAAGAAAATGACTGCGGTTCGAGTTTGATACTGCATTACTTAGTGGTTTGGGAGTACCTGAGGGTCGTATATCCGAAACAATCTCTTCCGAAGATCGAGTATCGGGAAAGCGTCAGAGTCAGGCGAGTCATAGGAGGATCAGCTCATGGTGTTCGTCTGCACCACGTTGCCGACATGTATACAAATTTTCTTTGTATTTCTGTATATTTGTATTTTGTTTGTGCATGACTTCCTCTTTTCAGGAGTTGCATCCAGTGTACAAAATTTTGCCTATTTACAGGCCCGTTATCAATAAAGCATGTTATTCAGTACTTGATGCCTGTTCTTTATTGTTTTGATGCTTGCTCTTTACTGTTTTGTTTGTGAAAAACGCCGGTGTTTTTGATAAACTTGCATGTGCATAAACTTGCTGGCCCTTGCCAATAATTGCTAAAACTTCGAATTGACTGAACGAACGTCACGGATACTAACCAGAATAGATCTTGTTGTATAGGTTTGTTTTGTCTCGTTTGTGTTTTGCAGGATTCACACCTTTGGAGCAAACAGTTAGGGAAATTGCGTTTCCCCAGCCAGAGTCCCGTGACCTAGTGATTGTATCACTCCTCAGCAGATGGAAGTCACATCTTATCTCAGAAGATTTGAGATGGCACTTATCCCAATTGGATGTGGGAGGTCCTCCCCAGAAGAGTATTCCCCAGGAAAGTTGCCAAGAGAGCATCCTCAGTGGATCTGAATGTCCTCAACAGAAAGTGCATTCCCAGCAGTGAGTATGTGCACACTTAATACCCAGCATGGGTAACTCCCGCAGAGTATAACCAAGTCGTCTTTGGTTCAGAAGGATTATCCCCGCGCATGATTGTTTTTCCTTCTCCCCGGTAGGTTGCTTTTCCTTCGACAGGATGAACCTCATCAGCAAAGTTCGTAATTTCAAGCCTGTGAGCCATTCCCCGACAGGATGGTTATCCCCAGCGGAGTTAGTTTCACATATCTAGCATTTATTTTGATGGAATGCTTTGTGATACCCGGTTATCCCCAGCGGATTGGGTCTTGTCTTCGGCATTTATTTTGCTGAAGCGCCTCTTGGCATCTTTGCATTTTGCATATCATCATATTTGCATCCACCTAAACGTGTAGCATTTCCATGCCGTATGGAGCATTACGCCATTGTCAAACATACACATTTTGAAACATAATCCAGGTTGGTTACCTCTTTGTTTTCAGGTGTTGTTCCCTGTAGAGGAGTGGGATTCTTGTGCTGAAAGATCTCTAGATATTCAAATTCTCGATGTGAGATAGGTGATGATAATGTTCGTCCCTTAACAGAGTTACTTGGTTAAGTCTCTCTTCATCCCCAGGGGGATTTTTGTCAGGTTGTTGTTACGTCAGCAGTAAAAGATTTCAGGCCTTAAACCTTCGGAGGTGTCACTAGTGATCCCCCCACATAGTGGTGTGATTAAGTTTCTCATATTTCCCAACAAAGTATTCTTCAATTGTACCTGTGTTGACAGTGATGTTTACCCGTGCTGACGGTGATTGTTATCCGTATTGACGGAATTGTACCTGTGTTGACAGTGATGTTTACCCGTGTTGACGGTGATTGTTATCCATATTGACAGAATTGTACCTGTGTTGACAGTGATGTTTACCCGTGCTGACGGTGATTGTTATCCGTATTGACGAGATTGCACCTGTAATGGACAGAGATTGCGCCTGTGTTGACAGAGATTATTACCTGTGATGGACAGAGATTGTACCTGTGTTGATAGAGTTTGGTACCCGTGCTGACGGTGATTGTTTTCCGTGTTGACGGAATCGTACCTGTGTTGACAGTGATGTTTCCCCGTGCTGAAGGTGATTCTTTTTCCGTGTTGACGGAATTGTTCCCCTGTGTTGACAGTGTTTGCTACCCGTGCTGACGGTGCTTGTTATCCTTATTGGCGAATCGTACTTGTGGTTGACAGAGATTGTTACCTGTAATGGACAGAGATTATACCTGTGATGACAGTAATTATAACATGTGATGGACAGAGATCGTACCAGTGTTGATAGAGTTTGGTATCCGTGTTGACGAAATTGTACCTGTGTTGACAGTGATTGTTCTCCGTGTTGACGAAATAGTACCTATGTGGACAAAGATTGTTTACCTGTGTTGACAGTGATTGTTACCTGTAATGGACAGAGATTGCGCCTGTGTTGACAGAGATGTTTACCTGTGGCTGACAGAGATCGTACATGTGTTAACAGATTCGTTACCCGTAGTTGACAGAGTTGTCCTAGTGAAATCGTCGGAAATTGTTATCCGTGTTGACTGATTTGTTACCTGTGTTGACAGTGATTGTTGTCCATGTTGACGGATTTGTTACCTGTGTTGACAGTGATTGTTGTCCGTCTTGACGGAAGTGTTACCTGTGTTGACAGTGGTTGTTACCCGTATGGAAGGAGTCGTTATCCGTGATCGACGGAGTTATCCCTAATAAAGTTAACAATGATTGTTATCTGTGGTGATGGAGTCATTACCTGTGATTGACAGAGATCGTTATTCCAATTATGGACGAAATTGTACCCATGGTGATGGAGTCTTTCCTCGTGTTGACGAAGTTTAGTCCAGTTGTGGACAGAGTCGTTTCTTGAAAAGTCAATTCGGTGCCTGTGGCATCACACAGGAGGTGAATGTTGAAATCCCAAGTTTTATCAGATGATTGATCAGTAGTTGCCGTAACAACTGGGTCCAGCACAATGGATGTTGTTCCCCAGGCAGTTTTCGCAGTGTATTTCTGTGGTTGGCAAATTTCCGGGTTTCTTGGTATTCAACCATCTTCTACCTCGATTATTTGAAGGCCGTTCGCCCTTCACCCAGTCGGGTCCAAGCCGTTTAAATAGGGGCAGCTGTTGCACCACAAAATTTGCTCAACCTTTTCTTACCTGGTTTATGTTTCATTGCATTAACATTTACATAGTTATATCATTTGCATATCATGTTATCATTCATATAGCAGGGGATCAAGTGTTATTCTTGTCAAAATAAGCCTAGTAATAGGTCTCACTCAAGATTGAGAAGTTATCAAAGTCATCAGAAGGTGGTTTGAGTGCCTAAGGGTTTAGATGTTTGAGTGTGAACCTTCTCCTAACTTGAGGATCAACTGAAGACCATCAGAGGGTTGTGAAGTGTTGAATGTGAGTAGAGGATGTGTATGGAGCTCATGGAATTCCTAGAGGGCCATGGGAGAGTTTAATCAAGTCATGGTGTCAAATGCAAGGGCCACAGTTGAGGTGCAAGCAATTAGGGTTTTATCTGGATCAATTCTAGGTCAACTGGACAATTGAAGAGTATCAAGGCCTACTTTTAGGTTATGGAGTTCATGAAATGATGTGATAAGACATTTGTGGTGTTGTGCCAAGATCAAATCAAGAAGAATCAAGAGTGTGGGAAGTTGCTAAGTTAGGGTTTCAGTGCAAAATTCCCTATTTAGTGCCTAACTTCAATACCACATAAGTTAAGATACAAGTTTCAAATGGATCTTTGGCCAACATGAAACTTGTATAGAATCTCAATACCTTTAATTTGAGTAATAGAAGTCCTCAAGGGGATTTATAGAACTCAAGTTATGACTCAAACAAGTTACAAGTCCTCAGATGCCACTAAAATTTGTCTGTGAAAATCATATGACTTCAAAGCTGTTTTTGACCTAGAAGGAGGTTTCACCTGAACTTTTGGCCAACATAAAAGTTGTTCCTCATGATCTCATATTTCTAAATTGTACTAGAAGTATTCCATATGATTTGTAAAACTCAAGTTATGAGGTTTACAAATCAGGGGTATTTTGGGAAAGTGAGATTATAGGTCATTTTCAATCATAGGCCAAAATCTCCAACTTGCACTTGTCAAATGCAATTATGTGATATTTAGGCTAGAAAAGAGGTCATGATGGATTGATTGAGCTCATAGCAAGACTTGGTTTGAATTGGTTTCAAAAAGGGAAATTTTCAAATGAATTAAGGAGGGAAAATGCTAATTTTGAGTTATGGGACCAAAACATGTCAAATAACCACATTTTTTGAATGGAAATTGAATTTTGGAAACAATGACATTAGCAGAATTTTGAGGTTAGGCCAAATTTCATGAGATGTCATGTAATTGCTTCAAATGCAAGTTACATAGCCAATTCATTCTACAATGCAATTCAGGATGTGCTATCAATCCAATTTCCCTCTAAAATCAATTTGCAAGCTGATAGAACCTTTTAGAGTAAGTAACACAGCCTGAAATCGTGACTGTTACATTGGATTTCAAGGAAAAATCAGAAATTGCAATTGGCTGGATTGGGCTTCAAACACATTTCAAAAGCCCATAAAAATATTCTATATATTCATTGCAGTGAATTCAGAGTGGTTTTGGCATTCATTTCGTGAAGAACACTGAAGTTGCAGTTGAAAAATTCCAAGAAGCAAGTGAAATCGTGTTTTGAGTTCTAGGCTGATTCAGAGCAAATTGAATCTTGCAACATCTTTCTCTTGCATCCTTGAAAGATTCTGGAGAGTTTTGAAGGGAGAATCAAGCTCTAAGCATCTTTGTTACTAGATCTACAATAGGTTAGTAACTTTCAAATTTCCACATGAATTAGCATGATGTAGTTAGAATTGAACTTGTGGTTAGGATCTAAACAAGATGTAGATCGTTTTAGGATCAATTTGGAAGTAATTGGTGATGTTTGATCATGAGGTTCCATTTTTGTTTTGATTCGAGTAGATCTGATCTTAAGGCTATGACATGATTTGCATAGATCAATTTGATGTATGAAACATGAGGAACATTTCTATATTATTAGATTTGCAATTGATAATGATCAAATTGGATGTGTTTTCTGAACATTGCTTCGAATTTTAAAATCCATGGAGAATTAGAGTGTATGAATAGGAGATTTGAGATCTTCGTGGAATTCTGAGTGAGATGATGATAATTTTGTTGAGTTTTGGCTACCTGTGAACACCTGCTCACCGGAGAAGACGACCGAAGTCTTCTCCGGCCACCGTCCTGAATCTCCATCTGGCCAGCCTGAAAAATGAAGAAGATGACCTCTGGACCATTGGATCTCACCTTTGACCTTGACTAACCACCAGATCTAATGGACGTGTTTTAATCTGAGAGTGGACTTTTTGAGTCCAAAACGCAGGTGTTTCACTTAATGCGCTGGCAAGCTCTAGTGCATTGGATCAGTTGACTGGTCTCCTCATCCTAGGGCTCACGTTTTATTTCAGCATTTGATTTTCTTTTATTCATTTTGTTTTATTTTAAATGCAAATTGGTTCCAAAAATCATATTAAATTCATTCTTGATCCAAAAATTATTTTAAAAATATCTCCATGATCTTGAAAGAATTTGTGATTTTCTGAAATTAATAAAATGCATTTTCATGCATTTTTCAATTTAATGTGATTTTTCTTATTTTTGTTAATTCTTTTAATTTTGCATATTTGACCATCTGTTTTGTAGAATTTTGTTCTTCCAATTGGTGATGAGTTTGGCTTTGATTTTTTAGTATGTTTTAGGGTATATATTCATGTTCCCTTAGGATTTTTATTATAATTTTAGAACAACTTTAGTTTCTGTTTTAGGTGTTGAGATTAGAGCCTTCCCAAACTTGTGGATTACCTTGATACCTTTCAATCTAGAATTTATTTAGGTGACTTAGAAGTTGAATTAGGCTTTAATATTTTAACCCTAGGCTATTCAAACATGGATGTTCCCCTAGGAACTTAATTAGAATTTTAAAACTTTCTTTCCTATTTTTGTTGAATTTTGCAAGTTGCTTGTGTTTGTGTTGTTCTCTCTTGAGTGCCTTTGTTTGTTTGGCTTGGTTGGTGGCCTTGGAGCTTGCTTGGCTTGGAATCCTTTTTGGGAGTTTTTCTGGACTTGACATAGATACTATGGCTTGAAGATTGGAGCTTGGAGTTGAAGTTTTCTTTTCTTTTAGGAGTTGTTTTTAGAAGCTTAGGAATTAGGGTTTTAGGGAGAACCATTAGAGCTAGTTTTGATTTCTTCATCAAACATAGAATGCATTGTGTGCTTCTATTCCATCCAATGACATGAAGTCCTCCTAGTGAAACTCCATCTCTCCTTTGGAGGGATGTGTGGTATGCCCATAGTTGAGTGAAACTTTGAGGATACCTTTCCATTTCAATGTTGGTGCTTGATGATTTCCTTTGGTTTTCATTAAGTTTTCAACATTTCAACCTTGATCTTGGTGATTGTTACTCTGCTTGGAGTGTGCTTGCTAGAGCTTGAAGATGAAGTTGAAGAAGCTTGAGATAGAAGCTAGCTTGAAGATGAAGTTTTGCTGTCAACTTTGATGTCTTTTCAACTGTGCTGTTTAGAGCTTGTTGTTGCTGTCTGCTGTAGAAGTTTGTTGCTGCTGCTTGTTGCCTCCTCTGTATCTTTTATCTTTCTCTGTATTATATTTTTGCTTGTGTTGATTATCCTTAGGTTGGAGGTGGAGCTTGTCTCCTCTTTCCTATTGTTTTCTTCCTTGCCTCAATGGTACTGTTGCATAGCATGCATGTTTACTGTTTATTGTTTACTGTTTACTGCTTGTTTTCTTTTGTTGTTTTTCCCTAGGATCTCTGATTTCCTCTGTGCAAGAGGGAATTATGACAGACATTAGGTTTTTTGACCCATGCATGATAACTATAGGTAGATTCCCCTTTCAACCATAGTTTTAGGGTGTCTCTCTCCTCCTCTCAAAACAATTCAAAAACACAGTAATAAGGTTAATTGAAGTCGTGCGTTACGAGCCTTAAGCTATCTGGGAAAAGGTTGGTGGAGGGTTTCTCTCCAGTAATCTGGATGTTAGTGTGGTACCCTTTGGGTGACATACGAAGCATTCACTCCCGGGTCATAGTCTCTAGTGCGACTGAGATTGCAAACATCCTAAAAAAACAGTTCTTTCGTAAAAAACTCAAAACAAACATTTAAACTCTGTTTTTGTCCGCTTGGACCTTTAATCAGGAAACCCTTTTCAGAAGGAGATAAAAAACTGTCAGGCAAACTTGTGTCTTCCGTAGCCCGAACTATGTTTGCTCTGATCTTTCATGCCGTATGAAAGTACGTAGGCACGAGATGCGATATCTCGGCGAGCAACCTTTCCCCATAGTTAGGCGAACTACGTTGACTCTGATTTCTCGTTCCAGACGGGAATACGTAGGCATAAAGTGTGATACTTTGCCGAGTCATTTTCTTTTCTTTTTAACCCAGACCTGCAGAGTAGATAGAATAACACACCCTTAGATAGAAAACAAGCGTGGATCCCGTCGAGTACGACGGACGTGAGGGGTGCTAATACCTTCCCCTTGCGTAATCGACTCCCGAATCCAAGATTTGGTTGCGATGACCATTCCTTTCCCTCATTGCATTAGGTTTACTCTGAGCGTTTCCTTTCCCTCTTGTGGGATAAATAACGCACGGTGGCGACTCTTTTGTCATAGCTGGCGCCGATTCTCGCAGTAGCGACAACGTGAGGCTGAGATTAAGTTTTATTGTTAGCTGAATTAGATAGTGGACTAGGCCCTAATTCCTATTCACACACCCCCTGTGCGTGTAAGCCCAATAACCAACGTGGAAAACTTACTTCCTGCACCAACTTTTTGCCAATTTATTTTCTTTTTCTTTTCTTTTTTTCATTTCAATTCATTTTCATTTTAATTCATATTAAATGCTTCCACACATCAATAAATCATGAAAAAATATATTTGTGCACCTTGACATGCGTTTTAATTTTGTGTATTTTTTAAATTTATTTTTCCATTTATTTTTCATTTAATTTGGCATTCTTCCTTTTAACATGTTCATTGTGAATGAGAAATTGTATGCTTTGCTTTCTTGATTTTCTTTCTTGTTCAATACATCAAATTAGCTTCTAATTTTTTGTGTGATGATTCTAGGGACCTTAAGTGATTTTTAGGTATTTTTGTTCTGATTTTTTAGGTTCATTTAGTTAGGGTTTGAGAATATCTTTAGCACCCTTTCCCTTTGCCTTGTTCATGAACCACTTTAGGTTTTTGCTCCCTGTTAGTGTACCTAGGCTTGGAGTTTTGCTCCAAAATTTTAACCATAGATTCATAACATCATGAAGGCTCTCTAGGATTTTTATTAGAATTTTTAGGATTGGTTTCCTATTTTTAATGGATTTTTCATTCTGACTGATGTTTGTGTGTTTCAAATTGTGCTTTCACCTAGTTTTGCATTTTAAGTGATCTTTTTGCAATCTTTAGGCACCCAATCCTTGCATGATCCCATAGTACATATGTTGAAGCCTTTGTAGGTTAATTTCAAAGTCCTTATAATGCTCATAGCTTGATTATGATAGATATCCTTTAAAGCTTTGCTTTTTAGGGTTCCTTAGAAGCTTTTGGTATTTGATTTCTCTGATTTGCATGATTTATCCTCTAATTCATAGTCCTATGATATTTGGATCCTTCTAGTGAGAGCCTGGTTCTTCCTTAGGAAGAACTTTGTGCATTCCATGAGAAGTTTGAACCATTGAGGACTATTCTTGAATGATGAGTTTGGTTGAGAACATGGTGAATTCCTTAGGTTTTCACTGTGTCTCCCATCATTATTCTTTTTATTTCTCAAGTCCTATAATCTCAAGATCCTTCTTGTGAGAGCCTATTTCTTCCTTAGGAAGAACTCAGTGCATTCCATGAGAAGTTTGAGCCTTTGATGGACATTCAATGACATGGTGGGTTCCTTAGGTTCACACTATGCTTTCTCTCATTCTCTTGCATGATTGTGTGGTGGTGTGCATTAGAAGTAGGGTAGGATTGATAGCTTTCTCTTTTCACTTCCATGTTTGCATTTAAAGGTTAAGCTTGCCTCCCTTTGCTTGTGTGCTTTCTCTGTGCATCTCTTGCTTGCATTTAAAGGTTTAGCTTGCCTCCATTTGCTTGGATGTTTATTTGCCTTTCATACTTGACATGTTTGCATTAAAGGTTGAGGTGTTCTCCCTTTGCTTTTATTGTTGTATTGCATGTGCATCCATTTTATACTTCATCTGCTTGATAGCTTTGTTTTGTTTTCCATTGCCATGTTCCCTTAGGACTCTCACTTCCTTGTTTAAGGAGTGATGATAGAACTTTAGGTTGAACCCTTTGCATGATAACAAGTAGGATAAATTCCCTTTCCAAACTGAATCTTAGGACCATTTTGCATGACAACATTAGGGTTTTGGTTAGTCCCCCTTTAGAGACCTCTTTCTCTTTCCCATCTTCAAACAACAATAAAACACTTAATAAAGGATAATGAGTACTGTACGTTACGAGCCTTAAGCTACTTAGGAAGTGGTAATTGGGGGACTTCTACTCAATTACCTAGAGTGTTTAGTATACGTCCTTAGGACGATATGCGACGCATTCGCTCCTAAGTCATAGTCTTTAGTGTAGTATGAATTACAAACATTCATTCAAAACACTTCTCCTTAAAAGACAAAAACAAACATTAAACTTCCTTTTGCCTTGTGGGGTCCCTTAATTCAGAAAACCTTTTCAAATGAAAAGAGTGTTATTAAGCTTCGGTTCTACCGCAAACAGGCTTTGTCCCTAACTGTTGGAACTATAGTTTAACCTTACTCGGATAAAAACCACGAACCAACCTGTGTTCTGTGTTATCTCGAACTATGTTCGCTCTGATCTCTCATACCTGTTGAGAGTACGTAGGCACAAGACGCGATGTCTTGGCGAGCAACCTTCCCCCATTCACCCGTAGTTAGCCGAACTACGTTGACTTTGACTTTCCCATTGCACGAGGGAATACGTAGGCCCAGAGCAGCGACGCTTTACCGAGTCCTTTTCCTTTTTCTTTTCTTTTAACCCAGGCCATTAGCTAGATAGATAAACAACCCTTTAGATAAACAAAACAAGCATGGATCCCGTTGAGTACAACAGACGTGAGGGGCTATAATACCTTCCCCTTGCGTAATCGACTCCTGAACCCGAGATTTGGTTGCGATGACCGATCTTATCCCTTTTAGCTAGGTTTTTCCTTATCATTTCCTTTCCCTCTTTTGGGACAAATAATGATAGGTGGCGACTCTTCTGTCTTTGCCGGCACCTTTTTTCGCAGTAGCGACACAAGTGGAAATGCCTAATTTCTAAGTAACTTGTGAAACAAGTTACACAAGTGTATGACCTAAAAACAAAGATCCAGAACCTTAATCATGTCATAAATGATCATAAAGACTCATAGGGTGCACATGGGATCCATTGAAGTCATTTCCCAAAGGAACTAGGTCAAACTAGTTTGTATGAACATCTTTTGAGATGACTTGACTTGCAAGCTTCATCAAAAATAGAAAGATTGTTCAATAAAATCCAAATAAAAATTACAAAGTAGCTAGATCAATCATAAACTAGAAAGAAAAATCTCATGGATAAAATCAACTAAAGGCATCGCCAAATAATTCAAGAACTGATGGTGCTCCACCTTATCGAGCAAATGTCGAGGGTCAAGAAAAGTCCACTCAAAGTCAAATGAAAATTGATCATACATGAACTAAATCCACCCTCAAGGATACTCCAATCCATTACCTAAGTGATGGAGAAGAATTAGTCATAGGGGATTTCAAATTAGGGTTCAAATAATCAAGCTCAACAAGAGTAGGAACCATAAAATACCTCAAATATTAAATTCCAAATAAAATAGCTAAATAAATGAAAAATGGAAAATAAAAATTTGGAAAATTAAATAAAATTCCAAAGTATAAGAAAATATTTTTTGGGAATTTTTTTGATAGTTAAAATTATTTTTAAAAGAATAAAATGAAAACAGAAATGAAAAATAAATAAAATAAAAGAGATGAGCAGGGGGTGTAAAAGTAAAACTCAAAATGAACTGAATCATTTGAAAATGCACGCTGGGCCAAAATAAGTAGGGGTGTAGATAGCATTGGAAGCCCAAATGATCCAAGGATTCAGAGTTTAATGAAACGTTGCATTTCATTAAACTGATGTGGATTCAACAAGCCACAAAGGCACGGTCAAGTGAATAAAAACGCAACACATCGTGAGTCAAATATTCAAACCCCAGCCACGTCAGCTTTGGCCTGAGAATGAACCAGACGCCGGAGTTAGGGCTCCGATCGTCTTCTCTGGCCAGCTCACCAGAGATCAGAGGTCAAATCCCAATAAAAATGCCAGAATCATATACCATTTGAAAGCTCTCAACACAAGGATCATGAATCCACCACTTAAACATCAAAAAGGTTCCTAAACAAGGAGAATCAAAAGCTTGAAATTCAAGATACACATTCTGAAACTTTATTTAATAGCCACCAAAACATATCAAACATGGCCTACTTCACGTATGGTTTCAGATGCATACCAACATGAGCCTATTTGGTGCCTAGAATTGAGGTTTCAAGTTAAGGAATCTTACCAAACGGAGAGATTCCGTTGACCCTTCTCACCTCAAGCAAGCTTCTGTTTGAACCTTCCAAATCCCTCATTGATCTTCACTGATGATAATTCCAAACAAAATTTGAAGCAACACCCCAGAAAATGCAAGATTCGATGAAGTGAAAATTTGAGGAAATTTGGAACGGAGGAGCTCTTTTCTCACGCAGCCAACTATCTCTGATCATTAGAGCAACTTTTTGAACTTATATATGATGGATTTAAACATTCCATGCATGCCCATAATGGCTCATTTGATAGATTTTCAAACTTTGACCAAAATGTTCATTTTGCACATACACACGGGTTTGCCCCTTTTCCATTCATGTTGGGTTAACAATTAGTCATATGTGGTGTGTAGGAATGAATGGAATAGTTTGTGGTCATTTAGAATGAGATTGTACCAAGTTTTTGTGCCATGACTTTTTAGGTGATTTTGAGAGAAAAATGGCACATAATGACTTAAACATGTTGGTCCAAATGTGGTAAACTTCTTTATGATCATGTATTGATGTGAAAAAGTTCAAAAATGAGATCAAAAGGTAACTTGCAATGTAAGATATTCAATCCATGACCGAAAGTCAAATTTTCACCTTAAAATGATCCCCATGATCACATAATGCATCAAACTCCATGAATTTTGAGTCCATTGTGAAGTTGAGACCCTTAGGCACAAGTTTCATGTTGGTCAAAATTGGATTTGAGGCCTTAAAGTTTATGAAAATGACCATTGAAACAAATGACCTAAAATGAAGTTTCCAAACATACCCTTGCCTTGTGAAGCCCATAACTTGAGATGTACACACGATAAAAAGGACTTCTAGGACTTTTTGGAAAGCTAAGATATGAGGAACAGCTTTCATGTTCACTTGAAATTAAGGAGAAACTTAATTCTAGGTCAAAAATGCCTTAGAAGTGAGTTGACTTTAAGTTGACCAAAAGTATCTTCATCTGAGAACCCTAACTTGTTGGTATCATAACTTGAGATGTACAAACTCAATGGATGAGTTCTAGTACTCAAAAGAAATCTAAGAACATGTACTACAAGTCTCATGTTTTCATGAAAAAGAGATTGAGCTTGCATCATAGGGTAAAGTGTACTTGAAGTTAGGCACCAAAGAAGGGGATTTTACACTGAAAACCTCTAAAACCCTAATTTAGTAACTTCTTGAACCCTTGATTCCTCTTGATTTGATTCTTAACATGACACCCCAAATGCTTTGAAATGACTTCCCATGGTTTTTGTGTCTTATAACCAAGTTTTGAACCCTCTCAAGTCCACAGTTGACTTTGGGTTGACCAGACAAAACCCTAGCTCTATGTCCTCTGACTGAGCCCTTTGTAGATGAATTCAATGGCTAGACAAGCTCCAAATTAAACTTCTAAGTTACTAAGTGAGCTTCTAAACCATGTCTCAACCAAAATAATACCTCATGAACCCTTGATGATCCTCTGATGATCCCCAAGATAGGAGATCACATCCACACACCAATCTCTCTTTTCAAAGAGCTTTGAACCTTCCATGGTGGTGATAAACACTTGATGGCTTGCACAAATACCTCTGCTTGATCTTGAAGCCAATAAGACCCTCCTCTTGAATGGCAAACACAACACCTCTTGATCCCCTAATTAGAATAATGCTATGCAAATGCAAATGCTAAAATGAAATGAAACATAAGCCAAGTACAAGAAAAAGTTGGTCAAATTTTGGGGTGCAACAGTTGCCCCTATTCAAACGACTTGGACCTGAAGGGATGAGAAGCGAACGACTTTCAAACTTTCAAGGTAACAGAAGGTTGAATACAAAAGAACCCAGAAATTTGCCAACCGCAGAATAAAACTGTAGAAAGGTCCACCAAAGTGAAAATAGAATCGCTGAAGAAACTGTAACTGATAACCGCAAGGACAATGAGCTAACTCATCACCAATTAGGAAGCATCGACACGCAGTCAGGAAGAACATCTGACCTCGCCTTCAGGCATCTATTTAAATAAACAGGCATTGAACCCGAAGGCCAGCTCAACACGCAGTTGAGAAAAACATCTGACCTCGCTGTCAGGCATCTGTTAAACAAACAAGCATCGAACCTGAAAGCCGGTTCAACACGCAGTTGAGAAGAACATCTAACTTCGCTGTCAGGCATCTGTTAAACAAACAGGCATCAAACCTAAAGGCCAGCTTAACACGAAGTTGAGAAGAACATCTGACCTCGCCATCAGGCATCTATTAAAGAAATAAGCATCGAACCCGAAGGCCGGCTCAACACACAGTTGAGAATAACATTTGACCTTGCCTTCAGGCATCTGTTAAACAAACAGGCATCGAACCTGAAGGCCGAGTCAACACGAAGTTGAGAAGAACATCTGACCTCGCCGTCAGGCATCTGTTAAACAAACAGGCATCAAACTCGAAGGTCAGCTCAACACGCAGTTGAGAAGAACATCTGACCTTGCCGTCAGGCATCGAACCCGAAGGCCGGCTCAACACGAAGTTGAGAAGAACATCTGACCTCGTTGTCAGACATCTGTTAAATAAACAGGCATCGAACCCGAAGGCCGGCTCAACACGCAGTTGAGAAGAGAATCCGTCGATTCACAATCTGGGAGAAGAAAAATCCACTGGGGAAATAATGAACTCAACCATGTAGACTCTGTTGGGGAGCATAATAAGATAAACACATCTATCAAAGATCTTGCTGGAGGTCTAGATACCACACATGCTCAAGAAAAACACCAATATTAGTCGGGGTCTGGATACTGCACGAGCTCAAGAAAAACACCAATATTAGTCGGGATCTGGATACCGCACGGGCTCAAGAAATACTGTTGGCTATTGGAGATAGAGGTAACAACCTGGATTATGTTTCAAATGCACATGTTTGAATATGGCGTAATGCTCCATAAAAAATGGAAATGTTACGTGTTTGGGAGGATGTTATGCATAATGCAAATGCAAAGGAACCACTCCAGCAAAATAAATGTTGGAGAGAAGGAGCCAACTCCGCTGGGGATGACTGGGTGCCAGGTACGGTTGGACTTTCGCTGGGAAGAACAAGCCCTAGATGGCTTCTCACAAAAGGAATTTCTTGGATGAAATAGTTATACTGAGAACAAAATCCACTCCGCTGGGGATCAAATCAAACTCTGCTGAGGAAAATAGCCTTGGATGGCCTACCATAATATAACTCTTTTGGGGAACAAAACGACTTGGATGGGGAAAACAAATCCACTGTGCTGGGGAAATCAACCCTGGATGACCTTTCAGAATACGACTCTGCCGGGGAGTAAAGTAAACTGCAGGGAATTACTCCACTCTGCTGGGGGATTTGAACCCACTCCGCTAGGGATAATGAATAAGATTTACTAGGAAGATATCCCAAACTCTCTCTGCTAAGGATGGAGAAAAACAATCTCTGGGTCAATCCCATTCTGCGGGGAAGAAAACTACTTCAGTGACTTTGCTGGGGATCTGCAGGGGATGAAAAATTAATTGGGGAAATATCCCGAAGGAAACTCACTCTGACGAATACCAATGACCAACTGGATTCTGCTACGGACAACAACTCCGCTAGGGATCACCCAATGAGGGAATCAACATCTACCTCTTCTTAGGGAAATGAGCAACAAACTCAACAATATCTACTTCCACTTGGGAATGAGCCAATGACCTAGGCTCTGAGGGGAAAAGAGTCTAAGATTTAGACTCTGTGGGGAAACAAAACTCTGAACTCGCTCCACTATTGGGGATAATCCCAAATCTACCTGTCAACGCGGTAGGTGCACTCCACCACCGGGAACCTTAGCTTCGACCCTCTAGAAATAACCTTGATGTCAACTTGATAGGGGATAAGATGTATGCACTTGAACTGTTGAAAGTAGGTGTACACGCCACACCTGCTAGGGAAAGCTCTACTCTGCCGGAGATATCAATCTCGACCTGTTGAGGATATCCTTAATCATATGTAATCCCAACCTGCTGGGGAGAAACTAGTCATAATCTACTGGGGAGAAACTAGTCATAATCTGCCGGGGAGAAACTAGTCTCAGCCTGTTGAAAGCAACCTTTGATCTCATGCATAAACCCAACCTGCTGGGGAGGCACCAGTCTCAGACCGTAAATATTCCTCTGATGCGTCCGCAAGTGCACGGAAATATCGAAGTAATATAAAAGATTGTCGAACCCACAGAGACCAATGTCAATCTACCATTATCTATTATTACGGTGTAAAGCTAAGGCTATTGGAATTAGGAAAGTTGAATGCGAATGAAATTAAATGCAAAAGAAATAAAGATAATTGGTTTAAAGAAAAATGCGGTAAAAGGATATCGGTATGCAAGGACTTAGTTATCGGGGATTCGACAGGTCACCGGTGCTTTTTACTTTTTGTAAACATTGTTCAGAAGAAAATGACGGTTTAAAGACCTTTGTCTCACGATGGTTGTTGACGCTAGTCGCAACTCTAAGGCGGAACGTATGTTGTCGCTATCCCGTTCGGGGTTTAAATTACTTTTTGAAAACTATTAAGTTCTAATCCCTTTTAAAGCGCTGTCGCTGTTTTTAAAACGAATGCCTAGTTTTTACTATCTGGTCCTAGCCGCAGCTGTCGCTTGTTGGTTCGTACCTTTATGAATTTCCCACTGTCGTGGCAAAACTACTTTTAAATAAGTTCTCGCTGTCGCGACGATCGTTTATTTAGAAATTAAGATTAAAAACTACGGCCAGAAAGGTTGTTTGTAGAAAGGTAAGGTGCATTGGGTATTATCGAATCTCGTCCTACTAATTCGGTTACATACCGATAAAACTAATTTAGCTAGACATAATAATTAATGCAAACAGAAATAAACATAAACAGCAAAATGATATAACATGCATAATGAAGGAAATAAAACAATAATGCAATTAATAAGAACCTGGAAAGTAGTACTGATATTGAAGAGTAGTCCCCCACAATGTCGGCAGGATTCTACTTTGGCAAAATAAAATTGCAGAAAGAAATATAAAGCTCTGAACTAAAGGGAAAATAGAAAGGAAATAAAAACAATAAAATTGGGAAAAATGGCTTCAATGGGAATTTTGGCAGCACTTCGATATGTCGAAGGCTCCCTCTAAACTCTGAATCTAAGGCCTATTTATAGGAGATAATTCATTCTTCAACTTCCAGAGATCATGGGTGAGTTAAGGAGGGAGTAGGGGTAACTTCCAGTAGTGGGCAGTGAGTGGAGAAAGTGTAGGAAGAAATCTTAGAGAGAGTGATCGTGGCAAAAAAACTGATTTGAACGTTAAATGATATTTCGTCTGCGTGACGCTCGTAATGGAACGTGACGCTCGTCATACGCATGACGGTCGTAATGGACCTGTGACGACCGTCATATCAGCAAAATCCATTTTTTCTGTTTTTCTTCTCTCTTTTCCTTCCATTTCTTCTTCTTTTCTTTCTTTAATCCAAATTCTCCCCAATCTGCAAAACGAAGTAAATTAATCATATAATAGAACATAAATCAAGATAAATTAATAATAGTCACAAATAAATACATGTAAATCAAGTCAAATAAACGATATGATTTCGTGTTATCAAACACCCCCACACTTAAACCATTGCTTGTCCTCAAGCAATCAGCCAACACGTTAAAAAGAAATAAATATAATTTGAAACAAAGACACAGTGAGACTCTAATCATACGTGGCTGCTAGGCTAATGTTAGATCGATATGTACTAAACATCAATACCAAGGATACCGTAATGACACAATTTCAAAAACTCCCTACTTATGCAAACTAATCGGAATCATGCCATTATAACTCAACCTATATCTCATGCTCTCTTTCACCCCATTTCATTATAGTGCAATCACATTAAGCCTGTTATCCATACACATTCATGGCAAGTAAACCTGTTAGTGACTATGATCTCGATGCTATTTCATTTTTTTCTCTGAAAATATGCTTAAGCATCAATTGAACTTAAAGAGTTTGTACCGTTAGGCTAAGTGCTCGGGTGAGGAGCACCTAACTTAGAAGGAACATGTCTTTTTCTTCATAAATTTTTTTTTCCTTTATTTCTCATTTTACACTAGAGATCATACACTTATTTGCATCGGTTTCTTACTTAGTGTGTTTAGGATGGTGTTGACTGCTTAAATAAACTACTTAGGGATTACTACAAGAACCTGGAGCTTTAAGGTTTCGGCATAATGGGTACTCAAATTGATTTTGCATATTTAGGGGGTTAAGGGTGTCAGGACGGTATCAATTTTATCAAAACTTTCCCACGTTTTCTAACATAGCCTGGACAGCCTATATACTTTCAGAGAACCATGTCATGAGTCAAAGCAAAATTTTGTTGGAGGTTAGAATTTTAAAATTTTGAAATTTTGGGGAAATTGAATAACAAGCGAAAACCACGCATAAAGACTCGACAACACATGCAAAGATTTTGACATAATGTTAAAAATAGATAAAATTCCTAAAAGCATGAAATAAAATGTAAAACAATAGAGTTCTTCCCCCACACTTAAACCAAACATTGTCCTCAATGTTTTAGTAAAAGGTGGAAAAGGAAAGATAGAACATGTATGAATGCTACTGCTCTTGCTATCCTTATCTTTGTTGATCACTTCTACTTCGGCGGCGGACATTTTGAGATACCTTTGTTTGTGTAATTCTCGAACCAGCTCATCATGTTGCTTGCATCAAGAGGAAGTACTCATCATCAGTGTTCCCACCAGCAACGACACTCGTAGGAATGTCCGTGGGCATAGCTCATCTTCTCAGATCGTCATCTAGAGAGTTTTCGCTTAGATATAGCTAAAGAGTAACAAGCGATACATTTCTTTATTTTCTGCAAATTTAAACAAACAAATTAAAATAAAGACCTTGTGGGTTGCCTCCCACACATCGCTTTGTTTAACGTCGATAGCTCGACGGCCAAGGAGTGCAAGTACTCATGGTGGCTCTTTCGAGAATGGTTCATCGCTCGAACATTGAATGGCCTTCGGTTTCCATGGCCACTTATCAAGCCATTTCTCATATCCCTCACCTTTTCTTTTCTTTCTTCTATAGGGTGGTTCATTATTTTGAACTTGTGGTGGTGGTTCTGGATCTATCCTAAGTATTAGTTTTTCAAATTTGGGCTTAGCTATTTCATCCACCACCTCAAAATTTAATCTTACCCTTTTAACAGTTATGATGACCCTAGTTTCATGGTCCTTAAATTTTCTTTTGTTATGAAGGACCTTAGACAAAGGTGCATTAGTGTGGATATTTTCCAATACCTCCACATATGTTTTGGATTTGGAGTTTACCTTAGCTTCCACAGCCCTTTGTGAGAATGAAATAGGTGGGGTATAGGGAGGAGGGGCAACAATAGGTGCTCCCTTCTCTACCTCTTCGACAACCTCTCTTTCGGGTGGTGTCGATGGATTTTTCTCAATAATTATGCTTGTCTCACCAAAACTCTCCTCAGACTCATCATCACTCTCCCTAGGATCTTCTATTTGTTCTTCATTACTAGTGGTTACAACATTCACATGGCTCTCAAGGAAGGGTCCTAGAGATGTTTGTGTAAGAAAAGAGGTTTGAGTCTCCAAAGCCTTGCTGTGAGTCGCGAGGGAATCGACTATAATGCTCATCTGCTTAAGGTCTTCATCAATTTGGAGATGTTGTTTTCTAAAATCTTCATTTTGGAGAGTTTGTGTCTCCACAAAGTGCTCCATCATAAATTCTATCCTAGAATGAGTAAATGTCTCTTCGAATTCTTCTAGTAATAGTTCAAGGTTGGATGTATTGATATCTTGCGTTTCCTCAAAACATTGGGAGTCGTCATCGTAGAGGGAATTTGGGTGAGAATACGTCGTATTGAAATCTTCTAATAATATTTTGAGGTCCAATTTAAACGGATCTTGTGGTTCCTCGAAATATTAGGGGTGGTAGTTATAAGAGAAATATGGGTTATACATAATGATTTAGATAAGAGTTCCTTAGTCTGTACTATGCAACAACGGAATCACAATATTGACTGTTGGTCCCCGGCAACGGCGCCAAAAACTTGATGTGTCCGCAAGTGCACGGAAATATCGAAGTAATATAAAAGATTTTCGAACCTACAGAGACCAATGTCAATCTACCGTTATCTATTATTACGGCGTAACGCTAAGTCTATTGGAATTAGGAAAGTTGAATGTGAATGAAATTAAATGCAAAAGAAATAAAGATAATTGGTTTAAAAAAAAATGCGGTAAAAGGATATCGGTATGCAAGGACTTAGTTATCGGGGATTCGACAGGTCACCGGTGCTTTTTACTTTTTGCAAACATTGTTCAGAAGAAAATGATGGTTTAAAGACCTTTGTCTCACGATGGTTGTTGACGCTAGTCGCAACTCTAAGGCAGAACGTATGTTGTCGCTATCCCGTTCGGGGTTTAAATTACTTTTTGAAAACTATTAAGTTCTAATCCCTTTTAAAGCGCTGTCGATGTTTTTAAAACGAATGCCTAATTTTTACTATCTGGTCCTAGCCGCAGCTGTCGCTTGTTGGTTCGTACCTTTATGAATTTCCCACTGTCGTGGCAAAACTACTTTTAAATAAGTTCTCGCTATCGCGACGAACATTTATTTAGAAATTAAGATTAAAAACTACGGCCAAAAAGGTTGTTTGTAGAAAGGTAAGGTGCACTGGGTATTATCGAATCTCGTCCTACTAATTCGGTTACATACCGATAAAACTAATTTAGCTAGACATAATAATTAATGCAAACAGAAATAAACATAAACAGCAAAATGATATAACATGCATAATGAAGGAAATAAAACAATAATGCAATTAATAAGAACCTGGAAAGTAGTACTGATATTGAAGAGTAGTCCCCCACAATGTCGGCAGGATTCTACTTTGGCAAAATAAAATTGCAGAAAGAAATACAAAGCTCTGAACTAAAGGGAAAACAGAAAGGAAATAAAAACAATAAAATTGGGAAAAATGGCTTCAATGGGAATTTTGGCAGCACTTCGATACGTCGAAGGCTCCCTCTAAACTCTGAATCTAAGGCCTATTTATAGGAGATAATTCATTCTTCAACTTCCAGAGATCATGGGTGAGTTATGGAGGGAGTGGGGGTAACTTTCAGTAGTGGGCAGTGAGTGGAGAAAGTGTAGGAAGAAATCTTAGAGAGAGTGATCGTGGCAAAAAAAACTGATTTGAATGTTAAATGATATTTCATCTGCGTGATGCTCGTAATGGAACGTGACGGTCGTAATGGACCTGTGACGACCGTCATATTAGCAAAATCCATTTTTTTGTTTTTCTTCTCTCTTTTCCTTCCATTTCTTCTTCTTTTCTTTCTTTAATCCAAATTCTCCCCAATCTGCAAAACGAAGTAAATTAATCATATAATAGAACATAAATCAAGATAAATTAATAATAGTCATAAATAAATACATGTAAATCAAGCCAAATAAACGATATGATTTCGCGTTATCATCCTCTTGTGGGGAAAAAGACAAGGTGTCCTTACAAGGGATACACCTCTGGAATAGTCTCGGAAAATAGAGCCCTGCAACAAATACAAACAAAATATCCTGTATACAACAAGAGCTATCTTGGTTATTGTCCACGACATCGTTCAAGCAAATCAAAGTTTTAATGATTATTAGCAAATCCCCCAAGTTTATGTATGCAAAATTTTATCAAAATTATCAGGCGTCTTTTACAAACAAAATAGTAAAAGCTAAAACAAGCACAAAAGCTTTCTGAATAACATGTACTTCATTGAGAAATGGCCTATAAATAGGCAAATTTACAACAGATGCAACTCTTGAAAAGAGAAAGTTGCGCGAATAGTACAAAAATGCAAGAAATTATACAAATTGTCGGCAATATGGTACAGACAACCACCATGTGTCGATTCGACTATGACTCGCATGACTTTGATGCTTCTCCTGATGATTCATCTTCCGAAGAGACTGACTTGATTGATTGACCCTCAGGTCCTCCCAGAATCCATTGTGCTCGTATCACACGCATACTAAAGTCATTTGCTTTTCAAATCCCTAACTTTTTCCTGAACCGCCCTTGCGGGTTTTCGATTCACCGGGATACCCATTTTTTTCAAAGTCGCCTTTTCAGGTTTTCAACTTTGCGGGTTTACATTTTTCTTTTTTTTATCCCTAATTTTTGCCCGAACCCAATCTTTTTATGGTTCACCTGGATGCCCCATTTTTGCCTGGATTTTCTTTTTCTTTCCAGCAGGTCTGTTTTAAGCAAAGTATTTTTTAACTGCGTCTGCGTTCACAGGGGATGTGAAATCCTCGCCATCCATGGTTGACAATAGTAAGGCTCCTCCTGGGAAGACTTTCCTTACCACGTATAGACCTTCGTAGTTGGGAGTCCATTTGCCCCTGTGATCTGTCTGTGGAGGGAGAATCCGCTTTAACACTAAGTCACCTGCCTGAAAGCTCCGTGGGCGCACATTCTGATCAAAAGCTTTCTTCGTCCTGCTTTGATACAGATGGCCATATGCAATGGATGCCAACCTCTTCTCGTCCATCAAGCTGAGTTGATTCAATCTGTTCCTCACCCATTCTGCCTCATCCAGTTTGACATCAACCTGAACCCTCAAGGAAGGAATCTCGACTTCCAATGGTAGGACAACTTCCATACCATACACCAGCGAGAAGGGAGTTGCCCTAGTTGAAGTATGTATCGAGGTACAGTATTCGTGTAATGCAAAGGGCAATATCTCGTGCCAATCTTTATAGGTCACAACCATCTTCTGCACAATCTTCTTGATGTTCTTGTTGGCTGCCTCAACAACGCCATTCATCTTCGGACGACACGGAGAAGAATTGTGATGTTAAATCTTGAAAGTCTGGCATAGTTCCTTCATCATCTTGTTATTCAAATTTGAACCATTATCAGTAATGATTCGTTTGGGCACTCCGTAATGACAGATGATGTCCTTTTTGATGAATCGAGCCACGACCTGTCTGGTGACGTTGGCAAAAGAAGCTACTTCAACCCACTTAGTGAAATAGTCAATTGCCACTAAGATGAAGCGATGTCCATTGGATGCGGTCAGTTCAATATTACCGATCATATCAATGCCCCACGTGGAAAAGGGCCAGGGAGACGCCATGACATTCAGAGGACTTGGCGGTACATGAATTTTATCAGCATAAATCTGGAATTTATGGCATTTCTTGGTGTATTTGAAACAATTTGACTCAATAGTCAACCAATAGTAGCATACCTTCAACAGTTTCCGAGACATTGCATGTCAGCCTGCATACGTATCAAAAGCACCCTCGTGGACTTCCTCCATAAGCAAGCCTGCTTCTGTTTCATCCACGCATCTCAATAGAACCATATCAAAGTTCCTTCGGTAGAGTACATCATCCTTGTTCAGGTAGAAGTTTCCATAAAATCTTCTCAAGGTCTTCTTATCCCGGCTCGATGCCCCAGGCGGATATTCCTGATTCTTAAGAAAGTTCCAGATATCGTAATACCATGGCTTCCCATCTGAAGCTTCCTCTATTGTAAATACGAACGCTGGCCTATCGAGGCGGGAGATGACGATTCTCGGAGCGTCGTTCCAATAATTCACCTTATACATTAAGGATAATGTAGCCAAGGCATCTGCCATCTGATTCTCCTCTCTTGGTACGTGATGAAACTCTACCATGTCGAAGAAAGGTAACAACCTCCTTGCATAGTTCATGTAGGGAATCAAGTTAGGCTGATGAGTCTCCCATTCTCCTTTGATCTGATTGACTACCAAAGCTGAATCACCATAAATATCAAGGTTCTTAATTCTCAAATAAATCGCTTCTTCGATACCCATGATACATGCTTCATACTCAACTTCATTATTGGTGCAGGGAAATGTTAACCTGGTAGTAAATGGTATGTGCGAACCATGGGGAGTGGCAATGATTGCCCCAATTCCACTGCCGTAGAAGTTAACAGCACCGTCAAAGATCATTTGCCACTAGGAGCCTATCTCAGGACCTTCATCCGGTAACGGCTCATCGCAATATTTCATTTTCAAGAACATGATATCGTCATCAAGAAATTCAAACTTCATCGGCTGATAATCATCGATTGGTTGCTCTGTGAGATATTCTGACAGCACACTCCCCTTGATAGCCTTTTGGGAAACGTATTGAATGTCGTATTTTATTAAAACCATCTGCCATCTAGCAATCCTTCCCGAAAGCGCTTGCTTTTCGAACACATACTTAATCAGATCCATCTTCAAAATCAGCACGGTTGTGTGATTCAGCATATATTACCTTAGGCGTTTGGCGACCCAAGCAAGTGCACATCACGTCTTTTCTAACATTGAGTATCTGGATTCATAATCTGTGAACTTCTTACTCAAATAATAGATGGCATGTTCTTTTCTTCCTGTCTCGTCGTGTTGACTGAGAACACAACCCATGGAGTTCTCAAGAACCGTCAAGTACATTATCAATGGTCTTCCTGCCACTGGGGGCATCAGTATCAGAGGCTCCTGCAAATATTCCTTTATTTTTTCAAATGCCCTTTGGCAATTTTCATTCCAGACCACCGCCTGATCTTTCTTTAACAGCTTGAACAACAGTTCACAAGTGGATGTAAGGTGAGATATGAACCTTGCAATGTAGTTTAATCTACCTAGAAAACCACGAACCTCTTTCTCTATTTTCGGCGTTGGCATCTCTTGTATAGTTTTTATTTTTGCATGATCGACCTCGATTCCTTTTTTACTGACTATAAACCCCAATAGCTTTCCTGACCATATACCAAAAGTTCACTTCCCCTTCCTCAACCACTGCTTTACCCTTCCCCTCATCATTCTTATTAGTACTGGATTCAGGTGGTGAGAAAACCCTCCCATTTCTAGTAATTCCACCTGCTCCGACTATATTTTAAATTGAAGAACTACCATACGACGACCCTGTCAATTCCTACTTTTATCCATTATAAAACACTTCCGCCCTATAATTTCATGGGATAGCCTTAGTGCTCTCGTATGGTACAGGTCCAGGTGTTGCAACGATAACCAGCGTTGGCCTTGCGGGTGCTGAAATATTAATTGTCCGGTAGGGAATTGAAATCGTAGCGACTTCATTTCCATCATTACTGATTCTATCATCCACAACTCTGTCAAACTGCAGGCAACCTTCATTAATCAACTTTTGAATATCATTCTTCGAGAAAATACAACCCTCAGGCTACAAAGCACACTCTGAACATTCCACGGAAAACCCTGGAAACACACCTCCCTTTAATAACTTATCCTTCACAAAGCTTAAAGGGGTTTTCATCTCCTCAACATCCATGATCAAATTTAACCTCTCCCCCTCTATCGCAACATTAGTCCTGGCAACACGATGATTCGGAATTGGATTTTGATTTACATTTGGGCCTTCATTAGTGAAGTTGATCACCTTCGAATCAAGCAAATTCTAGACTTTGTGCTTGAATGCTTTACAATTGTCAATATGATGGCCCATAGCTCCTTAGTGGAACTCGTACCTTGCATTTGCATCGTAACCCGTAGGAAGCGCACCAGTGAGACGTGCCAAGATTCTTTTCTGAATAAGTTGTAATTGGAGAAAATGCTGTAATAATTGAGACTAAGGCATTGGTGGTGTCTCAAACTGTCTGATAGCCATTCTTCCTCTGTCCTAGTAACGAAGAGGCGCGTTAACTTGTTGTTGTGGTGCAGACGGGATGGCTACAATAGCAACTTGTTGGTGATAATAAGGTTGCGTTCGACCTTTACCTCTGAATGAAGATATTGAACTGGCATCTCCTTCTCTTTTCTTTGGATTTCCATTATACGACTTTTTCATTCCTCCGAATGAGGATCCTGCTCCACTTTGTATCTTCCCTGTCTTGATACCATTTTCTACCCTCTCCCATGCCATAACCAAATTTGAGAAACTCCCTAACATACAACCAACTAATTTTTCATAGTATGTCCCTGACAATGTAGCCATGAACATATCCACCAGCTCTCACTCCTTCATTGCTTCTTTGTGATAGATTCTGTAGCTGCACCCTATTTACTTCCAAGTCACTGTTATACTGATAGTGGCGAACAAAAGATTCCCCTAACTCCCTCCAGCTTCTTATGTGGGTCCTCTCTAACCCTATATACCATTCTAGAGATGGCCCTAATAAACTGCCCTGAAAAAGTGCATCAGTAAGTTTTCATCATCGGAATACGCAAATATATTTCTGAAATACGCCCGGAGATGTACTATAGGACAAGTCGTCCATTTGTACTTGTCGAAGTCTGGTACCTTGAACTTAGGGGGAATTCTGACCCCTGGTACAAGTTCCAAATCTGACATGTCGAGTCCTAAAGAATTTTGGTTCTCGTAGGCTTTCATTTTCTCCTCAGTTAACTTGAATCTTTTATCAGCTTCTGAGGGAAGACGAACATCCATGTCCCTCATTGAAAATACGCCGTCTTAATTATCTTCTTCCCACTAGAGACCAGCAACCCCATATGCAATGCACATACTACCTCCAGCACCTCCTATATGAACTCCACCATGAGGACCTCCGCCCGAGGGTTAACAAATGTGGGAATACCATTGCCTTGAGGAATACTACCATCAACAGGAGGAGGAATAACAGCAGCCCCTCCATGTAAAATATTGTTTCCATCAACTTGTGGTATCAATGGCTGAACCAAACTTCTCAACTATTTCTGCCCATTGGCCATGTTCTGCATCATTTCCATAAACTGCGTCATTCGGTTTCTGACTTTCTGGAGCTCGTTTTGAACTTGGTCCATAACTCTTTGTTGATTTCTCCGTGTAGAATATATGTGAAAACCCGATTCCGCAATTCTATCAACTGATATAGAAAACCAAGCAGAGATAAGGATGAAGTCTCCAAGAACACCTACTATGCAAATGAAAATGATAATGCAAAATGCAAACATGTAAATGTGTTTCAGGGAGATCTCCCCCTTGATTCTAGTTTCACAGATAATAATAGAATAATAGAGATAAATAGAAGGATCAAAAGCCTCGCTCATAAATAAAATGAGAACCAAAATTCATTGTACACAAACCGCCAATAAGAAATACAACTGAATACAAGTCTGTGACTCCATCCAACAAGCCTGGTGATGGTCAAAATACAAGAAAGGAAAGACTAATGAGATACAACATCACTAAAGGCAGCTTTCTTCAACCATTGTAGTCTTTATACCACATTTGGGTTGCTTCGAGTAGCTTTTTTGTGTCTGGATGCTCCAGTCTCGCAATCAGTTCCTGGATGAGGGAATCTCTTCTACAAATGACATCCTTCAAACCTTGAATATATTCCTCCCAAGCATTCTCACCGAAGACGTCTTCAAGCTTTGGTTTCTTTAATTCAGCTCTCACCTTGAGTTCTTCCAACACTGACAAAGCATCTCGTATCCTTTGTTCACTTGTACATCTACGAGATGCCTATGCTGAAACCTCTATCTCTTTAGCTCTGAGTTGTGTCTTCCATTTATCAATCTGCTTGTGAAGTTCATCCTCTCTATCTTTGTTGGCGGTTACTGTAGCGTTCCACTGACCATTGAACTTGGATATTTCCAGATAGGCTCTATCTAATTCTTACTTTTTATTCTTTAGGACGCTATTAGTACTTTTTAAATCTTGACCAACTCGTTCTCTCATCTTGATCTCTTCAGCTAGCTCCTTCTCTACTTTAGCCAAGGCTTCTGTCTTCACTTTAGCTAAGTAGACAGCTTTGTTCTTATCATGCTTCAACTGGCTGATTTCCTTTCTCAGTTTTTCGCTTTCTTTACGCAACTCTTCTTTCTCTGCCCAAAGCTTATTATATTTCAGGATATCAACTAGTGTAGGCTCTTCAACTATCAAAGGGTACAAGGGTTCTTCAGCAGGAAAAGGCAACAATATTTTCTCAACCCTCTTGTGAATCCAATCCAAATAAGGGTCATAAGCTCTACAGTCACTCTTTCCTAAAGGAATCTTCCCATTCTTGTGAACTTTTCCCCATGCTTCAAATTTTTGGCTAGAACGTCAGAGTCAACTACACTCGTATAGTATAGAGATTCATGTACTTCGTCATCCTTCGGGGGTCCTCTCAAAGCATACCCAAATTTCCTGACAGCGAGAGAAGGGTTGTAATTGATTCCCCATTTTCTCCCCATCAGAGGTACATTGGGAAAGTTACCACAACTGAAGACAATCTCTATACCAAGAAGATCTCGATTAAACTAAACAATGTCTTTGGCTGTTAAACCCATGAGTCTTTGAGACCATTCAGATGTATTCCTTAAGTCAAAGAAAGCTCTGGTACGAGGAAGGTGGTCTATGAACCACTTATGGAAGAGCGGAGTACAACAAGAAACAACTTTTCCTCTTCTATTTTCGTTCTTATAGTATATTGAGTGGTATAAGTCTCTTAAGAGAGTAGGTACAGGAGTTTTGGAGGCGTAGATACTGAAAGCGTCCATGTCAATTAAGTCTGATATGTTGGGAAACAACACAATGCCATAGATGCATAGAGCTAAAATAACACTAAAAACCACCCAACAACCCTCTTTGGCGTACTTCTGGGCTTTGTCCACCAAGAAAGATAAAGTGAAGTTGGAGACGCCATTTCTGGTAACCACATTGTCAACCAACTCAGATGCGCTCAAATAAAGAGAGGCAGCAAGCTTCTCAAGATCAGGCTCCTCCTCTGAATGAAAGAAAGGTACTTCATCTAGGACTGGAACTCCCAAAATAAAAGCGAACTCCTCCAAAGTAGGAACCAACACATAGTCTAGAAAAGTGAAGCAGCACAGTGAAGGGTCATAAAACTGTAGCAAAGTGATGATAGCTCTCTGCTCATAACTAGTGACTTTACGGATAAGGTTCAAAATCCTCTCATAGTCCCTTCTGAATACCTTAAGATTTCCAGGATCAGCCATAATAATTAAACCAAATAAAGACCCCAACTCTAGTAACGGAAACTTGTATAATGTGGCCTTCTTCATCTCTATTTCCATTTTCAAAGAAAACCAGGACCAAAATCTAAGGAGAGATAAGAAACCTGAAAACATATACACATGCAATGTTAAAATGCAGGATGACTATGCAAATGCAGACAAAGGGATCAAGATGTCCAATGTTGTTATATTGTTGACTGAATATGACTAAAGCTTCGCTTCAATAAGAAAAACCAGAAATCCAGAATACCAAGGTGACAGAAAACCACTGTGTCCAAGGTCAAAGGTCCTCTATGACAAGAAAACCTGAAAACCGGATTGGTTGGAGGTCAAAGTTTCCTGCAAAACCCATCCCTATCACAGGTAGGTTTTAGTCTTGAAAGGTATGACATCCTATGCAGGTCGTTAGTATCACGAACTCTCAGGTCGAGAAACGATGATACGTTCACCATTTCTGGTTTTGCATCATGGTCAACCAAGGAGGTCTCAACTGAATTCCCAATGAACGGTCTCCAGAGTCGTTAGCTTTCTAATTCAACACCCCTTCAACTGCCCTAAATGTGCAGGATAGGATGTCTCCAAAGAAAACCTTGTCTGGACGCGAATTTCGTGCGAACTCTTGCGTGACTAAATGCCACACAAGTCCACACTAATCCTAGGTGTATACTCAAGCCTGGGGTATTGGGCTTATCTCTCATGGAACAACCCACCTAACAACACAATAGCAGTATATGATAACATGCAGAAAGTAAAATTCAAATGCAACGATATACAACAATATACAAAATACAACATACATATGTGTTGCTACTCGAAAAATACGCGCAACGACGGGGAAGGCGAAAAGGAAAAGGACAGAAGAGTCGCCACCTAATTTTATTTATCCCATGAGGGGAAAGGAAAATATCGAGAAAACCTCAAAAAAAGAACGGATAAGATGGTCTCGCGACCAAGAACGGGTTCGAAAGCCGGTTATGCGAGGGGAAGGTATTAGCACCCCTCGCATCCATTGTACTCGATGGGAACCATTTGTTTGTCGAATGTGTAAATTTATTTGCTTAAATATTATATTATAAAAGTGTTCCACGGGACAGTGAAAAAGGGTTTAGAAACGGGGAAAGGACGTAACAGGGAAGAAGAGAGAAAGGACGGACTCGGTAGGACTTCGCGGTCCTAGGCCTACGTATTCTCGATAGACATGAGAAAATCAGAGTCGACGTAGTTCGGGGAACTACAGATATAAGGGGGAATGTGCTCGACAAGGATTGTGGCCCTCGTGCCTACGTATCTTTACTTGAAAAAGTAAAGAATCAGAGCAGTCGTAGTTCGGCCTACGATTTGTTGATGTTTTTTATGGATGATGCTATCGTACGCATTCTAGCAGTTAGGTGTATTGCTGCTCGCTCGTTGGAGACCTAGGCATTACCTGCTTGCGGTAGAACGGACGTATCATATCCTTTTCGAAAGATAAGTTTTCGCCATGCGAGGCAAGATGTCACATTTGATTTGTTGAATTATTTTTTAGGGGCGAGATAGGTCCTCGGATGGTAACCCCTACGGGTAGTACCCAATTCTTTATCTCAAAGTTTTTGTTATGAAAGGGTGTGGCGAACATAGCGTCTTCGTATTGAAAGACGAGTATCAAAACCACACACACTACAATGAGCGTCTCGACACTCGGAGAGGAAGAAGTCTACACTTAATCCTTTCTCTTTAGTTCAATACAAAGAGAACTTCATTCTCTTATTAAAGTGTTTTTTGGTTTTGAATGGTAAGTGCTTTTGCGACAAAGAACCCTACGGTAAACGTCAGCACTCGGGATAGGAGAAGGCCTACGCCTAACCACTCCACGACCATTAAAATTTTTGTTATGAAAAGAGTTTGAAAATGCACTCGGTGCGGGACCGAGGTTTTAGGTGTGAAAGGTTGCGAAAGGAAATTGTAGAGGGAGATAGGTGGTGGATTGTCATACCCCAAATTTGTCCTACCCTGTATATAACTTGCATTTGTATATCCATTCATCCACTATTATCCAGAAAATCAAAAGGATATGTTACGTCCGTTCTACCGCAAACAGGTACGCATAAGTCTCCAAACGAGCGAGCAGCAAAACACCTAAACTGCTAGAGCGCGTACGATAACATCATCCACAAAACACACTGGTTATCCGCACCGTAGGCCGAACTACGGCTGCTCTGATTCTTTACTTTTTTCAAGTAAAGATACGTAGGCACAAGGGCCACAATCCTTGCCGAGCACACTTTCCCCCCTATATCTGTAGTTTCCCGAACTACGTCGACTCTGACTTTCTCACATCTATTGGGAATACGTAGGCATAGGACTGCGAAGTCCTACCGAGTCTGTTCTTTCTCTCTTCTTCCCCGTTACCTCTCTTTCTTGTTTCTAACCCTTCTTTTACCCAGTGAAACACACTTCTTATAGCATAATGTTTAAGCAAATAAATTCACACATCGACAAACAAAAGGTTCCCATCGAGTACGATGGATGCGAGGGGTGCTAATACCTTCCCCTCGCATAACCGGCTTCCGAACCCGTTCTTGGTTGCGAGACCATCTTATCCATTTCTTTCTTAAGGTTTTCTCGATATTTTCCTTTCCCCTCATGGGATAAATAAAGTTCGGTGGCGACTCTTCTGTCCTTTCTTTTCGCCTCCCCGTCGTTGCGCGATGCATTTTTCGAGTAGCGACAGCTGGCGACTCTGCTGGGGACACCTAGCGAGCCAGGCCTATTTTGTTTGTCGTGTTTATGATTTTATTTGCTTTATTTGTTTATGCTTTGATTCTCTAACCTGTTGGGTTTATTGGATGGTTTGTGAGATAAAGCTTCCTACCCGAGCTTTCAAGTACACACTAAGATAGGAGGTGGGTTCTTTCTGATTTGCGAGACTTAGGACTCGTTGAGTTGGATCGAATTCCACCGCTCAGATGAGACCCCGTTGGAATGATTATGTCTTACGTGTAGTCGTAATGACGTCTTTATTTCTGATGTGGGAGTCCGCGACTCTGAGGACCTTTGTAGAACCTTATTCCAAAGGTTGCTAAGACATGACTCTGTGTTCATCCTTTGAAGGGATTACCGTCTTACGAGTAGTCGTTATGATGGAAAACTTTCGAGGGTTAGTGTTGCACCCTAAAATTTGCCCAACCTTATTCCTTGGTTTATGTTTCATTATCATTAGCATTTGCATATAGAGTCATGTACATAGACTAACCATCTGCATAGCATAAGCATAGCAAGTCATTTAACAGGGGACCAATCATTATTCTCATCTCTAGAAGCCTATCAAGAGGTTATTATCCTAATTCAACCTCATTCAAGTCATCAGGAAAGAATTTGAAAGCAAAGAGTTCAGCAGATCAAGCCTTGAGTCCATCACCTAGCTGAGGGTATCTGAGGGTCCACAAGAGGATTGTGAGCTGTGAAGTGGAGGCATGGAGAGTATCTAGACATTATGAGAGGCTTATAAAGTCATTTGGAGAAGGAGGCAATTCATTGATGAGAGCACAAGAGCTATAACTGAAGACAGTCAATTAGGGTTTCATCTGGGTCAACCCTAGGTCAACCCTAGGTCAATTGACTGATTTAAGGGGCATTCAAGTCTATTGGAGAGATGTGGGGTTCATCATTGTGCATACAAAGAAGGATATGGAGATATGCCAAGGAGAATTCAAGAGAAATCAAGGAGAAGAGGAGTTTCTAAATTAGGGTTTCTCTGTAAAATCCCCTAGTTTAGGTCAAATTTCCAAGCAAGCTAAGTCAAAATGCTAGCTTCAAATGGCTTCTTGGCCAACATGAAACTTGTAGAGGATCTCAAGACCTTTAATTTGAGTGGTGGAAGACATCAAGGAGATTTGTAGAACTCAAGTTATGGTCCTTGCAAGTTACAGGTCATCTGAGGTGTCTGAACTTTTGTCTGTGAAAGTGACTTGACTTCCAAGCAAGTTTTGCCCCTCAAGGAGATTTCAAATGAATTCTTAGTCAACATAAGAATTGTTCCTCATTGTCTTAGCTTTCTAGAATGGTATGGCATGCCTTCATATGATGTGTGGAACTCAACTTATGGTCTTGGCAAGCAAAGGGTATTTTGGGCATTTGTGAATTACAGGTCATTTTAACCTATGTCCAAAACTCATACAAGGAGGCCTCAAATGGAAAAACTTACAACATAAAACTTGCTCCAAATGGGATTTTAAGTCTAGAAAGAAGGTCACAAATTATTGGAGAAGCTCATAGCATGAAGTTGCATAATTGGTCAAAATATGAACTAAAATGGCTTATAAAGTGAATAAATTCAAGATGGAAAATGGTTTGGGAGATTTACAAGTCCAAATGGAGACTTCCAATATATGATTTTGAATGGAAAAACAATTCTAAGAACAATGGTTCAAGCACTTTTTTGAGTTTAGAAGGAAAAAAGGAAGTTATCTTTGGTTACTTGTAATTGAAGAAACATAACCAAAATGGATCAAAGTTGGAAAGCAAGGGAATGTGCAAGATGGATCTAGAATGTTCATATGGGGTCTATATATTCATGAAATGAGAATTTAGCAAGGGTTGGCTTCATTTTCACCAAGAATTTCACAAGCTTTCTCATTCTTTTTCATTGAAGTTTCATTCCAATCTCACAAATTCTTCACCAAATCATCATCAAAATCAACTTCATTCTATTGATTCATCATCATAGAGTATAATTCAATCAAGAACAAGGTGGTTAGGATCCATTTTCGAGTACTTTCTTCAACAACATCAAAATTGAAGTTTCCATTGGATAGCACAATTCAAGCCAAATCTCACTCAAGTGTTGCATACAGAATTGAGTATTGAGTGTGTAGATCAAGATCCAAGCCTTGGAAGCCTCAGATCCTCCATCTCCATAGCTGTTTTCAAGCTTTTACACCAGGTATGTTTTCATTCAAATTGCTTGACTCAGTTAGTTAGGCATAGTTTTGTTAGTTTAGACATGATGTAGAAGGTTAGTAGAGCAGTTAGGGTGAATTTGGAGAGGTTTGGTGATGTTGATTAGCAGGTGCCATAAACTGTTAGGAGGTGAAACTCTTAGGTTAGTGCAGTAGAATGTTAGCTTGATAGCGTAGGTTAATCACCATTAGGCATAGATTAGTTTAGGTTAAGTTTGATTGAGAATTATCATGATGCATATCAGTGTGCTTCCATGGTGACCAGAGCTTGATGCCATCGGGTTGAGTGATTTGTGGAATTTCAAAGCAATTTAAAACCATAGGATTGTAGAGGGAAAGATCCTGAGCAACTTTCATGTTTATGGCATGTTGATTCATGGCCTGGTGATGGAGAACAGAGGGATGGAAGCTTGCTCGTGCATGGAGGTTTAATGGTGAAACCCTAAGTTCAGTTGATCCAAGGAAGGAGACATAATCTGGGCCATTCATTTTGTATAAGACCTTTGACTTGGATAACGATCGAATGGCTCATATTTGATCTGAGTTTTGGAGGGAAGTAGTTTGTTGGCCAAAACGCGCCATTTCATTAATTGAAACGGGCGGGCCTGAGTTGATATTGATATCCCCACCCCCCAGGTTTAAGCCCAATGCAATCTGAACGTGTTTCCTTGTGCTATTTTCACCCCCTGCTCGTTTTTAGTTTTTGTTGTTTCTGACTCGTTTTGGGCTCAAGATAAATACGCTAACCACACCCCCTGGATGCCTGGCCCAATGAATGTTAACTGAATGCGCTTGCTGAACACACCCCCTCCCTCTTTTTTGATTCAATTTTATTTCTTAATTCATTTTAATTTTACCAATTTTCATTAATTCATAATAAATTCATAAAAATTCATTTTTAATCCATTCTTTTTACACCATCTTCATTAAAATGTCTAGAAAATTTTCATCAAATAAAATTGCATTTTTATTTTTATTCCATATTTTTTTCATATTTTCTAAATAAATGTCATATTAAATAGCTTCATTTCATGCATCATTTTAATAATTTTGGTTCCATCCCATGCTTCTATATTTTTTGTTCATTCTTTTTATATTGTTTAGATTAGACATTGAACTTGTAGAAATATTTTAGTTCCCATTTTTAGGAATTAATTTTAGGTGATTAAAATAGGTTTGAACATCATGAACAAATTAGGGTTTTTTTAGGTGATGACTTAGGAAGTTCAATTCTTTCCCTTAGGACTTAGGATTCAACTAGATTAGTTATGGGACTATATGGGCTATGGGTAGCTATTAGATCCCTTAGAGAAAAAGTTAGGATTCCCCTACTGCTATTATTACTGTCTGTATATCTGATTGACTGGTGTGGTGTGCCCTCTGGGGATTTATTGCTTGCTTGCTTGGGTATTGGGTTTGTCTGGGGTCTTGGAGAGTTGAAGTCTTGTGAAGATGAAGGCCATTGGAGATGCAAAGATTGAAGATCAACTGTCAGAGTTGAGGAGGAGTTTCTTGCTAGCAGCTGCTGAGGAGACTAGGGTTTAGGAGCTAGGCAGAGCTCTAGGTTAGAAAGTTTGTTTCTCAAACATGGACTGCTTTGTCTGCATCCATCCTTTCTCTATGATTCAAAGTCTCTTTCAAATATCCACCTCCCTCCTTTGGAAGGATCAGTGAATATATTTGAAAGATAGAACTTTTGAGAGGAAACTTTCTGTTTAATGTTAACAGTTGATGAACCACCATTGGTAGGTAATTAACTGTCTAACATTCATTCACTTCACTCTTGTGACTGATCCCTCATCCTGGAGGTTTGAGCATGAAGAAAAGCCATTGCAGATGGAAGACAGATGATCAAAGCCCTTGCCTGAAGGCCATGAAGATGGAGATTGAGGCTTGTTGAAGCCTGTAACTGAATGGAGATTACTTGAAGTCAGATGTTGATTCAGAGCTGCTGATGCTGTTTCTTTTATTGTTGTTTTTTCATTTGCTGATGTATTGATTGGTTTTCTGAACTGTATTGTTTGCTGTTTACCCTGTTGGGTTGAAAGTGAAGCCTGTTCACTTTTGCCTATTGTTTTCTAGGTTCGAGGTTGAGTGGGACTCCCTTGCCTCGCTTGTATTGTTGCATCCATGCATTTTACTGTTTTTACTGTATATATCTGATATTGTTTCTGTTTCTGCCTATCCCTTAGGATCTCTGTTTCTCTCTGTGCAAGAGAGGAGCATGATAGACACTAGGTCTTAACCCATGCATGATAACATTAGGTTAGTTTGATTCCCTTCGCAACCGTAGGTTAGAGTTCTGTCTCTTTCTTTCTCAAAACAAACAGAAAAACACATAAAGATTTCAGACGCAATAAAAGACACTTCTTCCGTAAAAGAATGTGAACTCACCAAAACGTCATTTTTGTCCGCTTGGACTGCTAATCAGAAAAACCTTTTCAGAAGGAATAAAATCAATCAAGGACAAGCTTGTGTCGTACGTGGCCCGAACTACGTTTGCTCTGATCTTCCATGCTGTGTGGAAGTACGTAGGCATAGGATGCGATATCCTAGCGAGCAACCTTCCCCTCCTTTCCCGTAGGTAGGCGAACTACGTTGACTCTGATTTCTCGTTCCAGGCGAGAATACGTAGGCATAAAGTGCGATACTTTGCCGAGTCATTTTTATTTTCATTTCCTTTTCTTTTAACCCTTGACCTATAGTTTAGATAGAATAACAATCCATACCCGAAAACAAGCGTGGATCCCATCGAGTACGATGGACGTGAGGGGTGCTAATACCTTCCCCTTGCGTAACCGACTCCCGAACCCAGGTTTTGGTTGCGATGACCATACCTTTCCCGTGTTGTGCGAGGTTTACTCTGAGCGTTTCCTTTCCCTCCCGTGGGATAAATAACGCACGGTGGCGACTCTTCTGTTCAGCCGGCGCCGATTTTCGCAGTAGCGACAGCTGGCGACTCTGCTGGGGATCCAACGTCCCCTGGCTGCTAAGAACTGCGATGGTTCTTATGCATTTGGGATCCAACGTCCCTTTGAGCGAGTCAATCCTAGCGCTTGTTTTCCCGTCGAGGATTTTGTATGGAGTTATTGTATATTTCTAACCTTGTATTTTCAGCTTTGTATATTGATTATTATTGCTGTATTTGGGGTGTGACGGGTGTTCTGATATTGAGAGATAAGCCGGACCTGGGCTTGAGTGCACCTAGAATTAGCATAGAAAGTAGTGGGCGCGTGCCGGCTTTGCTTGCATTAGTGTCTCATGAAATCTACACTCGGACGAGGTTCTTCTGGTTGGCTTCTTTTTCTACCCTTTGGGTCGAAGGGGTTGTTGGTCAGCTGAATTGTCGACTCCGGGGACCGATCATTTGGAAGTTGGCTGAGTGAGGCCTCTTCAGGATTTGATGATGCCACTCCTTCTGGGAATCGTATCATCAACCCTGAAAGTCTGTGACGCCGACGACCGCATAGGATGCCGTACCTTGTGCCAGTTATAGGGCCACCCACCTGTGAGGGGATTCAGGGTTATGCAGGTAACTAGACCTTCAGATACCAGTTATTTCTTGATCAGAGATCCTGGTTATTTATGGAGAGTTATGAGGTCTGTCAGAGACCATTTGGAGATGTGTTATGAGGTCTGTCAGAGACCAGTTGGAGATGTGTTATGAGGTCTGTCAGAGACCAGTAAGAGAGTTCTGAGGTCTGTCAGAGACCAATTATAGATATGATTTGAGGTCTATCAGAGACCAGTTGGAGTTATGGTTTGAGGTCTGTCAGAGACCAGTATTGGAGCTTTGTGTTAGGTCTATCTGAGACCAGGGTTTGATGACTTCTGGATGGTCTATCTGAGACCTTTCTTGATTGAGTTCAGGCCATTCAGCTACAACTTTGGTCCCTGTTGCATGATACTTGCATTGCATTGCCTGCATATCCATTACCATTTGCATTTCACTAACGTGTGTCTGTGCTGCAGGTGCATTTGCATTTCCCTAGTTCTAGTGCCCGGATTTCTGAGTATTGATTATGGCTGGTTTGAGGAAAACAGTTGCGTACAAGCTACCGTCACCTGATATTACTTCTTTGCTTGGTCTGATATCTCTTGCTGATGAAGGGGTTAGGAGAAGCTTCAGAATGAGCCATGGGAGATTACTGAGATTAGTCTGTAAGCCCACTGCTGATGAGATAAACGGGCTATACACCTTGATGCAGTTCTATGACCCCGCATTGAGATGCTTTACTTTTGCTGACTTCATCCTAGGACCTACCATTGAGGAATATGTGGAGTTTACCGAGCTTCCCGTGCAGAACAAGGTTCCCTTTATCCACTCTGCTGCTGAGCCCAAGCTGGAGGACTTAGCCAAAGCCTTGCATATGAATGCTGCTGAGTTGTTAGTGACTTCTTGGCTCGGGGTTCCCGGTTTCCCTCTGGATTTTCTGGTTGGCAAAGCTCAAGAGTACGCCAAGAACGGTTGTTGGGTGGTTTTCAATGCTATTTTGGCTTTATGCATTTATGGAATCGTGCTGTTTCCTAACTTGCCCAACTTTGTGGATTTGGATGCTTTCTATCTGTTTGCTGCAGGCAACCCAGTGCCAACGTTGATCGGAGACTTCTATCATTCATTGCACTATAAGAATGAGAACCGAAGAGGAAAGGTTGTGTACTGCTGTGCCCCTCTATTGAATATGTGGTTCAAAAGTCATCTCCCCACGAAGGGACCATTTGTAGACAGTGCAACCTCTGCTAGCTGGTCTGAACGCTTGATGAGGCTATCTTCCGAAGACGTTGTATGGTTTGATCGAGACCTGTTGGGATCTGAGCTCATCTTCAGTTGTTCTGGGTACCCTAATGTGCCGCTGATAGGAAGAAAAGGGTGTATTAATTACAACCCTTCTCTATTCATTCGCCAGTTCGGATATGCGCTGAAGAATCCACCTCAAGAAGAAGAAGTACAGGAATCTCTGTACTTCACAGGAGATCTGAAGGGGGAGTTATTAGCCAAGTTGCAACATGCCTGGACGCGTATTAACCGCCGAGGGAAGCCACTGTTAGGTAAGAATGACTGTCAGGCCTATGCATCTTATAGAGTTTGGATTCAGGAGAGGGCTAGTCAGTTGAAGATGCCGTTTCCAGATGCACCAATTCTTGTTCCCGTTCCGGTAGCAGAGCCGACCACTGTTTCTAGAGAAGCCTATGAACAGGTTGTGAAGGAGAAAGAAGCCTTGATGAAGATTAATGAAGGGTTAGAGCAAGAGCTAGCCCAGGCACGCAGCGAGAAGAATAAGGCCGTATATGCTTTCCAGCAACAGATTGGGCTGGTAAACAGGTTAGGAGCTGAGTTGACCGAGGAAAAGAAAAAGCGCGAACGTCTGGGGCAAGAGTTCAGAAGTTCCCATGACATGCTGGAAGCCAAAAAGAAAGCACTTGACGCAGCACACCGAGAGATATCTTCTTGCAATAAGACTTGGAATGCTACACTCACCAACAACAAGAAGAGGGAAGATAAGCTGAAGCAGCAAATTTCCGACCTCGAAGAAAAGTTGAAGTCTAGCATCAAGAAGTGTGAAGAAGAAGTGATGACCCGGTATAGTGTCCAGCATGCACTGAATAAGGCAATCAAATCCAGAGATGAAGCAGTGTCCCAGAAGCGAAAGTTAGAAGATTGCTTCGGAGAAGCGACCTGGGAAGAAACTGCTGAAGACGTACGCCGTGTCCTTAAGAGGAGAAACCAGCTTGTTGAAGGGCTGCTTGATCGACCAAGCCATCCGGAGACCAAGAAGTTGATAGAGGAGTATCAGACTTTTGGGAGGATTTGATCATTTCATGTAGTAGATTGTATGCTTTATTTGCATAAGTGCTGACCATCACCAGGATTGTTGGTTGAGGTCATGCCTTCTTTGTATTCTCAGTGATATTGTACCCTGGGCTTATTGATTCTCTCTGCAACATATGAGGCTTTCTATGATTCAGCTCCGATATTCTTATTGTCAGCACTGTCACTGCACTGGCACCTTCGCACTAGAACTGGGGGAATGAACTTCCCTAATGCACAGACACATTGCATTGCATTCATATACATATTGCATTACAGGTAATCTTTGAATGGTGTCTTATTTCCTGTTCTGTACCAGGTACTTAACAGGATTCCAGATCAACATCCGCACCGCTATTCTACACGCTCCAACTGTCGGAAAGTCATGGACCAGATTCAGAACGAGATGCAGGATGTGCGCGAGAAGCTCGCCCTCTTCATGCAGACCATGGAAGCTATAGCAAAAGGGCAGGAGAACTTGCAGGCCATGGTCCAGCCTCTGTTGGCTCGCAACGCTGGTCATGGTAATGACGATCATCAGTCTGTCCGGGTTGATACTGCTCATGGAGACGGCACTCCCACGCCCGTGGCTCCGCCCGTGGTCAATATACCTGCCGCTAACGTCAACAACGCTACCGCTGCTGTGAATGGTAACGTCGGAGTGGGGAATGAGACCGCTGTCCATAATGTTGGGCTGGGTGATGTCAATGTGGGAGATAATCTCGGAGGCAATGGCTTTGTCAATGCTGGGTTCGGATTCAACGATCAGGGATTCGACAACACTGGGAAGTATGGCTTTAATGCTCAAGGCTTTGGGCAAGATGGTTATGGTATGGTCAATCAGGGTTACGGAGGCTTTGGAAACGGAAACGGTACTGGATTTGTGGGTTTTGGTCCTGCTGGAGGTGTTCAAGGGTACGGCAACAGAGGCCGAGGTCCCGGGATGAACCAGATCAGAGCTGGACGTAATAATGCATATGATGGATACGGGGCTGGAAACGGTATGTGGCAAGAGGATCAACAGGAGGACGCCTTCTCTGGAGGAGGTTTTGAATGGCCGATGGATGATTCTCAAAAGATTAGAATGCTGGAAGAGCAAATGAAGGGAGTCCTAAACCAGAGTGCTGTGGGTTTGGACATGGAAACTATGGGCTTGGTACCTGGTTTGAGGGTGCCCATTAAATTCAAAGCGCCTGCGTTCGATAAGTACAAAGGAGACACATGTCCGAAGGTGCATGTACGAGCTTATTACAGAAAGATGTCTGCATACTCCACTGATGAAAGAATGCTAATGCATTTCTTTCAGGATAGCCTGTCGGGCCCTTCCCTAGAGTGGTACATGGGGTTGGAGCCAACTGATATCAAGACTTGGAAGCAATTGGCGGAGGCATTTGTAGCCCATTACAAGTATAACAGCGACCTGGCGCCCAATCGGGTCCAGTTGGCCGGGCTGTCGCAGAAGAAGGGGGAGAGTTTTAAGGAGTACGCGCAAAGGTGGCGCGATATGGCTGCCAGGGTCCGTCCTCCTGTAGACGATAAAGAAATGAATGATATGTTTGTCGGCACATTCACAGGGCTGTTTCATGATATGCTGTTTCATACGTCTCTGGCCAGTTTTTCAGACCTGATTCTGATGGGTGAAAAGATTGAGCGTAATATTAAGCAAGGAAAGTTCCAAGTCGATGAATCAACTGCATCTGGCAGTAATAGGAAAGCTTATGGTGGGCGCCGTCAGGGCGAAGCTAGCGCGGTATTTGGAGGCCGAGGCCGAGGCCGAGGCAGGGGAAGAGGTCAATATCGTCAGCCGCAGCAGGTGTCGAGTGTTACTATCCCCTATCAGCAACAACCAATCCAGCAACAACAACCGGTTCAGCAGCAACCAATGCCACAGCAGCAGCAGCCTCAGCAGGGGGCACAGCAAGCTCAGCGAAGATTCCAGGGTGGCAAGCCGAGAAGAGTATTTGAGAAGCCTCCCTCAACCTATGCCGATTTATTGCAGACATTGTTGGGATTGAATCTGGTAGAGAAAAGAACCTTGGCACCGATAACGGGAACTCCCTCGTTCGGCTATGATGCGAATAGGCACTGTGAGTTTCATTCTGGGGCTCCGGGCCACGATATAGAAGGTTGTCATGCTTTTAAGCACGTTGTGCAGGATCTCTTAGACAACAAGACTATCAATTTCGGAACGGCAGGTCCGAATATAGTCCAGAAACCCATGCCCAATCATGGGGCGAACGCCGTGCTGACTGAGGAGGGTCTGAATCTTATTATGAATGTTGAAGATTTAAAGACGCCGCTGAGCGAGATAAAGAGCCGACTGTTGCAGGGAGGTGTTTACCCGGGATGTAATGAGTACTGCTTAGACTGTTGGACCCTAGCTGGGGGGTGTGAGGATTTGAAGAAAGGCATTCAGGCCTTAATTGATGATGGCATATTGCAGTTTGACAGAACAGCAACTGACGAGCCTGCAGGGGCAATGGTGGATAATCAGAGTAATGTGGCCACGGTAACGATTCCGCGGAAGACGATCACTATTGCAGCACCAGCTCAGCGCCCACCGATTACTATAACTAAAGTCGGGCCAATCCCGTATGAGAACACGAAAGCAGTCCCATGGTCATATGGGCTAGAGGTGTATTGTGATGGGATTAAGATTGATGTTAACAAGCAGCCAGTAGAGATTGTGGATAATGTTGTTGGCTCAGGAGGCATGACGAGGAGTGGCAGGATCTTTATATCTCCTGAAGTGGAGGCTGAAAGGCTAGCGAAAGGAAAAGGGAAAGCGGTTGAGAATGTTCCGGTACAAGCAAATGAAAAAGAAGCAGCATCTAAGGATGTAGAAGAATTCATGCGCTTAATTCGGAAAAGTGATTATAAGATTGTGGAACATCTGCAGCAGACACCGTCCAAAATATCTATCTTGTCATTGCTGTTGTGTTCGGAGGCCCACCGAAACGCTTTGCTGAAAGTCCTGGACACTTCTTTTGTACCACAGGATGTCTCCGTAAATCAACTAGAAGGAGTATTGGCACATGTGAATGCGGGCCACAGTCTGGGCTTTACTGATTTCGACTTGACTCCGAAAGGAAGGGACCATAATATGGCATTACATGTATCTGTTGAGTGTAGAGGGTCGGTGATGTCGCACGTATTGGTTGACACCGGGTCATCTTTGAATGTGCTGCCTAAGAAGGCAATGATGAAGCTGGATGTTCGAGGGATTTTGTGTACACCCAGTGATTTGGTAGTCAGAGCGTTTGACGGCACGCGGAGAACAGTCTTCGGATCGATTACCTTGCCTCTGCAAGTGGGGCCGGAAGTGTTTGCAACGGAGTTTTATATCATGGATATACAGCCTGCGTACAGCTGCTTGCTGGGAAGACCCTGGATTCATGGGGCAGGGGCAGTCACGTCTACCCTGCATCAGAAGTTAAAGTACATGGTCGGAGACAGCGTAGTCACCGTGTGTGGAGAAGAAGACATCCTGGTCATCCATTTATCATCGTTTAAATATGTGGAAGTCGACGGGGAGATCCACGAGACACCATGCCAGGCATTCGAAGGTTTACGCATCAAGGACAAGGGTCCCGGGCCAAGCAAAGTGCCAGAGATAGCTGTCTCATCGTATAAAGAAGCTCAAGCGCTAGTGGAGGCAGGAGAAGCCAAGGGCTGGGGCAAAGTGCTGGACATTCCTGTGAAGATGGACCGGTTTGGGCTGGGGTACCGACCGTCGTCATCAACCCCTTCTGCGGGGGCCCCCCACTTCAGAAAGTCAATCACCATCTCTGCCAGTGGAGTATGTCATGAAACTGTCAATGCTGCTTCAGAGTCTGATGAAGGAGACAGCGACTGTGATATGGATGCATGGATTCAGCCAAGCACGCCAGGACAAGGACTGTGCAACTGGTCTATTCAGGAGCTTGTTCCTGTGACGTTTAAACAGTAATGCTTTGCTTTATTAATTGTTGAATAATCTGATGTCTTGCCCGGGGCATCAGGATTTGCTTAGGGCTGTGTTGTTATAAAACATTGCGTGTTAATCATTAAATAAATGGCGTTTCTTTCATGTGCAAATACTGTAATCCCTGTCTTTCCTGTTTTGTACTTTTCAATAAAATGGCAATGTGGTTATTCGCTTTATACGCATTTTGAAGCACTTAACCCTTCTTTCGCAGGATAACATTTTCAGATGACATCCTTGAACCACCTATGACTCGTCCCGACTTCGAGCACCCGGTATTCCAGACCGAAGAAGAGGTTGTCGAAGATAGCGATGTTCCTGAAGAACTGTCTTGGTTAGTGAAGCAAGAGGAAAGAGCCATTCTGCCTCACGACGAGGTTATCGAAATTATCAATCTGGGGTCGGAAGGGGTTGAGAAAAATATTCGTATCGGGGCCGCACTGCAGAGTGATATCAAGCGAAGACTGGTTGAAATGCTTCGAGAGTATAATGATGTATTCGCTTGGTCATATGAAGATATGCCGGGGCTCGATACAGATATGGTTGTGCATCGCCTGCCACTGAAAGAAGACTGCCCGCCTGTCAAACAAAAACTTCGCAGAACTCGACCAGATATGGCAATGAAGATCAAAGAGGAGGTGCAGAAACAGTGGGACGCTGGTTTCCTGGCTGTGACGAAATATCCTTCATGGGTTGCTAACATCGTACCAGTGCCGAAGAAAGATGGCAAGGTTCGAATGTGCGTGGATTATAGAGATTTGAATAAAGCAAGCCCAAAAGACGATTTTCCACTTCCTCACATTGACGTGTTAGTTGATAATACCGCTCAGTACTCCGTATTCTCCTTCATGGATGGCTTTTCAGGCTATAATCAAATTAAAATGGCGCCAGAGGATATGGAGAAGACCACTTTCATAACGCCTTGGGGAACATTTTGCTATAAAGTGATGCCCTTTGGTTTGAAAAATGCTGGGGCAACATATCAGCGTGCGATGACGACTCTTTTTCATGACATGATGCATAAAGAGATCGAAGTTTATGTTGATGATATGATTGCCAAATCCCAGACGGAGGAAGAGCATCTGGTGAATCTGTTGAAGTTGTTTAAAAGACTTAGGAAGTTCAAGCTGAGGCTGAACCCTAATAAATGCACCTTCGGGGTGAGATCGGGTAAACTGCTGGGGTTTATCGTAAGCGAAAGAGGAATAGAGGTCGATCCTGCTAAAATAAAAGCGATTCAAGAAATGCCGACGCCTAAAACAGAGAAAGAGGTGCGCGGGTTTTTAGGGAGGTTGAACTACATTGCCCGGTTCATATCTCACCTAACGGCCACGTGTGAACCATTATTCAAGCTGTTGAAAAAAGATCAAGCTGTAACGTGGAACGAAAATTGTCAAAAGGCGTTCGACAAAATAAAGAAGTATTTGCAGGAGCCTCCTATTTTGATACCCCCAGTGGTAGGGAGACCCTTGATAATGTATTTGACGGTTCTTGAGGGAAGCATGGGTTGTGTTCTCGGTCAACACGACGAGACGGGGAGAAAAGAGCATGCGATCTATTACTTGAGTAAGAAATTTACAGACTGTGAATCTCGATACTCAATGCTGGAGAAAACTTGTTGCGCGCTAGCCTGGGCCGCCAAGCGTTTGAGGCAGTATATGCTGAATCATACAACCATGCTCATCTCGAAGATGGATCCAATCAAGTATATATTCGAAAAGCAGGCGTTGTCAGGTAGAATTGCCCGTTGGCAGATGGTCTTGACTGAATATGACATACAATACGTCTCGCAAAAGGCTATAAAGGGGAGTGTGCTGTCTGAGTATCTGGCGGAGCAGCCTATTGAAGAATACCAATCGATGAGATTTGATTTTCCTGACGAGGATATCATGTACCTCAAGATGAAAGACTGCGAAGAGCCGTTGCCAGACGAAGGACCAGAGCCGGGGTCCCAATGGAAGATGATATTTGACGGAGCTGTGAATGCTTACGGTAGCGGAATAGGGGCAATTATCACTACGCCACACGGGTCGCACATCCCGTTTACTGCCCGATTGACCTTTGCCGTTACTAACAATGAGGCCGAATACGAAGCTTGTATAATGGGGCTCGAAGAAGCCATTGATTTGCGAATCAAACATCTAGACGTATACGGAGACTCAGCTCTGGTAGTGAATCAGATCAAAGGGGAATGGGAGACACGGCAGCCTAATTTGATACACTACATGAATTATGCAAGGAGATTGTTGCCTTTCTTCGACAAGGTTGAATTGCATCACGTACCACGGGCAGAAAATCAAATGGCTGACGCCCTTGCCACTTTGTCTTCCATGTACAAGGTCAACTTCTGGAACGAAGCTCCCCAAATTACTATCTCTCGGTTGGACAGGCCAGCTTATGTATTTGCTATTGATGAAGCATCTGATGACAAACCGTGGTATTTTGATATCCTTAATTTCCTGAAGAACAAAGAGTATCCGGCTGGGGCATCCAGTCAAGATCAGAAGACTCTCAGGAGATTAGCGGGTAATTTCTACTTGAACCCGGATGGCGTCTTATACAGAAGAAACCACGATTTGGTGTTGTTGCGTTGTGTAGATGAAAAAGAGGCAAAGCTTCTCATGGAGGAAATTCACGAAGGTACCTTTGGTACGCATGCTGGTGGGCATGCTATGACGAGAAAGCTGCTGAGGGCAGGTTATTTTTGGCTGACGATGGAAACTGATTGTTTCAAGTTCGCGAGGAAGTGCCACAAGTGCCAAATTTATGCTGACAAAATACACGTGCCTCCGAGCCCTTTAAATGTAATGTCATCTCCATGGCCATTCTCGATGTGGGGAATCGATATGATCGGAAAGATCGAGCCGACGGCTTCTAATGGGCATCGGTTCATCCTAGTAGCAATCGATTATTTCACCAAGTGGGTGGAAGCGGCGTCTTACGCAAATGTAACGAAGCAAGTGGTGGCTAGATTCATCAAGAGAGATATCATTTGCCGATATGGGATCCCCGAGCGGATAATCACGGATAATGGTTCAAATCTGAACAACAAAATGATGAAGGAGCTCTGTCAGAATTTCAAGATCGAACATCACAACTCCTCCCCTTACCGACCCAAGATGAATGGCGCTGTCGAAGCGGCCAATAAGAATATCAAGAAAATTGTTCAGAAAATGGTGGTGACCTATAAGGATTGGCATGAAATGCTACCTTTCGCTTTGCACGGTTATCGTACGACGGTACGCACATCAACCGGGGCAACTCCGTTCTCGTTGGTATACGGAATGGAAGCGGTATTACCATTGGAAGTTGAGATCCCTTCTCTGAGGGTATTGCGAGACGTTCAGCTGGACGAGGCAGAATGGGTAACGAATAGATTGAACCAACTGAGTTTGATGGATGAGAAGAGGCTAGCTTCTCTGGCATACGGTTGTTTGTACCAAAGACGAATGAAGAAAGCGTACGACAAGAAGATACTTCCGCGAAGCTTTCAGACGGGCGACCTTGTGCTGAAAAGGATTCTCCCGCCGCAAGCAGATCACAGGGGCAAGTGGACTCCCAACTACGAAGGGCCATACGTTGTCAGAAAGGTCTTTTCAGGAGGAGCGTTGTTGTTGTCCACCATGGACGGAGAAGACTTGGCGTCACCTGTGAATTCGGACGCAGTTAAAAAATACTTTGCTTAAAATAGACCCGCTGGACAGAAAAAAGAGAGTCCAGGCAAAAATGGGGCATCCTGGCGAACCAAAAACAGAATGAAAGGTTCGGGCAAAAGTTAGGGATAAAATTGAAAAATTGTACACCCGCGAAGTTGAAAACCTACACTGGGCGGCTTCGGCAAAAAGGGGTATCCCGGTGAACTGAAAACCCGTAAAGGGCGGTTCACGCAAAAGTTAGGGATTTGAAAAGCAAATGACTGCGGTCCGAATTTGATATCGCAATGAACATCAATGCGGGAGAATATATTTGAGGAGCCAGTTATCGGATGCAATCTCTTCAGAAGTGGGGATACCGGGAAAGTATTAGAGTCGGACGAGTCATGGGAGGATCAGTTCGTGGTGTTCATCTGCATCCAGTTGCCGACATGTGTACAAAATTTAATTTGTCAATATTTATGCTTCTTGTGCATATTTACATACTTGTATATTTGCTTTGCGTAGCTTCCTCTTTTCAGGAGTTACATCCCGTGTACAAAAACTCCGCCCATTCAGGGGCCCAATCAATGAAAACACGTTATTCAGTACTTTGATGCCTGTTCTTTACTGTTTTGTGTATGATAAAACGCCTAAGTTTGATGAAACTAGCATGAGTATAACATCACTGGCCCTTGCCAACAATTGTTAAAGCTTTGAATTAACTGAGTGTAACGTCACTAACCTGAATTGATTTGATTGCATGGGCTGGTCGTGTCTTGTTTGCGCTGTTGCAGGTTTCATAACCACACGAGGAGGATAATCAGAAGATTGCGATAACGAAAGACTTAGTCTCCACGCAGGTCATGCATGTTCTTTCTGAAGAAGGATAGAATTCCCCAGCTAGCCGTAGCTTATTCAAAGGACGTGCTCCAGAAAAGTTGCTCGTCCTCGGCAGAGTTTGGCGATTCTGAGGTTGTAAGGCTGTATTCAGACAGGCTCATCTTTCCCCACAGGGTCAGGCACTCTCCCCCAGCGGAGTCAATTAATTTTCCCCCAAGAGAATCATCCCATCCCCAGCGGAATTCTCTTTGCAAGTGTTCATTCCTTCCAGTGGAATTCGAAGATCAAGACTCTCCCCAACAGAGTTGGTGATGGTTCCTGCCATTTATTTTGTCAGAGATACTGGTGATATTAGTTCACGTTCCAGCAGAAAGTCCGATCGTACTATGCGCATCTGCTATTCCCCAGCAAAGTTATATTCCCCAGCAGGGGGTTACTTCAACAAGACGTGTGGGTTGAGTTCCCAATTTCCCAGCAGGGTCGGCATTACCCTTCCAGCATTTATTTTGCTGGAATAATTTTGTAGCATCTGGCTATCCCCGGCGGAGTCGGCATTACCCTTCCAGCATTTATTTTGCTGAAACAGTTTCTGTATTCTAGCAGTTCAGGTGGAGAGAGCTCTCGCTCAGATGAACAATCCAACATTCAAGATCTCGGCATGGGACATCCAATGTCAGTTTTGGCTGTATTCCCCACAGAGTTATCATGATGAAATTCTCTTTGTCTCCAGCAGAGTCATTTATGCAAATGTCTCTTATTTTCCCCGCCAGAGTTATCAGGATAAGTTTCTCTTTATTCCCAAGCAGAGTTATTTGTCATCAAAAGGTTTCATATTTCAGAATTTCAGAGGCCACCGCCGGTTATCAGAGCAGGCGTCCGTTAGTTGGTTTCCAGACATCCCCAGTAGAGTTCATCTCAAAGTCGCTGTTACGTCAGTGCTAAGAAGTTGTAGGTGTGGATTATTGAAGAACGAAGTCCTGACGCGGACAATTTATTCCTAGATTGATGGGATTTCTTCAGAAATGGGCGTCCTAACGTGGACAGGTTTATTTCCTTGGATTGGGGAGATGTGTTAGTCCTATCGTGGGCAGATTCGGTTTCTCGAAATTAGTAGAATGAGAGGTCATGACGTTGACAAAAGTGATTACTCTTTGTGTTTGTGTCCTGACGTGGACCAGTTCCTCTCAGCAGTTATCTTTCTTTGCGTTGGCAAATCATGGGTCCTGACGTGGACAGATCAGACGAGGGTGTGAGTCCTTACGTGGACAAGTCTTATTTCCTCAGCGGGTCGAAGATGCCTGAGTCCTAACGTGGACAAATCAAGAACGAGATAGATTCCTTACGTGGAAGAGTTTAGTCCTGACGCGGACAAATCAAAGAAATTATTATTCCTAACGGGGAGAGGCGGGTCCTAACGTGGACGATGTAGTCCTTACGCGGACATATCAAAAGAGATCATTCCTTACGTGGAAAGACTGGAGTCCTTACGTGGACAGATTAGGATTATGTTCCTAACGTGGAAAGATGGAGATTCCTTACGTGGAAAGATTTGAGTCCTTACGCGGACATATCAAGACCGATTCCTGACGTGGAAAGAAAGAGATTATTCCTGACGTGGAAGAATTTAGTCCTGACGCGGACAGATCAAAGAAGTTATTCCTAACGTGGAAGAAGAAGATTTATTCCTTGCGTGGAAAAATTGGGGTCCTTACGTGGACAGACGCAAGAAAAGTTGAGTCCTGACGTGGACAGGTTCAGAAAAGTTGTTTTCCTTACGTGGAAAGATTGGAGTCCTGACGCGGACATGTCAAGTGGTATTGGAGTCCTTACGTGGACAGAGTGATGTAGTTCTTCTTACGCGGAAAGAAGGTTGCTTCCCAACGTGGAAAGATGAAAGATTTAGTCCTGACGTGGACAGATATAGAAGAGATGACCCCTAACGTGGACAAGTGTTACTCCTAACATGGAAGAATGTTATTCCTAACGTGGACGATTCAGTTTATAGAAATACAGACAAAGTATCCCCAGCGGGGTTGCCGAGATTTTTCTGGGTTAACAGCAAGTGGAGTCCTAACGTGGACAGGTTTTAGTTGAGATTTCTTCGTATTGATAACAGACAGAGTCCTAACGTGGACAAGCAAGCAAGTTGTTATGACAGAATCCTCTTCAGAACGATGAAGACAATCCCCAGCACGGTCGCGCGAGATCAGTGGGTTACCGTAACAGTCAGATTCAGCTGACGAATGTCGTTCCCCAAGCAGAAGCGCAGTTTATTTCTGCGGTTGGCAAATTTCTGGTTTCACTAGTATTCAACCGTCTCATACCGCGAATGTCTGAAGGCTCCGGGCTCTTCACCCAATCGGGTCCAAGTCGCTTGAATAGGGGCAGCTGTTGCACCCTAAAATTTGCCCAACCTTATTCCTTGGTTTATGTTTCATTATCATTAGCATTTGCATATAGAGTCATGTACATAGACTAACCATCTGCATAGCATAAGCATAGCAAGTCATTTAACAGGGGACCAATCATTATTCTCATCTCTAGAAGCCTATCAAGAGGTTATTATCCTAATTCAACCTCATTCAAGTCATCAGGAAAGAATTTGAAAGCAAAGAGTTCAGCAGATCAAGCCTTGAGTCCATCACCTAGCTGAGGGTATCTGAGGGTCCACAAGAGGATTGTGAGCTGTGAAGTGGAGGCATGGAGAGTATCTAGACATTATGAGAGGCTTATAAAGTCATTTGGAGAAGGAGGCAAGTCATTGATGAGAGCACAAGAACTATAACTGAAGACAGTCAATTAGGGTTTCATCTGGGTCAACCCTAGGTCAACCCTAGGTCAATTGACTGATTTAAGGGGCATTCAAGTCTATTGGAGATATGTGGGGTTCATCATTGTGCATACAAAGAAGGATATGGAGATATGCCAAGTAGAATTCAAGAGAAATCAAGGAGAAGAGGAGTTTCTAAATTAGGGTTTCTCTGTAAAATCCCCTAGTTTAGGTCAAATTTCCAAGCAAGCTAAGTCAAAATGCTAGCTTCAAATGGCTTCTTGGCCAACATGAAACTTGTAGAGGATCTCAAGACCTTTAATTTGAGTGGTGGAAGACATCAAGGAGATTTGTAGAACTCAAGTTATGGTCCTTGCAAGTTACAGGTCATCTGAGGTGTCTGAACTTTTGTCTGTGAAAGTGACTTGACTTCCAAGCAAGTTTTGCCCCTCAAGGAGATTTCAAATGAATTCTTGGTCAACATAAGAATTGTTCCTCATTGTCTTAGCTTTCTAGAATGGTATGGCATGCCTTCATATGATGTGTGGAACTCAACTTATGGTCTTGGCAAGCAAAGGGTATTTTGGGCATTTGTGAATTACAGGTCATTTTAACCTATGTCCAAAACTCATACAAGGAGGCCTCAAATGGAAAAACTTACAACATAAAACTTGCTCCAAATGGGATTTTAAGTCTAGAAAGAAGGTCACAAATTATTGGAGAAGCTCATAGCATGAAGTTGCATAATTGGTCAAAATATGAACTAAAATGGCTTATAAAGTGAATAAATTCAAGATGGAAAATGGTTTGGGAGATTTACAAGTCCAAATGGAGACTTCCAATATATGATTTTGAATGGAAAAACAATTCTAAGAACAATGGTTCAAGCACTTTTTTGAGTTTAGAAGGAAAAAAGGAAGTTATCTTTGGTTACTTGTAATTGAAGAAACATAACCAAAATGGATCAAAGTTGGAAAGCAAGGGAATGTGCAAGATGGATCTAGAATGTTCATATGGGGTCTATATATTCATGAAATGAGAATTTAGCAAGGGTTGGCTTCATTTTCACCAAGAATTTCACAAGCTTTCTCATTCTTTTTCATTGAAGTTTCATTCCAATCTCACAAATTCTTCACCAAATCATCATCAAAATCAACTTCATTCTATTGATTCATCATCATAGAGTATAATTCAATCAAGAACAAGGTGGTTAGGATCCATTTTCGAGTACTTTCTTCAACAACATCAAAATTGAAGTTTCCATTGGATAGCACAATTCAAGCCAAATCTCACTCAAGTGTTGCATACAGAATTGAGTATTGAGTGTGTAGATCAAGATCCAAGCCTTGGAAGCCTCAGATCCTCCATCTCCATAGCTGTTTTCAAGCTTTTACACCAGGTATGTTTTCATTCAAATTGCTTGACTCAGTTAGTTAGGCATAGTTTTGTTAGTTTAGACATGATGTAGAAGGTTAGTAGAGCAGTTAGGGTGAATTTGGAGAGGTTTGGTGATGTTGATTAGCAGGTGCCATAAACTGTTAGGAGGTGAAACTCTTAGGTTAGTGCAGTAGAATGTTAGCTTGATAGCGTAGGTTAATCACCATTAGGCATAGATTAGTTTAGGCTAAGTTTGATTGAGAATTATCATGATGCATATCAGTGTGCTTCCATGGTGACCAGAGCTTGATGCCATCGGGTTGAGTGATTTGTGGAATTTCAAAGCAATTTAAAACCATAGGATTGTAGAGGGAAAGATCCTGAGCAACTTTCATGTTTATGGCATGTTGATTCATGGCCTGGTGATGGAGAACAGAGGGATGGAAGCTTGCTCGTGCATGGAGGTTTAATGGTGAAACCCTAAGTTCAGTTGATCCAAGGAAGGAGACATAATCTGGGCCATTCATTTTGTATAAGACCTTTGACTTGGATAACGATCGAATGGCTCATATTTGATCTGAGTTTTGGAGGGAAGTAGTTTGTTGGCCAAAACGCGCCGTTTCATTAATTGAAACGGGCGGGCCTGAGTTGATATTGATATCCCCACCCCCCAGGTTTAAGCCCAATGCAATCTGAACGTGTTTCCTTGTGCTATTTTCACCCCCTGCTCGTTTTTAGTTTTTGTTGTTTCTGACTCGTTTTGGGCTCAAGATAAATACGCTAACCACACCCCCTGGATGCCTGGCCCAATGAATGTTAACTGAATGCGCTTGCTGAACACACCCCCTCCCTCTTTTTTGATTCAATTTTATTTCTTAATTCATTTTAATTTTACCAATTTTCATTAATTCATAATAAATTCATAAAAATTCATTTTTAATCCATTCTTTTTACACCATCTTCATTAAAATGTCTAGAAAATTTTCATCAAATAAAATTGCATTTTTATTTTTATTCCATATTTTTTTCATATCTTCTAAATAAATGTCATATTAAATAGCTTCATTTCATGCATCATTTTAATAATTTTGGTTCCATCCCATGCTTCTATATTTTTTGTTCATTCTTTTTATATTGTTTAGATTAGACATTGAACTTGTAGAAATATTTTAGTTCCCATTTTTAGGAATTAATTTTAGGTGATTAAAATAGGTTTGAACATCATGAACAAATTAGGGTTTTTTTAGGTGATGACTTAGGAAGTTCAATTCTTTCCCTTAGGACTTAGGATTCAACTAGATTAGTTATGGGACTATATGGGCTATGGGTAGCTATTAGATCCCTTAGAGAAAAAGTTAGGATTCCCCTACTGCTATTATTACTGTCTGTATATCTGATTGACTGGTGTGGTGTGCCCTCTGGGGATTTATTGCTTGCTTGCTTGGGTATTGGGTTTGTCTGGGGTCTTGGAGAGTTGAAGTCTTGTGAAGATGAAGGCCATTGGAGATGCAAAGATTGAAGATCAACTGTCAGAGTTGAGGAGGAGTTTCTTGCTAGCAGCTGCTGAGGAGACTAGGGTTTAGGAGCTAGGCAGAGCTCTAGGTTAGAAAGTTTGTTTCTCAAACATGGACTGCTTTGTCTGCATCCATCCTTTCTCTATGATTCAAAGTCTCTTTCAAATATCCACCTCCCTCCTTTGGAAGGATCAGTGAATATATTTGAAAGATAGAACTTTTGAGAGGAAACTTTCTGTTTAATGTTAACAGTTGATGAACCACCATTGGTAGGTAATTAACTGTCTAACATTCATTCACTTCACTCTTGTGACTGATCCCTCATCCTGGAGGTTTGAGCATGAAGAAAAGCCATTGCAGATGGAAGACAGATGATCAAAGCCCTTGCCTGAAGGCCATGAAGATGGAGATTGAGGCTTGTTGAAGCCTGTAACTGAATGGAGATTACTTGAAGTCAGATGTTGATTCAGAGCTGCTGATGCTGTTTCTTTTATTGTTGTTTTTTCATTTGCTGATGTATTGATTGGTTTTCTGAACTGTATTGTTTGCTGTTTACCCTGTTGGGTTGAAAGTGAAGCCTGTTCACTTTTGCCTATTGTTTTCTAGGTTCGAGGTTGAGTGGGACTCCCTTGCCTCGCTTGTATTGTTGCATCCATGCATTTTACTGTTTTTACTGTATATATCTGATATTGTTTCTGTTTCTGCCTATCCCTTAGGATCTCTGTTTCTCTCTGTGCAAGAGAGGAGCATGATAGACACTAGGTCTTAACCCATGCATGATAACATTAGGTTAGTTTGATTCCCTTCGCAACCGTAGGTTAGAGTTCTGTCTCTTTCTTTCTCAAAACAAACAGAAAAACACATAAAGATTTCAGACGCAATAAAAGACACTTCTTCCGTAAAAGAATGTGAACTCACCAAAACGTCATTTTTGTCCGCTTGGACTGCTAATCAGAAAAACCTTTTCAGAAGGAATAAAATCAATCAAGGACAAGCTTGTGTCGTACGTGGCCCGAACTACGTTTGCTCTGATCTTCCATGCTGTGTGGAAGTACGTAGGCATAGGATGCGATATCCTAGCGAGCAACCTTCCCCTCCTTTCCCGTAGGTAGGCGAACTACGTTGACTCTGATTTCTCGTTCCAGGCGAGAATACGTAGGCATAAAGTGCGATACTTTGCCGAGTCATTTTTATTTTCATTTCCTTTTCTTTTAACCCTTGACCTATAGTTTAGATAGAATAACAATCCATACCCGAAAACAAGCGTGGATCCCATCGAGTACGATGGACGTGAGGGGTGCTAATACCTTCCCCTTGCGTAACCGACTCCCGAACCCAGGTTTTGGTTGCGATGACCATACCTTTCCCGTGTTGTGCGAGGTTTACTCTGAGCGTTTCCTTTCCCTCCCGTGGGATAAATAACGCACGGTGGCGACTCTTCTGTTCAGCCGGCGCCGATTTTCGCAGTAGCGACAGTTAGTACATAGGACTTTGTTTAAAAGCCTTTGGGATACCCTCTTATAAACCAATAGATAACCTACCCGATGGGAGAGATGTTTTTTTTTTTTGTTGTTTTGCAGGACCTGTGACTTTGATCTCGCTATTGCTCTTTCATCATGTGCTCATTACATTACATTTGCATAAGCATCTCTGCATCATTTCTTGCATTTCCTACAACCCGATCTTACACGCCGCTTACCCTTTCAGAAAGAGTAAAGCAAGCTGACTTCACGGCATCGGTATAACACAAGGAACAGCCAGAAGAGAATCATGGATCAGATAGAACAAGACCAGGCTACTATGAGAAGCGAGATGCTAGGCATGAAAACGCAGATGAATCAACTCATGGAGGTGATTCAGAATATGGCCAGAAGTCAAGAGGAGATGAGACAAGCAGCGGAGAGGAGCGCTAATCAGACTTTGGCTGGTGCAGTTCCCAATGCAAGTGGTGCAATTCCAATTCCTGTTGATGCCACCCCAACCCCTGTTGGGGCAATTCCTACTTCTGCCGGCGCCGTACCCATCAACACCGTCCCTCCGCCAGTCGGTACGACTCATCCTCATGGTACTACGATCCCAACACAAGTCCAGTACGACGATCATGAAGGTTTCTATGAGAATTCAGGTGAAGCGTATGGACCACAGACCGCCGAATTATAGAAGAAGTTTAATGCTTTACAGGAGATGGTGAAGACATTGCAAGGCCCCGATGTTTTGGGACTGGATGCCGCTGAAATATGTCTTGTACCCGGAGTTAAGATACCTCCAAAGTTTGTAATTCCAACCTTTGAGAAGTACAAGGGTAACAGTTGCCCTAAGACCCACATAAGGTCTTACTGTAGGAAGATGGCCGCCTATTCTGATGACGAGAAGCTACTAATCCATTTCTTTCAAGATAGCTTAACAGAGGCATCCCTAGAATGGTATATGCACCTTGAACGATCCAACGTAAGAAGCTGGAAAGAGTTAGCAGACGCTTTCGTGAGGCATTATCAGTATAATACGGACATGGCTCCGAATCGTATGCAGCTTCAGAATTTGACTCAGAAGCCGAATGAGTGTTTTAAGGACTTCGTGCAGAGATGGAGGGGGGTAGCTGCAAGGGTACAACCTCCGTTAATGGAGAAAGAACTGACAGACCTATTCATGGGCGCGCTACAAGGACCGATCTTTGAGCGGTTAGCATCCTCAACTTCCACAGTGTTTTCTGAACTTGTCATGGCTGGAGAAAGATTAGAAAATTTCATGAAGACGGGAAAAATTCAGAATGCAGGCGAATCTGCAAGCGGGGTCAAGAAGCCTTATCAGGGTTTCGTTAAGAAAAGGGAAGGCGAAGCTAGTGCAGTGTTCACCAACAGAGGAAGAACTCATCAGGGTTATCACCATGTTGCTGCTGTAGCTCCACAACAGCCGTTGTCCATTCCAGCAAATCAACCCGTGTTTCAACCAAACAGGCAACAACAATCCTATCAACCAAGACAAAATCAATACCAGGGTCTACAAAGACAGAGGAGGCCATAAAGAATATTTGATCCAATCCCGTCTACATACGCCAAGTTATTGCCATTCCTATTGAAGGGAGGTCTTGTTCAGCTTAGGGAGATGAGGGATCCTCCGGAGGTTCTTCCTTTTGGATTTGATGTCAATGCCAAATGTGAATTCCATTCTGGCTCCCCAGGCCATGACATTGAAAATTGCAAGACTCTGAAGCACCTTGTACAAGATCTCCTCGATTCAAAGGCGATAAACTTTACCCGAAACACCCCTAAACATCAAGACTAATCCAATGTTAACTCATCACTCAACAAATATGATTGAAGAATCCTTTGGTCATCTCCAAAAGCCGGTGGTCCAAGCTGGCAGACATCTTCAACTTTAGCAATCCTTAAGCGCTTTTATCATTTGCATTTGTAGTTTATTTTCTGTCAATTGCTACTTGTTATTTAAACATTGTTATGTTGAATGGTAACATTAATGAAATGATTATGCATTTTCCGAATTAATTATGTCGCAGTCGCTCATTATTCCCACTTATCACAATCACAGACACATATATTTTTATCCACTCCACTTTTTCACTGATTGTTTGGCAATATTGGAGGGAGGATGACGAAAACGAAGTACCCATAATTGCAAACCGTATGCTTTCGGACACGATCTCGTCAATGATGTACAGGCATTGTTTCAAATCCCCTAAACACCGAAGATATAAGGAGTTAATCCCTAGTCAACCACTTCGAGCCTAGAAGTAGGAGTTTCCTTCGGATATTCAAACCCTTAACACTCAACCTGGGGCAGGGTAATGTTCAGTTAATCTAATCTAGCATTCGAATCGATAAAGCAGAATCCAAAGACATGACGGTTGTTCATCAATGACCCATGACTTGGCGGTCACAATCTTCCAACAAAATTCGAAAAAATCAAAAGTCTGCTAAGTCAAGCACCTCAAAGGGGACTTAGGCAAAAATTAAGGCAATCCCGATGGATCTAACAAGCACAATCAGTTCATGCAAAAGTTAGGGATCAATAAACAAAAGCAAAAGAGGTCCCCAAACCCTCAGCAAAAACAAAATGGGATTCAGTGGTCACCCAAATCAAGGGGCTACTGACATCCATCAAAATAAGGTGACTGCCATCTCAGGCAAACCCTGAACCATTAAGCTTACACCGTCAAGGTAAACATGCATAGAATTAACTGAATGTAGGTATGGAGATCATCAAGAAGAAGGGGTGGGTACAAATTAAGTTTGAGCCTAATATCTTTTGTTCTATAACCGCGAACCAGGCCACGTTACAACCCTCGAAAGACCTAATTGAGGCGGGGTTTATTCGGAAAGCATACTATTGCGAGGTTGCGTAACCTGACTCCTTACAATTTTGCTAATCATCAACATTGGTGTCGGTGTCCTTGCTATATCTTTCACGCCAATCCAGTTAGCACAACGTTTAGACTAAATGGTCCATTCGTTTCACTCTCACGACACGTAATAAAAGACAATTCTTTCAAAAAAACGTGCATGAACTTTGCACTAAGATTATCATTCGTGAACAAACATTTTTATTTACAAGTTGATAGTTGGCATTAAGGAAATTCTAACACAAAGCAATCAAGCATGGCTGGATTATTCAGCGGTCTGGACCAGAACCAAGTATACCATATAACCTATTAAACTTGGGGCATTGACATCCGAGAGCAGGAAATCAGTCAGTCTGAGGCAAATCCCCAGGCGTCGGTCGACCATGGGGCAAATCATTCATGAAGCGGTTGATCAGAAGAGAATCATCTTGAGAATACTGATCAGGGGCAGGCCACCCAGAGTTTCTTTGACTTAAGAATAGGTCCCTCCGATGTTCAATCGAGGTAAGTTAAGTCGCTTCCACGCTCTTTCAGGGGAAAACTACTCCAAGAGTACATTAGGAGCCAACTACCACAAGAATCGGCTAGTCAATGATGAATCCATTTGTGGTACGAACTCTGGGGCAGACCATCTCGAGCACGTCTCATGGCAAGCCGCTCAAGCAAGTTCATTCTCGTCAACAACTTTTAAGTTTAAAACGATGTCAGGAAGTCAGGCTTGTCCTCCACTTTCCCACATAACCCAGAGTCCAATCCGCATTGGCAACTACCAAAAGTCCGCCACGTCAGCACTTGCATTTCCAATTACCCGTCTGCATCATATGCATCATACGCATCACATTCGACTTCATAAGCATCTTGCATTATATGCATACCCAGAATCATGTCATACTCTCCCAGCTCTTGCACCTTCGCGTGTTAGCATTTCCATCTGCATTTCCATGTTATGAAATATCATTATCATCAAGCATTCGCATACGCGAGCTCAGATCCAGGATCAATCACGAAGATTTCCAAGATCATCAGCCCAGACAGGGGCACCTCTTGCAAGACCTTGGTTTTCTCTCACTAGAGTCAGAAGATATCAAGACAAGATTGAGCCCAATCAGGGGCATTCTTCCACAAGACCGTGGGTGTTCCCCACGAAGTTTTGCAACTTATTTGAGCTTCAAGGCAATTAGCAGCCCAGTCAGGGGCATTATCTGTAAAGGCCATGGGTCCTCCCATGGAATTCAAGATTATCAAAGCAAAATTCAGCCCAAACTAGGGGCATCTTTTCAAGACCATGGGTGTATTGCATGATGTGTTGCAACCTCGTGATTAATCAAGATCTTCAAATCAATTTGGCCCAGACAGGGGCATCTTCAATAAATCACGGGCGTTCCCCAGTGAGTTATCTCCAGCAGACTTCAACGATAAGTGGCAATCTCTTCAGAGAAGCTTATCCATCTTCAGCGATAAGTGGCAGTCTCTTGGGAGAAGCTTATCCATCCTCAGCGATAAGTGGCAATCTCTTCAGAGAAGCTTATCCTTCATCAACGATAAGTGGCAATCTCTTGGGAGAAGCTTATCCATCTTCAATGATAAGTGGCAATCTCTTCAGAGAAGCTTATCCTTCATCAATGATAAGTGGCAATCTCTTCAGAGAAGCTTATCCTTCATCAACGATAAGTGGCAATCTCTTGGGAGAAGCTTATCCATCTTCAATGATAAGTGGCAATCTCTTCAGAGAAGCTTATCCTTCATCAATGATAAGTGGCAATCTCTTCAGAGAAGCTTATCCTTCATCAATGATAAGTGGCAATCTCTTGGGAGAAGCTTATCCATCTTCAATGATAAGTGGCAATCTCTTCAGAGAAGCTTATCCTTCATCAATGATAAGTGGCAATCTCTTGGGAGAAGCTTATCCATCTTCAGTGATAAGTGGCAATCTCTTCAGAGAAGCTTATCCCCCTATCATCCTTTTGGTGTCAGGGTTGATTTTGTTTCGCTCCATCATCCTTTCGGTGATGGGTCTAGCATCCTTTTGGTGTTATGACTAGCGTCTCCGCTCCATCATCCTTTTGGTGATGGGTCTGACATACTTTTTGGTGTCATGACTATCGTGTTTTCCATTATCCTTTTGGTAATGGACCCCCTACATCCTTTTGGTGTTAGGGTTGATTTTGTTTCCGCTCCCTTGTCCTTTTGGTGATGGGTCTGGCATCCTTTTGGTGTCATGACTAGCGTGTTTTCCGTTATCCTTTCGGTAATGGACTCCTATCATCCTTTTGGTGTTAGGTTTGATTGTCTTTCGCTCCATCATCCTTTTAGTGATGGGTCTAGCATCCTTTTGGTGTTATGACTAGCGTCTCCACTCCATCATCCTTTTGGTGATGGGTCTGATATCCTTTTGGTGTCATGACTAGCGCGTGCTTTCCACTATCTTGTTGGTAGTGGGTCCCTTATACTCTTTTAATGTCAGGAAAGTGTGTGTGTGTGTATTATCATTCTTTTTGTGATAAGCTTGTCATCCTTTTTGGTGTCAAGTTTTCTCTGTCAACATCCTCTGGTGTCAGCGACCTTTGAAGATATCCAATATTTCATTCCCAAGTTTTGTCATTCTTTTCGGACAAATTCAGGGTCTTTTTTTTATCTAATCATCTTCTACCTCGAAAGAATGAATGCCATGACATTTCATCTTACTCGGTTTAAGCTAATTAGATAGGGGCATCTGTCATACCCCAAATTTGTCCTACCCTGTATATAACTTGCATTTGTATATCCATTCATCCACTATTATCCAGAAAATCAAAAGGATATGTTACGTCCGTTCTACCGCAAACAGGTACGCATAAGTCTCCAAACGAGCGAGCAGCAAAACACCTAAACTGCTAGAGCGCGTACGATAACATCATCCACAAAACACACTGGTTATCCGCACCGTAGGCCGAACTACGGCTGCTCTGATTCTTTACTTTTTTCAAGTAAAGATACGTAGGCACAAGGGCCACAATCCTTGCCGAGCACACTTTCCCCCCTATATCTGTAGTTTCCCGAACTACGTCGACTCTGACTTTCTCACATCTATTGGGAATACGTAGGCATAGGACTGCGAAGTCCTACCGAGTCTGTTCTTTCTCTCTTCTTCCCCGTTACCTCTCTTTCTTGTTTCTAACCCTTCTTTTACCCAGTGAAACACACTTCTTATAGCATAATGTTTAAGCAAATAAATTCACACATCGACAAACAAAAGGTTCCCATCGAGTACGATGGATGCGAGGGGTGCTAATACCTTCCCCTCGCATAACCGGCTTCCGAACCCGTTCTTGGTTGCGAGACCATCTTATCCATTTCTTTCTTAAGGTTTTCTCGATATTTTCCTTTCCCCTCATGGGATAAATAAAGTTCGGTGGCGACTCTTCTGTCCTTTCTTTTCGCCTCCCCGTCGTTGCGCGATGCATTTTTCGAGTAGCGACATGGATAAAGTCACGTCTTTGTATTGAAAGACGAGTATCGAGACCACCCACACTATAGTGAATATCCCAACACTCGGAGAGGAAGAAGTCTACACTCAATCTCTCTCTTTAGTTCAATACCAAGAGAATCGAGTTATTTTTTAAGTGTTTTGAAAATGCACTTGGTACGGGGCCGAGGGTTTTTAGGAGAAAAAGGTGTGGATGAGAACATCTTCGTATTGAAAGACAAGTATCAAAACCACCCACACTACAGTGAGCATCTCGACACTCGGAAAGGAAGAAGTCTACACTCAATCCCTTCTCTTTAGTTCAATACAAAGAGAACTTTACCCTTCTATTAAATATGGCGAATTGGCTTAACAGTCGTTTGAGAAAATTCGCTTGACGTTGGGTCAAGGATTTAATTATTTAAAAAGGTTAGAGGTGAAGCGAGCAAGGTCGATGGCGGACGCACAAGGTGGCCGACTTACAAGGGTTAAAAACGGCTCGATAAAATCGAGAGTTTGCTTTTGAAAATGGTTTTTGGAATCAAAAGTCACCAAGGACAATAGCAACATTCCTACTAAAATCATACAACATATGGGATTAGTCGGCTAAAAAAAATCGGGACATGCCAATAAAAATGGAAAAAAAATTTAAGGTTTTATTTTTGAAGATATTCAAAGTCATAACAAACTGCACAAAGCCAGAAATTTCTCATTTTTTGCAAGTTTTGAAGCCATGAGTCGACCATAGGGTCAGCGCATGACTTTCAGCCTTTTCCCACGGCTCGGCGCATAAACACCATGCGTCGACCATACACTCGGCGCACACCATTTTGATAGACTGATGGGTAAGCGCCCGCCGACTCATGCATCGACGCATACTGTAAGTTTTTTAATTTGCCTAAAAATGCAGGCTATGCGTCGACGCATAGACCTGCTGTGGTCGACTGTTAGCCTGTTAAAACAGCCAAAATCCTAACTTTTTCTACGTTTTCTTTCGTTTTCGTAGTTTCTTGACAATGGTTTCTTGGTCCCTTATGGGACCTTACATGATATATACAGTTCAATAACACATAAAAGAGTAAACAAAATGAATATAAGAGCAAAGAAATAAAGAGAGAAAAGTTTGAGAAAATGGATACCCAAGAGTTTCTTCTTCTTGCAAGTCCTCCTTGGTTTTGGATGAATGTGCTCTACTCCTCACTCTATGTTGTGAAGGCTCTTGCTCTTTAGTGGTTCTCTTGGTTTTATCTCACTCTCTTTTTTTCCTCCTAATCTCTCTATCTCCAAAAAATGTTGTGTATGTGAATGATAGTGAATAATATGATTTGTTTGCAGCTCCTTCCTTTTGTTGACAGCCCCTTTCCCCTCTCATCTCACTTTTCCTGCTGCTTTTTCTATTGTACCAAACCAATGGCTCTTGCACAAGCTTCAATTTTCAGAATTTCCATTCTTGGCAACAATTATGGCCACTTTCTTGGTGCAACCCCACTTTTTCCACTTCTAGTATGCTGCTTTTGCTGCATTTTTTCTGCAGCACTCCACCTTTCTATTCATCCTTGTACCCATTGGTTGGTTGATTTGTTTGGACATACTCATGTAGTCAATACACTACCTTTTGGTCATCATTTTCAAATTCTGATTTTTGATGTGTAGATGTATCAACATAAACTTATAGCCTTGGTTTTGTGACATAAAATGATTTTGTAATATGATACACATTGCCACTTCTTGCATGGGGCTGTTTTGGATTGCATTCATATTGCTCATGGTTGAACATGCATGGTATTGATCTTGAAATATTCCAATATTGAATTAGCTCTTAAATATTTTCCTTGCATGTTTGTAAGCACAAAGAGGGTCATGTGGACTTGATGGAGCATGGGGGATACCATGACATGAAGTTATTTTTAGAAACTTGAATTAAGACTAGAAATAGCTTAATTTCCTAAGCATTACCAAGAGTTTGGATTTTGTAACAAATGTGACATTCTTGCAAATGTCATGAAATTTCTCTTTGTAATATTCTTGAATCTAGCCTTGAATTCATGAATCTTGAATTTGGAATGATGGGCTTCCCTTATGTCATTGAATTTGAAGAAATGAGTCAATCCTTGAAAGAGGGAAAATTTTGGGGTGCAACAATATGCAAAAATATAAGCACCCAAAGATAAAAAAACAGACAAGCGTTAGGATTGACTTGCATAGGGAACTAGCATCCCTAGCAGAGTCGCCAGCTGTTGCAACTGCGAAAAACAACCGACGAAAACAAAAAGAAGAGTTGTCATTGAACATTATTTATCCCAAAGAAAGGGAAAGGAAACAATCAAAGAAAACCTAAAAGAAAGGAGAATACAAGGTCATCGCAACTAAATCTTAGGTTCGGGAGTCAGTTACGCAAGGGGAAGGTATTAGCACCCCCTCGCATTTGTTGTACTCAATGGGATCCACGCTTGTTGTCTAATCAAATGGTGTATTATCTAAAAGCTACTGCTAAACAGGAAAGGGAAAAGAAAAAGGAGACTCGATAGGATATCGCCACCTCATGCCTATGTATTCCCTTGTGCAATAGGAAAGTCAGAGTCAATGTAGTTCGGTAAACTACGGGTGATGGAGAGAAAGGTTGTTCGCCAAGACATTGTCGTCTTGTGCCTACGTATCCTCATTTGATATGAGAAATAGAATAAACATAGTTCGGGGAAACTAGACAACTGATTTGTTAAGTGTTTTTTATGAGCGACTTTAAGTTCTCATTCCAACAGTTAGGGTCGATGCCGTTTGCGATAGAACGAAAAAGTAATGCACTCTTTTCTAAAAATGATTTTGAAGAACAATCCCGAAGGATAAAAAGTTTAAATTTGTCTTAAGAGTTTTAATGAAGTGAATTGATTGGTTTGAGATTCACGTTGTACTAAAGACTACGATATAGGAGCGAATGCATTGCATATCGTCCAAAGGGCATACACTAAACACTCTAGATAAGTAAGGAGAAACCCTACATTCATCATTTCCCACATGCTTAAGGCTTGTGATGCACAATGTTCACCATTCTTTATTAAGTGTCTTAGAGTTATTTGAGAGATGAGAAGAGAAGACACAAATGAAAATACTAAAGGGAAGCTGAAAATCCTAATGTTATCATACAAAGTGGTCCTAAAGTTAGGATGAAAGGGAATTCTACCTAATGTTATCATACAAATGATGAACCTAAAGTTGAGGTCAAGAAGGGACTATCCTAATTGTTATCATGCAAAGGATTGAAAGCCTAATGTCTCTCTTACCTCCAACTTAATTAGAAATTAAGTGGAACTAGGAATCCTAAGGGATCATGTGAACAAGCACAAGTAAACACCATAATAATCAATCACAAATGAAAACAAAAATAAGACTTAACCAAGTGTCAAGAAAAGAAAGAGGAGAAAGAAGAATGAGAGATGAAGGAGAAGAAGCAACACCAAGTAACACTCATGGAAGTTCAACTCAAAAGGCATCAAGCAAGCACACATCAATATCATGTTAAAGTAACAAGAAAATGCATACATGCCAAACCATACTCAAAGATTCGAAGTCAAAATAAATTGGCAAGACAAAGTACCAAAATACACACAAATGACTTAAAGTCCAACAAGAAGTATTATCAATCATCAAGCAAAGGGAAATGAAGTCAAATGAAATGAGAAAGAAGGTAGGGCAGTAGCAACATCATATCATGTTCAACTCAATTTATAAATTAGAAAATGTGCACAAGAATGTCAAACATACATCTTATCAATGTCCAAACAAATATCAACAACTGGCTCATGCAAAACACACTTCAAATGATAAAACATATGAGATTAAAGTATGAAACCAAGTGAAGGCAGCAACATAATCATATACATCAATCCATCATCAACACATGAATCACAAAAAAGAAATCTCAAAGATCAAGCTCAAAGTATGCATCAAGATTAATCAACCTCTTAACAAAAGGAAATGTATGTCTATCTTTGTTTCTGAGAGTCATATTTTGTATCCTGATATAGATGATCTTGTTACCATTAGAAAACTTGTCAGATCTTGCACTAAACACCTCATGTCTAATTTTATTTCATATTCAAATTTGTCTTCATCTATGTCTGCCTTCACCTCAAAATTTTCTAATGTAGAAATTCTAAAAAGTGTACAGGTTGCTCTAGAAATTTCAAAGTGGAGGGAAGTTGTACTTAACGAGATGAAAGCTCTTGAAAATAACATAAATTGGAGTGTTACGCTGCTACCAGATGGCAAGAAGATAGTTGGATGCAAATGGGTGTTTACTGTGAAGTATAACTCAGATGGGTCAATTGAAAGGTACAAGGCTCGCTAGGTGGCTAAAGGCTTTACTCAAACCTATGGTATATACTGAAGGTGAGAAAATACTTAGACGGGGGGGTTGAATAAGTATGAAGATAAAACTTAGAAATAAAAACTCAAGGATTTTTATCCTGGTTCGTTGAACTCAACTACTCCAGTCCACCCTATCAAGAGTGATTTGCCTTTCTCAAACAAGGACTTAATCCACTATTTAATCAACTGATTACAATAGTAAGCACTAAGAACAACTGTTCAAAGTCTTCTCAAGAACTACTGATCCTAACTGGATCTTCTTAAGGTTTTCTTACAATCAAATGTAATAATAATAATACAAGTGTTAAGAATGCTTCTAATAAAGCTTTATCACAACTGTGATTTTTCACTTAAGATTAAGAATAATGAATTAAATTCAGCAAGAATGTGGAAGTAGTATGAGAGCTTGTAGTGATTTCTTTTTCAAGTCTTTCTTCAACTGAAGAAGATGAATGGAGTCTTGCTTTTATAGGCACAGAGGTCCATGAAGTCTTTCACGTTGAGAACAGTGTACTAAAAAGGTCTGAGCCTTTTTGTCTTCACATCACATGACCTTTCCTAGAAGAAGAATGCACAGAAAAATCCTTTTTGTCTGTGTTCTTGTGTCTAGCATAAATAAGGAAAGAGTCGTTTGGTCATTTCAACGGACATAACTTTGAATTCTTCTTCAACAAGTTTCAGTAAGAATCATCAGAGTCTGGATAGATCAGAGCCTTCTGATGTTCATCAGAGTTTGCTGAATCAGAGTCTTTGCAGCATGTGTGCTTTCAGCGTGTAAATGTTCAGAGCAGAGTTTTGAATCAGATCCTCAGTACTGACAGCGTTAGTACTATCAGAGTCTTCTGAATTAACTGTGTTTGAAACTCTTCATACAGAATTACTCATTACTTCAGATGCTTCTGGCTTCTGCTTCAGATTCTTCTGTAGCTTCTGCTTCAGATTCTTCTGTAGCTTCTGCTTCATATTCTTCTGTAGCTTCTGCTTCAGATTCTTCTGGAGCTTCTACTTCAGATTCTTCTGGAGGCAGCGCTCAAAATCTTCTAAGAAATGCTTCTAATGCTTCAGAGCCTTGCATAATTTCATGTTCAGATCCAATTTGCTTCCAGAATAATATTCACTTTTAATATCTGCAGCAATCATTCTAAAACAAATTTTAGAGTATATAATTCTTTAATACAAAATTTCACAAGAGTTATCATCAAAACATAGAGATATAATTAAGAACCAATCTGTGTTCTAACATATACTACTCAGAGACATTTGCTCATGTTACAAAATTGAACACTGTAAGAATTATTTTATCTCTTGCTGCTAACCTGGATTGGCCCCTACATCAGTTAGATGTTAATAATTCCTTTCTTAATGGTGATCTAGAAGAAGAAGTGTATATGGACATTCCTCCTTGTTTTGAAAACAAATTTGGATCAAATGTATGTAAACTAACTAATTCTTTGTATGGATTAAAGCAGTCTCCTAGAGCTTGGTTTGAAAAATTCACTCAGTCCATGAAGAATCAAGGGTACCCCTAAGGACAGGCTGACCATACTCTGTTCACAAAATTCTCCAATGATGGGAAAGTTGTTGTCCTGGTTGTTTATGTTGATGATATTGTCCTTAATGGAGATGATACAGTGGAAATGGAAAGGGTAAAAGAGAAACTGGCAGTAGACTTTGAAATCAAGGACTTGGGATTCATGAGATATTTTCTAGGCATGGAGTTTGCTCGGTCAAAGAATAATATTGTGGTTTTACAACAGAAATACATCCTATACTTATTGAAAAAAACAAGAATGAGTGGATGTCATCTTGAAGATACCCATATAGATCCCAATGCTAAACTTTGGGGAGAAGGTAATGTTTCTGTTGATACTGGAAGATATCATAGATTGGTTAGGAATGTGATTTATTTATCACGCACACGACCTGATATTACTTTCTCAGTCAGTGTAGTGAGTCATTTTATGCATTCTCATTTCAAGGAACATCTTGAGGCAATTTATAGGATACTGGGATATCTGAAGGGAAATCCTGGAAAAAGATTATTTTTTAAGAAGATCAGTGAAAGGAATGTGTCTATCTTCACCGATGCTGATTAGGCAGGTTCAGTCACAGATAGAAGATCAACCTCTGGATATTGTACCAATGTTTGGGGGTAATCTTGTGACATGGAGGAGCAAGAAACAAGGAGTTGTAGCAAGGATTAATGCTTAAGCCGAGTTTAGAGTTATGTCTCAAGGTATTTGTGAAGGATTATGGATCCTTAGAGTCCTATAAGAACTTAAGAGGAAAATTGAGCTTCCATTGAAATTGTACTCTGATAGTAAAGCTGCTATTAACATAGCTCATAATCTAGTTCAACATGACAGAATCAATCATGTTGAGATTGATCGACACTTCATAAAGGAGAATTTAGATGCTGGAACCATATGTCTACCTTTCGTGACTTCAAGTCAGCAAACTATTCATATCCTGACCAAAAGTTTGGCAAGACCTACCTTTGAGCATTTGATAGACAAGTTGGGCATGATAGATATGTATGCACCAACTTAAGGGGGGTTTGGAAAATATTTTATTTCCCTATTTAATTGTTTCCATTTATTGTCATTTATTTTCTTTTATTCTCCATTAAGGAGAGAATTAAGTGTATTTATTGTGTTCTCATTATATAAATCAGCCTTTGGCTGAGGAATAAAATTACAACAACTTTTACCTATTTCTTCGAATAACATCTATTCGATTTATGTTGGGATTAACAACTAGCTTGAATCTAGATGTTAAACAACTTAATGTGAAGAGTGATTTCCTTAATGATGATTTGGAGGAAGAGATCTATATGGAGAAACCCGAGGGCTTCGAAGTCAAAGGTAAATAAGAGCTTGTTTGTAGATTGAAGAAAAGTTTGTATGACCTTAAGTAAGCTCCGCGACAATGGTATAAAGTGTTTGATTCTTTCATGGAAAGAAATGGTTATGGTAAAACCATTGCTAATCATTGTGTGTTTGTGAAGAAATTATGTAAGGGTGATTATATTATTATCTTGCTATATGTTGATGGCATGTTGGTTGTGGGTCATGACACTAAAAAAATTTAAAACATAAAGAAAGAGTCAAGCAAGTCCCTTGCAATGAAGAACTTGGGTTCTGCAAAAAAAAAAATCCTTGGCATGAGAATTTATCATGATACAAAGAAAGGTAAATTATGGTTGTCTCAACATAATTACATTGAGAGGGTGTTAGAGAGGTTTAACATGAGCAATTTAAAACCTGTGAGTACTCTACTTGAATAGTCATTTCAAATTAAATTCTAAGCAATGTCCTATAAGTGAAGAAGACAAATAATATATGAATATTGTTCCTTATGCATCTACAGTTGGTAGTTTGATGTATGTTATGGTATGCACGACATCAGATATTGCCCATGTTGTTAGTGTTGTTAGTCGGTTTCTCTCTAATCGTGGTAAAGATCATTGACGAGCACTGAAGTGGATTCTCATATATCTTAGAGGTACTTCTAGAGTGTGCTTATGCTTTGGGAGTGGTGATCATGTGTTAGATGGCTACATAAATACATATATGGTCGATGATATTGTTTACATAAAATCTACTTTTAGATACATGATGACTTTTGTAGGGGGAACAGTGTCTTGGCAATCACGGTTACAGAAGTGTATTGCTTTATCTACTACTGAGGCTGAGTATATTGAAGCAACTGAAGCGTCTAAAGAACTTTTATGGATGAAGAAGTTCCTACAAGAATTATGTGTTAAGCAAGAGAAGTTTGTGTTGTTCTGTGACAGCCAGAGCGTAATTCATCTTGGTAAGAGCCTGACATTTCATTCTTGATCAAAGCACATTGAGGTGCAGTATCACTGGATACAAGATGAATTAAAGCCAAAGTTATTTTCAATTGAAAATATTCATATTGACGAGAATGGTTCAGGTATGATGACAAAGGCTTTCCCTGTGGCAAAGATGATTAACTGCAGAAAGAAGGCGGGTATGGTAGAGGAGTTCCTTCCCACATAAGTCGTGAGGGGGGTATTTGCAGGGTGCGTTCACTCTTAAAGTAGGTTCCACCATTTATTTAGGAAAAAAAAGAATAAAAGAGAAAAAGAAAAAATAAGAAAAAAAAGTTTTTTATGTGAATTGTTTTATTTGGGCCAACCCAATAGGCATGCATTTAAAAAAGGTTTTTTAATCCCTAAAGCAACACAACAAATAAGTAACTTAAAAAGGATTTTAGATAACTAAAATAGAGAAGAGAAAAAGGCACACGTGATAGATGAGTGTTGCAAATATTTTAAGCTTGAGCTACAAATTTAGTATGTTGATTCTATCACTTAGTTAATTATATTTATATTTCTGTTGAGTAGTTTTACATTCTCTTAGAGTTATTTTGTATACCCACATTTTATGGAGAAATTATTTATAGTGTGTTTCTCACCTTTATTATTTATTTGTGAAGATTGTTGTTCCTAGTGTTACTAGAAATACTTTTGTATACTCATTATTTATATAGTGAAAGGTTTTACTGGACTATGTCCCGTGGTTTTAATCCTCTTACTTTGAGGAAAAATTTCCATGTTAAAAATATCGTGTTCTCTAGAATTGGTTATGTTGGTTCTCTATTTAAATTGCAGAGGTTTGGGAAAGTATTCCGCTTGAGAAAAGTATTTCGATTATTTGAGTATTTTTCAACAAAGTGATATCACATTAGATGGAAAAGTGAGTATGAGTCCAACATTAGATGTAAAAGTGTGAGTATGAGTCCAACGTTAAATGTAAAAGTGAATGTTGAACACACTATAAGTGAGAAGACCCATAAACTCAATACCTTAAAGTTCTTGTTAATATGCAATCTCTCTCTTATTTGTGTGGTTGCTCATAAGGCCTAATGTCATGATCTCCGCATCCCTTCATGACCCAACAATATGAAAAGTAAATAATTTGAATGATCAACGAGACGAGTTTAATGATGAGTTTGACATTAATGTCTCCATTATCTGTCTCATTCCATATTCAAATATCAAGAGAATCTAAATTCAAATCCAGACAATACCAATTTTTTTTCATCAAACTTGGTTTGAGTTCGGACAAACTTTCTATTATTTGTCTCATCCTCTTCTTAAAATATTAAAGACAAATTTAATTCAAGTTTGAATAAATACTTACAAATACGAATTATGTTATCATGTCTAAACATCAAACTATAAATAAAACCATATTTACATAATTTCAAAAATCAATTTTAGTGAAAGATTATTTTTAGATAAATAATTTGTAAATATTTAAAAAAAAATAGTGTCAATAAGTTTTTTAAAATATTAAGTAATAAATAAAAAGTTGTCGAATACAAAAATAAACTTAAAAACAAATTACATTGTTTTTTTTTTTTTTAAATTATAGCAGTACAGATTAGTAAATAACGAAACCATGCTTTTAAAATTAAAAATTGTTTATATCATGCAAGAGGAAATATAAAAATTATAACCATCACGGGTTTTCTTATTTATATAAATTATATATAACAAAGTATAAATGGTCTCTTTGCAATTCGAGGTGTTGTATTTTTATCTGAAAAAGACAAAAAAGGAACTAATAAAATACTTAAAATAAATAAATGGAGGGAAAAGAGTCGCAAAGAGGGAAAGTGTAACTAAAGCTTGAAGACAGTTGGATATCGGGATTTGCCACGAGGACTAGAATCGTCATTACACAGAAAAAAAAGGAAGAATTAATATAAATAAAAAATAAAAATTTCTTATTCCCATAGAGCTAGCTATGTGTAGGTATGAAAAGAAAACAGAGGTAATAGATACAGAAAGAGAGGGAGATAGTTTGCGTTTGCATATAGAAGAAGCGATTGTGATTCAATACAAGTAGTGAAGGTAAAGAAAAGTGATAAATACATTTCATAATTTAATTAAATAAATAATCCTTTTGTTTGTTGTTAGTTATATTGCTTAGCGTTTTCTGTTCCGCTACTCTTCAATTCAATCAAAATCTCACTAATTTTTTTTGTTTCTTTCTCTTTTCTTCATTTTCTCTCAACAACCACCACACTTATCTTTCTCTCTCTCTCTCTCTTGCTGTTAAATCCACCTTCCCCTTTCTCTCTCTTGTTATTCTCTCTGTTTAGTTTGCTGCTGCATCGTTTTCTTTCATTCTAATTCTAACTGTTCATTCAATCTAATTCCAATTCTAATTCTGTTTCTGTTTCTGTTTCTGTTTCTTAACCACTTTCTTCCTTCTCCGATACATTCATATTCCGTTTTCTTTCTTTTTTTTCTCTGATGGAACCATCGGAGAATTGTTCCGTTAAAGTCGCTCTTCACATTCGTCCACTCATTGCCGATGAACGTCAACAAGGTTGCACTCAATGTGTTTCTGTTAACCCTGGAAAGCCTCAGGTACTGTTCACTTCTTCATTTTTTTTTTCTGTTTTCAAGATTTTTTATTACTAAAATGTTGTTGTGGTTGTTATTATTATTTTTGTCGTTTAGCTAAGTGTTCATTAATTAAATGAGTGCCCAGTGTCTTTTAGGGTCGGGTTTGCTTAATTATCATTAACTAATTGTCGGTTTACAATAAAGTTCATTTCTGGATAATTTCTCGCTTCTTTATTACAACAATGCAAATCTACTATTTAAATTGCAATGTTAAGAATAATAATAATAGTAATAATCACGAATTTAATTTCATAGGTCGTGCTTAAAATTTGAGTAAAAAAGTCTTGCTTAAAGTGTGTTGCACTATTAATTAAACTTCTAAGTTTGTTGATTTTTCTGTTCAGCATAATCTTACTGATTTAGTTTTTTTTTTATTCATTTGATACCGTTGCTGATGGAAAGTATTAGTACTCCCTACTGCCAGTAGAAAAAACTACTTTTTCTCTGTGTAAAAATAATTGTTTGACTATAATGTTGATATAACATTTATTATTTTTTCTATTATATTCTTATTTTCTCTTCTTATGAACGTGATATATTAATTAGATAGATGATACAATTAGAAAAAAAAATTAATATTTTACTGTAAATTGAAATAAATTAAATTAATCATTTTATGACAAAAATGTTTTTGTAGGATGAGTTATTTTGGTATGGATAGAGTAAAAATTATTTATAACTTATTTTTCAATATGTTCTTTGTCATGAGTCGTGTCAGTGTGTTAGTGTTGATGACACGTTTTCCTCTTTCACGCTATTTAAACGTTTTTTTTCAAATACCCTCATCCTGATTTTTTTTTTAATTTTTATTCTTACAATAAATCCTGTTTTGTTTTGGTTAAATAAAAAATCACTGGTTGGTCCAATGGTGATTGACCCCTGGTTGGTCCAATGGTGACTTTTATAAGTTATAATTTGCATTATGGTATCAGTTCCTGAGAATCTGATCATAGCATTACATTGATCAGGTTCAAATAGGGTCTCATTCCTTTACATTTGATCATGTTTATGGAAATGGTGGATCTCCTTCATCTGAAATGTTTGCGGAATGCGTTGCTCCATTGGTTGATGGCTTATTTCAAGGATACAATGCTACTGTGCTTGCTTATGGTCAGGTTAGGTCCATAGTGCATAATCATGTACCCAAAGTTGAAAAAGATAATTCAATCCATATTTTCATTTGAAGCACATTCATATTTTATTTAAAGCTCATACTTGTTGCAGACAGGATCCGGGAAAACGTATACCATGGGAACTGCCTGCAATGACAATACTGGGATTGGATTGATTCCTCAGGTTATGAATGCCTTGTTCAACAAGATTGAAACTCTAAAGCAGCAAACGGAATTTCAGTTGCATGTTTCCTTCATTGAGGTATATTAGTTATACCGTTATACCGTGTGTCAGCAGTCATAAGCACACTTCTTTGCTACAGTTTATTTTGAATCTATAACTGTTACATCATGGATGTTCATTCAAAAGGAATTTTATCTCAAAACTATGTGAAAATTGGCTATATGAGAGCGTGACATTGCTTTTCATACAAAAAAGAAATTTTGTCATGAACGATTATTCTTTTCAAGGACTTAATTGTTTTAACGAAAAAGATAACGACTCACACACACACATAGCATGCGGAAAAGGTAAGAGTAATTGAGAGAAACAAATTGAATCTGCAATTTTGTATCTATTCAACGAGTTATTTATTTTGCAAACATAACATATAGTTATAGTGATGAACACTTAATGCATTTTTGTATAAACTGACTAAACAAAATGTTAATTAACAAACAACTACATTACATTTGAATTAACTAACTAACAAATTGTGCATTTATTTTTCAAGATTTTGAAGGAAGAGGTAAGGGACTTGTTGGATATGGTATCTATGGGAAAATCAGATAACTCTAACTCTAATGGCCATTCTGGAAAAGTAACTATTCCTGGGAAACCACCGATACAAATTCGCGAATCATCAAGTGGAGTAATAACACTGGCAGGGTCAACTGAAGTTTCTGTAAGTACATTACAGGAGATGGCTTCTTACTTGGAACAAGGTTCATTAAATAGAGCAACAGGAAGTACAAACATGAACAACCAATCCAGGTACGTAATAGGTTCTTACTCTTACCATGTATATATACGGCGAATGAAAAATAATTCTTTATATTGAAAAGTTAGATGATGTTTTCTAAATGGAAGTACTTCAATTCGAGGTAAAAATAACATGATCCAACATCATTAAAGTGAGTAGAATTTTCTTTCCTTATTTTGTCTTTATGGATTGTCAATAATTTGGTTGAACTTCTTTCTATGCACTGATTTTTCTTGAAAAGGTCAATTTTAGATCTTATTGTAATTTCCATTTGATTCTAAACTCACAACAAATTTGGGTGATGGAGAAGCGTTATTTGTATGGATTCTGCTAGATTTCATATTTATAACCAATAATCAGTGGTTTCACTTTTGCTTGGGTTAGTCGGTCACATGCCATCTTCACAATCACGTTAGAACAGATGCGCAAACTCCATTCATTTTCTTCCAGCAATGACACTTCGGATGAGGATATGGGAGAAGAATACCTTTCAGCAAAGCTCCATTTGGTAGATCTAGCTGGATCAGAGCGAGCTAAAAGAACTGGGTCTGATGGTCTTCGTTTAAAAGAAGGTTTCCAAGACTGATTAACCAGAATACATTTGTTTCAAAATATTTTTCGGCCTCAGTTCTATATATGATAATGGCGATGACAAATATTTCAGTGATATTATGCTTTTTTCTTGTCAAAAGGTATACACATCAATAGAGGTCTTCTTGCACTTGGTAATGTCATAAGTGCACTGGGGGATGAGAAAAAGCGAAAGGAGGGAGTACATGTCCCCTATCGCGATAGCAAACTCACTCGACTTTTACAGGTTAGAGTTAACATTTTGGTTATATCAAATGGAGTGGTCTATTGTGAGTAAGATCGAGGGGCTTGATGTCCTAAACAAATCACAACATTAAACATCGCGTGATTTTTATTTTACTTCTATTCTTAGTTTCTGGGTATCAGTCTCTGAAAATCTCTTGATCAAGAGTTACTTGTCATTGTTGCAGGATTCACTTGGAGGAAACAGCAAAACTGTCATGATAGGTAAATACTACTATTGAAAGTTGAATCCTAGCTAAAAACAGTTAAGCATTTTCATAATAGGGTTTCTTCCTAATGTTTTCCACAAAATAATTTAGTGTTTTCATCTTCTTATATTTTATGAAAACTTCGCCTTTTGACAATCTGTATGCTATATTTTTGGACGTAATAAGAACACAGTTAAGAAGAAGTAAAATTGCTCATGTAGAAAAATACACTAAATAAGCACATTTTTTTGTTTCCATACATGTTGGTGGAGCAATAATTTGACAAAACATTAGATAGGCCCACTAAAACAAGATGAAATTGGGCCAAATATTCTTCAAGCAATTTAACAGAAAAGGTTCTAATGTCAGACATTTCTGTCAACTTTGTTGCTGATCAGGGTAAAACATTTGTTGGCTTTGGATTCTATCCGATGAAACATAGTTATAAATAGTGCACTACGATTCAAATATAGTAATTGAATTATTTCCAGATATAGATATATTTACATACTGTTTCCTCAATCAAAATAAAATTTGTTCATGCTTTTCAATCACCAACTGGTTCCCTTTTTCAGCTTGCATTAGCCCCGCTGACATCAATACTGAGGAAACTCTTAATACCCTTAAGTATGCAAACCGAGCACGTAACATTCAAAATAAGCCTGTTGTAAGTTTCCATGATTCTTTGTAACTTCAAGTTCTTGTCCCATTCTTTACCTTAGGAAGTTGGGGAGATTCATTTTGGTCAAATTCCACATGTTACAATCTTTATTGTTAATTAATTTTACAGGCTAATCGAGATTTGATATCCAATGAGATGCAGCAAATGCGCCAGCAGTTAAAGTACTTACAGGCTGAGCTCTGTTCTCGAGGAGGAGGTTCAGTTGACGAAGTGCTGGTACTTATTGCGTTCCTAACTGAGATTATCATGAGATGAAATTAGTTTAATATATAGCATGATGCTCTTCTTGTATAGGTTCTTAAAGAAAAGATTGCTTGGCTTGAGGAAACTAATGAGGAACTCTGTCGAGAACTTCATAAATATCGCAGTAGATCTTCTTTAGCAGAAAGATGTGATATTCACGAAACAGTATGTGAATAGGAAAATCATTGGCATAATCGATGCATTTAAAGCACATTAATGGTTATATATAGTTATGGACATGTTAATACTGCTTCCTCAGAAACCTTTATGTCATTTTTTCTTTTCCTAGGATGGACATATTTATCTCATGAAAAATAACAGGCTTGAGAGGAGCTTTACAAGCTCAGAGTTATCCGACCATCTACTCGCAGGAAGCATGTCAGGTAGACATTTAATGGCCATGTTTTTTAATCTGTAAGATCCTAGTTGAGTTTATAATTTAAGTATTTTGATACATTGGAATTTAGAACCTATGGATTTTACAACTACATTTATGGAAGGTGTGAATTCATCTTAGACGGGCATTATAGTCTAAAGATTAACTGGATAAGCAGCGGTTTGATGTTTGGTTGTTATACTATGCGTTTGACAAATTGAATAGTTTCCCATTCTGTTGGGATGGGCTTTCTGCGAGAAGCGATCATAATTATGAGACGGTTCAATCTTAAACATTGAGGCAATCTCTCTTTTACCTTCTTTTTGTAGGCGAGGATTCAAAGGAAGCTGATGAAGTAGAAAAAGAATTGGAGCATACATTACTGCTAAATACCATGGATAAGGAGATGCACGAGTTAAATAAGCAATTGGAGCAGAAAGAGGTTTCATTTCATGATTTGTTTTAAATTCATATATCCTAGTGATCTAATGTATATATATTTGTAAATTCAGTGTTGAATTTAAGGTGTTTCTTATATTGGTGAAAATTAGTCTATTTTTTATTTATTAAAGGTTAGTGATTAAATTTTAACTTTATCAGTGGATATGAACTTGTGCTCGCTTTTCCTTGCAGACGGAGATGAAGCTCGTGGGAGTTGATACTGAAGCACTCAGGCAGCACTTTGGAAAGAAAATGATGGAACTCGAGGAAGAGAAAAGAAAAGTGCAGGTAAAACTGGACATATTTTAATTTTAAATAGCTATCAAGCGTTGCACAAAATGTGTCTATTCTTACGTATTGACATATTTGGGACTGATAACGACAGCAAGAAAGGGATCAGTTATTGCATGAAGTAGAGAATCTTGCAGTTAATTCAAATGGACTGGCACATAAAACACATGATGTTCGTGGCCAAAAATTGAAAGCATTGGAAGCACAGGTGAACTTTGGCTTACATTGATGTCATTCTCAAGTCTCTCAGTTAGCATTCTCTACCATGTTTTTCCTTTCATTTTATATTTTAATTTTTAAATATTGAAACTCAGATTTTAGAGCTCAAGAAGAAACAAGAAAACCAGGTGCAGCTACTAAAGCAAAAGGAAAAGAGTGAAGAAGCTGCCAAAAGACTGCAAGCCGAGATACAGTATATCAAGGCTCAAAAGGTGTGCTAATTATTATTATTATTATTATTTTTATTTTTTTTAATATTCATATCTGACATTTGTGCTCATATATATTGCAGGTTCAGTTACAGCATAAAATAAAACAAGAGGCAGAACAATTTCGACAATGGAAAGCTTCCCGTGAAAAGGAGCTACTCCAGGTGGTTTACTTGCTTTTTTAAAGATATCATAATAACTGTGTTTTCTAGTTTAAAAAATGTAGAGGAATTGTAAATTTCCTAACTGTTATATTGAAATGCTTTATCAAAGAAACTCTCATTTTATTTTTGTGATTTCTACTTGGTTGACACTGTTATTTTATTTTAATTTTTTTCGTGTGGCTATTGCTTTGTAGAAAACTTTGTAGATTTGCAGTTGTGTTGTGCAGCAAATTAATTATGATGCGGTTATATTTAAAACTTGGGTTTATTTGTGTGCTTTTTATCATACAACTCTTATTAAATCTGGTTGGTTATAATTTTAAACAGTTAAAAAAGGAGGGAAGAAGGAATGAGTATGAAAGGCATAAACTGGAGGCTCTAAATCAACGCCAGAAAATGGTGAGTTAATAATTTAAAGTTTGATGTTTTCTGTGCTCATTTTGTTGTGAGGATATTTCTACCTTTATTATTGTTTTTTACCTGGCATTTTCACATTAACTGGATCTAAATTAGGCGAGAAATAACCGTGTGATTGTTATATTCGAATGATGTAGATAGATAGTAGAAACCATACACATAGAACAAGGATTCTCATTTTAGCATCCCGCAATTAAGGATTTTACAACAGCTGATGTCAGTCAATTTTTATTTGCAGGTTCTTCATAGAAAGACAGAGGAAGCAACAATGGCTACCAAAAGGCTAAAGGGATTGTTGGAAGCTCGCAAAGCTTCTCCGCGTGACCATTCTGGTAGAACTTCAATTGGTAGTGTTTCCGTTTACTACATACTTGAGTTTACTAACTATTGTCTGTCCCTTTCAGTTTATTCAAATGGACATCTACAGCCTGGGCAGGTAATGAGCTATACTTAACTTGTGTATTATACAATTTGACAAATTAAGAGGCGACAAAAATGTTCTAACAAAACAATTTAGCTTGGTATGTTTAGCACTATATAAAACAACTTTAACCTAACTTTATGTCCAGATTAATGAAAAATCCATCCAGAGGTGGCTTGACCAGGAGCTGGAGGTAATGGTACGTGTGCATGAAGTCCGTGCTGAATTCGATGAACAAAACCAAGTGTATGTTATCACAATTTTTTTCCTCTGAGTAATCAAATTCCAAACCGTATTTTATTTTACCATTCATGATTTGAATATTATATTTAGTCATGCTGCACTGGAAGGAGAATTGGCTTTCCTGAAACAAGTGGATCAGTTTTCAGATAGGCAGAGTATCCCCACAGGAAACAGTCGATATTCAAGGTAGAAAGTTTTCATGAATTTTCGGATGCAGGATGTCTTTCTATTTCTATTTCGCTGTAAATCATTATTTATTTAACTTCAATTTATACCTTGTTTCCCATTTGTTTCTATTTTGGTGTAAATCATTATTTATTTAACTTCAATTTATACCTTGTTTCCCATTTGTTAGACTGTTATCCATGTCACCAGATGCAAAAGCTGCGAGAATAACTTCTCTAGAGAACATGCTGAGCACGTCTTCAGCGGCTTTGAAAGCCATGACTTCACAACTCACCGAGGCAGAAGAAAGGGAACGTGCATTAAATAACCGTGGACGTTGGAATCAGTTACGCTCAATGGGAGAGGCAAAAAATGTGCTTCCGTATTTGTTCAATGCTACTGCAGAAGCAAGGTGCTACCTGTCTTCCAAGAATCTGATTAAGCTTTTCTGTACTAATTTATATAATTAACTATAGAATAGATATAGTTTTCAATTAAAAGATATAAACTTTTCAAAGTAGTTCATGGAAAAAGTAACTGTCTATCTGGAGGCTTTTTGTTTTCTATTCTAAGCAATGGGAGTCTGCTTCATCTAATAACAGGTGTCAATTGTGGGAAAAGAATATGGAACTGAAGGACTTAAAAGAGCAACTTAATGAGCTTTTAACACTACTACAACAAAGTGAAGCACAGAGAAAGGAACTTGAAAAAGAGAAAGCGATTGGTGAACAAGCAGTTGCCATCACATTGCATACACCACCGTCGGTGAGATTTTACTCATTTTTATCAGCAATTAGTTTGAGCTTGTGTAGCAAAATGTTTCAGCTCCTAAATTTGCATAGCTAAAAATTTAATCTCTCACGCATTCGTTCATTTATATAGTAGCATGTACTTTATTCAAACTTACAGGAAAGCTCACGGTCCTTGAAACACCTTGCGGATGAAATGAGTGGTCCGTTGTCCCCAATGTCGCTTCCAGCGCCAAAACAACTCAAATTCACCCCTGGAGTTGTTAACGGGTCAGTGAGGGAGTCAGTAACATTTATAGATGACGGACGGAAGGTATATCCCTGCTTCATTCTGTTTCTTTGATGCTCATTTTTTGTTTTTCAAGTAAGTAGTAAAGATTTTATTTTCAGATGATACCTATTGGAGAGTTGTCAATGAAGAGACTAGCAGCTATAGGACAAGCCGGAAAACTTTGGAGGTGGAAGAGAAGTCATCATCAATGGCTGCTACAGTTTAAATGGAAGTGGCAGAAGCCCTGGAAACTCTCAGAATTGATCAAACACAGTGATGAAACAATCATGAAATCAAGGCCTCGAGCACAAGCTTTGATTAATGTGGCGTGATGTTGAGCTCATATAAAGCGGCATTAATATCTCTTTGAATGCTAACCTCATTTTTTCATCATGGTTTGACAAGAGTACGGATAGTTACAGGTAATCGCTACCAAGACAGCCCAGCTCAACAAAATGTGTTTCTATAGGTTGCAGAAGGCTAATCAAAACGCCGGTTGTACATTTTTTGTAAAACTATTCTTATAATCTATAGTATCCATGCAGGCATGATGTAAATTGCTTGAGTTTCCTGTAACTTGTCAGGGAAATTTTGCTGAGATACAATTTGGCTGCTGGAGAAAGCTGTCTTGGCTCTCTATAGGTTGTACACACGATAGGCGTATCCTGACATTGACAATATCAGAGGAAAGAATTGGTTTTAGAAGGTTGAAAGAGAAAATGTTGCACTCTTGCATATATTAGAATACATATCGATGTGCCGAAGCTGTTCAATGTTAGTTATGTAGTTTTCTTTTAAACAAATTTTGTAAACTGTGATCAGCATAGCGGGAGAGTCTGTTGTTGAGTTGTTGTACAGATGAAGTATTTCCGAAAATAACTGTACATTATGATACTAGCTGATTTTCTTCATAATCAACGTTTCTATTGAATGTGCATTCAGATTCCGAACTCTAACTCGAAACGATTGAGTGGTTGAACTAAATCATTTTAATGAGACCATCGCATGCAAACTTAGATATTCATCCTGCTTGGTTGAGTTGGACAGAGATAAATGACTTCTAAGGATGATGAGCGGACTACTAAAATGTGTGAAACGATGAATAAGTGGTATCTGCTAACACTCTAGAGTTTAAGTTGGGAATGAATAGAAAAAGTGAGAGTGGCTTTCAATGTGTGTTTTAAGACTAAAGTAGGTCCTATTACTCTAGTGTTATCCCCGGAAGATTCTTCTCAATTTGAGTGGGGTGGTTATCATGGTTTTGCCATGCCTCAACTATGATGGTTACCTGCCAACTCAAACATCGTTTGTCTGAAGTCGAATATAATTTTACCTCTCATTCTCATCTGTTTGTTCCTTGTTACATAACGTTGACATTTTTGTTTTTGAAGGGTTTGATTGCTATGAGTGAGTTAGAGAAGAGAGATTAAGCTAAGAGAGAAGTGTGAGAGAAGTTGAATATGTGGAGTCCGCATTTCATTTCTTTTCTAACATGGAAAGAAAGAGAGATTGAACCTTTTCTTTTTTAATTTGTCCATATTGCCTTTCTTACTCTATTTTATGCTCAATTTTCTCTTTACATGATAGCAATAATATATTTATAACATACATGATTTTAAATGATTTTAAATTTATTTATGGTTATAAAACACGGTTTTATCTTAAACTATATATGCATTAGATTTACGAAATATTCGACAAAACACTACTAAATATTACAGAACATTAGTATAAGACAATTTTTTGTATTGTCTTCCGTTGATGCGTTAGACAACTTTTTATTTTATTTGATATATTTATGCATCAAATAATATAATTTTTACTATAATATTTTTATTGATATATAAAATATTGATATTTATAATCAAAATATTAAATAATGAGAAGGAAAAGAAAAATGATGAAGAGAGAAAAAAATTACTCTATTTTATTTGATATGTCTATGCATCTTACAAAAATAATATAATTTTATTATAATATTATTTATTAATAAATAAAATATTAATATTATATTTATAAATTAAAATATTAAATAGAGAGATTAAAATTTGTATTTTGATATTTTTTGATAATTTGTGTTTGAGACAAAAAAAAAGTTGTTTCATAGTTTAGTAAGAGATTAGAATTCATGTTTTTGTCATGTCCTTTATTATATATTTTATTCTCTCATATGATAAGTTTCGACGTCAAACAAAGTTAAAAAAAATTGTCATGTATAGTCCTCATTTTTTAGCAAATCAAACACATTTTTATATTCTCCTGTATACCTATTTTCATTCCAACGTGTAAATTCCCATGCTATAGATTTGATTTAATTTAATATAAAATAAAATGAATATATAATATTCAGTTAAGTCAATTGTTGGTAGTTTGTGCAATATAAAATGTAGGGATGCTTGTTTGAATATCTTATTTATTTATGTTTAAAGGATGAATTTCAGCCGCGATAAAAAAAAAAAAAGTTAATATATACTATAAAAAGTAATTAACATGTTTAATAAAACAAATAATAAAAAGAATAATTATGTAATCATAAAAAGTTGAGTATAAATTAAAATTTTAATTGTATTTGATGAGTGTCTTTTTTTAATTGAAGGGTCTCTTTTCAAACTTATAACACTTCTTTCTTTTTAATTTCTTTTATCTTTTTTTATACTAAATAATATGTCAAATTTACTCTATTTCTCATTTATTTTTCTTTTCCCACACTTTTTTTTCTCTTTCTTTTTACTCTCTCTTTACTACCAAATACGTCTAAAGATTTTCTTAGATACTTCTGCAAAACTTTCGACACCACTAACCTTTTGTTTGTGTAAAGTTTCATTTCATCTACTCTGAACATTTTATCCATTTTGAGTAATGACTAAATATGCTATGTATTTGGCCTTGTTGCTGGATATTCAAAATGAAAATCTCATAGGCATTTTGGCTTCCTTTTACAAATACATGCCCCTTAAGACAAACTTCTTTGGTTATGGCGTCATCTCGGCTACGAAATCCATGAGGGTTTGAGTCTTCAGAACTTTGTGATTGAAATTCAGTTAAATTCAACAAACACCTCATCATTGTTCTTACAATGTTTTGTTTGAAAGAGAATTTGTCTGATTGATTGGTTGGTTCTCACTACAACGGTTAGTAAAGTTGAAACTTTATAGATAACTACGAGAACAAATGCATCTTTTTTCATTTATTTTCCTCTTAACTCTAGTCCTCGCTGAGCCTTAATGGTGTGGTATATTAACTTTTGTAATTTTATGATAAGAACCACGTCATGAGAGAGCTTCACCTTGAGATAGTTTTGGTAATATTAGGGGTTAGAAGAGTGTGACTCTATGTATTTAACAAGTATAATAAATTTTGATGACGACAGATGAAAATTATCATAACCATCATCATATGAAAAAAAAAATGTTGAAGTAAATAAAAAAGCAATAAAGTTTTGATGTTTGATGCAAGATTCTCAAAGGTGCTTTGGGTCGGCCAAAGGTCCAACATGAGTGAGATCTAAATATCCAGCTCAACAATATGAAACACAATCATAATTATTCAACCTCTATAATCAACATAAGTGAGACTTAAGGTACACTTTTCTGATCTTGTAATTTCACTTCACTCATCTTGGACTCTGTAACTGAATTGGAATAACGTTTGTAAACATAAGAGGAAATAAATGAAGCATCATACCTAGCTATAAGTATATGACACTACAGTTCCGAAGCACCTGTAAAAAACCTCCACCTCCACTTGTCCAAAAGGGTTAAAGTTATTAGAAGTAATTCATATTTATTAGTTGTACTATTTTCTTAGCCCCTAAGTTTGTTAGAGGGTATTTTAGTATTTTTATCTTATTCTAGTAACCCTAGTATTAGCTTATAAATAGGGTAACAATCATTGCAATTTTGTAGTAGTGTGTAGCTGTCATTCTCTTAATAGAATATTTCTCTATTCATCATTTATTCTACCTTTGCACCAACAATTGGTATCTAGAGCTCCGGTTCAGATTCATTGGGAAACACAGGAAACACGAGTGAACGTGAGGTCTTGTGTGTTTGATTTTGATTCTTAGATTCGTGTTGAATCTTGAACAAAATCTGATCAGAATTTTAATTCTGTGGGTTGGGAAACACTGTGTGAGAAATCTGAGTGTACTGTGCAAGGTAGAAGATGAACGGAAACGGCAGCATGAACACCAAACTTCCAGTATTTGACGGTAAAAACTGGAATCGTTGGATGATCCAAATGCGTGTACTATTTGGTGCTCAAGATGTTCTAGATCTTGTCACTGATGGTTATGTTCCAGTAGCAGCAAATGCAACAGATGAACAGAAAAACGCGCAGAAGGAAGTAAGGAAGAAGGATCAGAAAGCATTGTTCTTCATTCATCAATGTGTGGATGTAAATGTGTTTGAGAAGATTGCAGATTCAACAATAGCAAAGGCTGCGTGGGACACACTGGTGAGATGTTATGGTGGTGACGCATCAGTGAAGAAGGTGAAGCTTCAGTCCTTGAGAAAGCAATATGAGAATCTCAACATGAAGAATAATGAGAAAGTCTCTGAATACATTTCCAGAATGATTCTGATCACTAATGAGATGAAGGCGTGTGGAGAAACTCTTTCTGAAGAAGCAATCATTGAAAAAGTATTGAGATCCCTTACCCCTTAATTTGACTACATTGTGGTAGCAATAGAACATTCCAAAGATCTGAGCACCATGAGAATTGAAGAGCTGCAGAGCAGTCTAGAAGCGCAAGAGTTGCGTTTGATTGAGAGAACCTCTGAAAAGGAAGTAGAGCAGCAAGCTCTGAAAGCAACTTCTGATAGGAGGTATCAGAAGCAGTCAGAAGCCAGGAGAAGATCTGATGGTGGTCAAAAGTCAGAAAGCTCAACCTATGATAGACAAAAGAATGCTCAGAAGGGAAAAGAGAAGTATGACAAGAAGAAGATCCAATGTTACTGTTGTAAGAAGTTTGGTCACTTTGCTAGAGATTGTTGGTCAAACAAGAAGAGAAAATAAGAAGAAGCAAATATAGCCAGAAGTTCTGATGATGAATCTGTGCTATTAATGGCCTCTGAATATGATAATATGGATCTGATAGACTGGTGGTATATGGACACTGGCTGTTCAAATCATCTTACTGGAAACAAGAAATGGCTGGTTGACTTTGACTCTGAAAAAAGAACAAAGATCAGATGTGCTGATGACAAATATCTTAATGCAGAAGGTATGGGAAATGTCAGAGTGATTCTGAACAATGGGAAAACAGCATTGATTCAGAACGTGTAGTATGTACCTGGCATCAGAAGCAATCTGATGAGTGTGGGACAATTAATTGAGAAAGGTTTTTCAGTTACCGTGAAGGACAATCTTCTGAAGTTGTATGACTGCAATCAGAAGTTGATTATGGAGTCAGAACAGGGAAGGAATAGAACATTCAAGGTGAATGCCAGAACTGCAGACTCAGAATGTCTTAGTGCAACAAGTGCTGAGAAGGAGAGTGAGCTGTGACACAGAAGATTTGGTCATTTGAATTTCAGAAGCTTAAAACATTTGAATTCAAAGAAGTTGGTACATGGAATTCCTGCAATTAAGAAGCCTGAAAAGTCATGCAAAGTTTGCATGGAAGGAAAACAACCATGATTGCCATTTGCGTCAGAAGCTGTTCCAAGAGCAAAACATGCCTTGGGAGTTGTACATTCTGATGTGTGTGGTCCATTTCCAGTAGCATCAATTGGAGGGAATAAATACTTTGTGTTGTTTGTTGATGAATTCACAAGAATGACATGGGTATCCCTTATTAAGTTTAAACAGGAGGTGTTTGATGAATTCAAGAAGTTCAGAATGAAGGCTGAGAATCAGAGTGGTCAGAAGTTGAAGATTCTTAGAACTGATGGTGGAGGTGAGTATAACTCCAAAGAGTTCCAGAAGTTCTGTGAGGAGAATGGAATTGAGCATGAGGTTACTGCTCCTTATACCCCTCAACACAATGGTCTTGCTGAAAGAAGAAACTGCATTTTGCTTGATATGGTGAGAAGCATGCTAAAGGAGAAGAAGCTTCCTCAGAAGCTCTGGGGAGAAGTTGTTGCCACTGCAACATATATACTCAAAAGATGTCCTACGAAGAAGTTGAAGGAAATAGTTCCAATACAGAAGTGGAGTGCAGATAAGCAAAGTGTTAGTCATCTGAAGGTGTTTGGTTCTGTTTGCTATAAACATGTTCCAAAAGCCAGAAGACAGAAGCTGGATGATAGAAGCAAAGTGATGATTCTGATAGGGTACCACAGTACAGGTGCATACAAGCTCTATTGTCCAGAAACCAATAAAATTGAATTCAGCAGAGATGTGATTGTGAAGGAATCAGAAGTTTGGAATTGGGATAAGTCTCAATCTGATTCTGATGTTAGAACTTCTGAAGAAAGGTCAGAGTTAAGAATTTCTGAAGTTGGAGTAAACTCTGACGTTGATTCTGACTCTGATAGTGATTCTGACTCTGGAGAAGACTCAGAAGATGAAGGTGACTCTGATGGTAATCCAGATTCTTGTGGCAATTCAGACTCTGAAGATAGCCAAGGCTCTGGAGGAAGTCAAGCCTCTGAAACTAGAAACTCTGAAGTTCAAGACTCTGGAAATATGCCAGACCCTGAAGATGGTCAAAGCTCTGGAGGAAGTCAATCATCTGAAGCTCAAGACTCTGAACAAGTTCAGAGACCACAAAGAATCAGAAATATTCCCAGAAGATATGTAGAATTTGACATGCTGCAAGACACTGAAGTAGACTCTGAAGGAGAAGTTATTCAGTGTGCCATGATAATAGACTCTGAACCCATAAGTATAGAAGAGGCTCTTAAGCAGAAGCTCTGGCTGAAGGCCATGAAAGAAGAACTTGATCTATAGAGAGAAACAAGACTTGGAAGCTGACATAACTTCCAAAAGACAAGAAAGCCATCAGCGTCAGATGGGTTTTCAAGCAGAAGTTAAAGCCAGATGGTTCAATTGGCAAATATAAAGCAAGGTTGGTAGCCAGAGGATTTCTACAGAAACCTGGGCTGGATTATTCTGAAGTATTTGCACCTGTAGCAAGACATGAAACAATCAGAATGGTGATTGCAATAGCTGCTAACAGGAATTGGCCTCTGATGCATTTAGATGTAAAATCTGCATTTCTGAACGGTCCATTAGAAGAAGAGGTTTATGTGTCACAACCTCCTGGATTTGTGAAAAAGAATCAAGAAGGGATGGTGTACAGATTATACAAAGCTCTATATGGACTGAAACAAGCACCCAGAGCTTGGAATCAGAAGATTGATTCATTTTTTAAGAAGCAAGGCTTTCAGAAATGTGAGATGGAGTATGGTGTTTATGTTCACCATACTTCTGAAGGCAATATGACTCTGGTATGTTTATATGTTGATGATATACTATTGACTGGAAGTTCTGAACAGGAGATAGCCAAGTTCAAGAAAGTTCTGATGAACGAATTTGAAATGACTGATCTAGGCAAAATGACATACTTTCTAGGGATGGAGTTCAGATATTCTGAGAAAGGTATCATTTTGCATCAGCTCAAGTATGAATTAGAACTTCTGAAGAGATTTGAACTGAAGAATTGTAAGATTGTTGTCACACCTTCAGATACAAATCAGAAACTGGATTCTGACTCTGATGGAAAGGATGTGGACGCTACAACCTTCAAACAGTTGGTTAGTTCTCTGAGGTATTTGTGCAATACCAGACCTGATATTTGCTATTCTGTTGGGATGGTTAGTAGGTTCATGAGTAAACCTAAGTGGTCCCATTACCAAGCTGCTGTCAAGATTCTGAGGTATATCAAGGGAACTCTGAAGTATGGAGTGTTGTTTCCTTCTTGAAGAAAGGATGAGTCAGAACTTCTGAGTTACTCAGATTCTGATTGGTGCGGAGACAGAGTTGACAGAAGAAGTACCTCTGGGTACTTGTTCAAATTTCTGGGAGGTCTCATTTCTTGGTGTTCCAAGAAGCAACCTGTTGTGGCGTTATCAACCTGTGAAGCTGAATACATTGCAGGTGTTGTTACTGCATGCCAAGCTGTGTGGATTCTGAATCTGTTGCAGGATCTGAAGATTAAAATAAACAAACCTCTGAAGTTGATGATTGACAACAAGTCTGCAATCAATCTTGCCAGAAACCCAGTGTTGCATGGGAGAAGCAAGCATATTGAGACAAAGTATCATTTTCTGAGACATCAAGTTCAGAGTGGAGTGTTAGAAGTTGTAAACTGCAGCACTCAGAAACAGTTGGCAGATGTTCTGATGAAAGTTATCAAGACTGATCAATTTCTCAGACTAAGAGATGGAATTGGTGTTACAAGTTTTGATGGAATATGAATTAAGGGATGGTATTAGAAGTAATTCATATTTATTAGTTGTACTATTTTCTTAGCCCCTAAGTTTGTTAGAGGGTATTTTAGTATTTTTATCTTATTCTAGTAACCCTAGTATTAGCTTATAAATAGGGTAACAATCATTGCAATTTTGTAGTAGTGTGTAGCCGTCATTCTCTTAATAGAATATTTCTTTATTCATCATTTATTCTTCCTTTGCACCAACAAAAGTAACCTGTCGAAGGTCTCTGACTTCTAACCCACTTTACTCTTAAGTTTACAAACATTATCTCATTTAATTCAAGAAATTTTAGATTCCCCATTTACCTCTCCCCAAAGAAACCTTCTCTGTAACCTTACAAGTTTTTTTCAAACATTTACAAGCATTTTCAAAAATGACAAGAAAATGATGGGATTGTATTAATCGCATAACTAGAATAACCACTATACCTCCCAAACTAGCATAGTTATGTTTCCAATAATGGAGCCTTTTGGTTATTAAACTAAATAAAGAGTCACAAGTTGATTTCAACTTAGAATTAGCCTTTACTAGAAATCCAATGTACTTTAAAGGAAGAGTTTCAATCTTACAATTAAGGAAATCACCTGCAATGGTTAGAGTGATAGGGTACACATTAACCCCTATAAAACAACTTTTAAAGAAATTAAACCAAAGCCCCAAAGCCAACTCAAACTCGCTAAAGATCGCTTTAATACTCTACAGATTTACTGCTTTAAAATGTATATTATCCATAATATCAAAATGAGATACCACCAAATTTGACGATCCCATCCTAAATCTTGAGTAAAAACCAATCTCCTGAAGCCTAACAACTAAGTTGTTTAGTCCTTATGCCACAAGTAAGAAAAAGAAAGGAACTAGTGGATCCCTTTGCTTTAAGTCTCTTTAGATGTTAATATCTTGAGTTGGATACCCATTAACCAACACCGCAAGAATATCAGCAAACACACAAGCTCTCTTTCAAGTCTCCATTTCTCAATAAATCGAATATGGTTTGCATATAATCCAGAAATCTCAAACTAAGTGAATCATACGTTTTCTCAAAATTCATCTTTAAAACTAGACAAGCTTTCTTAAATCTATTGATCAAGTCTATCATCTCATTGACAACCATCACTTCATCCACCAACACTCCCATTTTAAAAAAAAAAACTAATTAATTAGGGGAGATGAATTTCTCTATCACTATCCCAAGTCTAGTGGTCAACACTTTAGCCATCGGCTTATAGAAATATTTCACCATAGAAATCAACCTAAACTCTCCCAAATGATAATGAGATTTAACCTTGGGTATAAAAGTCAAAGTAGGATGCAAAACTACACGGTAGAGATGAAAAGCAGTAAAATTGGTCAAACATGATCCCTAAATAAACTCTAAGATTGTAGACCCTTTTGAAGAAGAAGAAATTTAATCCATCAGAACTTGGATTCCTATTACATCATAATTGAACACAACACAACCTAACTCCTAGAGACTAAAAGGGTAGTGTGTGTGTGTATATATATATATATATATATATATATATATATATATATATATATATATATATATATATATATATATATATATATATATATATATATATATATATATATATATATATATATATATATATATATATATATATATATATATATATATATATATATATATAATATATATATATATATATATATATATATATATATATATATATATATATATATATATATATATATATATATATATATATATATATATATGCCGTCAAAACAAGATTATTATCTTTCGAAAGAGAATGGAAGACGACATTGTCAATACGGAGTCTATCAACATTCGATTGTTTAAAAATATCACCGAAATGCCTAACAACCTTTTGCCTAATTTTCGACACCCCTTCAATCCAACCTTCTCTAATCTTCAGGGCTAAGATAGTTGATCAATGACATTTTAACGGTTTTTCAAGAGTGTTTTATCTTTTAAATCTTAAGTTTGATATCCATTTGGTGCATTTTATTGTTTTTCAAGAGTGTTTTATCTTCAATTCTTAAAAAGTTTGATATCTATTGGGAGAGAGGTCATAGTTAGAGGAATGTTTCAAAAAAGGCACTCTTGATAGAATCACTCTATAGAAATTTTAACAGAGATTCAACATGCATTGTAATATATGAGGCAGAGGAGGAATAGTGGTGTTAGATATGCACGATAGTTGTATTTTGATTTGTATTGTGTAAACATTTTAAAAATTTGTATGGTTAATTGTATTTTATGAACGATTGGTGTATGATTGACGAATAAGTTATAAAAATTTATTCTTATTGATGATTGACTTTATTGTGACGGATGTGTATGATTTATTGTGTAAATAATATATAATTTTCAAATGATATAAAAATTTCTTCTTAGTTAATGTAAAGAGGTTCATAATATTGTCTAGGATTTGTCTAAATTTTAAAATCCAAATTCACCTCATTGTTTTGAAATAAATGTCCAAATAATACGTAAAATTGTGTCAAGATTTTGAACTTATAAAGACAATATTATTCTAAGGATAATCTGAAGATTGAAATCCAAAAATATATTCCAAGGATAATCCGAAGATTGAAATCCAAAAACATTTTTTACTTAGTCGGGGTGCTTTTTTGAAGAAGAAATTTGTTGTATAATTGGCAAATCTGATTTCAATCTCAAAACAATGCAAAATGACATTTTTTAAGTTTCCATATGATCAGTAATCTACATGTTTTTTTTTTTCAAAATTATTGCTCCCAGAAAAGTCTAAGTGGTTATTTAATTGACCTGTCTTTGAAGGATGGATTAATTTATCATATGCCTTTAACATTCTCGATATATTTTTTAAGGTTCTCTAAAACTTACTCCTTTTTGCTTCCTTTATCTTATGGCCCTTACTTTGTTACCTATAAGAAATTTTAGGTGTGCTGAATTACTAGAACTGATATGGTCATGCTTTTTTGTACACATTTGTCCCTGAATGTTCTTTACCATCACACTTAAATACAGCATTCGTTTCTTGTCAGATCAGATATAAACCGAGTAAAATTTGAATCAAGCTAAAATACATTTATATAAATTTCATTTTCTCGTGTTATATAACTAGTATAACACCCCACTAAAAAATCACAGATGATTCCTCATGTTTTGCTGAATAACTCGTTGAGATTCCCTCAAAAAATGGTGTTTAACCTTTAAACTTGATATGCAAAGTCACTTTCCCCAATGAGCAATTTTCTTTAATCTTCAATAAGAGGAGTTAACAGTACTTGTTGTGATTGTTTTCTCTGCATAAAATCAAATCCAATTTGAACACAAACTATGTCAGTCCAGTGAGTTCAGTGTCCTCCATCGAAATACTATCCTTTATTCCTTGTATCATCTTAAGAACTTGCCACATAGCTGGCCTCTGCTCTGGCGAAGTAGCACTGCAAATACTGGCAACCTCAGTGAGCATTTCTAACCGGTTATCTTCGCTAAAATCATCATCCCTCATTGCTCTAACCCAATCTTGTAAATCCGTTGGGGTAAGGAAAGGATGTTTGGAAGGATGCTTGCCCGTCAAAAGCTCCAACAGTAGCACACCAAAAGCATACACATCAGACTTTGAACTCGCCCCGCGGTAAGATTTTCGAACCTCTGGGGCTTTGTAGGCTGCCGAATCAGGATCTTCAATGACAGAAGAATCGGTGAGGAAGGCCAAACAATAGTCGGTTATGCAAGCTTCAAAGTCTCCTCCAAGAAGAACATTAGAGGATTTTAGATTTCCATGAATCAAAGACGAAACTTGATGTATATAAGCAAGTCCATGAGCTACATCTTCTGCTATTTTTAAGCATGATGTCCAATGGAGCGGCTTTGCTCTCGCAGATCTTGAACCTGCACATGCATCAACTACATTAGTTTTTTAAAATAATCACCAATAGTCAAATGCAGCATTTCAAATTTGATTGATGCCACTTTGAATGTAAGAGCATGAATAAGAACTAAAGTTGATATTTCTAAAAACAGTAAAAATTTGAATCAACAAGGTGAAAAACATAGTAGTCAACTTAACATGCCAAACATTCAAATTCAATGAAACATTTAGCCAAAATAGTCAAATATAGTACCAAAAACAACCCAACCCTTTAAATGTGAGTATTAATGACATACAACTCTGAAGCAAGCTGAATTAACCTCTCTCTGTTCACACATCTTCTATAGCTTACATTTTGAAATATATTATAAAGCCAATTTGATAAAACTCTAATACAAACCCCCCTCAATCTTTCATCCTTGACAGTGATTATCCTAAAAAAAGGAACCTGGGTCCCAAAACCAGATAAACAATAGAGGAAATGATAAAAGAAACAATCAAGAAATAGCACACACCAAATTGCCTAATCCAAACTCATGACATCACACAACAAGGACAACCAATAGCAAAAGAACACAACACAACACATTATCCATAAAATCAAACTCTAATTCCAACACCATGCCCCACAAATTTTGCCCACACTATTCTTCCATATGTTCCTTCTTTCATCATAATTAGGCATAATAACATAACTCGTACCCCGAAGACCCACCCAAACCCGTCCCCAGTTTGACCATAATAACATAACTCATACCTTGAAGACCCACCCGAACTTGTCCCTAGTTTGACAGGGAAAACCTATTTTGATTGGGTTTGAGTTTAGGTTTGCGTTTCTCCGATTACAAAATATGGGAACGGGTGGATAATGAGCATTGTTCGGGAAATCAGGTTTGGGTACAGGAGGTACAGTCGTCCTAACCCACACTGTTGCATTGCCTAAACAAAATCCAAACCCATCTCCCGTTTCCACAGCTGCAACGTTCAAATTACCCAATTTGACAGTACAAAATTAAATATCATACATGTAATGACTCACTAGAATTAGAAACTAGAAATATCACATTCACATCACACATGAAATCATCATGATAATCATAATAATAAGCTAAATGGTGCAAAACACAATCGATTTATAATGAATGAATACCATGAACAAGATTGAAGAGGCTTCCATTAGGTTGAAAATCATAGATAACAAGCCTCTCTCCTTTAGCTTGAAAGAAAGCCTTCACAGGAACCAAATTAGGATGACGAAGTCTACCCACAATCTCCATATGCTTCTGAAATTCTTCACCCCTCGTCACACCACTTTTCCCGGCGTCCAACCTCTTCACCGTTAATATCACCTTCGAATCCATCACCGCCTTATAAGTGGTCCCCACACTCCCTCTTCCCAAAAGCTCCGCCGAAGCTCTCATCAGCTGCTCCAGCGTATACTCCTGCACCTCCCCAGAGCAGAACACTAACTTCCCACTCCTATGCGCTTCCTCCATCATCTTCACCTTCGTAACGGTTTCCACTTCGGTTCTCGCTTCCAATACCGCCACCGCCGGTAGAGTTTCCGACGCCGAGGATTCGGATTTCGGATTCGATTTCGCTCTGGTGTTTTGTTTTTTAACTAACCCTATTATAATCACCGTAAAAACTGTGAGAATCGCAACACCAACTATTACCCCGAAAACCAAACCAGTTTTCTTATGGTTCCTTTTCTTGGCAGAAGGCGAAGGAACCACCACGATACCTTGCGATTCCTCACTCTGACTCAGCGGTGCGGAGGAAGAAACGGTGGCGTTTGATGAACCGAAGAATCTAGAACGATGACCGCATTGTTTGTGAATAATCTCACCGCAAAGACCCGGGTTCTCGGCAAACAACGCCGGTTTGAACCGTGTAAGAGTTTCCGTTATAGGAACCGGACCGGTGAGGTTATTAGCGGAGACGTTAAATAGTTTTAACTCGGTTTGGTTGAGTGGAGGAAGAGGACCAGTGAACGAGTTGGAGTCAAGCCGAAGCGAAATGAGACGGTCGAGGAGAGCCAACTGAACCGGAAGTGAACCGGTGAGGTTGTTATGAGAGAGGGAAAGAGTAATGAGGCGGTGGAGGAAGAGAATAGAAGGAGGAAAAGAACCGGAGAAGCTATTCCGGTCGAGGAAGAGTGACTTAGGGTGTGTTTGGTTCGGGGTAGATGGAGGGGAGGGGAGGGGAGGGGAGGGGAAAATTTTAATTAAATATGTTTGGTTCAAATTTTAGGAGGGGAGGGGAGGGGTGGGGAGGGGAGCAAAATCCCTCCAAAACACACTTTTTGGTTCCCTCCGAATTGGGGGGATTTGGAGGGGAGGGGAGGGAATATTAATTTTGATATTTAAAAATTATTATATTTACTAAAATATCCTCAGTTTAATTTTATTATTTCAAAACTATTTGTTATCTTTTATGTTACTGTTTTTTCTCGATTGTTTTCATCAATTTATTATAATTGTTCTTCACCTTTAAATTATTTTATAATTTTTATAATTAATATAAATCATAATCATTGTCTTTTTTTTTATAAAAAAATTATGTTTCGTCATATTCATTTTTTTCTTTTAATTTTGTTATGTACTCTATCATATTTTCTTTTATATCAAATTGTAAACCATATCATTTTATTTATTTTTGTTTATTCATTTTATTAAATATTTTGAACTATTAATATTTAGTAATAAGTTATTTTATATATTTGTTTTGTTATATGATTTATCACAATTTAAACGATGTTATTGGCATATAGTTTAATTTATGTTGGAAAGTTATAAGTCGAATCGATTGTACTCAATTTTTTAACTTTAGTGACAAATAAATATTTTTTTTAATCACTCAATATTAGAAATTTTATTACCAACAAAAATACGCACGAATTTTTCACATTTTAATATCATATGACTTATATAAGATCATAAGGATAAAAATGTAAATTATTAATAAAACCCCTCCCCTCCCCTTCTGAACCAAACGCATTTTTAATTAAAATCCCTCCCCTCCCCTCCCCTCATCTCTTTTGAACCAAACACTTATTTAATTAAAAAATTCCTTCACCTCCCCTCCCCTCCCCTCCCCTTCATTAAAATCCCTCCCCTCCCCTCCCCCTCATTTGAACCAAACAGACCCTTAAGGTTGATAAGTGGAGATAGATCCGGAATGGGTCCGAATAAGGAGTTGTTACGGAGACTCAAGACTCGGAGTTGGTCGAGGCGGGTTAGGGTGTCTGGAGGGAAAAAACCGGTTAAGCCGAATCCTTGAACGACGAAGCGTACGACTCTGCCTTGTGCACATTTGACTCCTTGCCACTCGCAGTAGTCGTAAGGTTCGTTTAGTGTGAAGAGGAGTTTGTCGGTTTGGTCAGCGTTGTGTTTGAACGACAGAAGCGAAACAGCGTCTTGAGAAAAGGTTGAGTTTGATGAGGAAGATAGTGTAAAGGTGAAGAAGAAGTAAAAGAAGAGAGTTATTAAACGAAGCATTGTTTAGTGTTGAGGGGTTAGAAACATGTTGAGAAAGATAGTGTGAAGGTGAAGAAGTAGTGATAGTGTGTGCTAAGTGGGAGTGTGGTAATGGCTAGTGGTAGAAAGTAGTGCGTAGCAGCTGGTTTTGTAGTAGCACTCACGTGAAAGTGGGGAACGCTGGAATTTTGTTTCAGATTTTACTTCGTTTCTCTGTTTTTATCTGTGTGTGTGAACTCAGTTTTATTTTATTTATTTATTTATCCATGTTTAGCTTGCTTTTGTTTTCTTCCTATGCAAGAAAATAAAATTTTAATTTAGAATATGACTTTGGTGGCTTTTATGATACACAAGTTGTTAACTTTGTGAGTCTAAAGTGTTATCTTTTTTGCTATAGATTTAATATATCTAAAATTTAAAGGCTTAGATTTGTGAAGAATAATATATAAATAAAATTTTAAAATAAATGAAATTTGCGTTTAGAATTATATATTTATAAAATATATATTAAATGAAAATAATTTAAATTAAAAAATATTAATTTGTATTTCTTGCTAGTTTTGCAATTTAAGTAGACAATTAATCAAAACTTAAAACAAGTCAGGTTAAATAAATAAATAACATGAAAACAAAAAACTTTTATATGTATTTGTACTGATATAATTTTGTGAGATATTGGACGAGGTAAGGGGGCAGACCATTTATTCTTTTTAATCATCTTTACATTAGTTTGAACGTCTTTCTTTTGTCTTCTTTTAGATTCGAGTGCCTCTTGTTCTAACATGTCTTTCTAGTCTCCAACATTTTTGTCAATAATATGTGATCGTGCGTAAAGCATATATGTGTCAAATGACGTTATATATGAAGTCATGTGACTTAACCATATTAACTATATTTCAAGGAATCAACCACTTAATCTTAGAGTGGTTACTAAATTATAGGGGGGTCATAAATATATCATTATCACCACGTTGATGGGATAACCAACAAGAACACATAGAATCACACATATATAGTTATTTTTCACCTCACGTGAGCTAGCTTAACTACCTTGAAATCTCTGACAACCTTTATCCATTAGGGGTTGTCACGTTTATTATACTTTTAATAAGTACAATTGACGTCTATCGTGGGACCCTTGTAAAACTGCCTTAGGCCACCCTCATTCATTTAATCAGAGTACTATTTTTGTGTTCATCCCAGTCACGGTGAACAAGAAGACAGCTACGCTGACCATCGAAATGTCTAACAGCGAGAAAAGCGTCAGAGCGCAGATGTGTGTAGTTTTGGATGACCTGTGCCGCCAAAACCAAACCTTGTAAGATCTAGTGAAAAAAATAGTCCATCGATACCAAAAGTTGTCTGCCACTAGTCTGTTTTATATACAATCAAGATTATACATCAGACCTCATCAAAATAGTTGAGAGGCTTGCTTCAATGAAACTACAATCAAGATTATACATCCATATTAAGAAATTTAGTGTAGATTCTTCTTTACATATCTAAAGCCATTAAATTTTAAATTATTACATTAATGGTCAAAGAGGCACTTATATATAGTACACAAACTTGTCTATCATAAAAGCAACCCATGAATTTATGATCTGATTAAGCATCTAAGATGTATTTGAAGGTGACGAATAGACGGCAATAATAATCAATTGTATTTTGGAGGTGAGAATGTATATGTAAATATTTAACAATCTATATGTGAGTGTGGAATTTAAAATTATAAATAGGATATGTGTTTACGAATATAATTTTTTTTTTGTATTTATTTATAATAGAAATTTAGGATTTAGATACATTAGAATCTTAATTGTATTTAGGAAAAGATGTTAGAGGATTTGATATTCTTTGTCATCGGATATTTTAGAAGTAGATCAATTTGTATATTTTTAAGGCATGTTCATCTTTTAATATGTCCTACTTTATGATGTTTGATAAATAAATAAAAATTGACACTGTTTATGATAAATTAGAAACACATTATGTTCCAATTAGCAATGTATAGTGATGAAGGCGTGAGGAGTTTGGAGTCAATGAAAGATTTAGGTTCTTTGAGTAACTTTTAATACTCTTTTTTCTATTGTATAAAGAGCCTTTCATCTCATATATATTACTCGATCGAGTTGTTGAAAGAATATCTTGGATTTAGAGGTTGGATCAAATAGATTGCAACTCTTTTATAATATATTAGTTGTATAAGCTATAGTTATCAAGTAATAGTCCTTACCTAATGACTAAGAGTTAAGGATTTATAAAATACTTATTTAATAAAAAATATTATGCTTCAAAGTTCAAACCACTATACAAAACCTTTTTTTTCTTATGACAAACATTTTTATTAGTTTTCATAAATAGTTAGACACATTAAAATATATTATTATAAATCATAATTGAAATAAATTATATTTTTGTTTTGTTACAAAATAGATTGTTATGTAAAAGTATATTCTTTAAAAATCATCTTAAATCTCAAAATAATTTAAATTAATTGACCTATCAATTCAATAGTTTATTTAAATACATGTCGTATAACTTATTTGAAAATATTAATATTAAATAAATTCTTAAGTAAAATTACAAGCTTAAAAAAAAAAAAAGAAAAACAGACCAAACTCAATCCAAAAATAATTATTTGACAAATAATAAATTAATTTTAAGGTTAAAATTTTTTTTATTTAGTCCTATAACCGAGAATTTTAGCTTAATAAATAAATAAATAAAATATCATAAATTTAAACTTAAAATTATGCTCTTACTGCTGATATTTCTGCATTGTTATAAATTGAACTATCTTAATATTTAATATTGTCAAACTATTAAATTAGGTGGCTTAGGCATCTAGGATGTTGGTGCATTCAACACTGCTCTCTTATTTAAATTGTTGTAGAAAATTTTAAATGATCACAATGCTTTGTGGTCGGACTGCTATCTGTCAGATATGGAAATTTTGTGACGAAAATTCTGCATAATGAGATTTTATCAAGTCCTAATAAACTTTATTTGTGGTGGCGGGATCTGTTGAGTATCTCTAATTGGCGGGAGGAAGGATGGTTCTCAAAGCTGATTACGTGTAAGGTTGGAGATGGGAGGTCAATTCCATTCTGGTATGCGCGTTGGTGCGGAAATTCTACGCTGGCTGATCTGTTTCCTGCTCTTCACGCAGCCTCAGTGGCCAAGCAAGGCGTTATTCGTGATTTTGGTGTTTTGGAAAATGCATTGCGGGGTTGGAATCTAGCCATTAATTCGAATGAGGGTGGTAATGTCGTGTCGTCGGATCATGATGCCTTATTGGATTTATTGCAAGATGTTCACATTCAGTCCAATATTCCTGATCGTTTCACTGGCCTGCTGGTATGTTTGGTTTTTTTCTGGTTAATTTATGTTATCAAGCCATTATGAATGACCAACTCGAGCCTTGGGTGGCGAGTTTCATCACCTCTGCCTTGAAAGTAATATGGCGGTCCACGTCTCCGTTGAAGGTTAAAATTTTCGCTTGGAGGTTGTTATTAGACAGGTTACCTACACGATTTTATTTGAGTAGTAGGGGTATTATTGTTAATAAGCACGAAAAAGTTTGCGTGTTCTGCTTTCGTAGCGACGAATCTTGTAATCACCTTTTCCTATTTTGCCCTAAAGTTGCAATGGTTTGAGGCAAAGTCTCGGTTTGGTTGGAAGTCCCTATCTTTTTGGAAGCTGAATGTCATCTCCATCTTCTGGATTGGATGATCTCTCTCGGAAAAATGCGATAAGTTGATTGCTGGTTTAATTTGGTGTGTTGCTTGCTGGAGTATTTGGAACTTTAGAAACCAAATTATCTTCAACGACGAAATTTTTAATTCAGATGTCATTCTAGATTGAATTGTTTTATTTTCTCATTGTTGGTTTCTTATTAAGAATAAACACTTTTCTAGGTGCACCTTTTATGATTGACTAAAACACCCCTTAGATTCGTTGTAATTTTGTCTTTGTGGTTGTTTGTATGCACTAGTTCATGTTTATTGGGTTAGAATATCCCTAATACTCTCTTTCAATATATTTGTGTGTGATTATATATATATATATATATATATATATATATATATATATATATATATATATATATATATATATATATATATATATATATATATATATATATATATATATATATATATATATATATATATATATATATATATATATATATATAAATTTAAGTCTTTCATAAACTTAATTTCACTTTAGCCTACTTCCTATTTTAAATCCTCCTTGTTTAACCGTTCAACTTCTATTTTCAACATAATATTAATAATACTAACTAACTTTTGTTTTGGTACTAAGAGCATCTCCAACCGTGAACTTATTTTTGGGTTCTTTGTGGGACCTATTAAGCCACGTCAGCTTGAAGCAACTCAACTAATTTTTCACTCCAATGGTGCAATTCTGAAGAACTCATATTGGGTCCCACAAGTTTACTTTATATGTTAATATTTTATTCATATTAAATTTTATATCACTTAAAATAATAATTTTAATTTTTTTACAGAAAATTATTTCAATCTACTATATAGTCCAACCGGTATATAGTGTTGTTTTAAGGAAAAATATTTCATTCTACTATATAAACTTAAAAAAAATTAGATTAAATTTTAAAAAATATTTCAATCTCTCCTTAGTTAATTTTAGTGTTTTAAATTAAATTTGATATAAAATAAAAATAAAATTAAATTAAAAATTAAAATAAATAAAAATAAAATAAATAAAACTCAAATTAAAGTTATAATTTAAACTTATAATTAAAATATAGTTTTCATATTATAAAATCAATATTTTAATATTGTAATTATAATTTTCATATGATAATTAAAATGATAAATAAAATTTTATATTAAATTATAATTTTTATATTATAAAATTAATATTTTAATATAAGAACAGTTGAAGAACCGTTGCTTAATTAAGCACCGTTCAACAACATGGTAATCTTGGAAACAATAAATATGAGTGTCATGTTGGCAAACCCACTCTAAGAACTCCCATTGGAGTTGGTCTAATATTTTTAATTTAAAAAATATTACTAAATTTTTATCATCGTGTGATTATAATTTTAAAAATTGAGTGGGGGATTCCCACTGCACGCCCGTGAACAGAGAATGTCACAAGTGCCCAAACCATCATATTTTATTTTATTTTTAAATACCAAAAGTGAGCAATTTCAATATTCAGGACTAAAGTCTGAATCTTGCATGTTAAAGAATATACTAGTGCATAAAAATAAAAAATATTACAACAACCAAAGTCACTATCTTTACCAAAAATAAATATACAAAAATAAACAATGGTAGTCTTCTTGAAGAAGCATCGGTGAATGAGGAAGAATGAATATGACAACTCGAAAATTGTACAGTTAATTAACCACATTTGATTTTGTTCTTTCGTTTTCCTTTTCATTCAATTTTGTTATTTTAGTACCTTTTCACACACACTTCATGGCTTCTTCTTTTTCTTTTTTAAATTCTATGTTAAAAATATTTAAAATCTCCAATCTTTCATTTCATCAAAAATATTTCATTTTTTTCATCACATGTCTTTCTTATGGACTGTCCTTCTAAATAGCAAATACTTCTCTCATTTTCAACCTTTGCAACACCTTGTGTCTCCCTTGTACACGTTGCATCCCCACTTTAAAGTTTAAACCAAAAAATTTGTATTCATGTGACATCGAATCTCTCAATGAAATTATATTGGTAGTAGCAGAAAGGACATACCTCACATAATGGAAAGTTTGGATGACAATGTTATGAAGCTTCATCTCACAATCAATGCCTTCCACCTTCGTTTGATCACCATTTCCAAACATGGAATAGATAAACTCTCCATGTGAGTTTAGATGTGAAGTGACTCAAATTAATTGAGTTAGTTGATTGTACAAAATTAATTTTGACTAATGTGAAAATGTAAAGTGAAATTTAAGTGATGGAAATGGTCAAAACTGTAAAAAAATTTACAAAATAAATGATGGTAAAGTATTTACGGAAGAATTTTAAGGAACAAGTACACCCATTTTCTCCCACGTAGTAGAATGCTCCTTATAGGAATGTCATGTTAATCTTTCAAATTAATCTAACGATTGACCGCATCTCACGATGTTCCACAAACATTTGGTTATTGAGGATCTCTCCTATTTAAAAAGGAAAGTGCACTACTTCAATGGTATTCAATTTTTTTCCTATTTAAACTTTATTACTCATACTTTTACTGACTTTGCCATTGAAATGTTAATCTTGTAGTTGTGCATGAAGTAAGTGAAAATGGTGGAAGCCATTGAAAGGAAGAAGAAGAAGAAGATGGTATATTGAATGAATACAATTCCTCTAATTCAGAGTTAGTTACCCTGAGTTTATATAGCTGCATGAAACCTAACAAACTCATAACTAACTATTAATGACTTATGATTACAAGTTACCATTACATTCATCACAAAGCTAGGTGACTTGTATTATAGGTAAACTGGTTACTTGTTATGCAAGGAATAAGTTCAACATCTCCCTCAAGCTAAACATGGTAGATGTCGAACATGTTAAGCTTAGATATGAAACTGTAGAAAATCTTAGGTGGTAATGACTTTGTGAAGAAATCTGTCAACTAAGCTTTGGTATGAATCGACAACAACTTGAACACGCCCTTCTGAATTCTTTCACGAACAAAATGGTAATCTATCTCAAGATGCTTTGTTCTTTCATGGAAGACAGGATTGGCTCCGATGTCCATAGCACTTTGGTTGTCACAATACAAAACTGGAAGTTTTGTAGTCTCAATGTGAAGATCTTCAAGTAAACCAATCATCCATTGTAATTCACATGATGCATATGACAATGCTCGGTATTCTGCCTCAGATAAACATATGGAAATTGTATGTTATTTCTTAGCATGCCATAAAACTAATGAAGTGCCAAGGAAGAACACAATAGCCATTAGTGGATCTTCGAGTATTTAAACATCCTTTCCATTCAACATCAGTAAAGCCAAAAAGTTGAAGATGTTCACCTCTTCTGAACAATGATCCTCGACTCGGTGAGCTTTTGAGGTATTTGATTACTCTATAAACTGTTTCATAATGGCAATGCTCGGTATTCCACCTCAGATGAACTTCTGGAAACCGTATGTTATTTCTTAGCACACCATGAAACTAATGAAGTTCCAAGAAAGAAACAATAGCCACTAGTGGGTCTTCGAGTATCTAAACATCTTGTCTAGTCAGCACCGGTAAACCCAAAAACTTGAAGTCGTGCATCTCTTATGAACAATAATCTTTGACCCGTGAGCCTTTGAGGTATTTGATTACTCTACAAGCTCTTTCATAATGAGTGGTGGCTTGAGCATGGAGAAATTGGCTTAACTGTTGTGTTACAAAATCTATATCAGGCCTTGTAGTAGTGAGATATAATAGTTTTCTAACTAGTTTTCTGTACCTTGTAACATCTTCAAATAGAGGCGACGCATCTTGGTGTAACTTTGTGAAGGGATCAATGAGAGTCATGGAAGGTTTAGCTCAAAGAAAACCAGTGTCATATATCAAGTCAAGGCAGTATTTTCTTTGGCACAATGTTATACCTACTTTGGAGTGAGCTACTTCTATACCAACAAAATTACTTCAACTGTCGAAGACCTTTGATCTTGAATTGTTCATCTAGGATTCTCTTTATGTTATCAAACTTATTTAGAGAGGTACCTGCAAGAATAAAATCATCAACATATACCAAAAGGGATGTGAAAGATGATTCTTTAGTCAGTGTGAATTGAGAATGATCAGCACCTGATTGTTTGTATCCTTGATCCAATAGAACTGGAGTTAGCTTTTCATACCACTTTCTACTAGCTTGTTTCAAACCATTGTTAGTTCCCAAATTCGACTCTTGGATTTCTATTTAAGAAATAATGAAAAAGAAGTACGTGAAGTAATGAATAGGTGTTTCGACATGGCTATATTCAATATCACTCCAAAATGGCCATTTGTGCGAAGAGGGAATGCTGGATAAAGACATGAAGAAAAATATTATGAAGATGGTTCGACGGAGATGGTATTTCGACACGTAATTTGAATTCAAATAAAGGAGGGAATTTTCGTTCTTATCCAGATTTATGAAGAAGGACACATGGAGTTTTCTGAGGAAGAGAGACATGTCGAGCGCCACTTGCCATTTGCTTATGGTGTAACCGTTAGGTTCGATTATTTTCTACCATTATAAATAGAAGGTCTTAGTGTTAGAATATGGTGTGTTCCAAAGATTGTACAAAATTTCTGAAAATACTCAAAGTATCCGCGTGTAGAGAAAAAGAGTATGTCGAAGGAAATGTACGTTTGATTACACCATGTCTTTATGTTTTTAATGTCAATTTTATCTTTTTATCAAGAATTCTATCTCTTTAATTTTCAAGTTATTTAACTATCTTTTGATCAAGTTTCTACATTTTATTTCTTCCAATATTCGAAGTCTTTAGTTGTTAGATCATGGATAATATGGGAATCTTTATTATTCCCCAAACTTTTAATTAAGAATTGCCAGCACATGTCCTAGGATTTGTGTGGTCAATCCTGTATGTAACCCAATTTCTTTTAATTGGAAAGACCAACGGTTGTTTACAATTTTTCCAGTAAACAAATTAGCACGCCCAGTGGGACATTGCTAGTAGTGTTCTTGTTGCAATTTTGTTTATTATCGTTTCTCTTTGAAAATTTTGTTGCATGTTATTGAGAAGTGGCAAAGTAGCCACCAGTAACGAAGATAGACCAAGGAGAAGGTATACTAAAAAAAATGGCGAATCCTAACCAACCAAATGTTTCAATTCCTCAAAGTTCTTCGAGTAATATTCAAGAACAGGCTCAAGCATCTTCGATTGGGGCAACAACGGTCCCAATAATTGTATCAGAACCAATGCCATCTATGGTAAGTTCGATGCCTACATAATCAATCACCCATAGTGATCCCATTCTAAATTATACTAGGCCAATGGGCCCTCAAGTAACTCCCCCACCAGTGGAAATTGTCTCGAATAAGCCTTTCATACCCCCAGGTTTCTCTATGCCTTTTAGAAATCGAGATCAACCATATGGAATGCCAACAACTATGATAGAGAATTTGCACAATGCCGCCTCAACATTCTCAAAACCTGTAGTGAACATTACTTTGCCACTACAAAGATCAGGCTCTGGAATAAACATAGGGCGAAATAGTCAACCTATAGGAATCAGTTATTCCACCCAAATTCCAAACTTGACCAATAACTCTACAGCAGTCATTAGGCAACAAATGGATGAGAGTAACCATGAAATGATCCAAATGTTGGCCTAAACAATGGGAACGATTCTTAATCCCTTAATACAAAGCACCACTCAATCCAACCAACAAGTGACAGTGCAAATGACATGTGTAACACCCTTTTTCTACCCCAGAAATATCAAGGCAAAATAACACATAAATCAGAGTGAATAAATAAATCTCATTAAAATGCCACTAAAAGGGCGTACATTCTCAAATTCATCAAAATAGGATCCATACTCCGTAACTACGGGTTTTTCCCAAAAATACATCAAAGCATCATAAACAACGGAATTCAAAACATACTCCAAAGTCTTCCTCAAGGAGGGAATGAATCAAAATAACATCATAGTATAAAATCAACTCAAAGAACCCAACCCGATGTTACATATCAGAGCAAGACCCTCTAAGCTGACCAAAAGACTAAAACACTAAAAAACTTCAAAACTAACTCCTCGCCGGCGTCCACGGCTAAACTGGATCATCTTCACGTTACCTACGTGGAGGTAACATTCAAACAGGCAGGGTGAGTAAAACAGTTCATAATAATCAATGTATGATAATTAATGCATAAACGACAACATATTCATATTCAACACATTCATATTACTCACATATGCCTCAAAGGTCACAACATCATAATTTATACACAAAGACTCATAAATGCAATGCACACAACTCAATGCATGTGGTACCAATCATCACAGTTCGATGGACACTGGGCCATCAACCCTCCATAGATCCCCATCAATAGGATCGGAGCACGTCAAAATACTTCACATCCACACAGTGGGATTGAAGCCAAAGCAATCGAATGCGCATGAATGCATGATGCACACGTCACAAATAATAATCCTCATAATACAGCATATGGTGCATCATCATTCATCATATTCATCATCATCACATAAATCACATAAACCATCACAACATCATATTATCATGTAATTCACCCAAACGTCATAGTAATATCATCATATTAATTCAACCAAACACATCATAGAACCATCATAGCATAATGCACATATCGCCCAAAACCCACTGTCATACTCATGGCAACTCACCCCAGAAATTCCAGAATCACACATCACGGCATCACTGCACAACAATCAATTTCGCGAACTCTGCTATGTTCACTGGCTCGCTCGCTAGGCGAGTCTCGTAGCGAACCCCTCGCTGGCTTGCTTGCTAGGCGATCCTTTAGCGAATACTCGTTGGCTTGCTTGCTAGGCGAGTCTTGTAGCAAACCTTCGCTGGCTTGCTCGCTAGGCGAACAGTGCGATGACAGCAACTTCTGCTACGCACCAGAACTGATTTCCACCCAAAAACTCATACGAATCATTCACCCAATGCCCCCAAATTATCCCTAAATCATCCCTAAGGTTATACGACAATAACAATACAAACTCTATGGTTCATTAGGCTAATCTGGAAACATTTGCATTGCCTAAAACACTATTTTCCTGCAATTGCTCTGAGTACATCAGAGTTACTCACATTTGAATATTCCTATTCCTACAGGGTCAAACATATCACAATCCAAGGTTTTAGTTTCCAACTCACATTAATATTCAGTGATTCATACCATAACCCACAATCTCGAAGTTCTATAATCAAATCTCTTAGTTTCCCCAATTCAACTCAGAAACCCTCGAATCCTAAATCCACCATGAATACATCTAAAGGCATACATGGAAAATCATGAACAGAAATACTCCCCATACCTTAGTCGATTCGTCGCTTTCACGATTTCTCTTTGGGACCTTCTGTCTCCAACCTTTCCTTCAGAGCTCTGGCCACACCAAACTTTCACGTTAAACACAAATGAATTCCAATTTCCTCTCAGAACTCTATTTTGTCTAACTTAGTCATGGGCCTCACACATTGGGTTTTTCCCTCATTACCCTTACTAACTTCCTCAAATACCCAAATTGCCCTTATTTCACTTATATTCCATTTAATTAATAATAATACTAATAAATTAATATTATATGTTATTAATCAAATAAATACCTGAAAATGCACATTTTCCAACATTCACAAAACCACCGGAAATTCATTGAAATATGAATATTCTCAATTAAATAGTTAATTCAAATATCATGATTAAATTCGGGGTGTTACAACCCTCCCCCACTTAAAAGAATTTTTGTCCTCGAAAATTACCTGCAGAAAACAGAGTCGGATACGACTCCTTCATCTGATCTTCACATTCTCAAGTCCAACTTTCTCCAACTGGTCCTTCCCACAATACTTTCACCAAGGCGATCTCTTTACCTCATAGTTATTTCACTTCTCGTTCGTCAATTCGAACAGGCAACACCTCAACAACAAATCATCTCGCACTTGTACATCATCCATCTGAATTACATGCGACAGATCTGGAATGTACTTCCTCAACTGGGACACATGAAACACATCATGCAAATTCGCGAGCGACGACGGTAAAGCAATCCGATAGGCTACTTCCCCCACCCTATGTGAAATTTGATACAGACCAACAAAACGCGATGTGAGCTTTCGAGACTTCAAAGCTTGACCAACACCAGTTACCGGCGTAACTCTCAGAAACACATGATCTCCCTCTTGGAATTCAAGTGCTTTCCCCCTCTTATTGTGGCAACTCTTCTGACGACTATGCGATGCTTTCATCTTCTCACGGATCATCTTGATCTTTTCAGTCGTCTCTTGCACAATTTCAGGTCCGAGCACAACACTCTCGCCTGATTCATACCAACACAACGGAGTCCTACACCTCCTACCATACAAAGCCTCATACGGTGCCATTCCAATACTAGAATGGTAACTGTTATTGTAGGTAAACTCAACCAACAACAAATAACTATCCCACGATCCACCTTGATCCAAAACACAATCTCTCAACAAATCCTCTAAAGACTGGATAGTTCTTTCTGTCTGTCCATCCGTCTGCGGATGATAGGAAAAACTCAACCTCAACTTAGTACCTAAAGCTGCCTGCAAACTCTCCCAAAACCTCGATGTAAACCTCAAATCTCTATCAGACACAATACTCGACGGAACACCATGCAACTTCACAATCTGCTCAATATATAATTCAGCAAGCTTCTGCAACGAATAATTGATCCTCGTCGGTATAAAATGGGCCGACTTAGTCAATCTATCAACAATTACCCAAATCGATCCCTTCACCGTCTTCGGCAAAATTGTCACAAAATCCATAGAAATGCTATCCCATTTCCATTCTGGAATGCTCAATGGTTGCATCAGACCCGACGGTCTCTGATGTTCAATCTTCGACTTCTGACAAGTCAAACAAGCACAAACAAATTCAGCAATTCCCTTCTTTATACCATGCCACCAAAACAACTTCTTCAAGTCTTGATACATCTTTGTGGCACCAGGATGAATACTCAACCCGCTTCTATGACCTTCTTCAAGAATGCTCTTCTTGATTTCTGGCACATAGGGAACACATACTCTATCTCAGAACCTTATCACACCATTCTCGTCGATCTGAAAATCACCTCTATTACCTTGATTAGTCAACGCGAGACGATCCACAAAACTCAAATCAGATCTCTGACCTTCTCTAATCTCTTGGAGAATACTACTAGTTAGCTTCAACATACCCAATCTCACACTGTTAGGAGTCTCTTCACAAACCAAACTCATATCTCTGAATTTCTCAATCAGTTCCAACTCTCGAACCATAAGCATCGACATATGCAAGGACTTCCTACTCAACGCATCAACCACAACATTAGCCTTACCCGGATGGTAACTTAATTCAAAATCATAATCCTTAAGAAGTTCAAGCCATCTTCACTGCCTCATGTTCAACTCTTTCTGATCAAACAAATACTTTAGATTCTTGTGATCACTGAACACTTCGAATCTGGACCCAAATAGATAATGTCTCCATATCTTCAACACAAACACCACAACGACCAACTCTAAATCATGCGTAGGATAATTCCTTTCATGAACCTTCAGTTGTCTGGAAGCGTAAGCAACAACCTGACCGTTCTGCATCAATACGCCTCCAAAGCCCATCTTCGATGCATCACAATACACCACAAAGGACTCACTCGGATTTGGCAAAATCAACACTGGAGCAGTCGTCAACTTCTTCTTGAGTTCTACAAAACTCTTCTCACAAGAAACATCCCACACATAAGCCTGAACCTTTCGAGTCAACTGAGTCAATGGCAATGCTAACTGAGAAAAACCTTCAATAAACCTGCGATAATAACCAGCCAACCCAAGGAAACTTCGAATCTCAGTGACAGACTTTGGAGCCTCCCACTGCAACATAACATCAATCTTCGACGGATCAACAGAAATCCCTCCACTAGAAATCACATGGCCAAGGAAACTCACTTCCTTCAACCAAAACTCACACTTAGACAACTTGGCGTAAAGCTTCTTGTCCTTCAAAACCTGCAATATAACTCTTAGATGTTGCGCATGCTTTTCTTCAGACTTAGAATATATCAAAATATCATCAATAAACACCACTACAAACTGATCCAAATAAGGATGGAAAATTCTATTCATATACTCCATGAATACGACAGGTGCATTCGAAACTCCAAACGGCATCACAGTATACTCATAGTGTCCATATCTCGTCCTGAAAGTTGTCTTCGGAATATCATCATGCTTAACACAAATCTGATGATAACCAGACCTCAAATCAATCTTGCTAAACACACAAGCACTCACCAATTGATCCATTAAATCATCAATCCTCGGAAGTGGATATTTATTCTTAATCATCACTTTATTCAACTGCCGATAATCCACACACAATCTCATACTACCATCTTTCTTCTTCACCAATAACACAGGAGCACTCCATAGAGAAACACTCGGTCGAACAAACTTCTTCTCAAGCAGATCTTCCAACTATTTATTCAATTCCCCTAACTCAGATGCAGACATCCGATAAGGAGCCATCGATACAGGACTTGTGCCCGATATCACCTTAATAGCAAACTCTACCTCACGCTCAGGAGGTAAGTCATTCATGTCGTTTGGAAACACCTCAGGAAATTCCCGAACAACCGATAGTTCCACGCCAACTACTTCACCATCCACTTGAAGCAAAGCAAACACAACAAACATCTTAGCCTCATCTTCTAAGAGTTCTTCCACTTTCTTGGCAGATACAAACATTAACTCTCCAACATCGCCCGACTCAGGAAATCTTACCGTCTTAGTATAACAATCAATGTGAACATAGTTATACTCCAACCAGTTCATCCCAAGGATAACATCAATTTGATTCAAAGGTAGACAGACCAAGTCCATCACAAAGTTCCTATCATAAATAGTAACAGGGTAGCTCAAACAGACTAACGCAGTAGTCACAGAACCATTAGCTGGGGTATCAATAACCATACTCCCACTCATAGCAGACACATTCAAATAGCACATTCAAGCGAAATAAATGAATGTTTAGCACCAATATCAATGATAGAAATCAATTCAACATCATTAAAAAAACACGTACCTCTGATCAAGTTATCCGTCTTAACTTCTTCTGCACCGCTCAAAGCAAACACTCTGCCACTTGTCTGAGCAGCAGTAGTAGTCTTCTTCGGCTGCTGACACTGGTTAATGATATGCCCCTTCTCTCCATAGTTGAAGCAAGTCAGAGCTTCGTCTTTGCAGTCATTAGCCTTATGACCCCTCTTGCCACAACGATAACACCTCAGTGCCTTACAATTCTCAGCACGGTGGCCTTGCTCGCCACACTTATAACATTTACCTGGAGCAGTAGCCGCTCCCCCACTTGGCTTTTTCCCATCAGAAGCCTTCTGCTTTCCTTTATCACCAGAAGTCACATACGGTTTTCCTCTAAACTGACCTTTCTCTTTCTTCTCAATCAGCTGCTTGTAGTGAGTAGATCGAGCTCGACTATCCTCATCATAAATCCTGCTCTTGTTCACTAGTTCCGAAAAATGATGAATCTGCTGATACCTAATTCCCTGCTTAATCTCTGGTCTCAACCCATTCTCAAACTTGAGACAATCCGACATCTTTGCATCAGCACGGTTGTAATGCGGACAAAACTTGACCAAAGACTCAAACTTTGCCGCATACTCAGACACAGTCATATCGCCTTGTTTCAGCTCAAGGAATTCCACCTCTTTCTTCCCCCGAACATCTTCAGGAAAATACTTTCTCAGAAACTCTTCTTTAAACACAGTCCAAGTTATCGCAATGCCAGCACCTCCCAATCTCTGACGAGTGTTATCCCACCAGTCATAAGCCTCTTCTGCTAGCATATGTGTACCAAACTGTACCTGCTGCACATCAGTGCACGCCATAACTCGGAAAATCTTCTCAATCACCTTCAGCCACTTCTGCGCACCATCAGGATCATGAGTATCCATAAAAGTCAGCGGATTGTTCCTTTGAAACTTTCCCAAAGCACGGAACTCATCTGGAGGTCCACCATTCTGAGCCATCACTTAGGCAAGTGACTCCAGCGCATCAGCAATAGCACGATCATTCCTTCCTGCCATCTACAACCATCAACAAGGTTAGAAGGAGATAACTCATCGATAGTGTTCTCACACTAACGAATGACAGGGGATTAACGACATAAACATTTGGCCGGACGGACCGACCTGCTCTGATACCACTAATGTAACACCCTTTTTCTACCCCAAAAATATCAAGGCAAAATAAAACATAAATCATAGTGAATAAATATATCTCATTAAAATGCCACTAAAAGGGCGTACATTCTCAAATTCATCAAAATAGGATCCATACTCCGTAACTACGGGTTTTCCCCAAAAATACATCAAAGCATCATAAACAGCGGAATTCAAAACATACTCCAAAGTCTTCCTCAAGGAGGGAATGAATTAAAATAACATCATAGTATAAAATCAACTCAAAGAACCCAACCCGATGTTACATATCAGAGCAAGACCCTCTAAGCTGACCAAAAGACTAAAACACTCAAAAAACTTCAAAAATAACTCCTCGCCAGCGTCCACGGCTAAACTGGATCATCTTCACATTACCCACGTGGAGGTAACATTCAAACAGGCAGGGTGAGTAAAACAATTCATAATAATTAATGTATGATAATTAATGCATAAACGACAACATATTCATATTCAACACATTCATATTACTCACATATGCCTCAAAGGTCACAACATCATAATTTATACACAAAGACTCATAAATGCAATGCACACAACTCAATGCATGTGGTACCAATCATCACAGCTCGATGGACACTGGGTCATCAACCCTCCAAAGATCCCCATCAATAGGATCAGAGCACGTCAAAATACTTCACATCGACACAGTGGGATTGAAGCCAAAGCAATCGAATGCGCATGAATGCATGATGCACACGTCACAATAATAATCCTCATAATACAACATATGGTGCATCATCATTCATCATATTCATCATCATCACATAAATCACATAAACCATCACAACATCATATAATCAGGTAATTCACCCAAAAGTTATAGTAATATCATCATATTAATTCAACCCAACACATCATAGAACCATCATAGCATAATGCACATATCACCAAAACCCACTGTCATACTCATGGCAACTCACCCCAGAAATCCAAAAATCACACATCACGACATTGCTACACAACAATCATTTTTACGAACTCTGCTACGTTCGCTGGCTCGCTCGCTAGGCGAGTCTCGTAGCGAACCCCTCGCTGGCTTTCTCGCTAGGCGAGCCTCTAGCGAATACTCGCTGGCTTGCTCGCTAGGCGAGTCTTGTAGCGAACCTTCGCTGGCTTGCTCGCTAGGCGAACAGTGCGATGACATCAACTTCTGCTACGCACCAGAATTGATTTCCACCCAAAAACTCATACGAATCATTCACCCAATGCCCCTAAAGTATCCCTAAATCATCCCTAAGGTTATACGACAATAACAGTACAAACTCTATGGTTCATTAGGCTAATCTGGCAACATTTGCACCGCCTAAAACATTATTTTCCTGCAATTGCTCTGAGTACATCAAAGTTACTCACATTTGAATATTCCTATTCCTACAGGGTCAAACATATCAAAATCCAAGGTTTTGGTTTCCAACTTACATTAATATTCAGTGATTCATACCATAACCCACAATCTCGGAGTTCTATAATCAAATCTCTTAGTTTCCCCAATTCAACTCAGAAACCCTCGAATCCTAAATCCACCATGAATACATCTAAAGGCATACATGGAAAATCATGAACAGAAATACTCCCCATACCTTAGTCGATTCGCCGCTTTCACGATTTCTCTTTGGGACCTTCTGCCTCCAACCTTTCCTTCAGAGCTCTGGCCACACCAAACTTTCACGTTAAACATAAATGAATTTCAATTTCCTCTCAGAATTCTATTTTATCTAACTTAGTCATGGGCCTCACACATTGGGTTTTTCCCTCATTACCCTTACTAACTTCCTCAAATACCCAAATTGCCCTTATTTCACTTATATTCCATTTAATTAATAATAATACTAATAAATTAATATTATATGCTATTAATCAAATAAATACCCGAAAATGCACATTTTCCAACATTTACAAAACCACCGGAAATTCACCGAAACATGAATATTCTCAATTAAATAATTAATTCAAATATCATGATTAAATTCGAGGAGTTACAACATGCCTTACAAACTTTTTTGGAGTATCACAACCTCCTCAACATCCACAGAGAGAATCCATATTGGAAAATCATGGAGTAGCCCTCGAAGAGGATCCCACTATTAATCAAGTTCAACAAAACCAAGGGAATCCACCCTACGTAAATCTAGCTAATGCAAGAGTGGAACTCAAACAACCTAGGATCGAAATTCCTATAGCCCAACCCAAATTCCCATCGAGGAAAGACCTAGGGTAGTAATTGTAAATAGGGACCAAAATGCTAATAATGTCGTACAGTAGATTCGACGTGATGATATGGCCACAAATAATAATCTAGCAGCCATGGTTAAAAGAATAATGGCGCAAAACGGAGTTAATTTTAGTCTTCAGAGACCAAATTATACTTCACCACTTTCAGATTATATTTTACAATCAGACCTGCCACCTAGATGGAAGGTCCCTATGTTCACTAGGTTTTCAAGGGATACCACTGAATCTACTATCGAACATGTGGCTAGGTATTTGATAGATGCTGGAGAAATTTTGAATAATGAAAATCTTAGGATAAAATATTTTCCAAGTTCTCTCACTAAAAATGTTATTTGATAGAGCTTAATAAATGCATTGGGATCTCTCTCTATTTATAGAAGGAAGGTTTTGTGTGAATGAGAGAGTTTGATTTGGATCAAAATGAAGAAATGAAATGCATGAGGTCACTCCCTCTAACAACTTTTGCCAGCTCACTATTTTATCAGGTTGAGCCCTCCAAGCACGTGATTTTTAGTGGAGAATCATAAGGAATGATTTGCTAATGATTTGGAATGATGAGATGTCCCAAATCTAGAAGATTATATGCCTTTGTATTATCTGACCTGTCCTTATGCACTGAGTTTTCACGCATTTTGTGATGTGCTCATGAGATCAATTATCCACCCTTTGATCTAATCTTGGATACTTTGCAAAGTGTGATGTGATGTGAATCAATACCAATTGGAGTTGTTTTAAATGGTTGCTTGAGTTGAAAGAAAAGTTGGCTTGAACATGGTATGATGAAACTGCCATGATCATGTGTCATGCTTCATGCTCAAATTGGCCACACTTATTTGCATTACTTGGATGACCTTGAAATGTGATTCAGAACTGATTTTGATGATGGAAAATGCATTAGCTTGTTTGGCCATTGAATCAAGGGGCATGTAGCTTGGAATTGGATTAACGACATATATGGATGAATTTAAATGAACTTCAATGATCATGTCCATGATGAACCCTTGCCTTTGAAACCATTTGAATGAGCCTTGATGACTTGTAAACCAAGTAATACCTAAAATTCTTACCTTATGACCCCAAAATGTCATGAACCAAATTATATGCCAAGTGTGATCCATGAACCAAAACATGTCATTTTTTCAACTTTGGAAAGCTATAACTTGCAATGTAATGATCCAAATGATGCAATCTTAATATCCTTGGAAAGGTCTTATTGCAATGTATAATTTTCATGTTGAAACCTTCTTGAGATAATTCTTGCACATTAAAACACGAAGGCATGAAGTTGGGCTACCACCACTGACTGTCACTTAGAAAAAATTCGAAGTTATTGGCCATTTTGTACAGTGTTGAACCCTTCACTTTAGCTTAAAATATATCTCACTTGCTGAAGCTAGCGAGATTATACCTGAGTGAATCGCACACTCAAAGATACAACAAAGTTGCCACCAAACTTTATTTAGTCCCAAAGGACAGGGAAAATATCGATAAAACCCAAGGGAAGAGAAACGAGAAAGGGGGTCGATAATGCAAAAGGAAGGTACTAGCACCTTAAGCATCCGTCGTACCCGACGAGAACCATTTTGATTGCTTATAGGCTTGGATGGGTTATCTATCTAAAGGCTTCTAGCTAAAAAAAGGAAGCAAAGCAAAGGAAAGAAAAATAAATAAAAGAAAGTGCTCGCGGAGGATTGGGGCCCTCGTGCCTACGTACCCTCATAGTGTAATGAGGAAGTCAGAGCTCCGTAGTTCAAGGAACCAAGGAAAAGAAGAGGATCTGGACGAACCAAAGGAACAGAAGAATAGAGGAAGACGGAGGAAGGTGGCTTACCAAGATTTTGCAATCTTGTGCCTATGTACCTTCATAGTGCAATGAGGAAATCAGAGCCCACGTAGTCCGGGGAACTAACGCTGAAAAAAGAAAAAGGAAAGAGACTGCGTCAAAGCCAAGAACCAAAATAGAAAGCAAGACCCAACTGGGGAATGCAAAAGGAATGGTGTCAACACCAAGAAAGAAGACGAAAGAAAAATCTGCTGAGGAACGGAGAAAGCGAAGAAAGAACTCTGTCAGGGAATGCAGAAGAAAAGAGATAACTCCACTAGGGAAAAAGCAAAAGAATGGCGATGTGGACAGGGAAGAAAGGAGTAAAGGATAAGAGTAAAAATAAAGATAAGATCCACGGGGGACTCGGTGCATTAATTGTAAGAAGTGATTAACCGAAGAAAGATAAGAGTAAAACTTTATGGGGAGAGCAAAAAGGTTGGTGTCAACAGATGGACTGTGACGAACCAAGCGAAAGAGAGTATTACACCAAATGGAGGTGTTTGACTTTGAGGGGAAATTGGTATATTAACTAATAAACAGTGGTTAACCGGAAGGAGAAAAGAACTAGTTTTAATCGATAAATGGTGATCAACCAAGAGATGGGTGTGGAACCAAGCAAAGGTTGTGACCCAAAGAACGACACATTGACTGAACAAATAGCAGTTGGACAAAGGAAATGGGTATTTGAACCGAACAAAGGTTACTAACCCAAAGCTGGAAATGTTTGAACCAAAGAAAGGTTGCTAACTACAAGGGGGTCGGTGCTTAACAGACGAACTGTAATTAACCAAAAAGAATGAGTGATTAACCAAAAGAATGTGATTAACTCAAAAGAAACTCAACATGTTAACAAACGGGTTATGGTTAACTGAGAAGAAGAGTGATTGATTCAAACAGGCGGACTATGATTGACCAAAAGGCGGGTGATTAACCAAGAGAAGGTGATTAACCCAAAGAAAAGCTGGTTTTTACGGGCAGACTGTGATCAACCAAAGATCGTGTGATTAGTCAGAAGAAGGAGATTAACCCAAAGTAAAAAATGGTATTAATAGACGGGCTGTGATTAACCAAGGATCGGGTGATTAGTCGGGAGAAGGCAATTAACCCAACAAAAATTCAATATTAACAAGAGAACTGTGATTAACTGAGGAAAAGCTGACCTGTGTTTAACTTACAGGCAATGATTAACCAAACACGAAGGAGAAAGAACAAAGAGAAGGTTGTGAACTCTGATGGGGATTAAGTATTAATAGGATGACTGTGTAAATCGAAGAAGAAAGACTGACTTCGCTGGGGAAGAAGAGAATTGGCTTTATCCAAAGAACGATTGAATAGCCAAGGAAAGAAGTGATTACAAATATTTGGGGAACCGAGAATGGATTGGCTTCAACAGAAAAGAGTGTTGAATTGAAAAGAGGAAGTTACTTCCAAAGAGGAGCTAAGGGTGCAAGTGATCAAGGATCGACTTGACTAGAGAAAGCATGGATACCACAGTAAGGAGATAAAGGCGACTATTCCAGGAATAGGGTCATTCGTCCCCTGCCTAAAATAGTCAGAATGAGTGTAGGAGTTCTCCACTCTCATTCCTTATCTAACACCAAAGTGCGGTGCAAGAAACGAACGAACAACACAACAACGCCACGTTTGTACAGTGCTCTAATGCATTGTGAATCTCCAAATCCATGGGAGAAAAGAGAGGACAAAGCTCTAGAAGACCTAAAGGAGAAGAAAAAAAGGGAAGGATCGACTAATCAAAACGAAGTTTCGATTAATCAATCAAAAGGGAAGATGCTAACAATTTTCCAAAGGGGGTGAAAAATCGTTGAAGCAAAAGATGAATTATTGATTATAGAAGATTAAGTTCATTCTAATAAGGAACAAACTTAATGCAAACATGAATGGAATAGAAAAACAGTACCTGATCAGTGGTTTTTATACGTTATTTTACCATTAGTTTTAGTTAATCATTATATATGTTTAGTCGCATTTTATTCGTTTTTATTTCATTTTACGCGTCGGTTTGGTATTTCCATGTTTTCTAGGTTTAGGTAAGCAATCAAGAAGAATCAAAGCAAAAACCGGGGAAAACAACATGAATTCGGAAGAGTTTTTGAAGTGGACCAGGAGCCTGACACGGCCGCCCGTGTCAGCTAATAAAGTTAATTTCTTATAGGCAGTGAGCCAACGCGGCCGCCCGTGTCAGCTGACACGACCCATGTTGGCTAAAGCGCTTCATCTTTTAATTTTCTTGGATTTTTGACCTTTGTGATTCCTAAGGGTATTTTGGGTATTTTCCTATTGCTGGGTTGGACCTGAGACTATTTAAGACGTGTTTTGAGAAGAAAAAAGGGGACTTTTAGAGAGAAAAGAATTTTACGATCAAGATTGCAGCGATCAAGGATTGGGGAAACTGGAGGTTTTCATGAGTGAAAGCAATTGAAGATCAAGGCAACCCTATTATCTTATAATGTTCAGTCTATGTTGAATTTATTTTAAAGATTATGAGTAGCTAAACCCCCCAATCTAGGGGGTATCCCTGAATTGACTCTGTAATGACCTTGTTTTCTTTGAATTATTGATCTCACTGCTTTCTAATCATCGTTGTTATTGTATAATGTTCTTAAGGCTTTTCTTATCTGACAAATAAGGATTCAATTTACTGTTAACCTTAAGTTTGGAAAAAGGATCATTAACGCTTTTATACGTTAATATTGTAGTAGATATTTCCTAGGAATGGGGATACCCTATAGTAACCGTAATGTTTTAGATAAAATCAATTGCTTGGTATTGTTCCTATACTGCCAAGGAATTGGTGTATAGGGAGAATACCAAAGGGTTTTCTGCTAAGGAATTAGAGTAAACTAATCTTTAAATCCGGTACCAATTGAGTTGAGCAGTGATTTCTGAAACTAAGAAGTAAGGTTGTTACAAGGCTTTTCATACACTCTACCCTAGCATGCTTCTCATAACTGTCCAAAACCTTTATTTTACTACTTTTTCCTTCTGGCCTTTACATTTTTAAAACAACAAACCAAAACCCCTTTGACTTTTTGTTCAATTGCATTATTATAGGATTTGTATTCATACGCAGTCCGCGAGATTGATATTCGAGGAATTTCCCCTTATTACTTCATCGGTAAAAATAGTACACTTGCTATTTTACCGGTCAGTACCAAAACAATTAGTATGCATCACAAATCATGTAGCATGTGATCAAAGAATGTGCAAGAATAATCATGATCCTACAATGTCAAAAATGCAAATAATCGAGAATCGAAAAATGGCACATTGAAAGTTTGCATACATGCTTCAAACACAAGGTGAACAACTCATAAAACAACCATAAATATCAAGCATATCAAACCATGGAAGTTACATGAGGAAAGAATAACAAATAAGCTTGAAAATAGGCAAAAATGACATTCTGTCACTGTGGTAACCGGTTACTCATAACCAGGTAACCAGTTACTTGCTTAAAAATGCAAAATTAGGTGAAAATGATACAGGGTAACCGGTTACTCTATTTTGCCTAGAAAGTGGGTAACCAGTTACCATTGTGACAATGGCAAAAACAACTTTTTGAAAAATCACTTTCTGCAACCAAAAGACTTATCTGAACCTCTACATGCCATGATTAACACTTGCGCACAAAAAACGAAGTTCAAAATCACTTAGGCATCAACTAAGCATCAATTAAAAGCATGAAACATGAAGATCAAAGATCAAACAATCACATGATCAATCAACACTGAAAAATGATCGAACTACATTGTAAACGCGCGAAAGTGATCAAAATAGTAAATCAAGTGCGAATTACCAACCTACAAGGTGGAGGATTACCTTGGTGATTGTTGCTATTGATATGTGATGACAAATAAGCAAAGAAATCCAGAGAATTCCAAGCTTGAGATCAAATCGTAGCGAAACTGATAAAAACACGATAAATGCTCTAAATACCGATTTGCACCGAAAAGGCTTGAGATGATTACTTGAATTGGAGAGGAATCTACTGTAAATCCAGAAATCCAAGTAAGAATATGGTGGAATGAGGTTTAGCTCAAGAGAATAACAATTTTGATGTGAAGATTGTTACACTCTAATGGTGGAAATTGAGCTTTTGGTAAGAGTTTTTGAGAGAGGATGAAGATGAATGTGAAAATGTTGTAGAAAATTAAGAGAGAATATGAGAGAATTGAGAATGAAGAATATAGAAATTGAGAAAATTATTCAGCCCCTTTGTGAAATGGTGGTGATTTGCTTATATAGAGTTTTGCTCCAGAGTTGCTAGGTTCGGAGTGAGCTTTAGATGCAGCCTTGGAACTAGCCTTGGAGTTAGTTAGCCTCAACTCATTGAGTTGGAGGTTAACTCAGTTAGTTAGGTAGTTGACTCGGTAACCATCCCAATGCAAACTTGAATCTAAGGGCTCACATGCTTGAGAATGAAGCAACATGGCGGTCTTAATTTAAATTTATGTATTGGAGAAAATGCCTTGAAGTGTTTAGAAAGGTCTTGAATTATCTAGAGATGTCTAGAATGTTCCACACAATGCTAGAACAATGTAGACCCCAAAATGTAGAGTGAAAGTTATTGTCGCAGAAAATGCAGCAACAACTGCATTTTTACACAGGGTAACCGGTTACTCTGTTTTGCCTAGAAAACGGGTAACCGGTTACACAGGCAAAACTGGCATATTTGCTTGAAAAATGGTGTTGTGGCCACAGTTCTGATTTTCGACCTTTTGCTTTGATGAATATGCATATAAACCTTCATTTTATGCTTGTTTTGGTGATGTGATATCTTTGAGAGGATGTGATTAATCGGGCTTGCAAAACCTAAATATTCCTGCAACAAAAATCACAGAGAAAAAGTGCGAATGCATATGCCAACAATGCGAATGCACATGCTTATGCAAAAGGCAAGAAGGAGGTCAAATTTCAGGTTACGATAGCTGCCCCTATTTAATCTTCTTGGACCTGAATATTCGAATTGTGCCAGATTTTTGATTATTTGAGGTGGAAGAAGAATAAATAAAAGAGTAGCTCGAAAGGTTTGGCCGATGGCGACTGATAAGGGGAGAAGGTAAAGATTTACTCAAGAGCAAGGTTTGGCTGAGATCTGCTAGGGAGATTAATCAGTCAAAGGGAAGTTGCCATACCCCAAATTTGTCCTACCTGTATATCATTGTTATCTGTACATTCGCCCACTAACGTTATTAAAAAAAAATCAAAAAAATATATTTGTTATTACCAGATGGATCAGGCAAGAGAGTGCTTCCTTGGCAGGTCAGGATATGTTTGGTCCAAATGATGTGTGCTTGAGGTTTCCATTAGGGCTTGTGCCCAATTCATATGCATGAAGATCAGGTCGTCAAGTTGTGACAAAATTTAAATATTTCTTGGTTGAAAACGGTATGGAACTAGCTCATTCTCCAATTAAGGTTTCAAGCCTTGTAGTACATATTTTAAGTCCTGATTATTTGGTATCAAAACATGATCATATGTTTCATTGTCTTGCTTAAGAAGTTTTTACGTGAAGTTTTAGGCTTGGGAGAATTGCATGTGGCATCATTCATCCAAGACCCTTTTAAGTTTGATTAATCTTTTAATGGATTCACTGATCAAATAAAATTTTAAGAGTTGATTAAAGGCATTGTTCAAAATTATGGAAGGTATAAAGAGCATTACAGTTCAAGGCCTAATGATATGGTGTTTACAAGAGCCAAATTCAAAGTTTCATCATCATTGTTACAAGATTAATCAATAAGTTCATTTTACACCATGATGCCAAGTCCACCATTACAAAATTCATAAAAATTCTACACAAATAAAGGCCTATGAGTTCTTTACAATTATAGCCAACATCTAAAAAAGAGAAAATATGATACCACATGTCTAAGTTATGATTCCAAGACTAGGCCCATGCCTTTCAAACTCAAAGGATGGTTCATGCCATTCAAGCCCATTACAAGGAAGAGTTTTATTTTATTTTTTTAGGAAAAGGACTCACATGTTCTATGCATGACCCAAGAATAATATTATTACAAGCCTTATACTACCTGCAGCAACAATACCGCAACACTAAGACATGTCCCACAATGTCATACGCATAACCTTCACAACAAGACAAAGATTGTACAAACCACTACATCTGCACCCCATCAACTCCACACCACAAAATTTGTTTCAGTAGGTCACAAAAGTTCTCACTTAGACCCCAAAATTTTTTCTCACAGCAGCACTATACAGTTCTCATGGTACAACAAAATGCACTCTCAAGATGGACCCACCAAGCCATATCCTGCGCAAATAAGATAAGAAAAAGGGTACATCAGGTCACAATAATGTTTTTCCTCTAAACTACAACCAGCAATGCTATCAATATAGAGTGGCAAAATGCAAAAATAAAGGGGAAACGACTAGAGTGGGTTCACCGCTATTTTTTCTCTAAGATCGAGACCCTCACCTTTTGAATCTTCTTTCATTCAATAATAAAGACAACATGCTCTAAAGACCCACTTCTGCATAATTCACAAAGGCCATAAAGTGTACTAGCTGGACAACAGGCCATGACAGTAAACCGACAAACCATCAAAAAAATGGAAGACCAGGTACACTGCACAAAATAGAACCCCACCGAGACCCCACCACAACTGCTGTCAACACTTTGTTTCCAGTTAAAAAACAAAAGACAAACCAAAATACAAACAAAATACCATCAGTTTTTCACAATGTGACAATTGATTCATTACGTACGATTCTGCGTCTCGCATACAAAATACGGAATAAATGTTTGATTTGTAGCACAAATATGAAAATAAGAGGAGCAGGAAACATTACGGATAAGAGGCAACAGCAAAAGAGGCCACAAAAGAGACCGTTCACACTAACATGATTCAGAATGGAAAACAATCTGTACAAAATGCGATAGACTCACCACACATCACTATGTACCTTCTCCTTTTTTTTGATCTCCACGCGAGCAAAACGACGGAAGTTTTTCACCCACTACCTGTGTACTACGTACCTCCAACCCACTAATTGAAAAAGAGACGAAAAAATTGCTGAGATGTTTTTCAAAGCACTGAAATCATACTTGCAAAACGTACCATATGTGCATTTCACTCCTCAACAAGACTAATACACCCACCTGCAAACAATTGGAAAAACAATAATGGCAAAAGCAGTACCAGACCTATAACTCCGTACGATGTGTAAGCGCAAATTTTTGCAAAAACCACAACGACAACGTTCATATCCTTTAATCCTCTTTAAACAACACACATATTCCCACGATAAAAAGAGGTCCATAAACTCTCCTCGTTTTGCCCCTGTACCTGAGAATCACAGAACTAAAAAAAAACCGTTCAACTCAAATCACCAAACAACACCTCCTCCATGTGAGACTCTTCTTTCAATCTCATAACACCCTTCATGGCTGTGTATCCCTCATTCACCACCACAATCAACAACCAAAAAAAATCCTTTTCTATCTCCTTCTTCAGTAACAGAACGACAACAACACTTCCTTTCCTCTTCTCTTTCCGTAAACCCACAATTCAATTTCTCTCCTTCAAATCCAAAGCTCAAACGCAAACAGGGGTACTTTTCACAAACACTTGGTGTACGACCCCATTCAAACCTCCATCTTCTTCCTCTAAAATCGTAATCTCAGAACCAAACTCGCACCTTCTTCTTCTCAAAACCTCAAATCAGACAACCCTCATATATCTCCTCATTCTTCATCCAGAAAACGTCGTTACTCAAAAGCCCTCCTGTTAAAACCTAAATCCAGAAACTCATTCTCAACACCAAAACCTGTTCAACATCAAACGATATATCAAACCAAAGCCAAATCAATCCACCATCATAAATCTTAGAACAAAACCAGAAAAGCCCAGTAACAGGAACATAGATGAATAGAGAAACCTGAGAGCGTGGGATCTAGCAAACTGAGAGTGTTTAAGACTCGACAAATGAGACAACCCAACCCGTATTGAAATAATTTGCGCAAGATATGTGGAGAAGGGTGAGATTGTGATTGGTTCCATTTATCTTGATTCACCGTGATTTTAGTTGATGTCATGACGGGGAAGATCTGTGTTATGCTTCTTTTGATAAACCGATGGTGAATGTTTTTATTTATTATTATTATCATTGTTATTTTTTTAAAAATATTTTGTCAAGCTGGTTATTTTGTTTTTAGAAGAGGAGTGAATTAGGTTTAGTTGGTTTGTGTTCCTCATGTTTTTTTTTTCATTGCCTATGGCCGCTGGGTTTGGTAAGGAATAGACGAATGAGCCTTGGGTCCATAATGACTCTAGTCGATTTCTAGTCATCACCCAACTCCTAGCATCTGCACACCCCATCTCTTCTATTTTTTTTTAAAAATAAAATTAAAATATTGAGTTTTTTTAGATTTATTTTCTTTTAAGAAAAATATTTTTTTGATTTCATTTATTTTATGTACATATAATTTTCTAGAAAAAATTTTATAATTATTTTTTTAAAAAAATTAAAGTTTAGAGTTTATACGTTTTGGGTTTAGATTTTTTTTATTGAGCATTTTACTTTACTTTTATCCTTTTGGTCGATGACGATACCCAATAGTTATTTTTCTGTCAAATTATTGATGAAAAATAAACCCGAGACCAACCTTTTTTCAAACTTTTCATTTTCTATTTTTTATCGATTTTTATCCATTTTATTCATATTATCCATATTCATATTGTCATACTCATTATTCATTCTTACTCACCCATAATCGAAAACACCTAATAAACTATCGAAATCCTAAAAGCCAAATTGGTGGACTGTTGTATCATTGGTTATTTACAGGTATCTTAATTTTAAGTCGTGCCCGACTTTGCTCAAGGCGTAGTTTAGGACACAAATGCACACACACGACTTTCTCTTGGTCTACCTTACAATGAGACCCCTTTATTTCGTGCAATCCCGTGTAACTTACATGTATCCCTTCCCTATTCCGATGTATGTTTCACATTTCTTTGATTATTAGTTTATCTCCTAGGAGCACCCATAGGGACTAGAGCGGATCAAACTATTTTCAAACTAATTCTCGATTCATCATCGAGCCATTTTCAAACCCTTGTAAGTTGAGTGCTCATACGCATTCGCCATCAACCTATTACATAACTCGACCCTTGATGCGTAAGTCAAGTCGGTCACGTTTCTCAAGCCATGTACATTACACGCTTTGCACGCGATAATGAGTCAAACCCTTGATCCAACATCAAGAGGATTTTCGAAACAAACTATCAATCAACTAACAACTATTCAATTCTTTTCGAGGTGTAAAGAGTAGGTTCAAGTCTTTGATCTTGCTTTTAGTTATTTATATGTGAATTATCTTATTCGTGTGTGAGCAATTGACGCCTTTAAATAATATTAACAAACTCGATAATACTCAACCATCTCCAATTACTCATCCTTTCACTCACTTTTCAAACAACTTCTTTTACGATGAAAAAGAGAGTGTCCCAAGTCTTTGGTTCGCTCTCCCGACTACTTGGATCCGAGAAGTCTTTCTCAAGCTTCAAGTAGTCGTCATCCGACCAATCTCATCCTTTTATACACCTTTTCAAATTCAAACAACCTTCTTTTACGATGAAAAAGAAAGTGTTCCAAGTCTTTGCTTCGCTTTCCCGATTACTTGGGGTCTGTGAAGTCTTTCTTAGGCTTCAAGTGATCGTCATTATTTCAACCTTATCATTTCAAACACATCATTCCTTCATGATGAAAAAGAGAGTGTTCCAAGTCTTTGGTTCGCTCTCCCGATTACTTGGGTCCGAGAAGTCTTTCTTAAACTTCGAGTAATCGTTATCCGTACTCACTTCAAATCCAATTCAAACCCGTTTCTTTCGTGGTCGTATCCATGAACTACGACTGCTCTGATTCTTCATTCACTCTTGAATGTAAGATACGTAGGCACAAGATTGCGACGATCTTGGCGAGCACAATCCCCTCCATCTTCCATTTCCCCCATCCTTTCCTGTAGTCGAACTACGACACCCTGATTTCTCATTCTCGTCTGAATGAGCATACGTAGGCACAAGGGCCCCAATCCTTGGCGAGCACCCTATCCTCTAACCATCCCATTTCCCCTAGTGTCTTTATCCCTTTATAGTATTCTTTAGCATATAGTAGTGAGAAGAGAAGGATCAAGCTTAGCTAACATCCATCACAACTCGAATTAAGAGGTTCCCGTCGAGTACGACTGACGTGAGGGGTGCTAATACCTTCCCCTCGCGTAACCGACTCCCAAACCCAGGAATATGGTTGTGACGACCGTGTTCCTTCCGCGTTTATGAGGTTTTCTCGATATTTTCCTCACCCGTTTATTCGGGAAAAATAAAGTTCTGTGGCGACTCTGTCGAATCGCATTTTCGCGCCTTTTGCGCGAGGGTCGTATGTTCGAAATGGAATTTTCGAGGTGTGACAGGTGGCGACTCTGCTGGGGACTATTGCTCCATGCAAGAGAGAGTCGAGCCTATCTTAGTTTGAGTTGTTAGCTTGTTGTTTTTTATTTTCTTCTCGCTTTTTATTTGTATCCTTGTCTTGGTTACTTGTGCTTGTGGCATTGTGAGGTTTGTTCTACTTATGGTTACTTTGTGAGATGGCTCTACACCCGAGTCCGAGTAAAACCCTAGGATTAGGATGGTGGTTGTGTAGTGGAGACTTGCGTGGAGTCTTTCACATTGAGTTGAAGCGAAAACCCCGCTTGGAGTAGATTCCTTGGAGATGTTGTTGTTGTGGTGAGTCTTTGCCATAGCAATAATGTTTTCGAGTCTGAATCGTTGATCCCAAGGACCATTAACCGTTATATCCATGGTGGTTGGTAGTGTTAATTCTATGTGGATTAAATACGAACGCCCCAATCAGATGAGATCCCTTGAACGTATTACTTTCTTACAGTAATATTTTCAACCTCGATCTATGACTCTGAGAACCTTTTCTAGAATCCGTGTGTCGATGGTTGTGTAGTTGATGCCTCCGAGAAGTCTTTCTCGCGTGGAAGATACGAGAACCTTACCTAGAGGAGATTCTTTTAAGGATATTACCATCGTGATGAGGCTTTGTCATGGCAGTAATATCTTTGAAAGATATCCATGACTCTAGGCACCTACCCATTTTAGAATCCTACCCGTGGGGGTTTCTTTGAGCAGTGACTGTGATCCTTGAACCGTTCACCCGACTAAATCTCAGAACTATTTGAATTTGTGATCCTACGATCATGGATCTTGCATCTTACATTGCATATCATTTGCATTGCATCTTATTTGTTTGTGCATCTTGCATTCTCCTTCCTTCAGCAGTTTCTCATGTTTCTCTTTCATTCCTATCCAGTAAATCAAGCTGAGTCCTCGACACCAGTACGCAACTAGAGCCAATACAAGACGAATGATGGAGCAGATTCAATAAGAGCAAGTTGCCTTCAGAGAAGAGTTGGACACCATCAAAGGAAAGATTGACCAGATCCTTGAAGCCATCCTCACGGCCAGAAGAGAGGAAGAACAGCGTGAAGCCGCTGCTGTCGTCAACAACAATGCTCAAGGACAAGGGTCTACTGCCATCCCTTTGGTTCCAATTCCAAATCCTCATGGGATGCCGTTGAACTTCAATAACGCAGCCGAAGGAAACACTTCTCATCCAACCCCAGCGCCCGGAGTTACCATTGGAGCTATACCGCAGGCCCTGCCTACTGTCGCGCAGATCCCAGCTCCCCATACCGAAGATACTCTGATGGATCATTATGACGACGTTCAGAACTATCATGCTGTTGTCCCCATTTCCAGTCCTATTGCTGTTCAGGATTCAAAAGCTATGAAGATGTGTCGAGACCTAGCCGAGAAACTCCAAGCCATGGAGGGGCACAGTTCAAATTCTCTCAGTACTTTAGAAATGTGCTTGGTGCCTGATGTCGTCATCCCGCCCAAGTTCAAAGTGCCCGAATTTTCGAAGTACAAAGGTCTCAGTTGTCCAAACATTCATCTGAAGATATACTGTCGCAAGATGGCTGCCTATTCCAGAGACGAAAAGCTCATGATTCATTGCTTTGAAGACAGCTTGTCTGGGGCATCACTTGAATGGTATATGCAGCTGGAACGTAACAGCGTGCGCACTTGGGCTGAGCTAGCCGATGCATTTGTTAAGCAGTACAAATACAACACAGATCTTGCTCCGAATCGTACTCAGCTTCAGAGTATGACTCAGAAGGACAGCGAATCCTTCAAGGAGTACGCGCAATGATGGAGAGAGCTAGCAGCAAGGGTGCATCCACCTCTTATTGACCGTGAACTGATTGACATTTTCATGGGCACCTTGCAAGGCCAATACTATGAGAAGTTGATCGGTAGTGTCTCCGCTGGATTCTTTGACTTGGTGATCGTTGGTGAGAGAATTGAAGAAGGGTTGAAGAGTGGAAAGATCCCAGGAGGTTCTAACAACCAGGCCAATGCCAAAAAGCCTTTCAATGGATACAAAAAGAAAGAGGGCGAAACAAATGCCATTTCTTTGCAGAAAGGGCAAGGTTCTCAACAAGCTCCTGCTCCTATGCCTTATCAAGTTCCCTATTATCAGTATCCGTATGTTGCTACTGCGCAATATGCTCCAATGCCTTATTAGCCAGCTGTTCAAGCAGTGCAAGCTCAGATGCCACAACAACAGGCTCCTCAGCAATAGACCTACAACCAACAAGGATATCAGTATCCTCCTCAGCAATAACAGATGCAAGCTGCTCAGCAACGACAAGGTACTCGCCCACAACGTCAGCAGAGAACATGGAGGCCAGATAGAGTCTTTGATCGTCTACCAATGACATATGCTAAAATCTTTGCTCAGTTGATGGAGAAGAAAGCTGTTGTTCCGAGAGATTTGGCTCCTCCAACTGTCATTCCTGCCGATTACGATGCAAATGCTCATTGTGAGTTTCATAAGGGCGCTCCAGGTTACACCATTGAGGACTTCAGGGCTTTCAAGCACATAATTCAAGACATGATCGACATGGATGCTATCAACTTCAATGGGAAGTCTCCAAATGTCATCAACAATCCGATGCCGCCAGCCAACTAGTGCCAACATCAGATCAAGCAGAGTCAAGTTCATTTCTCGAAGAAGGCCGTCATGTCGCCATTTCATATTACACATTTCTTATATTTGCCTTTGTTTGTTTAAGTATTGTATGCTTTGAACAATTGCCATTCGTATTTGGTTTTCATTAATGTATTGTTTATGCATGTTTTGAATTAGTTATGTCATATTCACTCATTTTCACTTATCACCGACACATTTATTCACTTCACTCTATTCACTGTTGTTTAGCATGATTTGAGGGAGGATGATCAAAATAAGATACCTATAATTGCAAACTCGTATGCTTTCAGACAAAATCTCGTCAATGATGTACATGCATTGTTTCAATTCCCCTAAACACTGGAGATATAAGGAGTTAATCCCTAGTAAACCACTTCGAGCCTAGGAGTAGCAGTTTCCTTCGGATATTTAAACCTTACACTCAACCTGGGGCAGGGTAGTGTTCAATTAATCCAACCCCGCACTCGAATCAACAAAAGCAAAATCTAGAAGACGGTTGTTCATCAAAGACCCATGCTATGGCAGTCACAATCCTCCAACAAAATCAAAAAATCAAAAGTCTGCTAAGTCAAACACCTCAGAGGGGACTTAGGCAAAATCAAGGCAATCCCGATGGATTTGACAAACAAAATCAATCCATGCAAAAGTTAGGGATCAAAAACAAAAGCAAAAGAGGACCCCGAAACCCTCAACAAAAACAAAATAATATTCAATGGCCACCCAAACCAAAAGGGGCACTGGCATCCATCAAAAAACCAAAATAAGGTGACTGCCACGATGAGCAAACCTTGAATCATCAAGTTTATACAGTCAAGACATGTGTAGAATTAACTGAGCATAGGACTGGAGATCATTAAGAAGAATGGGTGGGTACAAATCATACTTTGAGCCTAGCATCATTTGTTTCATAACCGTGAACCAGACCACGTTACAACCCTCGAAAGACCTAATTGAGACGAGTTTTATTCTGAAAGCATACTATCGCAAGGTTGCGTAACCTGACTCCTCACATGTTTGTTAATCATCAGCATTGGTGTCATTATCCTTGCGATATCTTCTACACCAATCAAAATTAGCACTACGTTTGGGCTAACTGTCCATTCGTCTCACTACCACGACACTCTCAATAAAAAGACAATTTTTAAAAACTTACATTGAACTTTGCATTAATATTACCATTTATGAATGTACAATTTTAATTGCAAAACAGTGCTAGGTATTCAAAGACATTTCAACAAGGGGAAATCAAGAAGGAACTTGAATTTCAGTGGCTGTCACGAAGCAAGACTACCTCAAAATCCACAGGCTGGGGCAAATTACTCAAGAGCTCGAGCAGGGGCAAACCATTATCATATTCAGACTGGGGCAGAATTAAGTTACCCTGATCATCAAGCAGAGTTGCAACCTTCTCTGAAGTAAATTCACAGCAAATCACCAAGTACTCATACTTGGGGCATCTAGAGTGTCTTCGTCTGCTTCAATCATGGCATCTTCAACAAACTGCGTGTCGAGGAAGTCAATCCCTCCCACCCCTCAAAGTTCAATCCGCATTGGCAACTACCGAAAATCCACCATGCTGGCGTCTCCCTGCATTTCCAATCACCTATCTGCAATCATGTGCATCATACACATCGCATTCAACATCATAAGCATCTTGCATCATATGCATACCTAATCATATCATACTTCCCCAACTTTTGTGTCTCTGCGCGTCAGCATTTGCACTTCCATTCGCTATGGAATATCATTTATCATCCAGCATTCATATATGCAATTCAAGGTCCAGGATCAATCTTGAATATTTCCAATACCATCATCAGCCCGGTCAGGGGCATCTTCCACAAAGGTCGTGGATTTCTCCCACGAATATCAGGAGCTTCAAAGCAATCATCAACCCAGTCAGGGGAAATCTTCTGCAATTGTGGGTTTCAAACTGTACATCTCTGCTGAGAACATAATCTTGATTCAACAACATCAACACAGGGAGTACAGAATACCAATCATGGAGCTAGAATCACTCGAGCCTTGTGTCGGGGAACGTGACAACATACGAGTCACTAGGAATCATCGTGTCGGGTACACTTAGGCTTTTTCTGGTTTAGGGATAGGTTTATGGTGATAGGGATTTATTTCTGGTTACCAACAAAAGTGGATTTGAAAGGGACATACTAGACGAGAACTAGCATTCAAGGTGGACTATCAGACGAGAACTGATAGCAAAATATGTTAGGTTGTCAGACGAGAACTGACTTACGGTTTGCCAGACGAGAACTGGACTTTAAAACTGTGTTAGCCAGACGAGAACTTGTTGAATGATAGGTTAAAGAAAAGGTGACCAGACGAGAACTGGTTTCCGGTTTGGATTTCAGACGAGAACTGATCTCCGGCTTGCCAGACGAGAACTGGACTTTAAAACGATTTGGTTACAAGGTTTTGCCAAATAACTGATTAGGCTGTAGGATAACAATCCAATGGCAGCAAGACTTTTTCAGAAGGTTTAGGTTTTGGCAGGGTAATGACACGATTCCCCGACACTCAACTCTTGCTAGGGTGAACAAACTCATTTGAACAACTTGCCCCAGTACAACAACTCAACTTGCCCCAATCCGACTCTTGGGAGAATTCATTCTAAACAGAAAGCAGCTGGCAACGAGACAATCTTCAGATGGCTTGCCCCAACATCTGTACAACGGAAGGATTCATCCTCAATTAACCAACTCTCAGCACGGTTGGTTTCAATATCTCTGAAGTAGCTTTCCCCTGAACGAGCGTTGAGCGACTTAACATGCCCTGATTGAACACTGGAGGGATCTGCCCTCAAATCACAGGAGTTCTGGATGATTGCCCCTGAATGGGTCTCGAGAAGATCCATTTCTGATCAACTGCTCCTTGAATAAACTGTCCCATAATCAACCGATCATTCGGGACTTGTCCTCAGACTAACTGATCCCAAACTCACTGGAAGTCAATGCCCCAAATTCACAGGGCTTCACAACATATCGCTCTGATCCAGACTGCTACAATTCAGTCCTGATTGACTATTCCCCGTTGGAATTCCTTCATATCAACTACTGACCTGCAGTTAAAATTGTCTATTCACGAATGGTAATTTTAATGCAGTGTTTATGCAGATTTTGAAAAAATGTACTGTCACTCATTTACGTGTCATGATAGCGAGTGACGAATGAACCAAAGAGTTCAAATGTAGTGCTGATTCGATCAGTGAAAAACACAACAAGGATATGATTAGCAAATCATGTAGGAGTCAGGTTACTCAACCTTATCGTAATGCGCTTTCAGAATAAACCCTGCCTCAATTAGGTCTTTTAAGGGTTGTATCGTGGTCGGGTTCACGGTTCGTGAAACAAAGGATATTAGGCTCAAATTATGATTTGTACTCACCCCTTCTACGTGATGATCTCCAATCCTAAAGTTCAGTCAACTTGGCTCGAGCGCTCGCCTCTTCGAGAGGTATGTTGAATATTGGGAACAACTGGTTAAAGAATTCACAAGGTTTTCGGAGTGTCAGTTACTCCTTTTGCGTTTCGGTGTCTGTATCTACACGACTTTGTCCTTGCTCGAGGATCTTTCTTTTAATATCCTTTCTTTTTCATTCTTTTGATTCCCTAATTTTTTCCTGGACTGACTCTTCAGAGTTCTTTTCGATTTTTCTTTTGAAGTCCAGCGGGATGCCCTGATTTTTGCCTAAGTATTGACTTTCTAGCTTTTTCTTTTACTTAGCGGGCTTTCTTCTTTTCTCTTATTTTTTGAAATAAGTCGTGCGACACTGGCTGTCTGGATTCATCCGAGAGGTTTATAACTGTCTCACTCCTGATTGGTGAGGTTTAACCACTGTGGTTGGTGAGGTACGACCTCTAGGGAAGAATGCGATGTGATTAGTCCTTGAAAGGCAACACTCCTCTATAAGACTTGAACGCTCGATCAAGCTAACTGACGACTACCCTGCCCAGGGTTAAGATGTGAGGGTTTAAAAGTCCGAAAGAAACTCCTACTTCTCGGCTCGAAGTGGTTAACAAGGGACTAACTCCTTATCTCTCCAGTGTTTAGGGGATTTGAAACAATGCCTTGTACGTCATCGGCAAGGTTTTATCTGGAAGCATACGATCATCGGTTATGAGTATTCAGTTTCGTCATCCTCCCTCCAATCATTACTAATCATAGTGATAAAGTGGAGTAAATAAAATGCAAGTGTCAGTGCAATGCAGTAAATGAGCGACAACGACATGATTAATTCAGAAAAATGCATAGTCACTTTATTAATATTACCATTCGAAACAAACAATGTTTAACAGCAAGTAGTAACTAACAGAAAGGAAACTACAAATGCAAATGATAAAAAGTCTGAGGACTGCCAATGCTGAGGACGCCTGCCTGTCTGGACCACTGGCCTCTGGAAATAACCCTTTGAATCTGCGAGCTCAGACAGCTGAGAGGTTGTCACGCACAACCAAAACTCCTTTTGGAAAGGAAATGCACCCTCTATCGATCAACTGTTGCACTTTTGCCTGAAAAGCTTTGCAATCTTCAGTTGAATGCCCCGAGGATCCACCATGGTATCCACACTGCGCATGGGGATTGTACCCAGGAGGGTAAGGCTCTGGCACGGGCTTAAGAGCTTTGAGTTCCACCAAAGAATTCTGAATCAAATGTGGCAGAATCTGGCTATACGGCACAGACACTGGATGAGAAGGAGCATTCCTTCGTTCCAAGTTGTTACGAGGTCGGTTCTGATTCTGACGCTGATTTTGATAACCTCGGCCACGGGCTCGTGGATTTGCAAGAGGAGCGACATAAGGTTCCCGATGTGGTGCCCTAGGCACAATTGTCTGTCGAGACACAAAAGATACTGACCGCTGAGAAGACGAAGAACCAACAGATTTCACCGATTCATCTCAAGGAAACGCAACATCGGTCAGGATTGCATTGATCACAACTCCTTCTTCAGTTTGGCAGCTATAGAGAGATTCAGTTCACTAGCCTGACTGCCCGAAACATTCTGGATTCTTCCAATCTTTACACCATACTCGATGCGCTCTCCTACCCTTACCAATTCAGAGAAACTTGGTGCAACTCCAAGCATCCTTTTGAAGTACGGGCTCCGCAAGGAGTTTAAGAACATGCCTTTTAACTCTCAATCTAGAAGCGGCGGTTGCACTCTAGCAGCAAATTCTCTCCATCTCTGAACATACTTCCTGAAAGGTTCATTGTTCCCTTGAGACAATTTTTGCAGCTGCATGCAACTAGGAGCTTCATCAAGATTGTAGTCGTACTGCTTCAGAAAAGCATTGGCTAAATCCACCCATGATCGGATCTGCTTACTCTCTAACTGCATATACCAACTCAGAGGTGCCCCAGTCAGACTATCTTGGAAGCAATGAATCATCAACTTGTCATTTTGCACAAACAACATCATTCTTCGGCAGAACATCACCAAATGTTGTTTCGGGCAACTATCTCCTTTGTACTGTTCAAACCTCGGCACTCTGAACTTCGGAGGTAACACTAGGCCAGAAACCAGACACATGTCTGCAACGTCAGGGTTAACAACGTCTTTACCTTTCAAGGCTTTGAATCTTTCGTCCAACGCACGAAACCTTTTAGCATACACAGGAGCTAATGGGTCTTCATCCTTTGCTATCGGGACCTCTCTTCGGGAAGTTGGCACAGGGAAAGCAACGGCCTGATAGTCTGAGATGTCAACAGAAGGAGAACGTTCACTTCGGACAACAAACTGCTCACGTGGATCTCGGTCTTCAACAGAAGGCTGTACAAGTCGAGCTGCAGTAAGGCTGTTCACTTGCGGGAAGTCTTCATCAGGCATAGAACCATACAAAGGATTGGACGTCACACTGAAACCTGACAAGGTATCAACAAACTGGAAGCTGCTCTCTGAAATAGCTACCAACAACTTTCGACTGACTTCACTGCTCAAATCTGCTCAATCTGCTTCAACCCCTTGGTCGTCTTCTAACAATCAACCCTTGCTCAGATCAAAACCGGAGAATCACCCTCTGAAGCAAAACAAAGGCTGGATAAGAGCTCTGGTTAGCTGGAGCCTGATATGCAATATGATGCAGGGATGATTATGCAAATGCAATGCAAGATGCAACAAACACGGGATCACAGCCCCCACAAAGCTCTGATTATTGCTGCGCTGCTGACGGGATAGGTCTACTCTGACAAGAGAAAACCAAAATACCGGGTAGGCTGGAAGTCAAGTTTCCTACAAAAAACCCCCCCACTCACGGGTATGGACCTAAACTGACACAAGTTCGGCATCCTATGTGGTCGTCGGCGTCACAGACTTTCAAGACTAATGATACGATACCCAGAAGGTGTGGCATCATCCTGTGTCCTGAAGAGGCCTCACTTAGCCAACTTCCAAATGATCGGTCCCCAGAGTCGACAATCCACCAAACTAAAAACCCCCTCAATCCAAAGGGTTGAAAAAGAAGTCAACCGGGAGAACCTCGTCTGAGCGTGGATTTCATGAGACACTAGCGCCTGCCAAGCAAGTGCGCGCCCACTAATTTCCACAACTAATTCTAAGGTGCACTCAAGCCTGGGTCTGGCTTCTCACTCATTAGAGCCCCCATCCCGCAACAGCACAATAGCGACAGATAATAATAATATAGTGCGGGAAATGTAAATTCATCAGTAATATACAACATAAAAGTGCGGGAAATGTAAATACATCAGTAATATACAACACAAAAATAAACACCCACAGACACGCAAACAAGCGCTAGGATTGACTCTCTCAGGGGACGTTGGATCCCCTGACTGACTCGCACTCGGGACGTTGGATCCCAGGAAACTATCAAGTCCCCAGCAGAGTCGCCAACTGTCGCTTCCGCGAAAATAAGGTGTCGGCAGAACAGAAGAGTCGCCACCTTTCGTTATTTATCCCTCGGAGCGGGAAAGGAAACGATCGGAAAAACCTGACGAAAAGGGTATAAGACAAGGTCATCGCAACCGTTGTCTGGGTTCGGGAGTCGGTTATGCAAGGGGAAGGTATTAGCACCCCTCGCGTCCGTCGTACTCGACGGGATCCACGCTTGTTGGTTTGTCTACGGGTGAAAAACAATCTATCTACGGCTGCTAAATCTAAACGGAAAGAAACTGACTCGATAGAGTATCGCACTCTATGCCTACGTATTCTCATCAGAGAATGAGAAATCAGAGTCAACGTAGTTCGGGAAACTACAGGGAAGTTTGCTCGCCAAGACGTTGCGTCTCGTGCCTACGTATTCTCGTCAGAGAAATCAGAGCATGACGTAGTTCAGGCTAACTACGGCTAGACAGGGGTGTTCTCGATCACACGGGGGTGAGAGAAAGGATTGACGATACTAGCGTACGCATTCTAGCAGTTAGGTGGACGCTGCTCGACCATTGGAGACTTAGGCGTACCTGTTTGCGGTAGAACGGACGTAGTATGTCGGGTTTAAAGGTATGGGAACCTACGGGAACTAGAACTACGGTCTGGTCTCAAATGCGCTCGGGCAAGAGAAAAGGATAACATCAGTCGTTAGCGGGAAAGTCTCGATCGCACGGCAGCGAGAGAACAAAAAGGTTAGTTGTTAGTGTACTCGCTAGGATATCGCATCCTATGCCTACATATTCTCATCAGAGAAAATCAGAGCAGCTGTAGTTCAGCCTACTACAGCTAAAACGGGGAACGGGGAGGTAGGTAGCTCGCTAGGATGTCGCATCCTATGCCTACGTACTCTCGTCTGGTACAAGAGATCAGAGCAAACGTAGTTCGACTACGGGAAAGGGGGAAAGGTGGCTCGCCAATACATCAGTATTGTGCCTACATATTCTCGTCAGAGAAATCAGAGCAAACGTAGTTCGACGCTTACGGGTCTCGATTGCACGGGGGCAAGAGAAGAGGATACAGACCTACGTCTAAACGGGAAGGAACTCGGGACACACACGCAAGAACCTAAGACGTAGGAGTGAATGCGTCGCATGTCACCCAAAGGGTACCATACTAGACATCCTAGACGATTGAGAAGAACTCCTCAACTGTCATTTCCTACGTATCTAACGATATAGCTCACAACGCTCGACGGTTGCTTGAAGACTTGAAGAAGACGATGATGATGATGAGCGAAGCAGCTCCTGGGCTCCTGACGTGCGTGCAAGCTCCATTCCAATCTTCTCCTCTCTGGATCATTGATGATGAAATCAAGAGTCATCTTGAACAATGTAACGCTTAGACCGTCATGGTTCGACTTATACGAGAAATCGAACTCTGAGAGGTAGCGTATTGATGTCCGTGTCAAAGACAAGATGGAGAAATGATATCGAAAATCATTCTCCAATTGAATCGTGTCACACGGCCAGCCAAAAATAAAATCGGGAATAAAATCAGATAGAAACGAAGATAGGAGAGAAAATAGGAGACAAATCCACTAACAAATGGAAATAAAATGCTACTCCTAAAAATACGGCAATTAAATTCTACTAGAAAATATTCTAAAGAAATATAAAGGGAAATGCGTATAGAAAAATAAAATCCTATATTATTCTATATTAAAAATCTATGATAATAGCTATATATTCTATAAAGAAAATAGAAAAACTACATTAAATCCATAATACCCTATAATAAGCTAAAGAATAATAGAATATAAATTCTATAAAACTATGCATTAATGTCCTAGGAAAATAAAACTATAATCCTAAAAAAAATAGAACTATATCTATTACACTCATTCATCCAATACAAGGGAGAAATTAAAATAAGAGGGGAGGGGGTACAAACTGCAGATTAGGGTAATGCAGCAAAAACAATACAGGGCCCAGCCCACAAAGGAATTCAGAAAACAAAAGGAAATAAAAAACAGGGGGTGCACTGGTGAAAACGGAGGTGGTGTGCTTCAACAACAATATAGGGAAACTGGGCCCAGAGCCCAGCAAAAATGCCCAAAAATGGTTGGGGGGGGTGCAACAAGTGAAACAGAGGTGTGTGGCCGAAAACGCATGGTGTATGACTGAATGGGCTCAGCCCAACTACACTCACAAAAATAGGGGGGGGGGGGGGGGGGGGGGGGAAGAAACGAAAAACGGAGGAGCCTGCAGCAAAGACAACGGGCCTTAGAGAGGCCCAAACCCCACAATCCACTCACCTCGTCCATTACCTAGAATACCAACCAAAAACCCTAACACATTCTTTTCCCCTAATCACTGTTCATCTTCTCCGTCACCTCCTTCTCACCCTCCCTCGCGCAAGCTCTTTGTCTCTCTTAATCTCTCCGAGATCAATCTCCCTGCAACCTGCAAACCCTAGCAAAATCCTTACAACTAAACAAGATGAGGATCTTCGACAAAGGCGCCTGAGTTTTTTGATGTTCTGGGCGAAGGTGATGAAACGCCGATCGAGCGTTTTTGAGAGAGTTCTGGAAGAATGACGAACATGTTGAAAAAGCTTGGTGTTCCCTGAAGTCTGAAGATGATAGTGAGCGAGTTCAGATCTGGAGGAGATGAAGATTCCTGATGATGCTAACGATAATCGATGCGAAGTTTGCTTGAAGATTATTGGTGGTCTCTGATGAAAAATCTTTGAAGATGTTAACGAATTTTGGAAATTCTAACGGCGCATCTTGAAGGTCCTTACGAGGAGGAGGAAGATCTTGATGGATTTGTGGACGAAGAATCGATGAAGATCCGGATATATTTTGAGGCTTCTTGAATGGTTGATGAACAATGAAGGTCTGGGATCTGGAGAATCGCCATTGATGAAGGTTACCACGAACACGTATGGATCTTGGTGAGGATTTTGGAAAATCATGAAGGACAAGGATGAAGGTTGAAGAATCTTCATCAGTTTCTGGACAAATCTAGGAGAAGGCGGTTAAATGTTCATGGCGGAACTGATGAATGTTCATCGTTCTGGTAAAATCTCCCAAGATTGATGAATCTGGGATGAAGATGATGATGATCACGAAAGAGACTGGGGAGAACAATGATGAATATTCTTGAATTTTCCGGCGACAGTTGAGTTTTCCGGTGAAATTTGGTGAAGTTTGGCCGCGAGAACCACCGCTTGATTTTGCTGGTGAGGTTCTCCCGGTGTTTGCATGGCTTCCGGTGACGTCTCCGGTGAGGGCTTGATGAGTGGGACGGGTGTCACACATGCGTGTGCGGGAGAGAGAGATGGCGAAACATGGCATGGAGGAAGGGTGAGGGATGGACAGGTGGAGAGAGGGAAGAGAGAGGGAGTGCCAAGTGTGGGTGAGGTGGCGGAAGTGGGGGACGAAACATGGCGATGAGAATGAAGTGGTGGAAGCTCCTGAGGTGAAAACGTGGCAAATGGAGAAGTTAGCTCAGAAAGGCACACGTGGGGACTGCTTTATAGGACAGGTGGCATATTTGGGCCCCCAAAAATGGGACACATGGCCCACGAATTTGGACTCTGACTAATTAATGATTAAACTAATTAAACCCCATTCAAAAAATCAATTAATACTAAACTAATCTTAAAACTGCCATTAAAACCTAAATTGCAATTAAGAATACTCTGACCCTAATTAAAGCTACTAAAGAAGGGATTAAGATCTAATTAATCTAATTAAATCCTAAATCTAAATGATTAAACTCTAATAACTTCTAAAAACTATTAAATCTATTAATTTCTATACAAGCAAAAATAGAAAAACTCTATTAATTCTATTTAAAAAACCTAGTAAAAGAATTTCCTATTAAAGATCATTTTAAAACCATTATCTAAAAGGAAAATTGATATTAACTCTAAAACTATTTAAAAAACATTTAATATCTATTAAAGCTATATAAAAAAAAAATCTATCTAACACCTAGAAAAATCAATTAAATCCATAAAAAATTCTAGAAAATAAGGGAAAAACCTAAAAAAACGAGGAAGCCGATTAAATCGATTAGCGAACTATATCGAAATAAACGGTAAAAGCCGGACACCGAGATGTCCTCAAAAACAACAGCGAGAGCTGAAAACACCGGGACGAGCATCAGCTCTCAAAATAAGTCCTCGTATTGGCCTGAAATGCCTGAAGCGTGATCGGAGGGCTGTAATCCCGATAAAGTCAATCTGACTGAAAAAATGCAATGTACGCGGTATGGAAATGCAAAATGAAATGAGTCGAAACATGAGCCAAATTGCGATAAGTAGTTGGTCAAATTTTGGGGTGCAACAGTGATAGCCAAACTTCGTTGGTTCAACCTAGCCTGCATCCTTTTGGTGTTGGTAGCCTTCAATTTGTGTTTGTTCTATCATCCTTTTGGTGATAGCGACCTGTGTGTATGTTTCGCTCCGTCATCCTTTTGGTGGGGGGTCTGTCACTTGGATTGGTGTCAGATTGTGCGATTTTGTTTGTGTGTTTCGCTCCGTCATCCTTTTGGTGGGGGGTCTGTCACTTGGATTGGTGATAGATTGTGCGATAGTTTATGTTTATGTTTCGCTCCGTCATCCATTTGGTGGGGGGTCTGTCATAGTCATTAATGATAGATTGTGCGATATTGTTTGTGTTTTTCTCCGTCATCCTTTTGGTGGGGGGGGTCTGTCATAGTCATTAATGATGGATTGTGCAATATTTTTCGGTGTGAGTTTCGCTCTGTCATCCTTTTGGTGGGGGGTCTGTCATAGTCATTAATGTCAGATTGTGCGATATTGTTTGGCGTGTGTTTCGCTCCTTCATCCTTTTGGCGGGGGGTCTGTCATAGTCATTAATGATAGATTGTGCGATATTGTTTGTGTTTCGCTCCGTCATCCTTTTGGTGGGGGGTCTGTCATAGTCATTAATGATAAATTGTGCGATATTGTTTGTGTTTCGCTCCGTCATCCTTTTGGTGGGGGGTCTGTCACTTGGATTGGTGTCAGATTGTGCGATAGTGTTCGTCCTATCACCCTTTTGGTGGTAGTGGCCGGTGTGTGTTTCGCTCCGTTATCCTTTTGGTGGGGGGTCTGTCATAGTCATTAATGTCAGATTGTGCGATATTGTTTGGCGTGTGTTTCGCTCCGTCATCCTTTTGGTGGGGGGTCTGTCATAGTCATTAATGATAGATTGTGCGATATTGTTTGTGTTTCACTCCGTTATCCTTTTGGTGGGGGGTCTGTCATAGTCATTAATGATAGATTGTGCGATATTTTTTGTGTTTCGCTCCGTCATCCTTTTGGTGGGGGGTCTGTCACTTGGATTGGTGTCAGATTGTGCGATAGTGTTCGTTCTATCATCCTTTCGGTGGTAGTGGCCGGTGTGTGTTTCGCTCCATTATCCTTTTGGTGGGGGGTCTGTCATAGTCATTAATGTCAGATTGAGCGATATTGTTTGGCGTGTGTTTCGCTCCGTCATCCTTTTGGTGGGGGGTTTGTCATAGTTATTAATGATAGATTGTGCGATATTGTTTGTGTTTCGCTCCGTCATCCTTTTGGTGAGGGGTCTGTCATAGTCATTAATGATAGATTGTGCGATATTTTTCGGTGTGAGTTTCGCTCCGTCATCCTTTTGGTAGGGGGTCTGTCATAGTCATTAATGTCAGATTGTGCGAATGTGTTTTGCTCTATCATCCTTTTGGTGGCAATAGCCGTGTGTGTTTTGTCCCATCATCCTTTTAGTGATGTGGACTTTTTTTTTTGCCAGTTACTCACAGTTGGTTCAGGGGTTTACCTCATCCAGCATTTCAATTCCCGAGCATATCTGTTCTTTTTGGACAAATTCAGGGCATTCTTTATATCTAATTGACTTCTACCTCGTAGGAAAGAACACTGTAGCAGTTCACCCTACTCAGTCAAAGTTAATTAGATAGGGGCATCTGTCATACCCCAAATTTGTCCTACCTGTATATCACTGTTATCTGTACATTCGCCCACTAACGTTATTAAAAAAAATCAAAAAAATATATTTGTTATTACAAGATGGGTCAGGCAAGAGAGTGCTTCCTTGTCAGGTCAGGATATGTTTGGTCCAAATGATGTGTGCTTGAGGTTTCCATTAGGGCTTGTGCCCAATTCATATGCATGAAGATCAGGTCGTCAAGTTGTGACAAAATTTAAATATTTCTTGGTTGAAAACTGTATGGAACTAGCTCATTCTCCAATTAAGGTTTCAAGCCTTGTAGTACATATTTTAAGTCTTGATTATTTGGTATCAAAACATGATCATATGTTTCATTGTCTTGCTTAAGAAGTTTTTATGTGAAGTTTTAGGCTTGGGAGAATTGCATGTGGCATCATTCATCCAAGACCCTTTTAAGTTTGATTAATCTTTTAATGGATTCGCTGATCAAAGAAAATTTTAAGAGTTGATTAAAGGCATTGTTCGAAATTATGGAAGGTATAAAGAGCATTACAGTTCAAGGCCTAATGATATGGTGTTTACAAGAGCCAAATTTAAAGCTTCATCATCATTGTTACAAGATTAATCAATAAGTTCATTTTACACCATGATGCCAAGTCCACCATTACAAAATTCATAAAAATTCTACACAAATAAAGGCCTATGAGTTCTTTACAATTATAGCCAACATCTAAAAAAGAGAAAATATGATACCACATGTCCAAGTTATGATTCCAAGACTAGGCCCATGCCTTTCAAACTCAAAGGATGGTTCATGCCATTCAAGCCCATTACAAGGAAGAGTTTTATTTTATATTTTTAGGAAAAGGACTCACATGTTTTATGCATGACCCAAGAATAATATTATTACAAGCCTTATACTACCTGCAGCAACAATACCGCAACATTATGACATGTCCCACAATGTCATACGCATAACCTTCACAACAAGACAAAGATGGTACAAAACACTACATCTGCACCCCATCACCTCCACACCACAGAATTTGTTTCAGTAGGTCACAAAAGTTCTCACTTAGACCCCACAATTTTTTCTCACAGCAGCACTATACAGTTCTCATGGTACAACAAAATGCACTCTCAAGATGGACCCACCAAGCCATATCCTGCGCAAATAAGACAAGAAAAAGGGTACATCAGGTCACAATAATGTTTTTCCTCTAAACTACAACCAGCAATGCTATCAATATAGAGTGGCAAAATGCAAAAATAAAGGGGAAACGACTAGAGTGGGTTCACCGCTATTTTTTCTCTAAGATTGAGACCCTCACCTTTTGAATCTTCTTTCATTCAATAATGAAGACAACATGCTCTAAAGACCCACTTCTGCATAATTCACAAAGGCCATAAAGTGTACTAGCTGGACAACAAGCCATGATAGTAAACCGACAAACCATCAAAAAAATGGAAGACCAGGTACACTGCACAAAATAGAACCCCACCGAGACCCCACCACAACTGCTGTCAACACTTTGTTTCCAGTTAAAAAACAAAAGACAAACCAAAATACAAACAGAATACCATCAGTTTTTCACAATGTGACAATTGATTCATTACGTACGATTCTGCGTCTCGCATACAAAATACGGAATAAATGTTTGATTTGTAGCACAAATATGAAAATAAGAGGAGCAGGAAACATTACGGATAAGAGGCAACAGCAAAAGAGGCCACAAAAGAGACCGTTCACACTGACATGATTCAGAATGGAAAACAATCTGTACAAAATGCGATAGACTCACCACACATCACTATGTACCTTCTCCTTTTTTTTTGATCTCCACGCGAGCAAAACGACGGAAGTTTTTCACCCACTACCTGTGTACTACGTGTCGCTACTGCGAAAATCGGCGCCGGCTGAACAGAAGAGTCGCCACCGTGCGTTATTCATCCCACGGGAGGGAAAGGAAACGCTCAGAGTAAACCTCGCACAACACGGGAAAGGTATGGTCGTCGCAACCAAAACCTGGATTCGGGAGTCGGTTACGCAAGGGGAAGGTATTAGCACCCCTCACGTCCATCGTACTCGATGGGATCCACGCTTGTTTTCGGGTATGGATTGTTATTCTATCTAAACTATGGGTCTGGGGTTAAGAAGAAAAGAGAATGAAAATAAAATGACTCGGCAAAGTATCGCACTTTATGCCTACGTATTCCCGCCTGGAACGAGAAATCAGAGTCAACGTAGTTCGCCTACCTACGGGAAAGGAGGGGAAGGTTGCTCGCTAGGATATCGCATCCTATGCCTACGTACTTTCATACAGCATGAAAGATCAGAGCAAACGTAGTTCGGGCCACGTACGACACAAGTCTGTCTTTGATTGATTTTATTCCTTCTGAAAAAGGTTTTTTCTGATTAGCGGTCCAAGCGGACAAAAGTGACGTCTTGATGAGTTCACATTCTCTTACGGAAGAAGTGTCTTTTATTGTGTTTGAAATCTTTATGTGTTTTTCTGTTTGTTTTGAGAAAGAAAGAGACGGAACTCTAACCTACAGTTGCGAAGGGAAACAAACTAACCTAATGTTATCATGCATGGGTTAAAACCTAATGTCTATCATGCTCCTCTCTTGCACAGAGAGAAACAGAGATCCTAAGGGATAGGCAGAAACAGAAACAATAACAGATATATACAGTAAAGCAGTAAAATGCATGGATGCAACAGTACAAGCGAGGCAAGGGAGTCCCACTCAACCTCGAACCTAGAAAACAATAGGCGAAAGTGAACAGGATTCACTTTCAACCCCAACAGGGTAAACAGCAAACAATACAATCCAGAAAACCAATCAATACATCAGCAATAAAATACAACAGCAAAAGAAACAGCATCAGCAGCTCTGAATCAACATCTGGCTTCAAGTAATCTCCAATCATTCATGAGCTTCAACAAGCATCAATCTCCATCTTCATGGCCTTCAGGCAAGGGCTTTGATCATCTATCTTCCGTCTGCAATGGCTTTTCTTCAAGCTCAAACCTCCCAGATGAGGAATCAGTCACAAGAGTGAATTGGGTGTTAAGCAATCAGTTGACTACCAAAGGTGGTGAACAGACTGCTTCTAACCCAAGAGACATTTTCTCTCAAGAGTTCTATCTCATAGACCCTATCACCAAGCCTTCCAAAGGAAGGGGGTGAGTGTCTTAGAGAGACTCTGAATCACAGAGAAGAATGGATGCAGACAAGGCAATCCATGCTTGAGAAACAAATTTTCTAACCTAGAGCTCTGCCTAGTTCCTAAACCCTAATCTCCTCAGCATCTGCTAGCAAGAATCTTCTCTCCAACTCTGGCAGTTGATCTTCAACATCTTGATCTCCAATGGCTTCCATCTCCTCAAGTCTTCAGCTTCCCCAGGTCCCCAGACAAACCCAATACCCAAACAAGCAAGCAATAATCCCCAGAGGGCACACCACACCAGACAGTCAGATATACAGACAGTATTAATAGCAGTAGGGGAATCCTGACTTTTTCTAAGGGGTCTAATAACTACCCATAGCCCTTATAGTCCCATAACTAATCTAGTTAAATCCTAAGTCCTAAGGGAAATGAACCAAACTTCTTAAGTCATCACCTAAAAACCCTAATTTGTTCAAGTTGTTCAAGCCTACATTAATCACCTAAAACTAATTCCTAAAAATGGGAACTAAATTGTTTCTACAAGTTCAACATCTCATCTAACCAACATAAAAAAATGAACAAAAAATATGAAAGCATTTAATAGAACCAAAATTATTAAAATCATGCATGAAATGAAGCTATTTAAAATGACATTTATTTAGAAAATATGGAAAAAATATGAAATAAAAATAAAAATGCAATTTTATTTAATGAGAATTTTCTACACATTCTAATGAAAATGATGTAAAAAGAATGAATTAAAATGAATTTTTTATGCATTTATTATGAATTTTCAAAGTTGGTGAAAAATTAAAATGGAATTAAAAAATTGAATCAAATAAAATGAGGGAGGGGGTATGAATAGTAGGCGCGCCCAGTTGACATTCATTGGGCCAGGCAGCCAGGGGGTGCGCATAGCGTTTTGGTTAAGGCCCAGCACTAGCTCAGAATTATTGAAAACAAAAAAACACGCCGGGGGGTGAAAATAGGAAGGTTTCCACGTTCAGAATGGTTGGGCTTGGTAACTGGGGGGTGGGGATATCAACATCATCTTAGGCCCGCCCGTTTCAATTAATGAAACGGTGCGTTTGGCACCTGACTCATTTCCCTCCAAATCAGAATTGAATGCTAGCCCTAGGATCACTCTTTGAGTCAAAGGTCATACACGAATTGAACGCTCCAGATTTTATCTTCCTCCTTGGTTCAAATGAATTAGGGTTTCCCTCCATGGCCACCATGCACGAGCTAACTTCAAGCTCTCAGTTCTCCATCACCAGTCCATGAAACGCCACGCCATAAACATGAAAAACATTCTAAATTCCTCCCTCTACAATCCTATGGTCTTAGATTGATTTGAAATTCACTAGATCAACAAACCCGATAGCAACAAGATCTGGTCACCATGAACATACTCTGAGATGCATCATCACAATTCTCAATCAAACTTGCACTAATCTAACCTATAACTAATGGTGATTAACCTGATCTATCAAGCTAAGATTATGATGCATTAACCTAAGAGTTTCAAGCCCTAACAGTTTCTACCACCTGCTAACAATCATCACTAATCTACTCCAAATTCAACCTAATTGCTCTACTAACATCCTACATTACATCTAAACTAATAAAATCATGCTAACCTAATTGAATTAAGCTGTTTGAATGAAAACTCACCTGGTGCAAAAGCTTGAAGACAGCTATGGAAACTTGTAGATCTGAGGCTTCCAAGGCTTGGATCTTGATCAATTAACTCAGTGATGGATTCTGTATGCAATACTTTGATGATTCCTGGCTTGAATTGTGCTGTCCAATGGAGATTGTGATTTTGATGTTGATGATGGAAGTGCTCGAAAATGGAGTAATCACACCTTGTTCTTGATTGAATTATGATCCATGATGATGAAACAGTATAATGAAGTTGATTTTGATGATGATTTGGTGAAGAATTTGAGGAATTGGAATGAAAATTCAATGGAAAAGAATGAGAGAATTTGGGAGATTCTTGGTGAAAATGAAGCCAACCCTTGATCAATCTTCATTTCATGAATATATAGTGTGCACATGAACATTCTAGATCCATCTTACACATTCCCTTGCCTTCCAACTTTGATCCATTTTTGAAATGTTTCTTAAAAGGCAAGTAACCATGAATATCTTTCTTTTTTCCTTCTAAACTCAAAAAAGTGTTTGAACCATTGTTCTTAGAATTGCTTTTCCATTCAAAATCATATATTGGAAGTCTCCATTTGGACTCATAAATCTCCCAAACCATTTTTCACTTTGAATTTCTTTGAATTATAAGCCATTTTAGTTCAACTTTTGACCAATTATGCAACTTCATGTTATGAGCTTTTCCAACAATTTGTGACCTTCTTTAAAGACTTAAAATCCCATTTGGAGCAAGTTTGATGTTGTAAGTTTTTCCATTTGAGGCCTCCTTGTATGAGTTTTGGACATAGGTTAAAATGACCTGTAATTCACAAATGCCCAAAATACCCTTTGCTTGCCAAGACCATAAGTTGAGTTCCACACATCATATGAAGGCATGCTATACCATTCTAGAAAGCTAAGACAATGAGGAACAATTCTTATGTTGACCAAGAATTCATTTGAAATCTCCTTGAGGGGTAAAAAATGCTTGGAAGTCAAGTCACTTTCACAGACAAAAGTTCAGACACCTCAGATGACCTGTAACTTGCAAAGACCATAACTTGAGTTCTATAAATCTCCTTGATGTCTTCCACCACTCAAATTAAAGGTCTTGAGATCCTCTACAAGTTTCATGTTGGCCAAGAAGCCATTTGAAGCTAGCATTTTGACTTATCTTGCTTGGAAATTTGACCTAAATTAGGGGATTTTACACAAAAACCCTAATTTAGAAACTCCTCTTCTCCTTGATTTCTCTTGAATTCTCCTTAGCATATCTCCATATCCTTCTCTATATGTCAAATGATGAACCCCACATCTCTCCACTAGCCTTGAATGCCCCTTAAACCAGTCAATTGACCTAGGGTTGACCTAGATGAAACCCTAGTTGACTGTCTTCAACTGTAGCTCTTGTGCTCTCATCAATGACTTGTCTCCTTCTCCAAATGACTTTCTAAGTCTCTCATAATGTCTAGATACTCTCCACACCTTCAACTCACAGCTCACAACCCTCTTGCTGACCCTCAGATACCCTCAGCTAGGAGATGGACTCAAGGCTTGATCTGCTGAACTCTTTGCTTTCAAATTCTTTTCTGATGACTTGAATGAGATTGAATTGGGATAATAACCTCTTGATAGGCTTCTAGAGATGAGAATAATGATTGGTCCCCTGTTGAATGACTTGCTATGCTTATGCTATGCAGATGGTTAGTCTATGTACATGACTCTATATGCAAATGCTAATGATAATGAAACATAAACCAAGGAATAAGGTTGGGCAAATTTTAGGGTGCAACAGCTGCCCCTATTCAAGCGACTTGGACCCGATTGGGTGAAGAGCCCGGAGCCTTCAGACATTCGCGGTACGAGACGGTTGAATACTAGTGAAACCAGAAATTTGCCAACCGCAGAAATAAACTGCGCCACTGCTTGGGGAACGACATTCATCAGCTGAATCTGACTGTTATAGTAACCCACTGATCTCGTGCGAGCGTGCTGGGGATTGTCTTCATCGTTCTGAAGAGGATTCTGTCATAACAGATTGCTTGCTTGTCCACGTTAGGACTCTGTCTGTCATCACTACAAAGAAATCTCAACTAAAACCTGTCCACGTTAGGACTCCACTTGCTGTTAACCCAGAGAAATCTCGGCAACCCCGCTGGGGATAGTTCGTCTGCATTTCCATAAACTGAATCGTCCACGTTAGGAATAAAATCCTTCCACGTTAGGAGTAACATCTGTCCACGTTAGGAATCATCTCTTCTGTATCTGTCCACGCAAGGACTAACCCTTTCATCCTTCCACGTCAGGAAGCAAACCTCTTTCCACATAAGGAGAGTTATATCAATCTGTCCACGTTAGGACTCCAATATCATTTGACATGTCCGCGTCAGGACTCCAATCTTACCACGGAAGGAATTCAACTTTTGGTTCTGAACTTGTCCACGTCAGGACTCAACTTTTCTTGCATCTGTCCACGTAAGGAACCCAATTTCTCCACGTAAGGAATAAACTTCTTCTTCCACGTTAGGAATGTCTTCTTTGATCTGTCCGCGTCAGGACTAAACTCTTCCACTTAAGGAATAAATCTTCTTCTTCCACGTTAGGAATATCTTCTTGGATCTGTCCGCGTCAGGACTCAATCTCTTCCACGTCAGGAATAATCTCTTTCTTTCCACGTCAGGAATCAATCTTGATATGTCCGCGTGAGGACTTAATCTTTCCCCGTAAGGAATAAACTCGTCTTTCCACGTAAGGAAACCATTTTTCTTCCACGTAAGGAAACATAAGGCAACCAACTCCTTCCGATTTGTCCGCGTCAGGACTACATTTTTCCACGTAAGGAATGCCATCTTAATCTGTCCACGTAAGGACTCCACTCTTTCCACATTAGGAATCACCTCTTTCCACGTAAGGAATCCTCTTCTGATATGTCCGCGTATGGACTCAATCTTTTCCGCGTTAGGAATCTCCGTCTCTTTTCCACGTAAGGAATCATTTTCCCTTTCCACGTAAGGAATCTCAATCTTTCCACGTAAGGAACTGAAACTTTTCTTTCTCTTCCACGTAAGGAACACGCTTTCTTTCCACGTTAGGAATACTTCTTCTTCTTCCACGTTAGGAATAACTTCTTTTCCACGTAAGGAATGCTCTTATCCACGTAAGGAATAACTTTTGATATGTCCGCGTATGGACTCAATCTTTCCACGTAAGGAGTCATCACTTTCTTTCCACGTCAGGAATCATTCTTGATATGTCCGCGTAAGGACTCAATCTTTCCACGTAAGGAATAAACTCGTCTTTCCACGTAAGGAATCATTTTTCTTTCCACGTAAGGAATGCTCTTGATATGCCCACGTAAGGACTCTGATCTTTCCACGTTAGGAATCAAACCTTGATCTGTCCACGTCAGGACTAAACTTTTCCACGTAAGGAAACACCTTCTCTTTCCACGTCAGGAATCAACTTCTTTTCCATCTGTCCGCGTCAGGACTAAACTTTCCACGTAAGGAATCTCCGTCTCTTTTCCACGTAAGGAATCACCATTTTTCCACGTAAGGAATAAGACTTCGTCTGGATCTGTCCGCGTCAGGACTAAACTCTTCCACGTTAGGAATGCACTTGTTTCCCCGTAAGGAATCCATTTCGGTATGTCCGCGTAAGGACTCAATCTTTTCCGCGTTAGGAATCTCCGTCTCTTTTCCACGTAAGGAATAAATTCGTCTTTCCACGTAAGGAAACCATCTTCTTTCCACGTAAGGAAACATTGCCTTTCCACGTAAGGAGAACATCGTCCACGTTAGGACCCATCTTTCCACGTCAGGAACACCATCTTAATCTGTCCACGTAAGGACTCCAATCTTTCCACGTCAGGAATGCTGTCATTTCCACGTAAGGAAACTATCTTTTTCCACGTAAGGAATCATCTCTTTCCACGTAAGGAATCCAACTTGATATGTCCGCGTAAGGACTACATCGTCCACGTTAGGACCCACTTCTCCACGTTAGGAATAATAATCTCTTTGATTTGTCCACGTCAGGACACTGATCTCGACTTGATTTGTCCACGTAAGGACTACATCTTTTCTGCTGAGAGAATAAATCTTGTCCATGTCAGGACTTAGTTCTCCATTGACCCCAACCCACAAACTTCTTAGCACTGACGTGACAGCGACTTTGGGATGGACTCTACTGAGGGTATTTGGAAACCAAACTACCGGACGCCTGTTCTGATAACCGGCGGTGGCCTCTGAAATTCTGATTCATGGAACCCCTGATGACAAAAGAGAAACTTATCCTGATAACTCTATGGGGAATACTGCCGAAACTGACATTATCATTGGATGTCTCATGCCGAGATCTTGAATGTTTGGTAGTTCATCTGAGCAAGAATTCTCTCCACCTGAACTGTTAGAGTACAGAAACTGCTTCAGCAAAATAAATGCTGAATATAATGCCGACTCCGCCGGGGATAGCCAGATGCTACAGAATTATTTCAGCAAAATAAATGCTAGAAGGGTGAAGTCAACTCAGCTGGGAAATTGGGACCTCAAACCAAACGCCTTGTTGCAGTAACCTCCTGCTGGGGAATATAACCTTGCTGGGGAATAGCAGATGTGCGCAGTATGATCGGACTTTCTGCTGGCGAGTGAACTGATATTACACAGTATCCCTGACAAAATAAATGCCAGGACCCACCACCAACTCTGCTGGGGAGAGTCTTGATCTTCGAGTTCCACTGGAAGGAAAGAACACTTGCTGACAAGAGAGAACTCCGCTTCGGGGATACTAACGGGCCCCCAGTCTGTATTTTGTATAGCTTGCCCCTGAATCTGCAACCATCTTGGAATGGACCCTACAGTCCTTGTATCTTGACAACCAGACATGGACGGCTTCTACATTTCGGACCTTGAAGGGGTGTTTCATAACTTCCGTGCTTCTAGGGTGACATGCCCCGGTTTCGCAACAATCTTTGTCTCTGATCGACTGTGTCGTGGAGTACTGCCCATAGCTATAAGAGATTTGCCAAATCTTGACCTGACTGCCCCGGATTTACTGATTCTAGGATGACTGACTTTACCTGAATTAATCAGTATAACTTGCCCCAGTTCACGAAATATTTGGGCATTCTGCATTTCATCCCGATCATACCTTCCACTGTAGGAATCTTTCCTGTCGGCATGCGCTTACTCGCAAGTAACACAAGTTGTTCTGCATAAAAGATATATTAAACGCAATGCATATGACAGTTTCAAAATCCAAGTCTGTTCACTAAAAAAGTTTTGTGACATGTAATGAATCAATTATCAAAATGTCAATATGAAAGCTGGTAAGAGGAACCCTTTTAGGGGTCAGAATCGACGAGATCTTTACTGACGTATGCCCTCGGACAAAACCTGTTTCAATTAGGACTTTTTCGGGTTGTAACGTGGTCAGGTTCACGGTTAACAAGGAAAGATATAGGCTCAAAATTATTTCGACCCACCCATTCTTCGTGATGTTCTCCAATCCTATGTTCAGCTAATCTGCCTTCCGCGTTCACCTATTAGAGGTGGAATGACAGGAGTGAGGGTTCAGGATACCACACATTTTTCTTCTTTTTGAGTGACGGTCATTTGCTTTTCGTCTTTGGGTGCCTAGAATCACACGACTTTTGTCCTTTTCGAGGATTTGTTCTTTTCTTTGACAATCCTTTTCGTCTTTCGTTTTTTTTTTTCGTTCCCTAACTTTTGCCTGGACTGAGTATCTTTTGAGATTCTTTTGATTTTCCAGTCCAGCGGGATGCCCCTGTTTTTGCCTAAGTCATTTGTTTTCAAGTTTTGACTTAGCGGGCTCTTGATTCTTTTCACTTTTCGTTCTCCTTTTTTTTTTTTTTTTTTTTTTTTTTGAACAAGTCGTGTGACACTGGTTTGTCTGACTTCTTGTGGAGTAATATGACTGTTTCACTCTTTGTCGGCAAGGTTTAGCCATTGCGGTTCTTTAGGCACGACTTATACAAGTGTGATTTATCCTCAACCGGACACTCTTTCTACAATTCGAACGCTTGGTCAAACTAACTGACGCCTACCCTGCCCCGGGTTGAGATTTAGGTTTTTTTTTCAAAAGAAACTCCTACTACTGGCTCAAAGGGGTTATCAAGGGATTATCTTCCTTATATCTCCGGTGTTTATGGATTGAAACAATGCCTGTATCTCATCAACAGGTTCTTTATCCAAAGGCATACGATCGGAATATTATTCGTCATCTGTTTTCGTCATCCTCCCCAGATTCCTGCTAAAACAAGCATTAAGCATTAAGAAAGCAAAGAGTGAACACGACTGGATTAATTCAAAACATGCATATTCATTTCGTTTATCAATATCAATTGAAAAAACAACAAGTTTTAAGAGCGAAATTTGCAATTACACAGAAAGGAAACTACAAATGCGAGGACATGAACAAGATAACATGAAAAATGTCGGCGTCTTGGAACTGGACTTCCTGCACTCTGACTTATTGGTGAGTCAATCATCCTCAGAAGCTATCATCAGGGGTAGTCTACTGCTGTCTCGATCTTCTTTCAACGGCCCGATCAAACCTGGGAAACCTTTTCATCACCCCGGCTTTTGCTTGTTTATGGCTTTGCACCATTTTGGGGACCCTATCGGAGAAGTTAATGACCCTGCTGTCGATTAAATCTTGGACGCTATGCTTGAACGCGTGACAACCTTCAATATCATGTCCGGGAGCCCCGGAGTGGAATTCACAATGTCTGCTTGCATCATAGCCATCCGGCAGAGTGCCGGTTATTGGCGCCAGAGTTCTTTTCTCCACCAAGTTCAGTCTTAGTAGTGTCTGTAACAAATCTGCGTATGTTGAGGGAGGCTTTTCAAACACCCTCCTTGGCTTCTTTCCCCGAACTCTTTGTTGAGCCGGATACTGACATCTTGTATGCTGCTGGCTTTGCTCGGACGATTCCTTAGGCTCACGCGTTATCATCCTTAAATTCAACCCTGGCATCGGCAACTGTTGTGGATATGGGGACTTAGCTTCCAGTGGCTCTGGGACATACCTCGATTCGTCTGCAACCTCTGGCGGAGAAATGGGAATATCAGTCCCTGCAACCTTTATACCCCCCGGTACAAACTCAATTATTTTCTCATCCAGCAAATCTTGAATCTTATGCTTAAAAGCTTTGCAGTTTGCAATGTTATGCCTCGGTGCTCCGGAGTGGAAGGCACAATGGGCGTTCAGGTCATAGTCTGGTGGTGGCTGCCCTGTCAGTGGAACCAAAATGCGGGGCTCAGCCAGTTGAAGTTGGAACAAGAGTTGCACCAGCTGATCATGATCCACAGGGATCTCATCAAATACTCTGTTAGAAGATCTCATCCTCTTACCACACCTTCTTGGGTTATCCTGCAAAACCAATTGCGACTGCTGACGAGGAGAATTCTGAGCTTCGAATCGTGGGGAAGGTCTCTTAAGCCTATCTTGCGTGGGTAATGGTTCTTCAGACCCCTGAGGAACAGATAAGCCATCCGCGTCTTCCGAAATTTGCCCTCCTTCTCTCCGGAGTACGTTCCTTAATACTTCAGCCATCAACCCTATCTGTGCCTTCAGTCGGCAGTTCTCTTCTTCTAGCGTCTCTTGATTCGAGCGCAACTCTTGCACATCTTTCGTGAACTGCCCCAGCTGGCCTCGAACATCCGTTAATTCTGCTTGAACCTGTTTGATGGCTACCCCCACAAGTTGGCGTATGCGGCCTGGGAGAAAACCTTGATTCTCTAGCTGAGCAAAGTCGGCAGCTCTATCATTAGCCCGTGCCATCAGAGGCTGTACCGTATCCTGCAACTGCTTCTGACTCTCGGCCATGGCTTCCATTACCTGTATGATCCGTGTTATGTGGTCGCGCACTTCTTGCATCTCGGTCGGATCCTGACTCATGACTTCCTTGCTGCCGGGGAATTCTTCGGTCGCTAATCTTGGAAGACCTGGTGGATACAGGAGATGAGATACAATTTAATAATTACCTGTAATGCAATATGAACATGAATGCAATGCAATGTGTCTGTGCCTTAGGGAAGTTCATTCCCCCAGTTCTAGCGCGAAGGTGCCGGTGCAGTGACAGTGCTAACAATAGGAACATCGGAGCTGAATCATAGAATGCCTCATATATTGCAGAGAGAATGAATAAGCCCAGGGTACAATATCGCTGAGAGTATAAAGAAGGCATGACCTCAACCAACAATCCTGGTGATGGTCAGCACTATGCAAATAAAGCATACAAGTTACTACATGAAATGATCAAATCCTCCCGAAAGTCTGGTACTCTTCTATCAACTTCTTGGTCTCCGGATGGCTTGGTCGACCGAGCAGCCCTTCAACAAGCTGGTTTCTCCTCTTAAGGACACGGCGTACGTCTTCAGCAGTTTCTTCCCATGTTGCTCCTCCGAAGCAATCTTCTAACTTTCGCTTCTGAGACACTGCTTCATCTCTGGATTTGATTGCCTTGTTCAGTGCATGCTGGACACTATACCGGGTCGTCACTTCCTCCTCACACTTCTTGATGCTAGACTTCAACTTCTCTTCGAGGTCGGAAATTTGCTGCTTCAGCTTATCTTCCCTCATCTTGTTGTTGGTGAGTGTAGCATTCCAAGTCTTATTGCAAGAAGATATCTCTCGGTGTGCTGCGTCGAGCGCTTTCTTTTTGGCTTCAAGCATGTCATGGGAGCTTCTGAACTCTTGCCCCAGACGTTCACGCTTTTTCTTTTCCTCGGTCAACTCAGCCCCTAGTCTATTTACTAGCTCGATCTGTTGTTGGAAAGCATATACAGCCTTGTTTTTCTCGCTGCGTGCCTGGGCTAACTCTTGTTCTAACCCTTCATTAATCTTCATCAAGGCTTCTTTTTCCTTCACAACTTGCTCATAGACTTCTCTAGAAATAGTAGTTGGCTCTTCTGCCGGGACGGGAACAAGAATTGGTGTATCTGGAAATGGCATCTTCAACTGACTAGCCCTCTCCTGAATCCAAACTCTATAAGGTGCATAGGCCTGACAGTAATTCTTTCCTAACAACGGCTTCCCTCTGCGGTTAATACGCGTCCAGGCATGCTGCAACTTAGCTAACAACTCCCCCTTCAAGTCCCCTGTGAAGTACAGAGATTCCTGTACTTCTTCCTCCTGAGGTGGATTCTTCAGTGCATATCCGAACTGGCGAATGAATAGAGAAGGGTTGTAATTGATACACCCTTTTCTTCCTATCAACGGCACATTAGGGTACCCAGAACAACTGAAGATGAGCTCAGATCCCAACAGGTCTCGATCAAACCACTCCATATCTTCCGACGATAGCCTCATCAGGCGCTCCGGCCAACCAACTGGGACTGTAGTCTCTGCAACAGATCCTCTCTTGGGGAGGTGACTCTCAAACCACATACTCAACAAGGGCACACACAGATGAACATTCTTCCCTCTTCCCTTCTCATTCTTGTAATGCAGTGAGTGGTAGAGATCTCCGAGTAAAGTAGGTACAGGATTACCAGCGGCAAACAAGTAGAAAGCATCGAAGTCCACAAAATCCGGTATATTGGGGAACAGTACTATGCCATAAATGCACAAGGCCAACACAGCATTAAAAGCAACCCAGCACCCGCTCTTGGCATACTCTTGGGCTTTACCAACTAAGAATTGGAGTGAGAAGCCTGGAACTCCACGGGAAACAGTAGTCACAAGTTCAGAAGCATCAACATGCAAGGCTTTTGCCAAATCCTCCGGCTTGGGCTTGGCGTCATAATGAATGAATGGAACCTGGTTCTGCACGGGCAGCTCAACATACTCAGCGTATTCCTCCAAGGTTGGTCCCATAATAAAGTCAGAGAACGTAAAGCACCTCAAAGCAGGGTCGTAGAATTGCATCAGAGCATACAGCCCATCTAACTCTACCTCTGTAGGTTTGCACACCAATCTCAGTAGTCTACCATAGCTCATCCGGAAACTCCTACGAACACCCTCATCAGCAAGAGAGATCAACCCAAGTAGAGGAACAATATCAGGCGTAGGCAATTTGTAAGCAACCGTTCTCCTTAAGCTAGTCATGATCAAAACTCAGAAGTCTGGGCACTAGAACTAGGGAAATGCAAATGCACCTGCAGCACAGACACACATTAGCGAAATGCAAATGGTAATGGATATGCAGGCAATGCAATGCAAGTAACATGCAACAGGGACCAAAGCTGTAGCTGAATAGCCTGAACCCAATCAAGAAAGGTCTCAGATAGACCATCCAGAAGCCTATCAACCCTGGTCTCAGATAGACCTAAAATAACACTTCAACACTGGTCTCTGACAGACCTCAAACCATAACTCCAACTGGTCTCTGGTAGACCTCAAATCACACCTCCAATTGGCCTCTGACAGACCTCAGAACTCTCCAACTGGTCTCTGACAGACCTCAGAACACATCTCCAAATGGTCTCTGACAGACCTCATAACTCTCCAAATGGTCTCTGACAGACCTCATAACTCTCCATAAATACCCAGGATCTCTGATCAAGGAATAACCGGTAGTCTGAAGGTCTAATTACCTGCATAACTCTGAATCCCCTCACAGGTGGGTGGCCCTATAACTGGCACAAGGTACGGCATCCTATGCGGTCGTCGGCGTCACAGACTTTCAGGGTTGATGATACGATTCCCAGAAGGAGTGGCATCATCAATTCCTGAAGAGGCCTCACTTAGCCAACTTCCAAATGATCGGTCCCCAGAGTCGACAATCCAACTAACCAGCAACCCACGCCAACCAAAGGAAGGGGCAGGAGGCCAACCAAAGGAACCTCGTCTGAGTGTAGATTTCATGGGACACCAAAGCAAGCAAAGCAAGCGGGCGCCCACTAATTTCTACTCTAATTCTAGGTGCACTCAAGCCCAGGTCCGGCTTCTCACTCAATATCAGAACACCCGTCACACCCCAAATACAGCAATAATAATCAATATATAAAGCTGAAAATACAAGGTTAGAAATATACAATAACTCCATACAAAATCCTCGACGGGAAAACAAGCGCTAGGATTGACTCGCTCAAAGGGACGTTGGATCCCAAATGCATAAGAACTATCGCAGTTCTTAGCAGCCAGGGGACGTTGTCCCCAGCAGAGTCGCCAGCTGTCGCTACTGCGAAAATCGGCGCCGGCTGAACAGAAGAGTCGCCACCGTGCGTTATTCATCCCACGGGAGGGAAAGGAAACGCTCAAAGTAAACCTCGCACAACACGGGAAAGGTATGGTCGTCGCAACCAAAACCTGGATTCGGGAGTCGGTTACGCAAGGGGAAGGTATTAGCACCCCTCACGTCCATCGTACTCGATGGGATCCACGCTTGTTTTCGGGTATGGATTGTTATTCTATCTAAACTATGGGTCTGGGGTTAAGAAGAAAAGAGAATGAAAATAAAATGACTCGGCAAAGTATCGCACTTTATGCCTACGTATTCCCGCCTGGAACGAGAAATCAGAGTCAACGTAGTTCGCCTACCTACGGGAAAGGAGGGGAAGGTTGCTCGCTAGGATATCGCATCCTATGCCTACGTACTTTCATACAGCATGAAAGATCAGAGCAAACGTAGTTCGGGCCACGTACGACACAAGTCTGTCTTTGATTGATTTTATTCCTTCTGAAAAAGGTTTTTTCTGATTAGCGGTCCAAGCGGACAAAAGTGACGTCTTGATGAGTTCACATTCTCTTACGGAAGAAGTGTCTTTTATTGTGTTTGAAATCTTTATGTGTTTTTCTGTTTGTTTTGAGAAAGAAAGAGACGGAACTCTAACCTACAGTTGCGAAGGGAAACAAACTAACCTAATGTTATCATGCATGGGTTAAAACCTAATGTCTATCATGCTCCTCTCTTGCACAGAGAGAAACAGAGATCCTAAGGGATAGGCAGAAACAGAAACAATAACAGATATATACAGTAAAGCAGTAAAATGCATGGATGCAACAGTACAAGCGAGGCAAGGGAGTCCCACTCAACCTCGAACCTAGAAAACAATAGGCGAAAGTGAACAGGATTCACTTTCAACCCCAACAGGGTAAACAACAAACAATACAGTCCAGAAAACCAATCAATACATCAGCAATAAAATACAACAGCAAAAGAAACAGCATCAGCAGCTCTGAATCAACATCTGGCTTCAAGTAATCTCCAATCATTCATGAGCTTCAACAAGCATCAATCTCCATCTTCATGGCCTTCAGGCAAGGGCTTTGATCATCTATCTTCCGTCTGCAATGGCTTTTCTTCAAGCTCAAACCTCCCAGATGAGGAATCAGTCACAAGAGTGAATTGGGTGTTAAGCAATCAGTTGACTACCAAAGGTGGTGAACAGACTGCTTCTAACCCAAGAGACATTTTCTCTCAAGAGTTCTATCTCATAGACCCTATCACCAAGCCTTCCAAAGGAAGGGGGTGAGTGTCTTAGAGAGACTCTGAATCACAGAGAAGAATGGATGCAGACAAGGCAATCCATGCTTGAGAAACAAATTTTCTAACCTAGAGCTCTGCCTAGTTCCTAAACCCTAATCTCCTCAGCATCTGCTAGCAAGAATCTTCTCTCCAACTCTGGCAGTTGATCTTCAACATCTTGATCTCCAATGGCTTCCATCTCCTCAAGTCTTCAGCTTCCCCAGGTCCCCAGACAAACCCAATACCCAAACAAGCAAGCAATAATCCCCAGAGGGCACACCACACCAGACAGTCAGATATACAGACAGTATTAATAGCAGTAGGGGAATCCTGACTTTTTCTAAGGGGTCTAATAACTACCCATAGCCCTTATAGTCCCATAACTAATCTAGTTAAATCCTAAGTCCTAAGGGAAATGAACCAAACTTCTTAAGTCATCACCTAAAAACCCTAATTTGTTCAAGTTGTTCAAGCCTACATTAATCACCTAAAACTAATTCCTAAAAATGGGAACTAAATTGTTTCTACAAGTTCAACATCTCATCTAACCAACATAAAAAAAATGAACAAAAAATATGAAAGCATTTAATAGAACCAAAATTATTAAAATCATGCATGAAATGAAGCTATTTAAAATGACATTTATTTAGAAAATATGGAAAAAATATGAAATAAAAATAAAAATGCAATTTTATTTAATGAGAATTTTCTACACATTCTAATGAAAATGATGTAAAAAGAATGAATTAAAATGAATTTTTTATGCATTTATTATGAATTTTCAAAGTTGGTGAAAAATTAAAATGGAATTAAAAAATTGAATCAAATAAAATGAGGGAGGGGGTATGAATAGTAGGCGCGCCCAGTTGACATTCATTGGGCCAGGCAGCCAGGGGGTGCGCATAGCGTTTTGGTTAAGGCCCAGCACTAGCTCAGAATTATTGAAAACAAAAAAACACGCCGGGGGGTGAAAATAGGAAGGTTTCCACGTTCAGAATGGTTGGGCTTGGTAACTGGGGGGTGGGGATATCAACATCATCTTAGGCCCGCCCGTTTCAATTAATGAAACGGTGCGTTTGGCACCTGACTCATTTCCCTCCAAATCAGAATTGAATGCTAGCCCTAGGATCACTCTCTGAGTCAAAGGTCATACACGAATTGAACGCTCCAGATTTTATCTTCCTCCTTGGTTCAAATGAATTAGGGTTTCCCTCCATGGCCACCATGCACGAGCTAACTTCAAGCTCTCAGTTCTCCATCACCAGTCCATGAAACGCCACGCCATAAACATGAAAAACATTCTAAATTCCTCCCTCTACAATCCTATGGTCTTAGATTGATTTGAAATTCACTAGATCAACAAACCCGATAGCAACAAGATCTGGTCACCATGAACATACTCTGAGATGCATCATCACAATTCTCAATCAAACTTGCACTAATCTAACCTATAACTAATGGTGATTAACCTGATCTATCAAGCTAAGATTATGATGCATTAACCTAAGAGTTTCAAGCCCTAACAGTTTCTACCACCTGCTAACAATCATCACTAATCTACTCCAAATTCAACCTAATTGCTCTACTAACATCCTACATTACATCTAAACTAATAAAATCATGCTAACCTAATTGAATTAAGCTGTTTGAATGAAAACTCACCTGGTGCAAAAGCTTGAAGACAGCTATGGAAACTTGTAGATCTGAGGCTTCCAAGGCTTGGATCTTGATCAATTAACTCAGTGATGGATTCTGTATGCAATACTTTGATGATTCCTGGCTTGAATTGTGCTGTCCAATGGAGATTGTGATTTTGATGTTGATGATGGAAGTGCTCGAAAATGGAGTAATCACACCTTGTTCTTGATTGAATTATGATCCATGATGATGAAACAGTATAATGAAGTTGATTTTGATGATGATTTGGTGAAGAATTTGAGGAATTGGAATGAAAATTCAATGGAAAAGAATGAGAGAATTTGGGAGATTCTTGGTGAAAATGAAGCCAACCCTTGATCAATCTTCATTTCATGAATATATAGTGTGCACATGAACATTCTAGATCCATCTTACACATTCCCTTGCCTTCCAACTTTGATCCATTTTTGAAATGTTTCTTAAAAGGCAAGTAACCATGAATATCTTTCTTTTTTCCTTCTAAACTCAAAAAAGTGTTTGAACCATTGTTCTTAGAATTGCTTTTCCATTCAAAATCATATATTGGAAGTCTCCATTTGGACTCATAAATCTCCCAAACCATTTTTCACTTTGAATTTCTTTGAATTATAAGCCATTTTAGTTCAACTTTTGACCAATTATGCAACTTCATGTTATGAGCTTTTCCAACAATTTGTGACCTTCTTTCTAGACTTAAAATCCCATTTGGAGCAAGTTTGATGTTGTAAGTTTTTCCATTTGAGGCCTCCTTGTATGAGTTTTGGACATAGGTTAAAATGACCTGTAATTCACAAATGCCCAAAATACCCTTTGCTTGCCAAGACCATAAGTTGAGTTCCACACATCATATGAAGGCATGCTATACCATTCTAGAAAGCTAAGACAATGAGGAACAATTCTTATGTTGACCAAGAATTCATTTGAAATCTCCTTGAGGGGTAAAAAATGCTTGGAAGTCAAGTCACTTTCACAGACAAAAGTTCAGACACCTCAGATGACCTGTAACTTGCAAAGACCATAACTTGAGTTCTATAAATCTCCTTGATGTCTTCCACCACTCAAATTAAAGGTCTTGAGATCCTCTACAAGTTTCATGTTGGCCAAGAAGCCATTTGAAGCTAGCATTTTGACTTATCTTGCTTGGAAATTTGACCTAAATTAGGGGATTTTACACAGAAACCCTAATTTAGAAACTCCTCTTCTCCTTGATTTCTCTTGAATTCTCCTTAGCATATCTCCATATCCTTCTATATATGTCAAATGATGAACCCCACATCTCTCCACTAGCCTTGAATGCCCCTTAAACCAGTCAATTGACCTAGGGTTGACCTATGGTTGACCTAGATGAAACCCTAGTTGACTGTCTTCAACTGTAGCTCTTGTGCTCTCATCAATGACTTGTCTCCTTCTCCAAATGACTTTCTAAGTCTCTCATAATGTCTAGATACTCTCCACACCTTCAACTCACAGCTCACAACCCTCTTGCTGACCCTCAGATACCCTCAGCTAGGAGATGGACTCAAGGCTTGATCTGCTGAACTCTTTGCTTTCAAATTCTTTTCTGATGACTTGAATGAGATTGAATTGGGATAATAACCTCTTGATAGGCTTCTAGAGATGAGAATAATGATTGGTCCCCTGTTGAATGACTTGCTATGCTTATGCTATGCAGATGGTTAGTCTATGTACATGACTCTATATGCAAATGCTAATGATAATGAAACATAAACCAAGGAATAAGGTTGGGCAAATTTTAGGGTGCAACACTACGTACCTCCAACCCACTAATTGAAAAAGAGACGAAAAAATTGCTGAGATGTTTTTCAAAGCACTGAAATCATACTTGCAAAATGTACCATATGTGCATTTCACTCCTCAACAAGACTAATACACCCACCTGCAAACAATTGGAAAAAAAATAATGGCAAAAGCAGTACCAGACGTATAACTCCGTACGATGTGTAAGCGCAAATTTTTGCAAAAACCACAATGACAACGTTCATATCCTTTAATCCTCTTTAAACAGCACACATATTCCCACGATAAAAAGAGGTCCATAAACTCTCTCTCGTTTTGCCCCTGGACCTGAGAATCACAGAACTAAAAAAAACCGTTCAACTCAAATCACCAAACAACACCTCCTCCATGTGAGACTCTTCTTTCAATCTCATAACACCCTTCATGGCTGTGTATCCCTCATTCACCACCACAATCAACAACCAAACAAAATCCTTTTCTATCTCCTTCTTCAGTAACAGAACGACAACAACACTTCCTTTCCTCTTCTCTTTCCGTAAACCCACAATTCAATTTCTCTCCTTCAAATCCAAAGCTCAAACGCAAACAGGGGTACTTTTCACAAACACTTGGTGTATGACCCCATTCAAACCTCCATCTTCTTCCTCTAAAATCGTAATCTCAGAACCAAACTCGCACCTTCTTCTTCTCAAAACCTCAAATCAGACAACCCTCATATATCTCCTCATTCTTCATCTAGAAAACGTCGTTACTCAAAAGCCCTCCTGTTAAAACCTAAATCCAGAAACTCATTCTCAACACCAAAACCTGTTCAACATCAAACGATATATCAAACCAAAGCCAAATCAATCCATTATCATAAATCTTAGAACAAAACCAGAAAAGCCCAGTAACAGGAAAAAAGATGAATAGAGAAACATGAGAGCATGAGATCTAGCAAACCGAGAGTGTTTGAGACTTGACAAATGAGACAACCCAACCCGTATTGAAATAATTTGCGCGAGATCTATGGAGAAGGGTGAGATTGTGATTGGTTCCATTTATCTTGATTCACCGTGATTCTAGTTGATGTCATGACGGGGAAGATCTGTGTTATGCTTCTTTTGATAAACCGATGGTGAATGTTTTTATTTATTATTATTATCATTGTTATTTTTTTAAAAATATTTTGTCAAGCTGGTTATTTTGTTTTTAGAAGAGGAGTGAATTAGGTTTAGTTGGTTTGTGTTCCTCATGTTTTTTTTTCATTGCCTATGGCCGCTGGGTTTGGTAAGGAATAGACGAATGGGCCTTGGGTCCATAATGACTCTAGTCGATTTCTAGTCATCACCCAACTCCTAGCATCTGCACACCCCATCTCTTCTACTTTTTAAAAAAAAAAAAAATTCAAATATTGAGTTTTTTTAGATTTATTTTCTTTTAAGAAAAATATTTTTTTGATTTCATTTATTTTATGTACATATAATTTTCTAGAAAAAATTTTATAATTATTTTTTTAAAAAAATTTAAGTTTAGAGTTTATACATTTTGGGTTTAGATTTTTTTTATTGAGCATTTTACTTTACTTTTATCCTTTTGGGTCGATGACGATACCCAATAGTTATTTTTCTGTCAAATTATTGATGAAAAATAAACCCGAGACCAACCTTTTTTTCAAACTTTTCATTTTCTATTTTTTATCGATTTTTATCCATTTTATTCATATTATTCATATTCATATTTTCATACTCATTATTCATTCTTACTCACCCATAATCAAAAACACCTAATAAACTATCGAAATCCTAAAAGCCAAATTGGGGGACTATTGTATCATTGGTTATTTGCAGGTATCTTAATTTTAAGTCGTGCCCGACCTTGCTCAAGGCGTAGTTTAGGACACAAATGCACACACACAGCTTTCTCTTGGGCTACCTTACAATGAGACCCCTTTATTTCGTGCAATCCCGTGTAACTTACATGTATCCCTTCCCTATTCCGATGTATGTTTCACATTTCTTTGATTATTAGTTTATCTCCTAGGAGCACCCATAGGGACTAGAGCAGATCAAACTATTTTCAAACTAATTCTCGATTCATCATCGAGCCATTTTCAAACCCTTGTAAGTCAAGTCGGTCACGTTTCTCAAGCCATGTACATTACACGCTTTGCACGCGATAATGAGTCAAACCCTTGATCCAACATCAAGAGGATTTTCGAAACAAACTATCAATCAACTAACAACTATTCAATTCTTTTCAAGGTGTAAAGAGTAGGTTCAAGTCTTTGATCTTGCTTTTAGTTGTTTATATGTGAATTATCTTATTCGTGTGTGAGCAATTGACGCCTTTAAATAATGTTAACAAACTCGATAATACTCAACCATCTCCAATTACTCATCCTTTCACTCACTTTTCAAACAACTTCTTTTACGATGAAAAAGAGAGTGTCCCAAGTCTTTGGTTCGCTCTCCCGACTACTTGGATCCGAGAAGCCTTTCTCAAGCTTCAAGTAGTCGTCATCCGACCAATTTCATCCTTTTATACACCTTTTCAAATTCAAACAACCTTCTTTTACGATGAAAAAGAAAGTGTTCCAAGTCTTTGGTTCACTTTCCCGATTACTTGGGGTCTGTGAAGTCTTTCTTAGGCTTCAAGTGATCGTCATTATTTCAACCTTATCATTTCAAACACATCATTCCTTCATGATGAAAAAGAGAGTGTTCCAAGTCTTTGGTTCACTCTCCCGATTACTTGGGTCTGAGAAGTCTTTCTTAAACTTCGAGTAATCGTCATCCGTACTCACTTCAAATCCAATTCAAACCCGTTTCTTTCGTGGCCGTATCCATGAACTACGACTGCTCTGATTATTCATTCACTCTTGAATGTAAGATACGTAGGCACAAGATTGCTACGATCTTGGCGAGCACAATCCCCTCCATCTTCCATTTCCCCCATCCTTTCCTGTAGTCGAACTACGACGCTCTAATTTCTCATTCTCGTCTGAATGAGCATACATAGGCACAAAGGCCCCAATCCTTGGCGAGCACCCTATCCTCTAACCATCCCCTTTCCCCTAGTGTCTTTATCCCTTTATAGTATCCTTTAGCATTTAGTAGTGAGAAGAGAAGAATCAAGCTTAGCTAACATCCATCACAACTCGAATTAAGATGTTCCCGTCGAGTACGACGGACGTGAGGGGTGCTAATACCTTCCCCTCGCGTAACCAACTCCCGAACCCAAGAATATGGTTGTGATGGCTGTGTTCCTTCCGCATTTATGAGGTTTTCTCGATATTTTCCTCACCCGTTTATTCGGGAAAAATAAAGTTCTGTGGCGACTCTGTCGAATCGCATTTCCGCGCCTTTTGCGCGAGGGTCGTATGTTCGAAATGAAATTTTCGAGGTGCGACAGAAGTATACCATGATGCATATGCTATGATGTTCCCCATGATGCTTGATATCATGCTATACATTGGCAAAGGTCGAGATGCGATTTCTCTGGCGAACATAGATTGTAGCAACACGAACTCGACATCCTCAACTAGGCAACTTGACGATGTTGTTGAGGAAAGAGCTTAGAAATCTCAGACTTCCAAACTATTACCAACACTATTGCTAGAGAGAAAGGAACTTTCTAACCATAGCTGACCCTGCCTAGGGAATGAAGAAGTCATAATTGATCTTCATCTAATCCACTCTTCCTGGGGAGGGATAAAGTTAAGAAAATGAAGCGCCATCATCGCTGGGGGTTGACAACCTCAATCTGTTGGGGTGCTGCAAGAAACTTTGCTTCTACTGGGGAAAACCAAACAGGCCTATGCTTGTGGAGAAAGGTGGTTCTAAAGAACCAAACCGATACTTGTTGGGGAAAAGGAACACAATTGGCAATCTTAACCAAACATGATATTGTTCATCGAGAATCAAGTTTAAAAAGGAAAACTACCAATCCTCCTTCGATAATTTCCGGTAAAGCATGCAATGCATAATGTTTTCCTGGTTGATTTTAGCTTTTATGTTTCTCAATGCTTTATATCATTATGTGATCACAAATAATTATTCAATTTGCAAACAAAATACTGAAAATAGACAAATGAGAAATCAAAGGATGAACATTTTATTTAATGTAAAAAGCTTTTGTACATAAGATATGCACAAGGATGTAAAAATCCTTGATGAAGAAATTTACAATAAAATTGAAAAACAAAGTAAATGGAAATGGGAAATTTGACTTTGAATTGATTACAACATTGGCTACCATCCCCTGTAAGTCCGGGTTCAAACACTGTGTGTCAGTTGATGATGATTTGACTGACCATTTCCCGTATGAGGTTTAGCCATGACGAAGATAGGCTTAGGTGTTCAGGGTCAAATTCCTTTATCCCTAATTTTTGCCTGGACATTTCTATTTTTTTTCCACCAGGATACCCATTTTTGCCTAAGTCGCCCTTTCGTGTTTTCAACTTAGCGGGCTATTATTGTTTTTTTGCTTTGTCCCTAACGTTTGCATGGACATTCCTTTTTTTGGTCCATCGGGATACCCATTTTTTCCTAGATTGCCCTTGCGGATTCCAATCTAACGGGCTTTTTTTCCAGGCATAATATTTTTTGACTGTATCGGAGTTCACGGGATGTGGCAACTCTTCCCCATCCATGGTGGTGAGGATCAAGGCTCCGCCTGAGAAGGCTTTCTGGACAACGAAAGGTCCTTCATAATTGGGAGTCCACTTTCCGCGTGGATCCGAATGAACAGGAGAGTACCTTTTGAGCACGAGTTTGCCTGCTTGAAACGCTCAAGGAATAAATTTTTTGTTAAAAGCTCGCTTGAGGCGTCTCTGATACAATTGACTGTGGAAAGCAGATGTCAGGCACTTTTCTTTGATGAGATTCAGCTGGTTGTATTTGGATTGAACCCATTCAGCCTCATCAAGATATGCTTCCATGATGATCCTGAGAGAATAAATTTCGACTTCGATGGGTAGAATAACCTTCATACCATACACAAGTGAATACAGAGTTACCCCAGTGGAAGTACAAACTGAAGTTCTGTAGCCATGTAGGGCAAATGGAAGCATTTCATGCCAGTCCTTGTAAGTCTTGACCATCTTCTGGACAATCCTCTTGATGTTTTTGTTTGCTGCTTCAACAACACCATTCATATTGGACCGATATGGTGAAGAGTTGTGGTGCTCGATCTTAAATTCTTGACACAACTCTTGGATTATCTTGTTGTTCTAGTTGCTTGCATTGTTAGTGATAATGTTTCTAGGAATAACATAGCGAAAAATTATCTCTTTCTTGATAAATTTGGCAACCACTTGGTGTGTAACATTTGCATAAGAAGCAACTTCAACCCACTTGGTGAAATAATCGATAGCAACTAGGATGAAGCGATGACCGTTGGAAGCCTTCGGTTCTATCATTCCAATCATATCAATACCCCACATAGAGAAGGGCCAAGGAGAAGTTAGAACATTCAATGGAGTTGGTGGCACATGGATCTTGTTACCCTATATTTGGCACTTGTGACATCCTTTGGCAAAGTTGTAACAATCTACCTCCATTTTGTCCAATAATACCCAGCTCGAAGGATCTTTTTAGCCATAGCAGGACCTTTGGCATGTACACCCTCACAACCTTCATGTATGGACCTTATGATTGTGTCTGTTTCGCTTCTATCCACACATCTGAGCAATACAACATCATAATTCCCTTTATACATTACACCACCGTTCAAGAAGAACTTGGCGCATAGCCGCCTGAGAGCTTTCTTATCAGCGATAGTGATACCCTCGGGATATTCCTATTTTTCCATATATCTTTTTATATCGTAGAACCAAGGCTTATCATCGGACTCGTCCTTGATTGCTAAACAATGTGCTGGTTAATTCAAATGATGAATGCAGATAGAAGGAGCTTTATTCTTCCACTTGACTTTGAACATGGACGCCAGGATGGCAAGATCATCAGCTAGTTGATTTTCTTCCCTTGGGATATGATGAAAAGAGATTTCATCAAAGTAGGAAATCAACTTTGCGATGTGTTTCTGGCACGAAACCAGCTTGGAATCCCGGGTTACAAAGTTCCCTCTGACTTGGCCAATCACCAGGGCAGAATCTCCGTAGACCTCAAAAATCTTAATTTTCATGTCAATTGATGCTTCAATGCCGTAGATACATGCTTCATACTCAACTATATTGTTGGTGCATTCAAAGCATAGTCTGGCAGTGAAGGGAAGATGGAAACCAGTTGGAGAGATGAGGATAACGCCAATTCCACGACCTTTAGCATTGGCATTACCATCAAACACAAGCGTCCGTCGTGCCCCTGGTTCTTGTACTATATCAGGGTCTGGAGTCTCATAATCTCTTATGAATAGAACATCCTCATCGGGAAAGTCAAACTTCATCTGTTGATATCCTTCCACTGGCTGATGAGCAAGGTAGTCAGACAAGACGCTCCCTTTTATTGCTTTCTGGGTAACATGTTAGATGTCATACTCAGTCAACAACATTTGCCACCGAGAAGTTCGTCCAGAGACAACAGGCTTTTCAAAAATATACTTTATCAGATCCATCTTGGATATCAATAAAGTAGTATGGCAAATCATGTATTGTCTCAGGCGTGAGCAACCCAAGTCAGAGCACAACAAGTTTTCTCCAATAGTGAGTATCTGGTATCACAATCATTGAACTTCTTGCTCAGATAGTAAATTGCATGTTCTTTTCTGCCAGTGTCGTCATGCTGACCTAAGACACATCCCATTGATTCATCGAGAATAGTGAGATACATGATTAAAGGCCTACCAGGAACCGGAGGTACTAAGATTGGTGGTTCTTGCAAATATTTTTTTTATCTTGTCAAAAGCTTCTTGACAATCATTGTTCCATTCAACCGATTGATTTTTTCTTAGTAATTTGAAAATTGGTTCGCAGGTAGCCATCCATGAACGAAAAGACAGAGAACTGTGTTGTGTTGTCTACCAAGACATTAATATGAGGCAGAGGAAAATCATCTTTCAGGTTCTCCTTATTGAGATCTCGATATTACACACACATTCGGACCTTCCCATCTTTCTTCGGAACCGGGACAATGTTGGCAATCCACTCAGGATACTCAGAAATGGCTAGGAACCCAACTTCAAACTGCTTCTTTACCTCTTCTATGATTTTAAGTGCCATGTCGGGTTTGGTCCTTTTGAGTTTCTGCTAGACAGGAGGACAATCAAGCTTGAGTGGCAAGTGATGTTCAACGATATTGGTATCTAACCCAGGCATATCTTGATAAGACCAGGCAAAAATATCAACATACTCTTTCAATAACTTGACCAACCCGGAGTGTACATGCTTAGCGACAGATGCCCTAATCTTGACTTCTATTCTGACTTCATTAGTACCAAGATTGATGACTTCCACTGGCTCTTTGTGGGGCTGATTCTCTTTCTGCTCGTGTTCAAGGAGCCTTGCTAGTTCAGTCGGTAATTCACAATCTTCCTCACCATCTTCTTCAGCTTGGTTAATTGGAATCCCAGGATTACAACGAATTTTTGCCAAGTTGTTATCAATTTTAGACGATGGCACGAATCTAGAAGGGGGTTTGAATAGATCCCTTGTTAAAAAATAAGCCGGCGCTACTAATAAAATGGTTTTAAAAAATTTGTTTCATTTGCGGAAGCGGCAGTGGAAAAATACCGTATATAACGAACGGTTACTAGAAAACCGGATATGCATTTTAGCCGATGGAATCAGATAACGAGTAATGAGAATCACTATGCTAGTCACACTTTCAATTTGATTTAGCTCACAATGTGGTATGACTAGTTCCAATGCCTTAAAATATTACCACAATAAATGAACAACACACAAGGCTTTTTGTTTAGGCAATTTATCAAACACTTGGAGTGCAAAGCACTACAAGTGAGTTTAGCTTTGAGTAATTTGCTCTAGTTTCCTTGTAAATCAACAATTGTACTAGAGTCAAAATCAGTCTAGCACTTACTCAAAACAGTCCTAAATTTGATATAATTGCTTGTACTGAAACCACACAAATATTAAGCATTGTAAAAACGAAAGGTAAAAGGCACAAGGATTTGTTGAGGCAGTTCCCTCGTCGTCCTCGCTTTGGGGTACGTCTGCCCTCAATTCTAACAATAGAATTGAGCTCTTATAATATAAATTTAACCTGTTGTAGAATCGTATATACAAGAATTGAATAGCTATCAAATAAACTAACACCCTTGTTGTTGTAGATGCTATCTCTTCTTGTCCCTTGATTCGAGTCGAATCAAGTCCTTCGACAGCTTGTGTTTGAACCTCCGATTACAGCTCTATGTTTGAACAACCTTCCGTCTTCAAACCCCAGCCCGAATGATCTCATACACTCGCGTGTCGAACCTGAACCTCTCCTTCACAATTCTCCGATTACTGCTACTAGATCGACGGAACCCACCGCTCCTCGATCACCTTCACTCAGCTGAATATATGTTGAGAAGACTCGTCTAAAAACCCCCAAATTCAAAGAATCTTGGAGGACAAAACCCTAGAGGTTTTATTCAAGAAAAACCTGTTAATTTCTCAACCCGAACCGGATTACCCAATCATAGCTTCGAACGTTATCACCTTAGACAATCCATAATGCACAACAAAGATTATTGTGTGTGATTGTTGTGGTATGAAATGTAGAAGATGAAGATGATGAGAACTTGAATTGACACCTCTTTCACTTTTCTTATATTTGTAATTGATTCAATTGATATGAAATGAATAGAGCAACTGAATATTTATACCAGACAAAACTGTTATAACTGATAAAACGAACTTTAAAAAATAATAGACAAATTAAAAAATATGCAACAAATAGCGAGCGGTCGACCCATGCAAAATGTAGGGTCGACCTAAGCTAACCCGAGGCAACATATTATGCAAAACACACATCTATGCATCGAACAGAACAAGGCATGCGTCGATGCAAAGCCTGAATTTTTAGACAAATGCAAATGACAACAGTATGCGTCGACCGGTAGGTCGACCATACCTAACCCGAGAAAAATGAATTTCTAGGACACTTGCCATGAGTCGACCAAAGTAGAGTTTAGGTCGACTCAAAGACCTGAAACTTCAAAAAATGCCTAAATTCATATTTTTGATTCTCTTAACTGAAACCTATAATAAACCAATTGAGTTTAACTCGTATGACGCATATTTTGACACTCTAAATGCAGTACTCGAGATATTTAGTTCAAGCAAATAAACATGAGAAATAAGGTATGCTTATGCATCATGGTGATAACGCCAAATGTCTATTCTTCCATGTGTCTAGGTTTTGACATCATCAAAACACGCATATCTAGTATCTGAGGCTTTGCCCTCACATATTCCCCCTTTTTGATGATGGCAAAACACGTATAACCAGTCTGTATGATATCCAACATTTTCCTCCCCCTTGCTTGATGCCTTCATTCTCACTTACTCATTTGCGTTAAATGCGACATCTTCATGTTTGATCTTTATGGTTATACTAAACAACTATTAAACAACTTGACACTTTCTCCCCCTTTGACAACTTCAAAAAGAAAGAAATTTATGTTAAGAAATGATAAAACAATAACAGGTGCTCATATCAAAACATGCATAACAAGATAAACATTAACAATCATCCACACATGAAAAAGTTAATGATCAAGGAATAAAGAGATTATTAGCACCATACATAGACAAAAATAGTAATTGTTACTAGATACTACAAACAAGTAATGGAATATAGGTTCATGATGCAAGACATTTACACATGAGAAATGTACTTAATATATAGCCAAAGATTCATAACAACACAACAAGATGATGAAAGGCAATTATGCATAATGCATAGCTGTCATGGTCTTCTGCCCATGACATGATGGCCTCTCCCATGATACGGATATGGCGGAGGTAGTTGAGCCTCGACCCTTTCAGTAAACTCCAAAACCGCTCGGTTCAAGGTATTGAAGCTTGTGGCAAGAGTGCGGTGCTGATTTGCAGTTGTTTCCACCAGACCATCAAACCGTTGATTGAAATTAGAGGAGAATGTGTTAAAGTTTTCAATATGCGTCTCATTTTGACTCTGAAGTTGTGAGAGACGCTCATCCTGAGCATTGATGAAAGCACGCTGTTCTAATTGCATACTCCTCATCATCTCGAGGAGTTTGTCAAAATGTGGTTGCGGCGGATTCGTGAAGTGTGAAGCCTCCTCATAGCTCCATTGTGGAGGCTCCTCATGACCCCAATGTGGAGACTCCTCATAGCCCCAAGGCGGAGTTTCCTGATACTCCGAATACTATGGAGGCTGGTAGTTGTCACGTAACGAAGTCCAACCGGTATTTTGCCATTCGCCCAAACTTTGACCATTTCCATGATATGTGGTAGGAGATTGGTCAACCTAACTCACATTTATGTGGTCTTCAACTTCCATTGGTTGTCACCTTATTCATTTTGTTCATCTTCTTCTTCTTCGTCTTCTTCATTTCCCTCATCACTCCCATCGGAGTCTTCCAATCGAGAGGCGGTTGCTTTAACAACGAATCAGTAACAATTTTCTTCCTAAATCCATATATAGCCCATCATTGTAAGAGTCTTTTGACAGAACTCTTGATCTGGAGTGAAAGATCTATATGGAATTCCCAGAATTGTGACTTTAGCGTTGTTCAAAATCTCTTGGATGAAGGAACCATAGGAAAGAGCGGTACCGCATCCCGAATCTCTGAGGGCATACATCTGACTAGAAATATAATGAGGCCAGCTAATTTTAATCCTTTTCTTTAAGATGTAAATCAAATGGACCTCGGCCTGATCAACTCGAGAAAATCCTCATTTCTTAGGCCGCAGAATGCGCGCCACAATCCATTGCAAAATTATATCCATCGGTTTCAGTTTACCTGTAGTGACAGTTTTCGAAAATAAATCACTCTCCATAATATCAGTTGCATATGGCTTCTTCAGCATTGAGTTCAAAGCTTCTTTGAACTCGTAGCCCTCAACCGTTTTTGTGTCAGTGACCTTAACATTAGGCGTATCGGACACGGGAGTCGTATCAAACATTTTCTGCCAAACAACATTATTAACAACAACCTTTGTATCTCTGACCTTAGTTTGAAACCTAGAACCCTGAAACTTACCATGAAGACAAGTGTAGAAGATCCGCACAAGGTCTTCGTTGTAGTTCGTATTGCATTTCTAAAAATTGTTAAACCCTTGAAAATCAAGAAGACTGATTACCTGAGGAATGTGCATTCTTTCAGCAGAGAGTCGATAGTAGGAATGTTGCTTTACTACAGACGTTTGCCGAAGTTTTTGGCGAAGCTCTCGGCAAATTCAAGAGGAACCAGTGAGACGGCGGTTGCCGGAAGAGATGCAAAAGAAGGTCCTATAGAGGAGGAAGCTCTTCTGGATCTTTTACCGGTAACTTTTCGAGTAGTTGTGGTTTTTATTATTACTTTCAAAGAGAAGAAGAGGAAATGTAGTGATGATGATTTCAAATGTTGGAGAGAATTCTTGAAGATGGAGAAGAGTTTTAAGACTTTGACCCTTTTGTAATAGCTTCTAGGTTTTAGGAAGAGGAGAATAGTAGAGTAACATGTGATGTAGATATCAAGTTTCAATGCAAATGTAATGATGCACATGAATATGAGTCATAAAGGTGATTTAAGAGAGAATTTTGATCGTTTTTCAGAAAAAATTGAAGGAAATCGCGAGATGTATCGACCGCTCTGTGTACGCGTCGACGCATACTGTGTTAAAAAATACACGTTAAGAAAAAAGGTATGCGTCGACCGGTAGGTCGACCTGAGCATACCCGATTCAATTTCAAATTTGAGGACATATTTGTGAGTCGACCGGACCTTGTTTAGGTCGACTCATGCAGTTAAACTAGCAAAATTTAACATTTTTGATCATATGGGCATACATAAAGACATAGATAAACATCCAAACCATATTTTAAGCATTCAAATAGGTAACATACATATAATACGACATATATGACAAATGGAACACATAATTTGATACATTTTGTGAACATGAGTATCGAGAGAGAGAGAGAGAGAGAGTTAGGTGAGGAAATAAATTACCTCAATTCCAAATATAGCTAGATGAACACACACATATACTTTCAACATCTTCAATTGTTAGATATCTGAAAATTAAAGTACATGTAGACATAGATATATATGATGTGCAAGAAATTTGACTAAACACGATTCCAAATATCGAGAATACCTAGTTCCCGTCGGATGTGAAAGAAAGGCTCAGTAGCAAGAGGTTTTGTGAAAATATCAGCTAGTTGATTCTTAGTATCAACATGTTCAAAAACCACATCGCCTTTATCCACATGATCCCTAAGGAAATGGTGTCGAATTTCGATATGTTTAGTGTGTGAATGCAACACAGGATTCTTGGTAAGATTGATGGAACTCGTATTGTCACAGAAAATCAGAATACGCTCAAGTTTGAGATTAAAATCGAGCAGTTGTTGCTTAAGCCATAGGACTTGAGCGCAACAACTACCGACAACAACATATTCCGCCTCGGCGGTTGACAAAGCAACAGAAACCTGCTTTTTGCTATGCCAACTTACCAAGGAGTTTGAAAATAAGTGACAAGTACCACTCGTACTTTTCCTATCCGATTTGCACCGGGAAAAATCGGAATCGGAGAAGCCAACCAAGGAGAAATTGTTTCCTTTAGAATACTATAGCCTATACTTTGGAGTACCAGAGAGGTATCTAAGTATGCGCTTAACAACTTTTAGATGGGATTCTTTAGGAGAGGATTGATATCTAGCACACATACAAACACTAAACATAATATCGGGTCTAGAGGCTGTAAGATAAAGAAGAGAGTCGATCATACCTCAATATATTTTTACCTTTACATCCTTACCACTTTCATCTCGACTGAGATTTGCACATGTTGGAATTGGTGTGTCAATGGCTTTGGAATTTGCCATGTCAAACCGCTTGGGAAGCTCAAGATAATATTTCGTCTGGCTCACAAAAGTCCCTTCTTCAAGCTGCTTGATTTGTAATCTAAGAAAATATGTGAGCTCTCTCATCATACTCATCTCGAATTCTCCCTGCAATAGATTAGAAAACTCTCTTACGAGATTCATGTTAGTTGATCCAAATATAATATCGTCAACATAAATTTTCACCAAAATTAAGTGTTTTCTTTAACGCTTAATGAAGAGGGTTGTGTCGACTTTGCCTCTTGAATACCCTTGATCAAGTAGAAACTCACTTAGACGTTCATGCCAAGCCCGAGGGGCTTGCTTGAGTTTATACAAGGCACATTTTAACTTGTATACGTGATCAGGAAATTCATGAGATTCAAAATCCGGAGGTTGAGCAACATAAACTTCTTCATTAATATAGTCGTTAAGAAATGCACTTTTTACATCCATTTGAAATAGCTTAAAATTTTTCGCACAAGCAAAGGCAAGTAAAAGGCGTATGGCCTCGAGTCGGGAAACCGACGCATAAGTCTCCTCATAGTCGATGCCTTCCTCTTGGTTATACCCTTGCGCGACTAAACACGCCTTGTTGCGAGTTATTACCCCATTTTCGTCTAGTTTGTTCCTAAACACCCAGCGGGTGCCAATTACTCGATGACCTCGCGGAGGAGGGACAAGGTCCCAAACCTTATTTCTATTGAACTGGTTAAGTTCCTCTTGCATAGATAAGAATTAATGTTCATCGAGTAAGGATTCTTTCGGTTTTTTAGGTTTTATCAGAGAAACGAAAGCGAAATGATAACAGAAATTACTTATCTTAGACCGAGTCGTCACCCCCTTTGATATATCACTGAGGATATTTTCGATGGGATGGTCTTTGTAAGACTTCCAAGCTGGAGGAAGATTATCTTTTGCAGACGGATGAACTACCTCGGTTTCTTCATGATGGTCATCTTTTTCCTCCTCAGTTTTGGCTAGGTCGAGCTGATCAATTCCCGACTCGGCACTTTTGAGTATGTCTTCCGAAGATATACCTGCACCATGAACAACACTACCTTTTACGACATTCTCGGATAAGATTCATCAAATGTTACATGTACAAACTCTTCAACATTAAGTAATCACTTATTGTAAATTCTATAGGCTTTACTTGATTGAGAGTATCCGAGGAAGATACCTTCTTCAGCATTGGAGTCAAATTTACCTAAGCTTTCCTTTCCATTATTCAATATGAGACACTTATAATCGAAGACATGTAGGTGAGACACATTTGGCTTGCGCCCTTTTAAAAGTTCATACGGTGTTTTGTTTAGAATTGGGCAGATAAGCACCCTATTCAATACATAACATGCCGTACTTATGGCGTCAGCCCAAAAATACTTAGGTAGTGCACTTTCATTGATCATGGTTCTCCCTAACTCTTCCAAAATATGATTTTTGCACTCCACAACCCTGTTTTGTTGAGGGGTACGCGAAGCGGAGAAGTTATGATCAATACCGTGTTTACCACAATATTTCTCAAACAAATGGTTTTCAAACTCACCTCCATGATCACTCCTAATTGATATTATGTTTGTGTTTAATTTATTTTGAGAAAGCTTAGCAAATCTTTCAAAGGCTGCGAATGTATCGCTTTTGCTAGCCAAGAAGATAGTCCAACAGAATCTAGAAAAATTATCAACTATTACAAAACCGTAATAATTACCACCTAGACTTTTAATTCTAGATGGCCCAAATATATCCATATGGAGAAGCTCAAGAGGTCTTGTAGTTGAAACAATGTTTTTAGATTTAAAAGAGATCCTCATTTGCTTTCCCATTTGGCAAGCATCACATAGGTGATCCTTGGTAAAATTAATTTTGGGCATACCTATGACTAGATCTTTTGAAACTGCCTTGTTTAGCAAGTCAAAGTTGACATGTGCTAAACGTCTATGCCATAACCATGAGTCCTCACTCATTGTCATGAGACATTCATCACTTGTCAAAGATACTTCATCCAAATCCAACATATAGACATTGTTTACTCTTAAACCATTAAACATATCCTTCATTTTATCATGATGTGCAATTTGGCAACAATCTTTTGAAAATGATACTTTGTATCCTTTGTCGCACAATTGGCTAATGCTAATGAGATTATGTTTAAGGCCTTCTACAAGCAATACATCAGAGATAGTAGTGGAAGAGGGATTACCTACACTACCTTTTCCAATTATTGCATCACGGTTGTTGTCTCCATAGGTTACATATCCCTTCTTCTTTGCCACGAATTCGATGAAGAGAGATATGTCTCCTGTCATGTGTCTTGAGTAGCCACTATCGAGAATCCATCTTCTCTCAGTGATCTCAAGACATTATACCTTTGAAAAACAATTAACAAGAGTAGGTACCCAATGGCTTATTGGGTCCTAAGTTTTGAGTGACAAAATGGTCGCATTTAGGCAACCATTGATAAATGCCTTTAGGAACCAAAAATCTCCTAAAACGGCATTTAGCAATGGTGTGACCTTTCTTGCAACAAATACAAGCAAGAAAATTTAACTTTTGAATTACTTTTGCTATCATGATCTCTTACAACATATGTGTATTTTTGATATGGATTAACCATACTCTTTCTAAAATTAGCTTTATCAATAGCAAAAGTAATTTTGGGCTCTAGAGCCTTGTTAAGTTTGTCATTGAGGTTTCTAACTTCAATTTTCCAAATGTAACAAGTATCACACCCAAAGTTAACAACTCTTTTTCTTAGATCCTCACAACCTACTTTTGTACTTTCCACTATGGAAGCTTTCAATGCCTCTAGTTTCTTTTGATCAATCACGATCCGCCTGTTCGAACCAATCTCCCTTTTCTCAGTTAACCACAATTCATCTGTTAAAATACTGAGTTTCTTTGAGTTAATCACCTTCTTTTGGTTAATCACTCATTCTTTTATGTTAATCACAGTCTGTCTATTAGGCACCGAATCCCCTGCAGTTAGCAACCTTTCTTTGGTTCAAATACTGTCAGTTTTGGGTTAGTAACCTTTATTCGGTTCGAATACCCCTTTTCTTTGGCCAAGTGTTGTTTGTTAAGTCAATGTGTCGTTCTTTGGGTCACAACCTTCGCTTGGTTCCACACTCGTTTTTTGGGTCATAACCTTTGCTTGGTTCCACACCCGTCTTTGGTTGATCACCGTTTACCGGTTAAAACCAGTTCCTTTATCCTTCTGATTAACCACTGTTTATCAGTTAATATACCGATTATCCCTCAGAGTCAAACACATCCCTTTGATTTAGTACTCTCTTTATCCTGGTTCATCACAGTCCGTCTGTTGACATCAACCTTTTGGCTCTCCCCATAGTTTTACTCTTCTCTTTCTTCGGTTAATCACTGCTTACTAATTAATGCACCGAGTCCCCTATAGAGTAATCTCTTTTCTTATGCATTCCTCGACAGAGTTCTTGTCTTGTTTCTATGTTCCTCAGCAGAGCTTTTCTGGTTTTGACACCATTCCTTTTGCATTCCCTAGTTGGGTCTTGCTTTCTCTTGGTTCTTGGCTTTGACGCTGTCTCTTTCCTTTTTCTTTCCTAGAAGTAGTTCCCCGAACTACGTAGCCTCATTGCACTATAAGGGTACGTAGGCACAAGATTGCGAAATCTTGGTGAGCCACCTTCCTCTGTCTTCTCTCATTCTTCTGTCTCTTTGGTCCGTCCAGATCCTCTTCTTTTCCTTGGTTCCTCGAACCACAGAGCTCTGACTTCCTCATTGCACTATGAGGGTACGCAGGCACGAGGGCCCCAATCCTCATCGAGCACTTTCCTTTCTTTTTTTTCCTTCTTTCCGTCCTTTTTTATCTAGAAGCCTTTATATAGATAACCCATCCAAGCCTAGAAGCAAGCGAAATGGTTCCCGTCGGGTACGACGGATGCTTAAGGTGCTAGTACCTTCCTTTCACATAACCCCCTTTCCCGTTTCTCTTCCCTTGGGTTTTATCGATATTTTCCCTGTCCTTTGGGACTAAATAAAGCTTGATGGAGACTCTATTGTATCTTTGAGTGTGCGATTCACTCAGGTATAATCCCGCTAGCTCCAGCTGGCGACTCTGCTAGGGAGTCTTTGCGCTTGTAAGTTGGGGTCTCGCCTAGTTTTGCTTGCTTTTCTTTCTTTCTTGGGTGTTTATCTTTATGCTTTACTCGCTTTATTTTATGTTATTTACTATATCTCTTTACTGTAATAACCATAGAAGGACAATAACCTAGTCATATCTTCGAAAGCTGGATTAGGTCATATATGCCCATCTTCTTCCAAATTTGACTCTTGGCTTTTTCTACCTTTTTATGGGGTCCCTAGAAGCTATGGTTGAAGATGAACCTTGAATATCTACCTTTGTTTTTCATCAATTTCTATTTCCTTATCAGTTATAGGTTTCAAATCATTTGCTATGGGTTTGTAATGGTGCTAAGCTGGGAAAAGTTCCCACACTTTAGTGAGGTTAGTAGAGAGGTCAGGTAAATGACCTAACATGGCATGGGTTTTTCCAGAAACAAGAAGAGGGATAAGCACCTGAGATTGATATATTATGTGTTTTTCCTCTTCATTTGGAGGTTTTGGCATGTGTTGTTGATTTCCAACTACGTTTGGGCCCAACATCATATGAACTGGAGGAAGTTCTTTGGATTTCTTGGAGTCTTTGGTGTTCTTGCTAGTTTCCTTAGATATTTTTGAAGAAGAATCCATTGTTGTAGCAAGTATACAAAGAAAAAGATTTGAAGAAAGATGAAGTTTTGGGGAAGATGCGTTTCAGAAAGTTTAGAAAGTGAAATGAGTAAAAATGGTAACTTTCACTCTTTTATAGACGGTTTGAAGAGGAACGGCTGCATTTCAGAAGTTCAGAAATTGAAAAGAGTAAAAATTGCAATTTTCACTCTTTTATAGACGGTGTGAAGAGGAACGATTACTGTGCATGATCACTGTATATCATTTATGGTGATAAAAATCATGGGACATGTGTCATGTGAGGGTGATGTGATGATACGGTTGCAGTTAAAGATTTGACCCATGATCTCCTAGGGACTAGACATGTGACGATGAAGAAATAATCGTGCATGGGTTTGAGGAGACGTTTGGTGAAAGTTGTCATGATGACAATGATGTCATAGCAGTCCAAGAGATTATTCTGGCATCAAATGAGAAAGCTTCAAAAAATGTCTTTTTCTTCATTTCAGTCGAAAATGACATTTTTGGGGGGCAATTTGTTGGCTGAGAATTTCAACGCCATGTTTCCATTTGAGAAACTAAGTAAAAATGAAAGTTTCTTAAGTTTGATTGATTTCGACAAGGATGGGTGTGAAATTATGTCGAATGATTCTCATAAAGAGATATGCTTGAGCAAATATATAGAAATATATTCTAGTTATAGGAAGTTACTTCGACGAAGGGGTGCTATAAGGTCTTCCTTCGACAAATATTTGAATTTCAAATATGGATGGATAACTGTCTTTTGTCCTTATCCTTTTCTTAGAGGAAGACACATGGCGAACCATGGTGAAACGAAAGCATGCAAGGGAAACACATGTCAACTTTTGAAGAAGTGTTTGTTAGAGGCAGTTATTTTGACGCATTATAAATAAGGGGTCTTAGTATTAGGATTTCAGTGTGTTTCAATTATTGTACTATACTCAAGTTTACTCAAATTACCCAAGTTAATGTGAGAAAATAGTCTTTGTTGAGAAATGTATGTTTGAAACACCATACATTTTATTCAATAGAAATTTACGTTCTTTTACTCATTGTTCTTTATTGCATTTATTTTTTACTTTGAAGTTATTTTTCTTCATTGCTTTACTTTACCAAAATTTTGCAAAGTTTAGCCTTTTTCCAAACAAAACAATCAAGCAATCCTTTTTACAAACCAATGAATACTGTCGAAGTGTTCTACGAATTTTCCAGAAAAACATAAAACACCATAGCTATGTCCTTAGGATTCACTGGTTGATCCTATAAGTGAACCAAATCAATTAGTGTTTTGGAATACTAGCGGTTGTTTACCAATTTTTACGGTAAATAATCCTGCATGGTGAGATGTAGATTACAGTGGATGATGTCTCGTCTTTTTTGCATCTACCAATCAGGGGGAGATCCTCCATCATGGCAGGATGACCAAAGACAAGGCAGTCGATATGATGGTAGAACATATGGAGACTGATCCAAGGAAGGCGCTCAAAGAGGTGGATAGGACCAGGGGTGCTCATGTTAGGTTTTCTTTTTTGAAGGCAAGATTTGATGAGGTGCTCGTTGCTATAGAACAGGATGATGGTGATGCCTAAGAGGTGGCATACACAAGACTCATGCTTTGAGGGCATATTTTCTATTTTTAGTTGGCACTATGATTTTTGTGGACAAAAGTGCCACCTACACTGACGTTGCATACCTCTAGTACATCTTGGATCTTACACGGATCCATGAGTATAAATGGGGGGTGGCTTGCCTTGAATATCTGTATTCAAAGCTGAGAGATGGATGTCAATGGACAATGAAGCAGACCTCAAGCAGTATGACACTACTGGTGGTAATAATTTTTTATCCCATAATGTTTTTTTAATCTTTTTCATTTCATATTTGCGATGATTCTTGATCCTTAAATGCTTTTTATTTTCATTTCAGGCCTGGATCCTCCAGCACTTCCCGCACACCGCAGGCTGGTCGTGTTGGGATGAGTATACTAAGGAGATGCCTCATTCCTGTGCTTTTATCTCACTGTGAGAGAACCAGGTGGCCGAGCCTTTCAGAGTCTACCTTGACCACTTGGCTGCCGAGGACATCCATTTTAACTACTATGTGGACCATTGTCAGGTGTGACCATTTCATGACATATCACTATACTCCAGATGGCTGACCTGTGGATCGAGTATCACTGCTCCTCATCTGACCGAGCGTATCATGCGGTAGTTTGGGTAAGCCTAGACACCCAACTGTCTTTGTTTCTCCTGCCTTGACTCGTATCAGATAAATGAGATGTTTGCTGATTTAGACTTTCATAGCATCGAATGACTAGAGCTACATCGACGGATACATCAGGTGGTTCTTCAGGGCCTCACATCCATACATGGTGTCGACTTCTCCAGGAGATCTGCCGAGACCCGCTCATTTAATGATTCTAGAGGAGAAGCAGGCTCAATTGGACCATACTAAGGATGTTTTGCCTCAATTTCGTCACATAGTGGAGATGGCGCTGGCAGATATTGACGAGGGTATCTTCCCTAAGGGGTCTGCTGTCAGGCAAGTACTGGATGGCATTATTAGGAAGGCACATGAGGAACTTTTGTACCGCAGACATCGCATAAGGACAGGGGGATTGATGGCTGAGGAGGCAGCCCAAGCATATGAGACGCTGTCAAGCGCACCCAGTAGTTGTCTATATTTATTTTGTTTCAGTACTATAGTTTGTATGTTTTTCCTGACATTGTTACTACATTTTGGATTTTCGTGACGTATGACATCCTATTACTATATTATTGTATTATTTTGGTATGTTTATTATTTTATAATTCATCTACCAACAAATACACAATGCGTTTAAAAAAAACTACTTTGGTACACTTCATAGATGTATCTCCGGAAATTTCCCATAGATGCATCTCTGGAAATATTCAAATGGAAATTGGCTATTAGAGATATGTTGTGTCCATTTAAGGTTTAAATTGTTCCGGAGATATATCTCTGAAAAATTATTAACCATATGTGGTGCGTCCGGAGATATATCTCTGAAATTTGAGAGCATTTATGGAAAACCATACAATGGAAAAGAAATGCATGGGGTGCAATAAGAAATTTCCTAAGTTTTGACTGAAAACACTTCTATTACATATTGTTCTTGAAACACCCATGGGCTCTAAGAAAATATTTAGAGAATTTCTTATGGCACCATGCGCACTGACAAAATGCCCCCTGCTTCAAGAGATGTATCTCTAGATGCACCTTTGATCACACGAAATCGTATATATATGTTGATGCATAATTCAACTGATGTTTAACTGTTTTCGATCCGATTTCGGGTTATTTCCGTGTTATTTGTCTGATATTTTGCAGGTATTTGATAATCACGTCTAAACAAAGCAATATGAAGAAAAGAAGCAATCACAGATGAAATATGGACGAAAACCGGATGAAAACAACATGAAAAACGCAGAATGCATATTTTGCTGCTGTGACGATCGTCACAGCCCCATGACGACCGTCACACGGGTGACGACCGTCACACACCGTGACGACCGTCATGCAGGCAAAAACGCCCAACTTCAAATGCACGTGCAAGAGGCAGTTCCAAGTCCCAAATAGTGGACCACTACTCCCTGATATTTCTGCCTTAAAGTCCACCTTCTTCAAGTTATAACCGTTAGAATTCCATTTCTATAAAAGGGGAAGAAGGGGAACTGAGAAAGGGAGCCACATTCAGACAACGAAGTGCTGCCAATTTATCTTCAGAGCAACCTTTCCATTATTTTATTCTTATTTGTTTCTCTTTTCTTTCTCTGCATTTCTTTGATATTTTGTAATTCCCATTTCCCTTATACGATCAATTGGCACAAAGACCAGAATCCTGCCAACATTTGTGGAGGATCTGCCCAAAGGCCAATTGGAATATTTACAGGTTCTAAATTTTAATCGTAATTTCAGTTTTCATTATGATGCATGTTATTATTCATTGTTTTTATTTATGTTTTACCTTTCCCAAATCCATGTCTAGCTAAATCAGAGTAATCGATATGTAATAATAATTCAGACGAGATTTTATAATAACCGGTTGAAAACTTTCCTTTTCAAAAGTTGTTTATGGTCTGAGTGTTTAAATTTATTTACTGAATAAACTTCTTCGCGAAAGCGAGAACTTATTTAAAAGTAGTTTTTCCACGAAAGTGGGAAATTAATTAAGGTACGAACCAACAAGCGAAAGCTGCGGCAAGACCAGATAGTAAACACTAGTCATTTGTTTTAATAACAGCGAAAACACTTTAAAATGAATTAGAACTTAGAGATTTCCAAAAAATAGTTTTAACCCCGAATGGGACACGAAAGCGTACGTTTGGCCCTTAGAATTATGATTAGCGTCAATAACCATCACGAGACGAGAGTCTTCAGATCACTATTTTCTGCTTAAATAAACTCTGAAAAATATTTCATATACCGGTAACTTGTCAAATCCCCGAAGAACATAATTACTGCATATCGATTCACGTAATTATAATTTAAGTAACATTCTTAGTTCCCTTTAGTGACAATCCTATTCCCTTAAGCATTATCTACCTAGCTAAACATAGTAACTCCCGAGAACACTAGTTTGATTACGAGTCCCTGTGGGATCGATATCTTTTATTACTACGCGATAGACTGTGCACTTATAGTTAAGTTGTATTAGACATAGAAAGTCGCGATCAAGTTTTTGGCGCCGTTGCCGGGGACCCGTTTAGTCAATAGTGTAACCTTCTGTTACGCCGTATAGACTAGGTTAACTATTTTCATTTTTCCTTTACTAGTGCTGTCGATTGTATGCCAAGTAATCGCCCACAAGGCGATATCTTGAAACCTTCAGTCGCAGAACTAGAACGCTTCTTACATCTAAGAAGTCGAATCATTGAGTACCAACTCAAACATAACATTCCTGATCCTCTCACTCCCATTCCCAAATCCAAAGAAGAATCAAAGATGGCTGAAGGACCTCCAAACAAACCGCTGAAGGCATACGCTACACCCTCTCAGATGGAGCCTAGAAGTAGCATTGCTGCCCCAGCTATTACTCGAAACGATTTTGAGCTGAAACCATCATTGCTGTCAGCTGTACAACAAAACCAATTCTCAGGAAATGCAACTGAGGATCCAAACGAACATTTAACGAAGTTTGTACAATACGCAGACACAGTGAAAGCAAATGGAGTAACTCCAGACGCGATAAGACTTCGTCTTTTCCCATTCTCTCTTAGAGACAGAGCGTGGACATGGTTACAATCTTTACCATCCAACTCCGTTACGACGTGGGAACAGTTGAAGAACGTCTTCTTAGCGAGATATTTTCCGCCAAGCAAAACTGCTATGCTTAGAGCTCAAATCAACGGATTTCGACAAAAAGATACTGAATCTCTTTACGAAGCATGGGAACGATTCAAAGATATGATGAGAACATGTCCTCACCACGGTCTAGAAGACTGGGTGACAATCCATACTTTCTATAATGGGCTTTTATACAATACCAGATTGACAATAGACGCTGCCGCGGGCGGTGCACTTATGGATAAGCCATACGACGAAGCCTATCAACTAATCGAAAACATGTCTCAGAACCACTGCCAATGGGGAGGTGAACGCACTCCAACAGAGAAAACCACAGCGAAAGGTGGGATGTACGAGATCAGCATCCTTGAAAAGTTCAACGCTAAAGTAGATGCTCTAGCACAGAAGATTGATAGTCTGACCGTTAACCCCACTGCAACCGTCACTGCCGTAACTCCAAATTGTGAGTTATGCAGAAGCACCACTCATAATGCGCCCGAATGCCCATTTCTAGCCGGAATCCCACCTGACCAAGTAAATTATGCTTAAGGAAATCCTTACGCAAATACTTACAACCCAGGTTGGCGAAATCATCCAAACTTTTCTTACAAAAGCGATAATGCATTGCAAATGCCTACTGCTCCGCCAGGATATCAGAAACCAGCTGCTGCTTAGACTGCACCTAGGAAATCAAACCTCGAGTTGATGATAGAAAAATTCATAGCTACTCAAGCTCAAACAAACAAAGAATTCCTGAATCAAAACATACACACTAGCGAGCAAATTAAACAGTTGACCGGAAAAGTAGACGCTTTAGCCATCCACAACAAAATGTTAGAAACACATATATCACAAGTGGCTCAACAACAAGCCTCTGCTGCCGCACCCGCTGGCACATTTCCTGGACAACCCGAACAGAATCCAAAAGGTTAAGCAAATGCTGTCATATTAAGAAGTGGAAAAGAATTGGACGAACCGATCAATCCGAGGACCGAAAACTCAGCCATGCAACAAAAACCAACTGAACAAGCAGAAAAGGAATCCGAGTTAGAGAAGAAGGAAGACAACGAGAAGGAGGATACCGCAAGTGAAAAAACTCAAGCACCTCCAGCGCCATATAAACCACCTATCCCTTATCCTCAAAGATTAATAAACTCCAAAACTTCAGGACAGTTTAAGAAATTTGTAGAGCTCCTTAAACAGTTGAATATCACTATTCCTTTTACAGAAGCGATAACTCAAATGTCGTCATACGCTAAATTTCTCAAAGAAATCCTGTCAAATAAGAGAAAGATCGAGGATAACGAGACAGTTACACTTACTGCAGAGTGTAGCGCTATAATTCAAAACCGCATGCCTCCTAAATTAAAAGACCCAGGTAGTTTCTCCATACCCTGCGTCATAGGAAAGTTCGTGATAGACAAAGCTCTATGCGATTTAGGAGCCAGTATAAGTGTTATGCCTTTATCTATATGCAAAAAGCTGAATATGGGAGACCTCAGACCAACCAAAATGTCCGTACAATTAGCTGACCGATCAGTAAAATACCCCGTCGGAATACTGGAAAACGTTCCAGTACGCATAGGACAATTCTAAATCCCAACCGACTTCATAATCATGGACATCAAAGAGGACACTGTTACCCCAATTATCCTAGGAAGACCGTTCCTAGCTACAGCCGGAGCTATTATAGACGTGAAGAAAGGAAGGTTGACATTCGAAGTAGGAGAAGAAAAGATAGAGTTCATTCTCACCAAGTTCTTACAAGCACCAGCCATAGACGATACCTGCTATTTAGTAGATGAAATTGACGAATGCATAAGAGAACTTGAAAATGAAGAGACCACGTATTCAGAAATAATAAAGATTCAAATACCCGATATTTTTGAAGACGATGATTGGCGTAAACCGTATAAAGACGACAGCCTAAGCGAAAGCTTAGCACTGACCCCAAACCATATGCCAGGTCCGAAGAACCCATATTTAGAACTTAAAACACTACCCAAAAACCTTAGATATGAATTCCTAGACGATGAACTAAAAAGACCAGTGATAGTCAACGCCGACTTAGGACAACCAGAAACCGAAAAGCTATTAGAAGTCCTAAAGAAGTACCCCACCGCGTTAGGCTATAACATAAGCGATCTAAAAGGTATAAGCCCTTCAATCTGTATGCATCGAATTACAATAGAGGAAGACTCTAAAACCTCTAGAGAGCATCAGAGAAGACTGAACCCCATCCTAAGCACTGTAGTCAGAGATGAAGTAAAGAAATTACTAGATGCAGGAATCATCTATCCAATCTCCGATAGTGAGTGGGTTAGCCCAGTTCATGTCGTACCAAAGAAAGGAGGAGTCACAGTAGTTAAAAACGAAAAAGGCGAATCAATAACAAAAAGAGTCGTGACTGGAAGCAGGATGTGCATTGATTATAAAAAGCTTAACAAGGCCACACGAAAAGATCACTTTCCGTTACCCTTCATAGACCAAATATTGGAAAGATTAGCCAAACATTCATATTTCTGCTATCTAGATGGCTATTCAGGATTTTTCCAAATTCCCATTCATCCTGACGACCAAGAAAAGACTACATTCACCTGTCCTTATGGTACTTTTGCTTACTGCCGAATGCCGTTCAGACTCTGTAATGCTCCAGCAACCTTCCAAAGATGCATGATGGCAATCTTCGCAGATTTCACAGATGACATCATGGAAGTATTTATGGACGATTTCTCGGTATGTGGACAAAGTTTCGAAGGATGCCTACAAAACTTAGAAATGGTATTAGAACGTTGTGTAAAAGTGAACCTCGTCCTAAATTGGGAAAAATGCCATTTTATGGTCCGACAAGGAATAGTTCTAGGACATGTCATATCAAATAAAGGAATTGAGGTCGACAAAGCTAAAATAGAGATTATAAAAGATCTCCAACCTCCAAAATCCGTACGAGAAATACGGAGTTTTCTAGGACATGCCGGTTTCTATCGAAGATTTATAAAAGATTTTTCAAAAATCACAAAACCTTTGACCGACCTGTTGATGAAAGATGTTGAGTTCGTCTTCGACGACGACTGTCTAAAAGCATTCGAAACATTAAAATTAGCCCTTATCACCAGACCGATTATGCAACCACCCGATTGGCGACTACCGTTCGAAATCATGTGCGATGCGAGTGATTATGCCGTAGGCGCAGTTCTAGGACAAAGGAAGGACAAGAAACTCCATGCCATCTACTATGCAAGTAGAACCTTAGATCCTGCCCAAATGAACTACGCTACAACAGAAAAGGAACTTCTAGCAGTTATATTTGCGCTTGACAAATTCCGTTCTTACCTAGTAGGAGCAAAAATTATCATATACACAGACCACACTGCCATTAGGTACCTAATAAGCAAAAAGGATGCCAAACCAAGACTATTGAGATGGATCCTGTTATTACAAGAGTTTGATTTAGAAATCAAAGATAAGAAAGGAACCGAGAATGTTGTTGCAGATCACTTATCCCGAATAGAAGGCATCAAACATGAACCAGTACCGATAAATGACGATTTCCCGTACGAACATCTGATAGCCAAATTAGAAAGTGACATGCCTAACTCAATCTCGGAAGATCCAGAATTCGAAAAAGTTGTAGAAGCCGTCTATGCCCAAGTCACATTACCTTGGTATGCTGACATCGTTAATTACCTCGCTGCAGGCGTGCTTCCACCAGATCTCACTTATCAGCAAAAGAAGAAATTCTTCCACGATCTGAAACACTATTATTGGGACGAACCTCTACTCTTCAAGAGAGGGGCCGACAACATATACCGTCGCTGTGTCCCAGAGGAAGAAATAGAAAATATCATTTCCCAATGCCATTCAGCACCATATGGTGGTCATGCTAGTACATCCAAGACGTGCGCTAAGATTCTCTTAGCCGGCTTATTCTGGCCTAACCTCTGGAAAGACATTCACATCGCTGTGCTAAAATGTGATCGATGCCAACAAACTGGCAACATCTCACGACGCGATGAAATGCCTCAAAAAGAAATCTTAGAGGTAGAAATCTTCGACGTATGGGGAATAGATTTCATGGGACCATTCCCGCCTTCTTTTGGTAATAACTACATACTCTTCGCTGTAGACTATGTGTCTAAATGGATAGAAGCCATTGCTGCTCCAACAAATGACGCACGAGTAGTAATCAAACTCTTCAAAAACACAATCTTTCCTAGATTCGGTGTACCCAGACTCGTCATTAGTGACGGCGGATCTCACATCATATCGCGAATATTTGATAAACTTCTTTCTAAATATGGAGTCTGACACCGAGTAGCTACACCCTATCATCCGCAAACTAGCGGACAAGTAGAGGTCTCGAACAGGGAAATAAAACAGATATTGGAAAAGACTGTCGCTACCTCAAGGAAAGATTGGTCATCAAAGCTACATGAAGCTTTATGGGCTTATAGGACCGCTTTTAAGACACCAATAGGTACTACACCCTACAAATTAGTTTACGGTAAATCCTGCCATCTCCCTGTAGAATTAGAGCATAAAGCCTTCTGGGCCATTAAAACACTTAATTTCAACTACACCGAGGCAGGAGAAAAGCGAATCTTGAACTTACACGAATTGGAAGAACTTCGATTAGACGCTTATGAAAATGCCCGTATCTATAAAGAACAAACTAAAAAGTGGCATGATAAACGTTCAGTCAAGAAACAATTCAGTGTGGGAGACATCGTATTGCTATTCAATTCAAGATTAAAACTCTTCCCAGGTAAACTAAAATCTAGATGGTCCGGACCATATGAAGTGACTAAAGTACTTCAGAGTGGAGCTGTTGAAATTACCGATAAGACGAATGCACCGTTTATCGTAAACGGGCAACGTCTAAAACATTATAATCAGAACGAAAACAGCCCTCAAGTCTGCAGTATAGCATTGCTTGAGATTCTAGCTCAAACACCCGAATAACTTGTCACCAAGCTATCGTCAGGCTTTAGACGTTAAAAACAACGCTTACTGGGAGGCAACCCAATTTTTCCCGCATTTTTCCTCGTTACTGTATTTCATTTTTATTTAAAATTCTACTTTGAAATTTTAACAAAAATTCTAAACTAAAAATTGCCACTATTTTTACTTTCTTTTATTTTCACATTTTTATTTTATATTCTGCTTTTATCTTTTGTTTTTACCGCCTTTCGCTTTTCTTAAAATCCTGACTTCAAATTTCTGTTTTAAACTTTTCAGGATTTTAAAAGTCTTCAAACCTTCCTCCTGTTTTTCTCCGACTTACCTGCGAGTATGGCCGCGTACGACTTCACCAAGGTTCATTTTCGAGGACTAGCTCAAAAGGCAAGATTTGCAGCATTAACTGAAAGAGAAATAGCCTTAACGCTGTATTATGATAAGTCTACCATGGAGAAACTCGAAATCACTGATAGCATCCAATACCTGTTCAATCAACTAGGTTGGGAGAACACTGCTTTGAAAACCCGTTTTGCTACCTATAAGGACCTCACCTACGAATTCCTTAGTTCCTTCAGGTATTTACCCAACTATGGTTTTGGATCCAACACAACACTGATCACCTTTAGGATGTTTGGGATGGACCAAACCCATAGCCGGATGTCATTGGCTAACCTCCTAGGATTTCCTAGCGGACCGCATGCGTTCATCAGTGTAGAAGATGACGATATTGATTTTGAACTCAACCAATTATGGGGTAGAATCACATGCGACTATCACCCTGAACCAGACAGAATGTATAATGATGAGATTCATAACCCAGCTTTCAGATACTTTCATAAGATACTATCCCACACCCTTTTCGGGAAAGAAGAAAATATTACTACAGTATCTAAAGAAGAGTTATTTATCATGTTCTGTGCTTCTCAGGGCCGTACAGTGAATGCAGTACCTTTCATGATGAGATCTTTCCGACGCCTCACTCAGGACCCACAATCACCTATCCTAATAGGAGGCCTCGTAACAATGATTGCCCACGAGTTTGGCCTTAGATTCCACTTAAATGCAAGCACTAGTTTTGGCACCATCCGACCCATGAATATCCAGTTCTGCTTTAACAGGCGCATTTTAGGAACTATGGGACCTGGACCTTACGAGTACCTCATCAATGAAAAACCTGTCCAGCTATTCACACTGCCTAATCATCAGATGACAAGTATCCACAACAAGGAAAACTGGCTTTATGAATTGGATGAGCCTATGGGACCTCCTTCACCTCAATCAACACCACAAAACTACATGTACGACAGTGATCACATCTCTGAAGCACACGATTATATGTACTATGAGGATGCTGTATCAGAAGCTGAAGTAGACCCTACGACTCCTCCGCATTACAACACCTATCCTGAGCCCATTCCTGAGGAGACCACGAACAAAATGGATACTGTTCTGCTCCGATTGGACAACGTTGTCGCAACTCTGACTACTGTAAAAGACGACATCGCAGGCATACACAGCGAACTCGTACTCTTCATGGACTTAGTCTGTGACCAGCTCGACTACTATGCACGGAAGTTTGATGAGTTGAAGGCACGAAAAGACTAGATATCAGCTTTAGTTTAGTTTAGTTTAGTTTTTCTACCTTCCGTCCGTTTTCAATTATTTTGATTTTTGCATTGTTAATTTCTTTATGTATTACATTACAATTATTTTAATTAATTGTTATTTCAATTATACTCTTTATTCATTTATTCTGTTTTTACGCTACTCTTTGTTTATTGGCTGCTATAATACATTGCCATATCATTTATAGGCCTAAAAGTCATTGCAAGAACACCCTCAAAGCAAAATTCTGCGTTCTGCAGATTTTGCTGGTGTGACGACCGTCACAGGAGCCTGACGACTGTCACGCGGGTGACGACCGTCACAGATACGTGACGACCGTCACAGATACGTGACGACCGTCACGAGCCCAAAACTGTTATCTGATATAACAGGGGTTGCGTTTTCTCTCCCACTCATCTCCTTTCAACTTCCAATCATCAAGAACTCACACCCCACTCCCAATTTTCGTTTTCCCCACCTTGCACCATATATCCCAACTCCCATCTTAACTTCCTACTACACTTCTGTCACATTTTTCCCACTCCACAGAACCACCTCAATCCACATTTCCTCCGTACCCTCCAACAATGGCGAGAAACAACGAAACCCCAGACCTCAGCAACATTGTGTTCAGCGACGGTGACTCCGGAGAGAGACAGCGAGCCAACTTTATCGCCTTCCACCAACGGTCGCTACAGCCGACCCACTATCCACATATCCCATTGCTCACGGAGCTCGGACTCCTTGAAGGCGTCACTTGGATGCTTCAAAGATCCGACATCTGGAACCTCTGCACCAATCCGCTACCGACGTACGAACAACTCACCCTCGAGTTCCTTAGTTCGTTCACCTATGTCACTTCCAGCGGCGACCTCAGCCAACACTCCGGTGCCGCATGCTTCCGGATGTTCGACATGAACTATCAAGTGAACCAGAACCAGATTGCCGCCATCTTACAATTCCCATGAGGCGACAATGCTCACCGCCGTTTCACCGATCAGTTTCAGCACGAAGCCTTCGCGCTCTGGTACCAGTTAACCGGCATCAATGCCGATGGTTGGGATTCTCTGCATGCAACACATATCCACAACCCGAACATCCGGTATTTCCACCGAGCATTGAGCAACACCATCTTCGCCCGGGATAGCAACCATAAGGTGAACTCGAAAAAGCTCTTCTTTCTCCGCTGTGTCTTCAACAACGAGCCTATCAACGCCGCTCCGTTCCTCCTGGCCCACATTCAGGCCAACTGTAACTGTGGCTCTAAGCCATTTTACTTTGGCGGGATTGTCAGTGCCATTGCACTTGGGCTGAACCTCGGTGACCGCCTCCAGCACCTCCATGCCATTCCCTCAGTGTTCCTTGACACTGACCACTGCAGAGCCTCTCACCTCATTCGTTCCAGAGCCGATGGCAAGTACCACCCGGTAGTGCGTGGCAAAACCGTCCGAAGCATCATCCTTCCATCACGCACCCGGATGCACCTAGAGGATCGTACCAACTGGTTATTTGACCTAACTGCCCCTCCTGCTGCCGCTGCTCCAACTCAGGACCACACCCAAGATTCTGACGAAGAAATCCAAGCTGAGTTGGACAGACCAGAGCAACCAGAGGCATCACAACCACTTCCTTCCGAAGGTACATCCTACCGCCACCGCCGCCATCGTCCAGAGCCCGACTACTCAGAAGAGGACCTCCGCCGCTCTCTCGACCAGCAGGCCCAGATACTCGCTATGATGCAGCAGCAGAATCAGCGAGCAGAGCAGTTCGAAGCTTGGCATCAGACCCAAATGCAACAACTACAAACCGGCCAAGAAACTATTACTGAGAATTTGGCGAATCTAACCTTGCAGCTCGAAGGACTCCGCGACTATGTCTATCATACCGGAGCAATGAGTTTTGAGGACCGAGTTGACCAAGTCAGAGCCAAAGGACGCGAGCGAGGACGTGACCGAGGCAGAGGCCGTGATTAGTTATCATTTTCCTTATTTGTTTACTATATTTTCAGTTTCTTTGTACTTTCATTTCTGTTGTATCTCCCTCTCGCATTCTTTCAAATCAGTGGGGACACTGATTGAGATAGTGTGGGAGCGAAGCGTTTATTTCCCATTCTTGTGTACTTTTATTTTCGTAATTTCTATTCAAACATTTTCACGTTTTAGCAAATAAAAGCTCGTTTATATATTCTTCTTCCGTTACGCAAACATCCCCACTTTATTCGACATAAACAAAAATTGTTCGTTCGTTCCTCAAAAGCAAAAGCATCATGAGAATGCGCCCAAGTTCAAACCAAGTTTTGAAACTCCGAGGAGACGACAATTCTAACAAAACCAGTACCGTCCTGACACCTTAGATCTCCGGTTTATGCGAGTCGGTTTCACTACCTACGTGTACCAAAGTTTCAAGTGTCAACGCAAACTCAGCCCGAAGTAGTTTATACTAGCAGTCAGCACCATCCTAAAACAGTTCTAAGCGAGCGACCAATGCAAATAAGTGTATGATCTCCAAAAAGATGAAAAATCATGAAAAGAAAGCCATTTAGCCAAAATATAAAGACGCGTTTCCCTCTAAGTTAGATGCTCCTCACCCGAGCATTTAGCCCAACGGCACGAAAACTCATTGAAAAATCAATGATATAAGCTTATGATCAATGAAAAAGATCAAAACAGAAATGAGATCATATTCACTAACAGGTCGACTTGCCATGAAAGTGTATGGACAACGGGCTTAATGTGATTGCGCTAGAACAAACAGGGTGAACTTACCGCGAGAACCTTGACACCAAGCTACAGTAGCATGATTGGGACCGATTTGCATAAGAAGGAGACCTCCGAAGACTTATAGTCCAGTGTCGTCACCGTACTCGCTTTGTTCTTACTAAGAATCCTGGTTTTTCCCAACTTTGCGAACGAAGAAGCTGCCTCGTGCTTGCCGACTTTTTCCTGTTTTACTTGAGGACAAGCAAAGATTCAAGCTTAGGGGAGTTTAATAACACGAAATCGTATATATATATATATATATTGATGCATAATTCAACTGATGTTTAACTGTTTTCGATCTGATTTCGGGTTATTTCTGTGTTATTTGTCTGATATTTTGCAGGTATTTGATAATCATGTCTAAACAAAGCAATATGAAGAAAAGAAGCAATCACAGATGAAATATGGACGAAAACCGGATGAAAACAACATGAAAAATGCAGAATGCATATTTTGCTGCTGTGACGATCGTCACAGCCCCATGACGACCGTCACACGGGTGACGACCGTCACACACCGTGACGACCGTCATGCAGGCAAAAACGCCCAACTTCAAATGCACGTGCAAGAGGCAGTTCCAAGTCCCAAATAGTGGACCACTACTCCCTGATATTTTTGCCTCAAAGTCCACCTTCTTCAAGTTATAACCGTTAGAATTCCATTTCTATAAAAGGGGAAGAAGGGGAACTGAGAAAGGGAGCCGCATTCAGACAACGAAGTGCTGCCAATTTATCTTCAGAGCAACCTTTCCATTATTTTATTCTTATTTGTTTCTCTTTTCTTTCTCTGCATTTCTTTGATATTTTGTAATTCCCATTTCCCTTATACGATCAATTGGCACAAAGATCAGAATCCTACCAACATTTGTGGAGGATCTGCCCAAAGGCCAATTGGAATATTTACAGGTTCTAAATTTTAATCGTAATTTCAGTTTTCATTATGATGCATGTTATTATTCATTGTTTTTATTTATGTTTTACCTTTCCCAAATCCATGTCTAGCTAAATCAGAGTAATCGATATGTAATAATAATTCAGACGGGATTTGATAATAACCGGTTGAAAACTTTCCTTATCAAAAGTTGTTTATGGTCTGAGTGTTTAAATTTATTTACTGAATAAACTTCGTCGCGAAAGCGATAACTTATTTAAAAGTAGTTTTGCCACGAAAGTGGGAAATTAATTAAGGTACGAACCAACAAGCGAAAGCTGCGGCAAGACCAGATAGTAAACACTAGTCATTTGTTTTAATAACATCGAAAGCACTTTAAAATGAATTAGAACTTAGAGATTTCCAAAAAATAGTTTAAACCCCGAATGGGACACGAAAGCGTACGTTTGGCCCTTAGAATTATGATTAGCGTCAATAACCATCGTGAGACGAGAGTCTTCAGATCACTATTTTCTGCTTAAATAAACTCTGAAAAATATTTCATATACCGGTAACTTGTCAAATCCCCGAAGAACATAATTACTGCATATCGATTCACGTAATTATAATTTAAGTAACATTCTTAGTTCCCTTTAGTGACAATCTTATTCCCTTAAGCATTATCTACCTAGCTAAACATAGTAACTCCCGAGAACACTAGTTTGATTACGAGTCCCTGTGGGATCGATATCTTTTATTACTACGCGATAGACTGTGCACTTGCAGTTAAGTTGTATTAGACATAGAAAGTCGCGATCAACCTTTTTTCAGCTTTTTTTTTAATTAATTCTGTAGATGCATCTACAGAATATTTCCGTATGAGTATATACGGAAGAAACCCAGAATCAGTAAACTAAAAAATCAACATTTATAAAATAAAATCGGCGTTACATTGATGATTTCAAAAAAAATTTAAATACTACATTTTAATAGCCCGGTGGATGCTCGCACGTCTCTAAGATATCATCTACCATTCTTTGGACTGTCGCCTCCAACTCGAGCGGAATTTTCTCTTCAAAACCGAAATACACTCCCCACATCGCCCTAACATCGTCTTGATTCTTGAGCTCAAACTTGTTATACATAATGTTCCCTTCGTTGTCAACTAAAGGTGAATGATACTCAACCTTCACAGCCTTTGGTTTGTAATTTTAAGGTAGACGATATTGGATATCGTCTATGATATCGGCGAAGGGGGGGGGGGGTGAGATCCATGAGCTTGAACGTCCTCCTGGAAATTTTGCCGTCAGAAAAGGAGACACTTGCGACATACCAACGAATCTTGATTTGAAATAATTGAGACATTTTTGTATTTGTGTGAATGATAACAAATGAAACCCTAAATTTATAGAAAACCTAGGTGTATATGAATCAACCATATTTTGTCAATCTTTTTTCCGGAGCTATATCCATAGAACGAACCCTTAATTATTATTTTCGGAGGCGTATCTCTAGAACTTTCTCTGAAACTATAAAATTAAGAACCTTCCGTAGATGCATATCCATAGAAGCACATCATAATAGACAAATAAAATGCACAAGTGCATGAATAAGGCATAAGAATAAAAAGTGACTATTTTTCACTTCAAAAATTTTACAATTAGTCGTTCGATTATACAAGATTTCAAAACGAATCAAAATAAGTGTCGTCGGCTAAATCTATTGGTGGTAGCCCTTTGGACTTTCTGCATTTGATTCCTTTTCAATGTTGTTTAATCTTTCGAATTCGTGCATCCTTTCAACAAAATAATCCGGCCACGTCTCGACATTTGTGGTTAAATGAGTTGTTGATTCCGGTGATGTAGGTGGTATGGGGCATCCCGGTTTCAAGTAAACTTGTAAATAATGTCTTGATTTTGCAAGCCATCCAATACACATGATGTGATCATTTGGATCTTGAGGTGGTGCGGTGCAGAGTGGAAAAAGGTTTTCGAAAACCCATATCGTGTTAAGTCAATGCACACCTTATCATATGCACATGCAATAAGATGACCTATATGAGTGAAGGTCATCCATTTCGACACCGGTGCTGAACCACTCAAGCAAGGAACAAGAGATTCATAAACCGCATCAAAATTTTCTTTTTTTTTTTCCATACAATCGCGTGTAAGATTCTTTATGCATATCAAACTCTTGGATTAATTGATGATGGACAAGTACATGACTATCCTCTCCTTTACCAAGCAAAGCCGAAATGGCTCGGTAATCGCAATTACCATCCCCTTCAACATTGACGATATGGTCGATGTATTTTTACATAAAAATCGGCATTTCGTCGATGAATAGAATTTTCGATGGAATCGGGGTCGGAGGCGGTTTGCTTATGCAGACTCCTTTCATGACACTTTTTTTTCTTCAGATTTAGGAGTCGATGAGTCGGGATAAATTTTATCAATGTGCTCATAATAAGAAGGAGATCGTGTAGTCGAGTTGTCATTCGGTGTAGGTTTGATTTTCTTCTGAGCATCTTTTGTGAATTTTTTTTTAAATAACTTATATTTTCAACTAAAATACCATAATAGCCCAGATTACAAAAAAATAAATACCAAAGTGACATATATTTAACATGCATGCGCCATATGATATGGCGACAATATTCAAAATATCAAAGGATTGAACTGATGCGCCATATCATATGGCGACACCATTCAAAAACCCCAACTGAGGCGCCATATCATATGGCGCATCCATTACAATTGCCTTAATTTTTTAGAGCAGGCGCCATATTATATGGCGCCTCAGTTCAATCCCTTTTTTAAAGCATTTTTTAAGCCATATTTGATTTGTTATTTTTTAATTTCTAAATAAAACGATTTTTTTAAAGGGTAGATACGCCATATGATATGACTACTACACTATTTCATTTTTCTATAAATAAGACTGGACACTCATTTGTTACTTCATAATTCACTAGAATACTCAACTCTGCACAACAATTATCACTAACATTCTCAACTCAATCTAACAGTATTTCTGCATTCTTAAATCAATGTTCATCGTTATTATCATCATCATCGAAGGAACTACTTCCAACATTTCCACTTATGAAAAGAAATGTCCTAGTTTATTTTTCAGCAACAAAGCTTCCCAATGATGGTCCTACTCCGGAACACGCCGACCTTGGAGCATTTGCGTAGGGAACTGAACCGCTTGCAAGAAGGAGATATTGCTGCAGGTGAAAATATTAGGAAAATTGAGAGGCTAGTTGAGGAGTCAGGCCCAAATGGAGTTACTCGTGCTTGAAGAAAAGTGGAGAATGATGCTAGTGTCCTTATGATGATGTTAACACCAAAGAAAAACATATTGATGGTTGTAATATCCTAAATAAGTTGATGCATTAAGTTGTTTTATTTGGGTATGTTGTTGTTATTTTCTAATTGTTATTTTTTATGTCGTTGTTATTTTATTGTTGTTGAGTTATTAAGTTATATTTGTTTAAGTTATGTTGTTGTTAATTGTAATCGATGAAGTATGCTATCAATGGAATGAAATTTGTTGTTGATATAAAGAGACAAGGTTACATTTGAAACTATGATCCTGTGCTTGATCATACATTGGGACATTTTGTATGATTGTGTCCCGGCTGCCGGCACGAACTACATAATCTGACCATTTTGTTTTCTATATCCATCTCTGTTCATATACGCGTGCTATTAGGGCGACCATTTTTATTTCTTCGCATCAAATCATTATGCCAGACAATTTCGCCTTCGCATGGAGGCCAATAGTCCTCATTTGCTACCAACTGAAAGCTAGTGCTGTACACATTGTATAGACTAATGACTTGGTGAACAACAGAAAGATAGTTGGTTGGGTCCTAGAGAGGCTTCAAACATGCTGCTATAACATGGAAGCAAGGCATATAAAATGCCTGAAACTTTCCACAGTCACATCAACCCCTATTTAGTTCCACTCGGTAACATCCCCTAGGCCTCCCTTCATTGTAATCAATTGAATCTACAACACTGAGCCATTCTTTATTATGGTCAAAGACTGTGACCACATGTGTGTTGGCTTTGGCAGTTTCATCCTTCATGAATTTCATTGAACTATTACTGTACAGTTGCCCAGATTGTAAGACAGAACCCCACATTATACGTCTGGTATCAAAAAGTGCCCCAAGCCTAAAATATGTTGCCTTTACCAAATCAGTAATCGGTAGGTTTCGGATGCCCTTGAATACATAATTCATTGATTCAACGAGGTTTTTTGTCATATGGCCCCATCGCTGGCCATTTTCGTATGCCTTTGTCCATTTCTCTAGTTGAATGTTATCAATCCATCTTAATGCATATGCGTTTGTCAGTCTGATCTCGTAACGGTAGTGTTTGAAAGTAGGCTTTGTTAGTGCATACCCTGCATTCACAACCTTCTTCCTTAACGTTTTGTCCTTGATCTCCCGCATGAAATTTTGAGCGATACATGGGTTGAGGGAGGATCCTGTCAACTGTTATCAAGATTCTTGTATGCACTCTCGATTGATAGGTGTCTATCAGAGATCAAATATAAATTAGGTTGGGGAGAAACGTATAAGCGAAGATTTTTTAGGACAAAAATCTAACCCTCAACAATCTCCCCTTCAACTAGAGCGAAAGCGATTGGAAAAATGTTGTTGTTGCCATCCTGTACCACGACCATGAGTGGTGTGCCCTTATATTTCCCGTAAAACCATGTCCCATCAATTTAGAAGAGTGTGCAAAATGCCATTTCTACTAACACAAGCCCCGTCTAGCATATACGCCGACAATGTCTCCGAGATGGCAATAGTCCCTGAAGCATATTGTTTAAGTGCCACCAAGTATTTTGGAAGTTCTTTGTAAGACTCTTCCTAATTTCCGAATACCGTTTCAACTGCCTTAGTCCTAGCTATCCATGCTTTCCTGTACAAAGGAGTATAGTTGTATCTTTGAACCATATGCGAGATAATGGTACTCACCTTCAAAGAAAGATTGTCGTTAATGACTGACAGAACTTTATAGCATATCAACTGAGAGCTGAGTGTAGCACCCCAAAATTTTCCCTTTCGTTTTAACCGTAACTGACTTATGTTTCTCTTTATTTTGCATTTCCGCATATCATAACATTGGTTCTCGAGACATGGGATCAAGGTGTTTCTATGGCTCAGGGTTCCCTTTTATTGCAAGAGTTTAAATAACGAGCGTCAGAGGCTATGGGATTTATTTTTCCTAGTGATCGATCGACCAATTTTATTTTCTTCAAAACAGGTGGAAACAGATGATTATACAAGTTTCCCTTCATTTGGCGCCAAATTGGGCATTTGTTGAATGTGGTAATCGGTTACCACATATGGGTAATTGGTTACCTCAAGCGAAATTTGCAAAATTATTCAAATTTTCAGCATTGCAAATTTGCAATCATTCTCAACCATTGATTTCACATGATCATCATTAGAAGGATCTAGAATTGTTTCAATTTTCACCATTTCCCTCCAAATTTCAAACACTTCATTCCTAATTCCACTCCTAATTTCCATTCTAAATGCTAATCCATATTCTAAACCATATTTTGATTTCAAACCTAGAGCTTATTTAAGTTAATTTGCTCCAAACCTCAAGGAAGAACCTTCATTTTCAGATTTCACACTCATTCTTGAGAATTGACTCTCAACTTTATCTCCATTTTCTCACTCCCAAAACCTCCATTAAAGCTATTTCCACTTGAGTTCATTGATTGTTCATTGGAATCCTTGAATTCTATAGCTAAACCTCCATCATTCATCTGTATTATCTTCAATTAATCATTTAATTTTTGTTTGGATTTGGATCTGAATTTGGAAGCTAGATTGGAAGTGTTTTTTTGGATCATTTATTCTTGATCTTGCTTGTTCTTTATTTCTACCATAAAGAAGCACTTGGATCTTGAAGAATCTTTGGGTTTCTAGCTTGAATCAATTAATTTCAAGTGAATTAACACTCACCAAAGCACATCTCAGCTTTGAAGGTTGGTAATTCTAGACCCAATTCAATTTTGAGCTTATTTGCATAATCACAATGTAAATCCATGGCTTTTAATGCATTTTGATCCATTTGGATGATTTGGATCTTTGTGATTTGTGATTTCAATGTTTGATTGTGTTCACATGATGCTTGGTCACTGATTCTTGGTGTTGATTTTGTGCTTAATTGATAACATGTTCATGTGATTGATTGGATAAGTTGTTTGGTGCAAAAAATTGGTTTTGAAAGGGTTTTTTCTGTTTTTGGTTAAGTGGTAACTGGTTACCACATATGGGTAACTGATTACCCTTCATAAATTTCACAATCCAGGCTATTTTACAACAGGTAACCGGTTACCTGATTACAGTAACCGATTACCACTGAACATAGTGCCTTGTTTTTGAATTTTTCTTGCTTGTTTGGGGGTTCCTTTTCACATCTAAACTTCATGGATTGATATGATGAATTTATGTGGATTGTTTTTGACATATTTGATTGTCCTTAAATGTTTGATCTCGATTCTTTGACACGTAATGTCCAGTTTTCGTTTGAATGCATACCATGCTAATGTTGCTTGATTGATGAATGATCACATGCTTTGCTTGCTTATATCATGTTAATTGATTATCATGAATGTTTGCTTTGCTGGATGTTTAATGCATGTTTGCCTTTATTTTCGATTCCACTTTGTTACGCAATTGTTTGATCGTTCGATCGTTTAATTTGAATGGAAAAGCATGTTGATCTTGATGATTCTTATTGATGCAATGTTATTGATCGATTATGTTTGATTGTCTAAGCATGTTCATGATTGCGTGATACCTATCCATGATTGGTGTTTGCTCTTGATTAATTGCATTCGTACATGCTTGCTGCCCAACTTTCCACAGTTGTTCTTATTTTGAATTTGCTTGCTTGCTGCCTACTTTTTGCACCTGCTTTTATGCTGAAACATGTGTTGTCATAGGCTATCTTGCTCGTGTGTTGGATTTTATTGCTGCCTTGTGCAGGAGGCGCTGTTGTAGCCACTGTTTTTTATCTTGCTTTTTGTTTTGTCTTTGCATGCTCCCTTAGGATTCCTAGTCCAATTTAATTTTCGATTAAATTCGGAGTAGGATAGACATTAGGAGTTTAATCCATGCATGATAACAAGTAGGCTAGTCCCTTTTAATCTTAACCTTAGGTCCATCTTTTGCATGCTAACATTAGGATACAATCTCCTTTCGTATCCTGACTTTAGGACCATTTTGCATGACAACCTTAGGGCCAAGTTTCCCTTAGACCTTTCGTGCGTCTCTCTTCTCATCTCAAAACATATTCTAACTCATCTAATAAATATGATGAACATTGTACACTACGAGCCTTAAGCATACGAGAAATGATGAGTGATGTAACACCCCAAGATGATTATAATATTTATTTAATTTATTTATTATAAATGTTTGTGATTTTCGATGAATTTTTGTGAAATATTTTGATGCCTGATGATTTGTGTTGTGGGGTATTGATGATGTTAAGAGGGTATTGAGGATATTTAGAAGTGTATGATTTACTAGAATCATTTAGATAATAGTGGAATAAAGTGAACAATGTTATTTATATTATTATTATTATTTTAAATAATAATAAGGGAACACTGAGGATAAGATGGTAATGTTGGGTGGAATAAGTGAGGACAAAATTGGGAAATCATAATAGGGGCCCAAGGGGTAAGAATGACAAAAGGGAAAATAGTGAGTGGAGAATTTTATTTGGTACGATCATATTTTTGGGAGAGCGCTCTGAAGAAAGAAAGAGGAAGAGGCTGGGGCTCAGAGAGAACTCTAAAGAATTCAAGAAGAAAGTCGAAATCAAATTATCTAAGGTATGTGGAGTATCACTTGTCATTATAATTGATATAAGGGTAGATGTATGTAGGTAGTTGGGGATTTTTGGGAACATGATGAGATTATGATGAAATTGTTATTTGGTTGTGTAATAAATGATGTTTTCTAAGTGATACGTGATGAGTTCTGAACATGTATGTGTATAGAATTTCTATTTTGGAAACTGTTGAAAATTCCTCCATTGTTGAGTTTTGGAATTTTGAGTCGGAGGAATGAAATTATGATGAATAATTGTTAATCCATGAGTAAAACATAGCCTAATTAAGTTTTAGGATGTTATTTTAATATAAAATCAGGTCTAGGGTGATGGGGGTTAGTGGTATAGACTTTGGAGTTATAATCTGGGGTGAAAGTTCTTTTTAAAAAAGTGATTTTTGGGGTTCGGAACAATGTGAGTCGACCGCTAAAACCCCTGGGTCGACCTGAGGTCACCCGAATGAAAAATTGTGGAATTTTTAACATTATGCATCGACTCATAGCTCAGTGCGTCGACCTTTGAGTCGACTCATAGGTAGAAAAACGCCAGAAACGATTTTGATCATAACTTTTAATCGTTAATCCAAATGACAAACTGTTCGAAGCGTTGGAAAGCTAATAAGTAGAAGTTTAACATGGTGTAATTATATGAATCATTTTCCTAATATTTTCATGTATAACATCTTGGAGAATGTGGTTGTTTCTTGTTGTGTACCTTAAGAAGTCATGGTGTAAGTGACGAACCTTGAGTGTTGTTTGTATGCCTTGGGTAGTCGATGTGTTCTATTTTGATGACTATAACATGATGATTTTGTGGAGTATTTTGAAGAATTGTGATGCATAATTATGAAGTAATACTATGATGTTTTGATGAATTTTCATGAATGGTGATGCAACTTTGACGATAATGTGATGATGATTATTATGACGTTTTGCATCATGAATTCATAACATACTTTAGGACTTCGGTCCAGTAATGATGTTACAACTTCAATTCAGTAATGATGTTAGGACTTTGGTTCAGTGATGATGTTAGGACTTCGGTCCAGTGATGATGTTAGAACTTCGGTCCAGTGGTGGCTTCAATCCCATTGTGTGGATTTGGGTGTTTATGACGTGTTCCGGTTCTTGTGTAGAATCGATCCTATTGGTGGGGATCTTTGGAGGGTGATGGCCCAGTCTCCATCAACATGATGAGTTTGGCCCCACATGCATGAGTCTATTTTGTTGCATTTCATACTATGTGGTATTACTTAATTGAGTGTTAAAATGATGTTTGATGATGTTGTGACTTAAGTGATGTTTTGGTGATGAATGTTGATTTGATGATTTTATGACGAAGATGTATATATGTTACTATGATAGGAAGGTATGAGTATAATACCTGGTAAATGATGATGTATGAATTTCTAAGTGAAGTAAACGATGTTAATGATGAGGTGATTTCTAAGTGAAGTGTGACGATGATGCTATTGATGATGTGATTTCTAAGTAATGTGTGACGATGATGATTATTTGGTTTGACGATACTATGAAGGTGTATATGAACTGTTGATGTTGTTGTACTGGTATATCTTTTCTTTATATCTTGTATATTTAATCGTGATTACTCACCATGCCTGTTTGAATGTTGCCTCCACGTGGGTAACGTGCAGTTTCTCAGGAATAGCTCGGAGAAGCATCAATGATGGCTTTGGAGTTATTTATTTGTGTTTCTGTTAATAGTAGAGGTTTCTTGCTCTGATATGTAACATCGGGTGGGGGAAACGCTTGAATTGGAATTGTGTTGTTTTGTTAAACATATCTAATGAGTTTTCTAATACGCTGAATTATTTGATGACGACTTTTTACAATGACTAAAAGGTCTTGATAGTTAATGAAATAAATAAAGTTATTTTGTAACTATGATTTCGCTGCAAAGTTTGAACTTATTTGCTGATGTTACCAAAGAAATGATTATCATAAATGTTTGGAAACCCGTGTTACGGAGCAAGATGAATATTTATGATGTTTCTATGAAGTGTAGCACTCTTGAGTGGTGATTCTTGATTAATTTAATTTTCGTATATCGCGTGAAATACTTGTTAGGTTAGAAGGGTGTTACAAGTGAGGGATCTCCTCTCGCTTGTCTAGAGTGTTTAGTGTACGTCCCGTCTGGGGGAGATATGTGATGCATTTGTTCTTATGTCATATTCTTTAGTGCAACGTGAATCACAAAGCAAACTAATTCATTTCACTAAAACTCACAAATAAAACTCAAACCTTTTTATCCTTCGGGATTTGTGTTTCAAAATCATTTTTAGAAAAGAGTACGTTACTTTTCCATTCTACCGCAAACAGGCATCGTCCCTAACTGCTGGAATGGGAACTTAACGTCACTCATAAAAAACACTTAACTTTTCCGTTCTAGCGACGATGTATGATTTGAGCGATGTCGTGTTAAATTCCACGTATATGTTTTATTTGCTTGAGGACAAGCAAAGATTCAAGTGTGGGAGAGTTTGATGACGCGAAATTATATCGGATATTTGACTTGACTTACATGAATTTTATCTGCTTTTATTACTGTTTTATTTGATTTATCTTCGATTACACCTTTGTTTTTTTATGTTTTGTAGGTTACCATTAATATGGACTAAAAGAATAAAAGGAGAAATAAATGAAGAAAATGGAAAGAAAAGAGGAAGAAAAGACCAAAGAAAGAAAAGAAGAAGAAAGAAAGAGAAAGGAAAGAAAAAGGGGTGGGGGCCACCATACACCAAATGGCACTTGCCACTTGGGTGTGGCGCCTGTCACCTTGGCCACACAAGGGAGTGTGGCGCCTGTCACCTCCAAGAAAGGAGAGGGAGTGGCGAGTGCCACTCCAAAGGAATAGGAGAATGACAACTGCCACTCCTAAAAGAACGGGAAGTGGCGTCTGCCACTTCCTCCCCAGATTTTCACCACTTCCCCCTATTTTTCTCAACCTCCTGGCTACATTTCCTCCTATTTTCACTCCTCGTTTATGGCTTGATTTGATGTAACCGTCGCCCACTAAAAGCTATATAAGAGAAGGCAGTTTTGGAAAAAAAAAGGCACGTAGTATTTTTCTGTTTTCATTTTTGTTTTTCAACATTCTGTTTTAGTTTCTTTACATTTTTTTAGAGGATTTTTGTAAGGAAATTGTTTGTTACATTGATAAAAATTGCCATTTAGTTTTAGGATCAATTCAAAAAGGTTGTAATATTGTACCGAACTGCAAGCCGACCTTCATAATCAAATCCATGTTTTGTTCTTCAAATTTCCAGGTTCTGTTTATCTGCTTTTATTTTTATCGTTATATTTTTATGCATCCCTTCTATTTTCTGGTTAGAATTAAGATTAGATTTAGTATTAGCATAAAAGTCATGTCTGGCTAAACCTCTTAGTATCGGTATATAATTACGATCAGCCGGAGGGTGATTAGTAAATCGTGACGTAAATTCAATGGAATCAATTCTTCTGGTCTCTGTTTCTTTTGCCAAATTAATAACTTTTGTTACAAGAGTAAGAAAGTAACAAAGGTTAAGATCAATAAAGCGAGAGTTGGAGGATTTAACTGGATAGCTGAAACTGAACATTAGGCTTAAATACAGCGAGAGCGCTTTAAGGTTAATTAGGATTTATTTGTTTTCAAAAAGTGTTTTCAAATGCAAAATGGGAGAGCGAGAACCGCATTCTGATTTGAAAGCATAGTCTAATTCAAGACCACGAGAGTGTGAGATAAGACCTTTTAAATGAGTATTTTCTACAGAAAAACAATTCTTTCTTTTAAAATAAATGTCCACGAATTACCGAACCCCCGATGATTGACAAGATTATATACCGATATTTCGCATTATCTTAATTTAATTTGATTTTAATTCTACACTTATTTTCTTACTCGCATCCCAAATTTAGAAATCCATTAGCCTTAGCTTTACATAGTAGCATTAGATAGAGGTAGATCGACTCTTGGTCCTTTGGGTTCGATAATCTTTTAAAACTACACGGTCAGACTGTGCACTTGGAGTCACTAAGCATTTAGACATACTAAATAGCAATCAAGTTTTTGGCGCTGTTGTCGGGGACCAATTAAGTCGATATCGTAAATTTAGTGTTGTGCAATATAGACTAAGGCAACTATTTCCCTAGTTTAAGTCGTCGATTGTATGCCAAACACTCGCTTTAAAGGTGAGAAGCTTGAGCAACCGATTGTCGACATCGAGCATTTTATTAATTTAAGACGCTGAATTAACGAATTCCAAATTAAGTATAACCTTCTGCCATCTGAAATTCCCTTTCCAGAATTACCAGTACCTATGGATGAAGAACCTCAGAATCGACCTCTTAAGTATTATGCCATCCCTTCACAGGATGAGCCACATAATAGTATTGCTGCTCCTCCCATCGAGGAAAATACCTTCGAGCTAAAACCTTCGTTGTTGTCTACTGTACAACAAAACCAATTTTCTGGAAATCCCACGGAGGACCCGAACATACATTTGTCAGTATTCTTGCAATACGCAGACGCAGTAAAAGCAAATGGTGTCAGCCCCGAAGCAATAAGACTACATCTTTTCCTTTTCTCATTAAAAGATAGAGCTAAAGCTTGGCACCAATCTCTATCGTCTGTATCTGTTACTATGTGGAACGAGTTGAAGAAGGTGTTCTTAGCACGATATTTTCCACCTAGAAAAACGGCTATGCTAAGAACCCAAATAAATGGATTCAAACAGAAGGACAATGAATCTCTTTTTGAAGCATCGGAAAGATACAAGGACATGATCAAGCTTTGCCCACATCACGGTCTAGAAGAATAGATGATCATCTATACCTTTTACAATGGTCTCTTGTACAACACAATATTAACAATAGACGTTGCCGCAGGTGATGCACTAATGCATAAACCCTACCATGAGGCTTATTCACTTATCAAATGTATGGCTCAAAACCACTATCAGTGGGGGAAGTGAAAGAGCCTCAGTAGAGAAACCTCCAACAAAAAGTGGTATGTACGAGATAAGCAGTCTTGACCAAGTTAATGCAAAGGTAGATGCTCTCACACAAAAGATTGAAAGTTTGACTATAACCCCTACAACCACCATGGATGTCGTAGCTCTAAACTGTGAGTTATGCGAAGTTCCTGGGCATGCTGCCCCTGAATGTCAACTTTTAACAGGAGTTTCTATAGACCAAGTGAATTATGCTAAAGGAAAACCTTACTCAAATACCTATAACCCAGGTTGGAAAAACCATCCAAACTTTTCGTACAAAAATAACAATGCATTGTATGCACCTAGACAAACACCTGTTGTGCCACCAGGATATCAGAAACCCACCGCAGCTGCTGAAAATGCTCCTAGGAAATGTAACCTTGAATTAATGATGGAAAACTTCATAGCCACCCAGGCTCAAATAAATAAAGACTTCCTGAATTAAAACATACACACTAGTGAACAAATTAATCAATTAGCAAGCAAGATAGACACTTTAGCCACTCACAACAAAATGCTTGAAACCCAAATTTTGCAAGTGTCACAACAACAAGCACCTACCGCTGCTCTTGCAGGCACATTTCCTGGACAACCGCAACCTAATCCAAAAGGACATGCAAATGCTATCATACTACAAAGCGATACGAAATTGGACGAACCAACTGACCCGAGACTTGAGGATCCAACTATGTATCAGAATCCTAGTAAAGTAACTAAGAAGGAAACTAAAACGGAAAATGACCAAAACATAAAGGAGAAAGAAGGTAGTGACCAAGAGGCCGAAGAAAAAGAAGAACCATATGTGCCTCCACCACCTTATAAACCTCCAATTCCTTATCCTCAAAGATTTGCTAAATCTAAAAACATGGGGCAATTCAAGAAATTCGTTGAACTTCTGAAACAATTGAATATCACAGTACCCTTTACAGAAGTTATCACTCAAATGCCCTCATATGCTAAGTTTCTTAAAGAAATCTTATCAAATAAGAAAAAGATAGAGGATAATGAAATCGTTACGCTTACTGCTGAGTGTAGCGCGATACTCCAAAATAAAATGCCTCCTAAGCTGAAAGACCCAGGTAGTTTTTCCATACCATGCGTAATTAGAAAATTTGTCATAGACAAAGATCTATGTGACTTAGGAGCCAGTATTAGCTTAATGCCCTTGACCATATTCAAAAGGCTTGATATGGGAGAATTAAGACCAACTAAGATGTCTGTACAACTAGTCAATCGTTCTGTTAACTTCCCGATAGGAATACTAGAAAACATTCTGGTACGTATAGGTCAATTCTATATACCTATTGATTTCATAATCATGGACATAAAAAAGATGCCAACACTCCTATCATATTAGGAAGGCCATTCTTAGCTACAGCCGGAGCCATTATAAATGTAAAGAAAGGTAAGCTAACTTTTGAAGTGGGTGAAGAAAAAGTCAAATTTATTTTGACACAATTCTTACAAGCAACAGCTATAGACGATACATGTTGTCTGCTAGATGCCATCGACGAACGCATAAGAGAAATAGAGATGGAACAAAGTTCTTATTCAGAAATCCTAAAAATTCCAATACCTCCAATTTTTGAAGATGATAATTGGCATGGTGAATACCAAGACGATAGTCTAAGCGAATGCCTAACACTAACACCCAATCATATGCCTTGCCCAAAGAAACCGACTTTAGAACTTAAAACACTACTCAAAAATTTAAGATATGAATTTCTAGACACCAAGCTCGAATGACCAGTAATAGTCAACGCAGACTTAGGACAAACAGAAACTGAGAAACTACTGCATGTCTTAAGAAAATACCCATTTGCTCTAGGCTATAACATTTCTGATCTGAAAGGAATAAGTCCTTCTATCTGTATGCATCGCATTATGCTAGAGGAAGACTGTAAGACCTCTAGAGAACATCAAAGAAGGATCAATCCTATTATGAGTGACATAGTCAAGAAAGAAGTACAAAAGTTGTTAGAAGCAGGAATTATATACCCGATCTCCGACAATCAATAGGTTAGCCCAGTGCATGTCGTACCAAAGAAGGGGGGTGTTACAGTTGTTAAGAACGAAAAAGGCGAATCTATAGTACAAAGAGTTGTGATCGGAAGTAGAATGTGCATTGACTATAGGAAATTGAACAAAGCTACTCAAAAGGATCATTTTTCTTTACCTTTCATTGATCAAATGCTTGAACGATTAGCTAAGTACTCCTATTTCTGCTATTTAGACTGTTATTCAGGATTCTTTCAAATCCTTATTCATCCTAATGACCAAGAAAAAATACAACCTTCACTTGTCCTTAGGGTACATTTTCCTATCGACGAATGCTGTTTGGATTATGTAACGCTCTCGCAACATTCCAAAGATGCATGGTGTCAATCTTCGCTGACTTTATAGACGACATCATGGAAGTATTTATGGATGATTTTTCTGTTTGTGGGCAGAGTTTTGAAAAATGCTTATCGAACCTAGAAATGGTACTTGAAAGATGTGTAAAAGTAAATCTCGTCTTAAATTGGGAAAAATGCCATTCATGGACCGACAAGGAATCGTACTTAGACACATAGTGTCTGATAAGGGGATTGAAGTAGATAAAGCAAAACTAGAAATTATAGAAAACCTTCAACCCCCTAAAATCGTAAGAGAAATACGAAGTTTCTTAGGACACTCCGGTTTCTACCGATGATTCATTAAGGATTTTTCTAAAATTACTAAATTGTTGACTAGCTTATTAATGAAAGAAGTCGAATTCATTTTCGACGATAAATGCTAGAAAGCCTTTGAATAGTTAAAAACAACTCTCATTACAACACCCATCATGCAACCACCTGATTGGAGGTTACCATTTGAAATAATGTGTGCCGCTAGTGATTATGCCGTAGGTGCAGTTCTAGGACAAAGAAAAGATAAAAATCTTCATGCGATTTATTACGCTAGTAGAACCCTAGACCCTGCGCAAATGAACTACGCCACCACAGAAAAGGAACTTCTAGCTGTCGTGTTCGCTTTGGATAAATTTTGTTCTTACATAGTAGGAGCAAATATAATTATCTATACTGATCATGCCGCAATCGGGTACCTATTGAGTAAAAAGGACGCAAAACCGAGACTCATAAGATGGATACTACTACTACAAGAATTTGATTTAGAAACCAAAGACAAGAAAGGAACTGAAAATGTAGTAGTTGATCATTTATCGAGAATGGAGGATATCAAGCCTGAGCAAGTGCCTATCAATGATGATTTTCCTTATGAGAGACTCATAGCTCAGTTAGAAAACACGGTTGAACGATCTTTAATATATGATGAGACTGAAACAAAAGAAGTCGTGGAAGCCATCTTTACTGAAACCACACTGCCATGGTATGCTGACTTTGTGAACTACTTAGCAGCTGGAGTTCTTCCACCAGACTTAACCTACCAATAAAAGAAAAAAATTCTTCCACGATCTTAAACATTATTATTGGAATGAACCTCTGCTTTTCAAGAGAGGTGCCGATGGTATCTTCCGTCGATGTGTTCCCGAAGAGGAAATTGAAAATATAATATCTCACTGTCATTATGCTCCATATGGAGGACATGCAAGCACTTCAAAGACTTGCACTAAGACTTTACAACGGTCTCTTTTGGCCCATTCTATGGAAAAATGTCCATATTGCGATCATAAACTGCGACCGGTGCCAACGCACCGACAATATCTCTAGACGCGACGAAATGCCACTGAAAGGTATTTTGGAAGTAGAAGTCTTTGACGTGTGGGGAATTGATTTCATGGGACCATTCCCATCGTCTTTTGGTAACAAGTACATACTCATTATTGTCGATTATGTGTCGAAATGGATCGAGGCTATAGCTTCTCCGATAAATGATGCACGAGTAGTGATTAGACTTTTCAGGAACATAGTTTTTCCTAGATTCGGTGTGCCAAGACTAGTCATTAACAATGGTGGCTCTCATTTTATTTCAAGGATTTTTGAAAAACTATTGACGAAATATGGAGTCCAACACCGTGTAGCAACACCCTATCACCCGCAAGCTAGCGGGAAAATAGAGGTTTCGAACAGAGAAATTAAACAAATCTTAGAAAAAACAGTTGCGACCTCTAGGAAAGATTGGTCTTCTAAATTACACGAAGCTCTGTGGGCATATAGGACAGCCTATAAGACCCCAATAAGAACCACACCATTTAAGCTAGTTTATGGAAAATCATGTCACCTGCCGGTAGAATTAGAGCATAAAGCATATTGGGCCATTATGACCCTTAACTTAGATTTTACTACCGCAGGTGAAAAGAGAATATTAGATATCCATGAACTAGAAGAGCTTAGGTTAGACGCTTACGAGAATGCCCGCATCTACAAAGAACGAACAAAAAAGTGGCATGATAAGCGTATATCGAGGAAAGAGTTTACTGAGGGTGACGTAGTACTCCTATTTAACTCTCGACTTAAACTCTTCCCAGGAAAACTTCGCTCTAGGTGGTCAGGTCCCTTTGAGATAAGGAAAGTCTTTCAAAATGGCGCAGTAGAAATAAAAGGAAAATCTAGTGAACTATTCATTGTTAACGGGAAGCGCCTAAAACATTACCACAACGTTGAAAACAAAGACTACTCCGCCAGTCTAACACTTGCTGAGTTGCACACTCATTCCCAAAACTAGTGAAATTTAAAATTCTGTCGAGCTTACGACATAAAACAAAGCGCTTGGTGGGAGACATCCCGCTTTTTAGTTTTACTGTTTATTTTTCTAATCTTTTATTTTTAATTTCTTCTATATGCTTTTCATTTTTCTGTTCCAAGAATAGTCATGCAATCTTATCCATGATATTAGTCATTACTAACTTGTGTTCATTGTCAACTTATATACAGGCTAACTTAACATTAGTTAGTTACTAACTTTAGAGATGAATCGAGTCAACTACATGGGCATCACTTTCAGAGGAAGAGCTCAGAGGAGGCGCTTCGAAGCCCTTGCTCAGAGAGAGATGTCGCTTACTATATATCCAGATGGACTCACCATGACTAGATTAGGTATTAGGGATAATGTTATGTACCTTCTCAACCAAATTGGTTGGGAGCTTTCTAATATAAAAAGGGGATTTAGTTCCTACTGCAGAATTACCTTGGAATTCCTTAGCTCACTGATTTATCAGCCTGAGCACGGGTATGGATTTAGTAATGGCCTTATCAGCTTTAGAATATCTAACATGGACTACCACTTTACCCACCGTAAGATGGCCGAACTCCTAGGATTTCCCAACGAACCTGATTCTTATACCATAATACAAGAGGAACTAGTAACCAACCTTGAGTTGGAGTATTTCTGGGGTAGCATAACCAGAAATAATCATCCTGAGCCTAACACTATGTATTCTGAGAGTATCCATAACCCTGCTATCCGATACCTGCATAAGTTTCTCGCTCACATTCTGTTTGGTAAAGAGGAAAATATTTATTTTGTGTCGAAAGATGAGCTTTTCATAATTTATTGTGCTTCTCAAGCTCGACCTGTTAATGAGGATGCCTTTATGATGGCCAATTTAAAACTTATAGCAGAAGCCGATCATTATAGGAGACCTAGTAACCATGACTGTCAATGCCATTGGACTGAGACAACCACTCCTTAGCATTAACCCCTTAGGTGCTATTCGACCTATGGATATTCCATTTTGCCTCAACCGTGGCATCATTCGAAACCTAGGCCCTAATACCTTTGAAATTCTGATTGATAACCGAGTTGTCCATCTCTTTACCTTATCAAATTATGAAAGAAATAGTGTCCACAATCTGAATAATTGGCTGTATGACTTAGATGAACCTGAAGCTCCACCTTCACCCCCTGAGACTCCACAGATATATGACCATTATGACCAGTATGATAACCATCTCTCTGATTCTGGCTCAAGCACTCCTGCTGTGCCTGCTGCTTAACAAGTGGATCATAGTGCTGCCATTCGCGCGCTGGAGATGAACGTTGCTGGCCTCAGAGGTGAAATTACAACTCTACGGGTGGATTTTCATCAATTCATGGATGTGGTGACAGAGCAGTTGGATCACGTTTATCAACACCTTTTCTCTATTGCTCCTCCTCCTCCTCCCCGTGGCTGACTTCCTGGATATTGTTGCATTCCAATCTTCGCACTTTCGAATAGTGAGGACACTATTTGATTTAAGTGTGGGAGAGGAACTTTATTCTTCGGACATTGTTATTTTTTGCTGTTTTCGCAATTTTATGGATTTTTATAACATCTTATTTTATTTCTTTTAAGTGATTAACAATTTTATTCCCTTTCCAAGTTGTAGTATTCCATTTTAATTATCATTTTCATTTCATTTATCATTAGTAACATTTTCAATTTCATTTTTTTCATCAAAATATCACAAAAAACAAAAATTTCGTCTTTTCCCCCACATAAGGAGGTGACACTCGCCACCAAAACACAATCACAAACACTTGTTCACAAAAATCAGAAAGAAGCAAGGAATATTATTTTCAAGCTACTATCATGGAAAACTACCAAGTTATCTTCAGAGAAGGTGAAGCGGGCGAGAAACAAGCTGAGCTCTATGCAACTCTACTGAATAGAGAAATCGAGTCGACAAGGTATGCTGATATACTTTGTTTAGAAGTGCTAGGAATTAGAGACTGTGTAGATTATATGCTAGAAAGATTAGGTTTGACTTACCTTTTATCATTTAAAGATCCTGTCTACGTGCAACCTACTCTCAAATTTCTTAGCTTGCTCATCTATGAGCTTAATGGAAACCTCCATTTCCGTCTGTTTAACGTTGAATATACATATACTTTTGACAGATTAGCCGTCTTATTTAAATGTCCCTACGGAGATGAAGCTAAATATGATGTGCCCGATGGTGAGGGATGGATAAACGCATACAAAAATTTTTGGAGAGCAATAATGGGGGCAGTAACCCATAGTTTTGAAGGCAATAGAGCCTCGTTAATCAAAAACTTGTCGGTGCGTTATTGCGCCAACTGTTGGCCTGTATCATTTTCAATAGGTCAAATTCCAATAAGGTAAATAAAGCAGAATTTTTATATCTGTTTACCGCTTTAGCAACCGGCGAGAAAATAAACACTGTCCCGTTTTTGTTCACCCACATGAAAGCGATAGCCACCGCAAAAAAGGGAGCTATAGTTTTTGGTGGCCTGATAACTACTATAGGCCGATTTCTCGGCTTACAAAATAATTTTTCATCTTTAACACCCCTGTCGCCAAGAACCATTGATATATACATGGTTAGGAGTATGAAAATGGTGAGGAGACGGAGAGACGAGAACTTCGATTTAATGATAAATAACCAAGTGTTCCCAAGTTTTATCCTACCGAATCCTGCTCGCATAGATGTGCGTAACCCTGATAACTATTGTTATATTGATGACTGTTGCACCCAAAATTTTGACCCCTTAGATTCTCATTATCATTTTAGGAGCATACTCATAAATTATCTAACCCTAACCCGGTGCAAGTTTGTCTTTGTCGAGTTACAAATGAATCAGGGTTTTGTACAGTCAAATCGAAGCTTCAGGGTTTGTGATCAATCAAAGTTTTAGGCTAATTCAATCATTAAACAAGATCAAGGGTATCATATGATGTCAATTGAATACCCAATTTGAGGTTGTTACCCCAGAATCAAGAACAGTGTATTTCAGGGCACCCGATTAGGGTTTTGACCAGTAAAAGTCAACTGTAAGTTTGACTTTGATGTTGGAAGATGTTTTATGATGGGATTGTGATCCATGAAGTTCATATAGCTTAATAAAGTCTATTCAAGAACTTTCAAAGTCTCAGGAGGTCCAGAGTGTCAACAGACGACTCGGTAGTCACCGATCGATCGTACGGTTGACCAAAAAGTCAACTCTTCAAATTCAAGGAATTGGACTTCAAAGTGTGAATCAAAAATGTTCCTTATATCATATTGCACTTTCCTATCAATTTTCATGACCATTGGATCAAGGATGAAGGAGTAATCGAAAAATCGGGGAATTAGGGTTTTGAAAGGGGCTAAACCATAACTCCTTAACCACACATCCAAATGAAGTGGTTTAAAGCTCATTTTAAAGCTCTTGACAAATCCTACAAAAGTCCCTAAGTGGTCCATGATCAGAAAATGCATAGATTTGGAGTTATGATCAAATTCATTTCAAGAAGGGAAAAAGACTTAGAGAAATTCCACTTTTAAGTTCATTTATTAGCAACTTTGAGAGACTTTTTGACCAAGTTCCTTTGGGAATTTGAAACTCATGAAAACATGAATGTTTTAGGGCTATTTGAGAGATTTCTAAAAAGTACTAGCACATCTCAAAAGGATTTGTGAGCTGAAAGTTATGGTTATGGCAAGTTGGTGATTTCACACTTTAGTCCCACATTGGTGATTTTTCATAAGTTCATCTTTTGGTCACTTGGATCATTTCTCAGCCTTTGAATCTTATTATTTCTGATATTTGGATGTTTTGAGGCATTGAAATGTGAAGAATTATGCAGAAAATGGAAATTGGAGGCTTTGACAAGTTGGCTTGCAAGTTGCAAGCAACTTGCATTAAAAATTATTAACAAGCAAGAGGTGGAAAGTAAGTTTTGCAAACAGCCATTAACCTACACTCTCTAGCCTGACTTTAGACACATTAAACTCATCATAACACTTGACTTCAAGCTTACCTAGCTGCCAAGAAAACCCCTTTGTGGAGGTTTGATCCAAAAGTGTAAAACCTTTCTTTCATGTGAAGAAATCTCCAAATCTGCCCCCTCTCTTCATTTGCCTATAAAAGGCAGCCCTCATCACTTCATTTTACACACAATACTGATTCTAAAAACCAGAGAAACACAAAGCTCTCACTTTTCCACTCCTTACTCCAAAATCACAAAATCACAAAATTGTCAAAAACCACCAAAAATCTGTCTTGGTACATTTGCTGCCAAAATCATTTCTCTACATTCAAACACCTCAACAATCATCCACACAATCTCTAAATATTATATAGAAGGTGTCCAAGACCTTAAACCATTCAAAAACCTCACCATTCAAAAAGTCAATTTCTATACCAAGTGACTTTGACCAAAAGCCATAAAATCTGCCAAAACTTGTTCTATGCATTTGCTTGGTGCTCTAATCATTCAAACACATCTCGTATATCATTTCTCAACTGTCTAAAGTGTTAAAGATCACTGGTGGAGTTTATTTCTCCAACTGTCTCAAAGATTGCATTCTTGCTTCAAAAAGAAGAAAGCTTCAAAGCTAGTGTTATTTGGAAGTTCCTCTGGGTTTCTTGGTGTTCTAACCTACTCAACACAATCCACTAGAGGTATGTAAACACTCCATTCTTTCTTTATACCATGATTCCATGATTTGGCATTTTGAGTTCCTTAGGTGAAAATATGTGATATATGTGTCTTGTGTATAAATTCTGTCATGACAAGGAGTGGCTGTTTGATTGAATTAAGACACCTTTAAAATCATGAACATGTTGGATATGTGGGTTTGTTTAGAGCTGTTTGCATTTGGTTGGCTTGATCATTCACAAAATGCCATGCTTTGCATATTAGTGCCTTGAACATGCTAGTTTTGGTTAAAGGCTAAAGTTGTTTTAATTTTAAGCTCAGAATCATTCCCTCATGCATTTATGACTTGTGTGTACATTTGATTTGGGTTAAGCATGACTGGAGGAAGATTTGGTTATTTTCATGAATGTACAAAACCTCAATATTGCATCCATTTGTCATTTCTCATACCAGTTTGGTTCAAGCCAGTTTGGGTGTTTTAAATCACTTAAATCCATATATGTGACTTGTATGTATGATTGATTTAGCCTACATAAGCATAAACTTGAAATTGAACATCCTTCATGCATCAAAAATGCAAATTTACAACTCTGTCATCATTCTTTGTAGCAGCTTGTTTCTGGTTTCAAATTGTGTTCAAATTCATTCAAATTCATGTATGTATGCTATGTGTGTGATTAATTGAATCAGAAAGTATGTGGAACTGAAATTTCATCTCATCATGTCTCATATTCATGGCAACTTGCAATTTGTGAATCAGTTGTCATAACAGCCCTCTCCCAACTTGTTTTGATGATTGGCTCCACTTCATATCATGTATATGTGATGTGCCTATGATTGAATTAGTTTGAAAATGCTTTAAACTCAAACTTGACTTCACACTGCACTCCACAAGCACACACTTGCACTTTGACAACCACTTTCCATTACAGACCATTTTGAATTATCCTTAATGCTTGAAATCATCCCTCAACATGCATGTAAGCTGTAGGCATAATTGGTTTGGTCATAATATGCTTAGAACCTGATTTTGAACTTTTCATGCATTGCCTCAAATGAACACATTTGTTTCTATATATGAAGTGTGTGTATGTGATTAATTGAATGGAAATACAACTTTGAACTGCACTTTTCATGTTTGCATCTAAAATGACCAATTTGCAACTCAAACCTCATTTTCCATCACAGCTCATTTTGGAATCAATGTTGTGCCTAGAATCATTCAGTAACATGTTTTCAAGATGTGTATGTGATTAACTTGGTAAAAATTTGCATTTAAGCTGAACTGACATCCCTCATGCATCAATACTTGCCAAACTTGCATTTAGAATACCATTCCTCATAACAAGTCTTTTTGAGCATTTCTTTGTGTTTGAATTTATTTAATAGTATGCATGTGATGTGTATGTATGCTTAACTTGATCAAAGTATGCCTAGAACTTGAATTGGACATCATCATGCCTTACATTCACAATAATTTGCAACTTGAACATATTTTTTCACAGCTGTTGGTTTTCAACCTAAATTTATGGTTAGAATCATCCATTATCATTTTTATGGTGTGTGTGCATGATCATTTTGATTTAGAACTAGCTGTAACATGAGCTTCATATCAAATTGCATTTTCAAACATCACAAAGCACACACTATCGGGTTTTTAGTTAAAGGAAGAATTTCAAAAAACTAAAATTGCCATTTTGTTCCTTGTGAAATTCTACACAATTTAGACCTAAATTTCATCCAAAACCATTAAGAAATGAGGAAGTTACACTTGAAAATGCAATCCTGAGTTTTGGCTTTGTTTTATGCCCAACCTAATTTTGAAACACCCCTCATATATTTATGGGGTGGCTTTCATCAACGGATGTATAGCCACCCCAGTGGTAATCACCTTTTCACAAAGCGCGCCTTGTACCCTTGGAACCTAGGTTCAATCCCTGAGGAGGATCAACCTTTTATTCTTTTTCCAATTTTTACACGCGTGCTGAATCCACCAAGAGGGCGTGGGTTCAACTCCCACCCCTTGCATTTTTTTCATCCTCTTATTTTCCTTTGTGCATTTTATTTATTTATATTTTTCATAAAACTTCATAAAATCACAACTCCTTCATTTTTCATCATTTTTAGTTGATTCTTTTTGTATTATGTTAATATTGAGGCCTAGTTTCATATAGTATAAAAATATGGCACATTTATATTAATTGCAATGTCTTTTTGCCCATGTGAAAAATGTTCATCTTTTGAGATCGTTATCTTTCTTATTGATTGAATCCTCTGTATAATGTTGAACTTTTCCTGTAAGATCCTTGCTTCCTATGTTAGTTAACATGTTAGGATTTTATCTTTGGTTGTAACCATGTTCATTTTTACTTCATCTGCTAAATACATTGAAACTTGATCTGTTGTCACACTTCCTGCTTAATCAACTGCTTTGATTGTCACCAATGCATTTTCATTTTTATCATTTCACATGCTCACCTAATGGTTGTCACCATGAATGCATATTTATTATGTTGTTATCTTGTTCAAAATTTTCTTTCCCCCAAGTGATGAAGTTTGTTAACTCATCCAAGTTGCCTCTCCTGTCCCTCTCCAAAGGAAAAGATCTTTCCAATAACCCTTATGTTATGGATAACTCATTCACCCATTCCCTTGACTTTATTAAGTCATTTAAACCTTAGTTTAGACACCATTAGGCTTTTCTTTAAGTCTAAAAAAACCCACCTGTATTAGGAGATTTCTTCAACTAGAACCCTAGGATAGAGTTTGTCAACTCTATGTGAGAATCATCGTCATGATTTCTTACTTCCCCTTTTGAATATTAAAACTTAGAATAAGGAGTTTTGTCAAACTCCACACAAACATTGTCATGTTTGTTCCCCTCTTGAACCTTGATCACAATCAAGTGTTCTTCATCCCTTGTGAGGTGAACTACGATTGCTCTGATTCTATCCTAGTTAGGATACGTAGGCAGAAGATGCGATGTCTTTGCGAGCAAACTTCGAAAACCATCTAGGTCTTTACTTATCTCTAATCCCTAGTACATATTCACAAACTTAGCAAGCAATCAAACAAAAGGTTCCTGTAGAGTACTACAGATGCTTAGGGTGCTAACACCTTCCCTAGGTATAACCAACCCCCGATCCCCGAATCTCTTAAGCGTTGTCGTTACATCGCGAAAAAGGTTTTTCTTTCTTTAGACCTTTCCTTTGGATAAAATAAAGTTCAGTTGTAAAAGAATTAAGATTCAAGTTAATTTAATAGCTTGATATCCAATTTTCACCGCAACAATGACCCAGTCCCTGCGCACATTCTTGAGAATGCTGCTGCTGGTGAGGACAATGTTGCAGGTACATCCTCAAGGCGCAGACCAAGAAGAAGCGAAGACACACCAACCACTCTAGATGAAATATATGCTGAGATGCTACGACGGAGCGAATTAGACGCTCAGTGAGATCAGAGGATTCAGAACATCGAGGCCCAACAAACCGAGATGATGCAGATTCTCAGACAGATGCAAAGCAAACAAAACAACATGTTAGTTAATCGCAGAGATGGCGGACTTATCAGTACGTGCGGTAGATCCAGAAGATCCACCTGATCACCCTGGAAATGGAAGGCAGACAAGAACTCGCGACAGAGGCCGCAGATAGAAGAATTTCCAGGTTCCACCTTCTTTTCTTACCTTAATTCGTTGCATTGGGGACAATGCTCGATTTAATTGTGGGAGAGGAAGCTTTACCACTTTTATTTATCATTTTACCCCTTTATTTACTATTTTCTAGGTATATTTTATAATTTTTAATTTTTTGCTTAATCTTTTTGTTTTAGTGCTAATAAAATAAATTCATGTGCTGTCGAGTCACTTTACATAGTTTCCTTCATTTGTCGGATTCACCCAAATTCTTGAGCCATAATAGAAAATTTTAAATTGTTGGTTTAAAGCATGACACAGACCCATAAAGTATATTGCTTGAGTTAGACTGAGTGCGAGAGATTTGGAAAAGTATTGATAATATCTGTACCGTATTGACACCATGAACCCCTTTAATTTGCTGATGAATTTGAATACTTATTATGTTAAAGCCTTAAATTTTAGAGTAACCTCTTGATTAGTTTATACTAGCAGTCAGCACCATCCTGAAGCACAACCTACATAATAAACTGATGCAAATACGTGTTTGATCTGAAAAATAGGAATCGAATAGAATTATTGAAAAAGTGAATGAAGGATATGCTCTTACTAAGTTAGGTGGTCCTCACCCGACCATTTATCCCAACGGGTCGGACTCTTGAAATTCAAAAATACACAAGAAAAAGAATGTGAAAAAGTTTTGAAAAAGAGATCAATGAACACTAACAGGTTTACTTACCATGGGCGTGCGGGAATAACAGGCTTAATGTGATTGTGCGAGAATGAAAAAGAGGTGAAAATGAATAGGATGAGTTATAATAACATGATTCAAACTTGTCTGCACAGAGAGAGAGAGTTTTTTTTATTACACTTAGTAATTTTGTGTCATTACAGTATCCTTAGTATTTTTAACCAGTACTTATCTTTCGTGCGAAAGTCTAGCAACGATGTATGATCTGAGTTATATCGTGTTAAATTTCACGTATATGTTTAATTTGCTTGAGGACAAGCAAAGGTTTAAGTGTGGGACAATTTGATAACGCAAAATTATATCGGATATTTGACTTGACTTACATGAATTTTATCTGCTTTTATTACTGTTTTATTTAATTTATCTTCGATTACGCCTTTGCTTTCTTATGTTTTGTAGGTTACCATAAATATAGACTAAAAGAATAAAAGGAGAAATAAATGAAGGAAATGGAAAGAAAAGACCAAAGAAAGAAAAGAAGAAGAAAGAAAGAGAAAGGAAAGAAAAGGGGTGGGGGCCACGACACACCAAGTGGCACTTGCTACTTGGGTGTGGCGCCTTCCACCTTGCCCACACAAGGCAGTGTGGCGCCTGCCACCTCCAAGGAAGGAGAGGGAGTGGCAAGTGCCACTCCTAAGGAATAGGAGAATGGCAACTACCACTCCTAAAAGAACGGGAAGTGGCGTCTGCCACTTCCTATCCAGATTTTCTCCACTTCCCCCTTATTTTTTCTCAACCTCTTGGCTACATTTCCTCCTATTTTCACTCCTCGTTTAAGGCTTAAATTGATGTAACCATCGCCCACTAACAACTATATAAGAGAAGGCAATTTTGGAAAAAAGAGGCACATAGTATTTTTCTGTTTTCATTTTAGTTTTTCAGCATTTTGTTTTAGTTTCTTTACATTTTTTTAGAGGATTTTTGTAAGGCAATTATTTGTTACATTGGTAAACAATTGACATTTATTTTTAGGATTGATTCAAAAAGGTTGTAATATTGTACCGAACTGCAAGTCAGCCTTCATAATCAAATCCAAGTTTTGTTCTTCAAATTTCCAAGTTCTGTTTATCTGCTTTTATTTCTATCGTTATATTTTTATGCATCCCTTCTATTTTATGTTTAGAATTAAGATTAGATTTTGTATTAGCATAAAATCCATGCCTGGCTAAACCTCTTAGTATCGGTATGTAATTACGATCGATCGGAGGGGATTAGTAAATCATGACGTAAATTCAATGGAATCAATTCTTCTGGTCTCTATTTCGTTTTCCAAATTAATAACTTTTGTTACGAGAGTAAGAAAGTAACGAAGTTTAAGATCAATAAAGCGAGAGTTTGAGGTCTTTACCGGATAGCTTAAACTGAACATTAGGCTTAAATACAACAAGTGCGCTTTAAGGTTAATTAGCATTTATTTGTTTTCAAAAAAAGTGTTTTTAAATGCAAAATGAGAGAGCGAGAGCCACATTCTGATTTGAGAGCATAGTCTAATTCAATACCACGAGAGTGTGAGATAAGGCCTTTTAAATGAGTATTTTCTACAGAATAACAATTCTTTCTTTTAAACTAAACTCCCACGAATTACCGAACCCTCGATGATTGCCATGATTATATACCGATATTTCACATTATCTTAATTTAATTTGATTTTAATTCTGCACTTATTTTCTTACTTGCATCCCAAATTTAGAAATCCGTTAGCCTTAGTTTTACATAGTAGCATTATATAACGGTAGATCGACTCTTGATCCTTTGGGTTCAATAATCGTTTAAAACTACACGATCAGATTGTGCACTTGCAGTCACAAAGCATTTAGACATACTAAATAGCGATCGAGTCTCTTCATTTTTCTTTTGTTCTAGTTTCCGTTTAGAAGTAGCTTATAGATAAATGCACCATTTGATTAGAAAACAAGCGTGGATCCTATTGAGTACAAAGGACGTGAGGGGTGCTAATACCTACCCCTTGCGTAACTGACTCCCGAACCCAAGACTTGGTTGCGATGACCTTGTCTTCTCCTTTCTTTTAGGTTTTCTTCGATCGTTTCCTTTCCCTCTTTGGGATAAATAAAGTTCGGTGGCGACTCTTCTGTTTTTCCGCCAGGTGTTTTTCGCAGTTACGATAGCTGACGACTCTGCTGGGGACACTGGTTCCCTATACGAGTCAATCCTAGCGCTTGTCTGTTTTGCGTCTTTGGGTGTTTACTTTTGTATAGTTATTTTCTTTATGTACATTATCTGTTGTATATTATTGCATTTGTATTTTATTATCATATTATATTTTACTATTGTTGCTGTGCTGTTGGGTGGGTTGTTCCATGAGAGATAAGCCCAATACCTAGGCTTGAGTACACACAAGATTAGTGTGGATAGTAGCAGGAGCTTGTGTGGCGTCTAGCCACGCAATAGCTCACGTGAAATTCACGTTCAGACAAGGTTTTTCTTTGGAGATACTCTATCCTGCGCGTCTGGTGCAATTGAGGGAGTATTGACTTAGAAAAACTAACGACTCTGGAGACTGTTCATTGGGAAGTCAGATGAGACCTCCTTAATTGACTATGATGCCAAACCATTAATGGTGAAAGTATCATTGTTTCTCGACCTGAGAGTCCGTGATACTGATGACCTGCATAGGATGCCGTACCGTCCAAGACTAGAATCCACATGTGAGAAGGGATGGGTTTTTGCAGGAAACCTTGACTTTCAACCAACCTGGTATTCTGGTTTTCTTATCAGTGTGAACCTATTATCCTGGTATTCTAGTATTCTGAGATTTTCTTCAGAGCAGACTTATGAGCTTATTCAGTCAGCAACACAACAGTTATTCAGAGCTATGTAGAAGCTTTGATCCCATGTTTGTTGCATTCATATTGCATTGCATAAGCATTTGTGCATCATTTTTGCATATGCTTCCTCATCCAGAAACAGTAGAGCTCATCCATCTTTTTTCCGACCAACAGTTTTTTTCCCGACACTCGTATTGGACTTGAATCAGCTTTTGGAAGAATCATGAACTCAAGAGAGAAAAATCAGTTTGTTACAAGGGCAATTGTTGAATTGATGAAGAATCAGTTGGATCAACTTGTGGAAGCTATGACAACCATGACAAGGGGAGAGGCCAATATTCAGAGTACTCCAGTTACTGGGAATGTTATTCAACATCCAGTGAACAATGCTGCTCAAGCTCAACATGTGCGGATTCCTGTTGAGGATCAAGTTGTACAAGAGCGTACCATCGTCCGAGATGGGCATTCCTCTTCTCTTAATGCCACAAACTATTACAGCTTCGCATTCTCTGTGCCAGAGTTCCAAGGGGTAGTTCCAATGATGAAACCTAAAGACCCACAGACTGTTGAGTTTATGAAAAAGTATCGTGTGTTGGAGGAGAAGCTTGACGCCCTTGAGGGTCATGATACTCTTAATCTGAATGCTTCAAGAATGTGTTTGGTACTAGGCCTTGTGATGCCTCTGAAATTTAAGACACCAAAATTTGATAAGTACAAAGGGAATAGCTGTCTAAAGCAACATTTGGTGATGTTTTTCAAAAGAATGACCTCATACATCCACAACGACAAGCTTATGATTCACTGTTTTCAGGACAGTCTGAGTGGGGCATCATTGAGTTGGTATATGCAGTTAGAGAGCGGTCGCATCCGATCATGGTCAGACCTAGCCAACGCGTTTGTGAAGCAATACAATTAATCTTGACATGGCTCTCAGCCGCATGCAGTTGCAAGACTTATCTCAAGCGGACGATGAATCCTTCAGGGGTATGCTCAAAGATGGAGAGATTAGCTGCTCGCATTCAACCACCACTTCTAGAGAGGGAATTGGTTGACCTATTCATGGGTACTTTGCAAGGTCCATACTCGGATAAGATGATTGGAAATGGGGCATTAAACTTTTCTGACTTGATAATAGTTGGGAACGTATTGAGAGCGCACTCAAGAGTGGAAAGATTCAAGACGTCTCAAACATCTCAGTTGGTGAAAGTGAATCAGTTGTTAGTTCTTAGGAAAAATGGGAGAAGCCTCAGTACTCAGATATTTCAAGTGTTCAGAGTCAGCAATCTTTTGGGTCTTCGTATCAGATACCATTCTCTCCCAAGGGACGATATTCTTCTCCAAATCAGGGATCTCCTAAGAGTCAACAGTCATATCACCGTCAGCCGCGTCAACACGCCCGACAAAGACCAAGGAAGCCAGAAAGGCATTTCACTCGGTTGCCCATGTCGTACAATCAAATTTTTCCAGATTTGATCAAAGGTGGCTTAATAGTATCGAAGGAGATAAATCCAGTGATTCCTCTATACCCACCAAGCTTTGATGCTAACACCCGTTGTGACTATCATGCTGGGGCACATGGGCATTCAACCGAAGACTGTAAGGTACTTAAGAGCAAGATTCAGACTCTTCTTGACTCCGATATGTTCTCACTAACACCTCAGGTTGTTCAGATCAATAATTCTCCTTCATCCAGTCATGTGGGTTCACCAGTCCTTGTTATGGAAGAATTCACCGAGAGAAGATGTTCAGATGAGTATCAGACTGACTTTGAAGAAAAACTATGAAGATGGCTATCCCAATAGATAATCAAGATTGGAAAGCCCAGTTCCCCGAAGCGGGCAATCTTTTATATCATGTCATTTCGTTGCATGTGTAGTTTCTTTTCTGTTAAAGTGCAAACTTATTTGTAAACATGTTTGTTTTTGATTTATAATGATAATGAGATGTTTGCATTGCATTTTTATGTTTATTTTCACTTCAAGTGTTCGAGGCTGGTTTTTTGTTATCTTAATCTGGTTTTCTTTAGAATTTTAGACTTAACTTTTCAAAGAAGCTAGAAGTTGACTATGGAGCAAATTCAAGCAGAGTTGAGGGAAATACGAAGCCAGATGGGACAATTCATGGTGGACATGCAAGCTTTATCTCATGATCACAAAATGCTTAGGGATGAAGTTCATCAACTGAAGACTCAGATGGGCCTGATTATAGAATTCATGAGAGACGCGCTAAGAAAGGAAGGCAATCATATGCCTGAAGCCACAACATAAATGATCGTTCCACCCTTACTAGTGGAATCTCTCCCAGAATGTGATATGCCTCGTAGATCTTTTGCACGACCTGAGGTTCCAAAATATCCCTGTCAGCAACTACCTCTTGTTTCCCAAGATAATCCTAAGATTAAAAAGTACACACAAAGCCCGAAGCAGCCCGACAGAATCTTTGACCAGCTCCCTATGACTTATACTCAGTTGCTACAACACTTGCTTCAACTTCAATTGGTTGAACTGTAGACTATTGCTCCATTTATTGGTAAGCCTTCTCCAGGCTATGATGCAAGTGCCCATTATGATTTCCGTTCTAGGGCACTGAGGAATAATGTGGAGAAATGCAAGGCCTTTAAGCACAAAGTTCAGGACTTAATAGATTCAAAGGCAGTTGAGTTCACACCGGGCATCATAAGCGTACCAGGTGGTCTTATTCCAGTTACTGCGAAAGAAGCAGACATTCCTAAAGTTGCATCAGGTCAGGGGCGTATCTTACAGTCTTTGGTTTTAGATTCTCCACGTGCATAACTATTGCCTGTTCCTGGGCCAAGTTTGAGGATGAAAGCGCCTGAACAAAAGGAATACCATAATCGATATCAACAACAGACTGGTTTCCAGAAAAAACAACAAAGGTCTGCGCATTAGTTGAAGTCTTCCAAGTGAGCACTTGATATTTTAAGGACATCATCAGAATCAATCGGTCCAGGCGAAGCTGAGCCTCCTTAGCCATGGCATTTTTAATTTCTTTACTGCATTGTTCATTTGTATTTTTCATTGTGTGTTAGTGCTTTACTTGCATGTAAAAACTTGTTTGTTTTTGAATGATGATCTTAATGCAATGATTATGTTTGTCTTGAATTAATTCATTCGTGTTCAAATCCCCAAACACCGAAAATATAAGGAAGATAATCCCTTTTCAACCCCTTTGAGCCTAGAAGTAGGAGTTTCTTTCTGAAAACGAAAAAACCCTCAATCTTAGTCTAGGGAAGGGTAGTCTTTAGTTAGTTTGACCATGCATTCAAATTTCAAGAGGAGTGTGCATGCAAGGATCCATTACCTTTTATCCTTCACAATCCCACAATGGTTATATCTCATTAACCAAGGAATGAGGTAGTAAACCCTTTCGGAGAAATCAAGACAGCCAGTGTCACACGATTTGCTCCAAAAGAAAAAGATAGAAAAAAAGAAGAAGAAAAACTCGCTAAGTCGAATCTTGAAAACAAGCGACTTAGGAAACAATTAGAGTATCCCGCTGGACTTTAAAATCTATAATTCAAAAGAATCAGTCCAGGCAAGATCCAGGAAAAGAACGTAAAATGAAAAGGAGGACAAAAAATCCTCGATAAAGAACAAAGTTGTGCGACTGCAGACACCAAAGACAAAAAGGGTGATCGTCGCTCCAAAAATCTTGTGGGTTCATTAACCGTCACTTTTACCATTCAATAACCTTTTTGAAAGGTGAGTGCTTGTGCCAAATTAGCTGAACATGGGACTTTAGAACATCAAGGAGAATGGGTGGGTACAAATACACTTTGAGCCAAAAATCTTTTTTTCTGAAACCGTGAACCAGGCCACGTTACAACCCTTAAAAGTCCTAATTGAAGCAGGGTTTAATTTGAAAGCGTACTTCAACAAGATAGCGTTCCTGACTCCCATGAGTTGTGCTAAAAGACTTTGTTGGTATTGCATGTGCATGATGTCTTTAATTCAAAAATCAATGTCGCATTTTAACTAGTGACTTGTTCACAAAAGTTTGGCGATATATTTTAAAAAAAAACTTCAAAATTAGCATGTGCGTTGCATTTGAATTATCATTCTCAGAACAAACATTATCTGCTTGTATATAGGTATTTGTCATCAATGAGGTTTACATAATGAATGTCAGTCAAGAAGTCTTATCTTGCCAGGAGGAAATTTTCGGACAGATAGGTTGAGGAGCATGTGGCCAAGAGACTCTGTTAGAAGATGCCAATCTGGGGCAGTTACGCCGAGAAATCCCTAAGGATTGGTTAATCTGGGGCAATCAAGTCAAGATTCAACAAATCTCTTGGGGATCAATCAAACAGGGGCGAAGTTGCTTCAAGGCTGGGGCAGGACACTGCAAGAGCGCGAAGAGTTATCCTTTATAGAAGATGGTTAATCAAAGTCACGTCTCCATATTTTCAGAGCTACTCAAGCAGGTTTTATCAACCTTCGAGTTCATGACGAATGTCGGGAAGTCATGTTAACCATTTCCTAACCTTTCAACCAGAAATCTTGTATCCAGATAAGACGCTTTTCAACGTCAGCCATACTTGACCGACATCGAAACCACCGTTTGAGTCGTCATACCATTGCATGATCGTTGCATATCATCTACCATATCATATCATGAAGCCTTATGAAACCGAATAGAAATCTAGAGCCCAATCCCTATTGGCATCTCTAACAAAAGCTTACCTTACTGGCACCCTTATAAACTCTAAAGTCCAATCCCTATTGGCAACCACCCAAAGTCCAATCCCTATTGGCATCACCTAATTCCAAAGTCCAATCCCTATTGGCATCACCTCCTTCCAAAAATCAATCCCCATTGGTACCCAGAAAATATCAATCACCACCAGGTTTCACCCGTCCTTACCAGCAAAGTTCAATCATACTTGGTATATGTTTCTTTTCCCGGCGGAGAGGTCCTTTTCCATATCATCATTTCTTTGCATCCTCAAATGCATAGCATTTTCATTTCGTATGGAGCATTACACCATAGAGAGAATTCAAACATATGCATGCGATGCATAGGCCGATTTTGGTACCTTACGTGGAAGCCTGAATCACCCTTCAATCAAGACAATGACATATCCCCTGCAGACATTCTCTCTATCAGTTTTCTTTCCGTCAAACCCCTTTGACGAGGTGATCTTTAGATATGTCTTATTTCTATCAAACCCCTTTAACGATGTAATCTTTAGATATGTTCTCTTGCCGTCAAACCCCTTTGACAATGTGATTCTTTGGACATGTCTTCTTTCCGTCAAATCCCTTTGACGATGTGGTCGTTGGTTCAGTTTTTTTTCCGTCAACCCTTTGATAATGTGTTTCTCCAGTTCGATTTTCTTTCTGTCAAACCCCTTTGACGAGGTGATCTTTGGATATGTCTTCTTTCCTTCAAACCCCTTTGACAATGTGATATTTGGATATATCTTCTTTCCGTCAAACCCCTTTAATGATGTGATTCGTTGGATATGGTTTTCTTTCCGTCAAACCCTTTTGACGATATGATCTTTAGATATGTTCTCTTGCCGTCAAACCCCTTTGACGATGTGATTCTTTGGATATGTCTTCTTTCCGTCAAATCCCTTTCACGATGTGGTCGTTGTTTCGGTTTTCTTTCCATCAACCCTTTGACGATGTGTTTCTCTGGTTCAGTTTTATTTCTGTCAAACCCCTTTGACGAGGTGATCTTTGGATATGTCTTTTTTCCGTCAAACCCCTTTGACGATGTGATCTTTGGATATGTTTTCTTTCTATCAACCCTTTTGACGATGTGATCTTTGGATATGTCTTCTTGCCAACCCTTTGACGACGTGTTTCTTTGGTTAGATGTTCTTTCTGTCAAATCCCTTTGACGATGTGGTGTTGGGGATCACTGTTCTTTCTTTGGGTATGTTTTCTTTTTGTTGAATTCTTTTGACAATGTGTGACTGGGCTCCAATTGCATACATCCCCATAGACTGCAAATTTCCGAGTTCTTTTTGTATTCAATCACCTTCTACCTTGAATGTTTAAAAGTCATTGCTATCATACCTTTAGGTCCAAGTCGATTGAATAGAGGCAGCTATAGCACCCCAAAATTTTCCATTTCGTTTTAACCGTAACTGGCTTATATTTCTATTTATTTTGCATTTCCACATATCATATCATTGGTTCTCGAGTCATGGGATCAAGGTGTTTCTATGGCTCAGGGTTCCCTTTTATTACAAGAGTTTAAACAGCAAACATTAGAGGCTCTAGCATTTATTTTGCCCAACGATCGGTCGACCAATTTTATTTTATTCATTAGGTTATTTTTAGCTCAGGAGACGGTGTATATTTATAATATCTAAGGGCAAGTTTCAGAGGCTTAACAAAGCTCAAAACAGGTGGCAACATACAATTATACAAGTTTCCCTCCATTTGGCGCTAAATTGGGCATTTGTTGAATGTGGTAATCGATTACCACATATGGGTAATCAGTTACCTCAAGCGAAATTTGCCAAAATATTCAAATTTTCAGCATTGCAAATTTCCAATCATTCTCAACCATTGATTTCACATGATCATCATTGGAAGGATCTAGAATTGTTTCAATTTTCACCATTTCCCTCCAAATTTCAAACAGTCCATTCCTAATTCCACTCCTAATTTGCATTCCAAATGCTAATCCACATTCCAAACCATATTTTGATTCCAAACCTAGAGCTTATTTAAGTGATTTTTCTCTAAACCTCAAGGAAGAACCTTCATTTTCAGATTTCACATGCATTCTTGAGAATTGGCTCTCAACTTTCTCTCCACTTTTTCACTCCCAAAACCTCCATTAAAGCTATTTCCACTTAAGTTCATTGATTCTTCATTGGAATCCTTGAATACTAGAGCTAAACCTCTATCATTCATCTCTATTATCTTCAATTCATCATTCAATTTTCGTTTGGATTTGGATCTGAATTTGGAAGCTAGATTGGAAGTGTTTTTTTGGATCATTTTTGCTTGATCTTGCTTGTTCTTCATTTCTACCATCAAGAAACTTTTGGATCTTGAAGAATCTCTGGGTTTCTAGCTTGGATCTGTTAATTTCAAGTGAATCAACACTCACCAAAGCACATCTCAGCTTTGGAGGTTGGTAATTTTAGATCTAATTCAATTTTGAGCTTATTTGTATAATCACAATGTAGATCCATGGCTTTTAATTCATTTTGACCCATTTGGATGATTTAGATCTTTGTGATTTGTGATTTTAATGTTTGATTGTGTTTACATGATGCTTGATCACTGATTCTTTGTGTTGATTTCGTGATTAATTGATAACATGTTTATGTGATTGATTGGATAAGTTATTTGGTGCAGAAAATTGGTTTTGAAAGGGGTTTTTGGTTCAGTGGTAATTGATTACCACATATGGGTAAATGATTACCCTTCATAAATTTCACGTTCCAGGCTATTTTTACAACAGGTAACCGGTTACCTGATTACAGTAACCGATTACCACTGAATAAAGTGCATCGTTTTTGCATTTTTCTTGCTTGTTTTGGGTTCCTTTTCACATCTAAACTTCATGGATTGATATGATGCATTTATGTGGATTATTTTTGACATATTTCATCGTCCTTGAATGTTTGATCTTGATTCTTTGACACGTAATGTCTGGTTTTCGTTTGAATGCATAACATGCTAATGTTGCTTGATTGTTGAATGATCACATGCTTTGCTTTCTTATATCATGTTAATTGGTTATCATGAATGTTTGCTTTGCTGGATGTTTGATGCATGTTTGCCATTATTTCTGATTCCTCTTTGTTACACGCTTGTTTGATTTTTCGATCGTTCAATTTGAATGGAAAAACATGTTGATCTTGATGCAATATTGTTGATCAATTATGTTTGATTGTCAAAGCATGTTCATGATTGCGTGATATATATCCATGATTGGTGTTTGCTATTGATTAATTGCTTTCATACATGCTTGCTGCCCAACTTTCCACAGTTGTTCTTATTTTGAATTTGCTTGCTTACTGCCTACTTTTTACACCTGCTTTTGTGTTGAAACATGTGTTGTCATAGGCTGTCTTGCTCGTGTGCTGGATTTTATTGCTGTCTTGTGCAGGAGGCGCTGTTGTAGCCGCTATTTTTTATCTTGCTTTTCTTGCTTTTTGTTTTGTCTTTGCATGCTCCCTTAGGATTCCTAGTCCAATTTAGTTTCTGATTAAATTTGGAGTAGGATAGACATTAGGAGTTTAATCCATGCATGATAACAAGTAGGATAGTCCCTTTTAACCTCAACCTTAGGTCCATCTTTTGCATGCTAACATTAGGATAAAATCTCCTTTCGCATCCCGACTTTAGGACCATTTTGCATGACAACGTTAGGGCCAAGTTTCCCTTAGACCTTTCGTGCTTCTCTCTTCTCATCTAAAAACACATTCTAACTCATCTAATAAACACGATGAGCGTTGTACACTACGAGCCTTAAGCACACAGGAATTGATGAACTACGTTGACTCTGACTTTCCCATTGGGTCTCTTTCTTTTTCTTTTGTTCTCATTTACACTTAGAAGTAGCTTATAGATAAACACACCCTTTGATTAGACAACAAGCGTGGACCCCGTTGAGTACAACGGACGTGAGGGGTGCTAATACCTTCCCCTTACGTAACCAACTCTCAAACCAAGATTTGGTTGCGATGACATTGTCTTCTTCTTTCTTTTAGGTTTTCTTCGATTGTTTCCTTTCCCTCTTTAGGATAAATAACATTCTGTGGCGACTCTTATATTTTTCTTCCAGGTGTTTTTCGCAATTGTGACACTAAGCTTGCGATGATCCTACATTATATTCGTGATTATACAAGTGTGCTCCGGACCCATTGACCATATCTTCCATGAATCACTTCTCTTCCAGAAAGAAGCTGTTAATCGAAACGGGAACACCTCGTTATGACAATAGATCTTATACAGAGTCAGATTTGTTTGATCAACTCTATAATCTGCTGATAAGTCCATGTGATATTGTTTTATGGCTTGGACATAGTCTTCTTTATTGTCTCCCTCTTTTAATACTCCTTCTGTTTGCAAGTATGGATTATAAAAAATATCTGTTGATGGTTCATCTTCACCTAATTTGAGACTTTTCATGTGTTGAGGTGGGCAATAAACATGATTGGCTGGTAATATCTCTACCTTGTTGTTTACCATTTCATCAATAATGACTTCAACTTCTTCTTAATCATAAACTTGTCTATTAAATTACCACACCGTAGTTTTCCTCATTAAATCTATTGTTCATGTAGTTTGTCTGGAGGCCGTATGAGGGTCTCGACCATCAACCTAACGCTAGTGATGTTGTAGTGTGGACAACTAAAACACCGATCATTCTGTTGACTACAGTGGTGATGCACCAAAGTGATCGAGTGAAGCTGCAATTCGACATGCATCAGGATATTCCAGTCGCTCCGACGTCTTTGGGAGACTGACATCAACTTAGGGTGGATACACAATGAGGTGTAAATCATTTGAAAGACTTTGTAAAAGAGATGTGTCTACATTGGAAGATTCGACATTGACACATCTTAGCCGACCCTGTTGTGGAAGGGGCTAGACCAAGTCATCAATATATGATTTGGTTTAGGTCGGTTACAACAGCACAACAATTTCTGTCTGAGCCGACATATTTATTTGATCTGCGCCAACGTGCTTCTTCCTCACACACACAACAACAAAACATGCCCAACATCAAGCATTGTGTTATACCTAACAACCAAGTATACCCACCCAATCAATATTCTAGAATTGTAACCCATTCATGCCACCAACCCAATCACAACAACAAGAGCCTTACCCTTACCGCCAGCCTCCCGACACCGACACCACATCTGCTTATGGCCCTGATAACTCTTTCGACCCACCCCATTGCACTATAGCCCCAATAACTCTTTCGACCCCACCCCATCCCGCTATAGCCCCAATAACTCTTTCGACCCCACCCCAACCCACTATAGTCCCCCACAAAGGAACACACAATCGTCCTTCCATCAAAATACCTACCCACTATTTGACTACCAAACCCCACAGCAACTATTGCATCGTTTCCAAAATGATTCAATGTACTAATACGACCAACCATACCGTTCACACCCAACCCAACCCCCGACTATTAGGGACAAATGCTTCAAAATTTGTCTGATACACCGAGACCATCTCAACAAATACTTCTTCCACAGGTTAACACGCAAAAGCCACAAACACCTCAATAAAATCGTGGTAGACCTCGACGCCTCCCAAATGCACCGGCATGTGGAACCGGCAGACATTTTGATAGGTCTGGTCATTGAATTTTTTCCCATCTATTGTACGTTTTTTTAAATTACAAATATTGTTATTTAATTTTTCTTTAGATTATTTTAATTTTTTCCATTTAATTTCCTAATTTTCAAATTCAAAATAATAATTAATAAAAAAAAGAATTGAACTAAGGCACCATATCATATAGCGCCTCCTCTAAAAATATGAAAAAATTAGGGCTACTTTCAATGGTGTCGCCATATAATTGTTGCACCCCAAAATTTGCCCAACACTTCTTTACCTAGCTTGTGTTTCATTTCATTCACATTAGCATTTGAATTTCATTGACATGTATGCAGGAGATCAAGAGGTATGATTACCAATCAAGGGCTACACAAGACTTTGAAGCTAGCTAAGAAGGTTATTCAAGTGTTCAAGGGTTGATATCCTTGTCAGAGAAGTTAAAAGATCCTCAGAAAGAGTGGTTGAAACCAAGTGTGTAGGTCTCCTAACTTGAGAGTTGTGGAAAGCCATCAGATGATTATGAGGCCATGAGGATGGACTGGAGGTCTCGAGAGATCTCATGAGAAGTTTTGAAGTTCACTTTGAGGCCTAGGCAGGTCATTGTGCAAGATTAAGAAGGCTCAGCCATGAGTGGTGCAGCTAGGGTTTGACTGGGTCAACCCCAAGTCAACTGATGATTTGGAGAAGGTTGAGACCTAATCCAAGAGCCATGTGATCATGGATTGATACATTGAGATGTTATAAGGATGATTCCAAGGTCAACTCATCATGATTGAAGAATTTGAGAAGTTTCAAGCTAGGGTTTCTAAGGCTTGACAGTGTAAAATCCCCTAGTTTGACCCCTACCTTCAAGGAAATTTAGCTTAAGATGTGATTGTCATCTCATCTTGCCCCTAACATGATTGTTGTAGAGCATGATATTAGCTTTAATTTGAGTACTAGAAGTCCTTGATAGGATTTGTAGAACTCATGTTATAACTTTGACAAGTTACAAGTCATCTGAGGAATGTGAATTTGGGGCTTGAAAGTTACCCAACTTGCATGACACTTTTGCCCTACAAGGATGATTCCTATGAACTTTTGTTCAACATGAATGTTGTTCCTTATCCTCTTAGCTTTCTATATAGTACTAGAAGTCCTTGATAGGACTTGTAGAACTCAAGTTATGGCTTTGACAAGTCAAGGGTATTTTGGACATTTGGAGATTACAGGTCATTTCAATCATAAGTCCATAACTCCTATTTGCAAGCTTCAAATGGGAAAATGTTCAACATCAAACTTGTTCAAAATGATGTTTTGAGGCTATACAAGTGGTCATGAGAGGTTGGAATTGCTTGTAACTCAAAATTGCAAAATTGGCTTAAAAAGGAAGGATTAAAGTTCATTAAAAGGACCAAATTTGTGATTTTTCATTTGGTGACCAAATGAGACAAACCTATATGTCATTTTGATTGTAAAATGAATTTTAAAGACAATGGCAATGGCACTTTTCTCATTTGAGGTCAAAATCATGGAGTTTTATTTTGTTACTTAAGACATAAGTTACATATGCCAAACTATGCATAAGTGCAAGACCAATGCTCCAATCCATCAAAACACCTTCATAATCTCATGTGAGGAGAATTTGGATGAAGAGCATAGTGAATACAAGCTGCTAGCAGAACTGATATGAACATGGTATGAGATTGAATTTTCCATGACATGAGATATTGAACTTCTCATTAGATTGATCCAGAACTTTTTAGATCATTCATTCATGTCCTACATAAACATATGAAGTGATTAGGGCTGGCAATGAACCAAACCAACTCGAAGATAGTTCGGAATTCGACTCGACAATTAAATCGTTGAACTAGGTTCATGAACCAAATGAGTTGAGTATGAGTGAAAAATTAAGTTCGTTAACTAAATGAGCTGAACTTGAACTATACATAGTTCGACTCATTAGGTTCATGAGTCAACTCGATTACATATGAAAAGAATTATACTGTCTTTAAGATTAAGTTTAAATATTTACTTCAAATCTTAGACAAATTTAATCTTCAATTTAGTAGTTTTTGAATTAGACTCTCAAATGTATCTCTTGAAAGTTGTGTAGGTTTTGAATTAGTAGATTTCGAAGATAAAGTTAAATTTCAATATGATAACTTTTATTTTATTTTAATATTTTATTTAAAAAATATATATTTATTTAAAATATCAAATATACTAAAATATATATATATTTAAAAAAATAGTTTTTAAGTTCGTGAACCATGTGAGCTGAACCTAATGAGATGAACCTAACGAGTCGAACCGAACTGTTCGTGAACTTATAACGAGTCGAGTTTGAGCTTAAAAAAAAGTTCGTGTCGAACTCGAACTCGAACTCGAATTCGAACAATTCTTAACGAGTCGAGCTGAGCTGAGGTGAGTTCGACTCGACTCGACTCATTTCCAGCCCTAGAAGTGATTCAAAGCCAAGGTTGGTGAGAATTAAGGGAGAATAGTGAGATTGAACTTTGAAATTTCTTCTTGCAAATCCAATTCTGTTACAAGGTTTGGATCAGTTTCAATCCATTCTTTTGCTCCTAATAGCTTGCTCTAGGGTTAGAGAGTGATTCCAGATCAAATTCAAGGCAAGATCGTGGGAGAATTGGGAGTTGGCACTTGGATTTCTTCATCTGCAACTCATAGTCGGGTTCAAAGATTCAAAGCATTTCAATCCATTTGGTTGCATACAGAACCTTCCTTGAGGGTTAATTTGAAGAATTCAGTGCTCTGTTCACACGATTTTATCAGGTATGTAAACCTCGATCCCTGACTTAATTTAAGTAGAATCAATAGGATTTGTTAGGTTCAATGCATTGTAGATTAGTGTAGGAAGCTTTCTAGATCATTAATTTGAAGGTTAGTGACAATCTAGGGTTTATCCAATTTTCGGTTGAGATGGGTATTTTTGGATTCTTGCGTTTTTAGAAGAAATGAGTGGTATGGTTGAATTCCTGAGAGAGTTCTGGTCAACTTTCATCAAGGAATCGTGTGAAATGGTTGAGTGTAAAGAGTGTTAGGGTTGGGAGAGGCTGGCCGGAAAAGCCACCGGCAGTGACCTTCGCGCGCGCAGATGGAAGAAGCTTCAGAAATTCAAATGGAGAAGATATAATCTCCATCGTCCATTCATGAAGAGGACTTTGACTCAGACCTGGATCCAAGCGTGTGTGTGGCGCCACGTACCCCCTCCCCTTAACGCTGCGTTTCACTTATGAGAGGCGTGCATCCAAGGAAACGTGGGTCCGAGACTTCGCTTGGCACTTTTTCTTTTGATTAATTTGTGAACTGAATTGAGAATTAGAGTGTGGGCTTTGGACTGGTTGATACCTGCACCCCCCTTTTTGGGCCCAACATTGAAATGAACTGAATTTTGTTGCTATTCACACCACGCGCCTATTAATTTCCATTATTTTCTTTTAATTTCTCATTTCATTCATGGTTATTGGAAAATTCATAAATAATTGAAAAATGACTCAATTAATTCTATTCATTTTTCCATGGATTCATGATTGAATTTAGTTTTTTTAGATGAAAAAATATTAATATTTCATGCATTTTTTATTTTATTAGCATTTGTTGAATTTTAATTGATATTAAAATGACCATGGTTGATGCTTTGTTTTGTTGAATTTGGTTTGATCATTTGATGATGATTATTGCCTTGATTTTTTGTGTGTGGCTAGCATAGATATGCATGTTCCCCCTAGATATTTCTCACATTTTTGTGATGAATGTAAGTGGTAGTTTTAGGTTGAGCTTTAGGAGCTCCATTTTTAGGGTTTATGGTTAATACCTTATGATTTAGGTTTTATATCTAGAACTTGGTGGATGATTCAACCTCTGAATTTTGTGTGGTAGATTCATGATTGAATTAGGATCCCTTAAGAATTTTTGTAGGAATTTACATTGTAGATTGCTATTTTTGTTTGATTTTAGTTTAGATGCTAACTTTGGATGATTCTAATGCACTAATTCAACTAGAATGACTTCTTTAGTTCCCTTAGATTAGGGTTTTGCCTCTCTTGCTCTTGGATGATGTTGAAGACAAGCTTGGGCTACCATGGAATGCTTGAAGAAGCTTGGATGTGAAGATCTTCCCTTCTTTTGGTGTAGTGTTGATTAGGTGTTAAGATTAGGGTTTGTAGGCAGAGCTTCTAGATAGATTCTCTTCCTTCATAAACATGGAAGATGTTGACCACTTCCATTCTTCCCTATGATGTAAGGTCCCATTGTAAAGGCCCCATCCCTCCTTTGGTAGGATGTGTGGCTCTTTACAAGTTGGTAGAACCTTTGAGGGTCCCTTTCTCTGATGATAGGATGCTTAGTGGTGACCTTTGGTCTTCACTTTGCTACCAATCATCCAAACTTTGCTCTTGTTAGATGAATCCTTCTCCCTTGCTAGAGGATAGAGTTCCTTGCTAGAAGATTGAAGGCTAGAAGTTGATACTTCTCTGTGTTTGAAGACTACCTTTGGAGCTGAAGCTTGAGGATCAAGAGGAGCAAGTTGATACTTGTGGAAGGAAGATCAAGCTGAGATTGAAGGAAGAGCTGAAGCTTGAAGAAGATGAAGAACGAGTTGACACTTGTGAGAGGAATTCATTGAAGATTGAATGAAGAAGCTGAAGCTTGAGGAAGAAGCAAGTTGATGCTTGTGAGTTTAATGCATTGAGGCGTGAAGGTGGAGTTTAGTGAAGAGCTGAAGCTTGAAGTTGAAGAAGAGGGATAAGTTGATACTTATGCTTGATGTGTTTAGAAGCTTGAAGAAGCAAGTTGACACTTGCTATTGAAGATGATAGCCTTGAAGAGCAGTTGAAGACTGAAGGATGAACTGATGTCAGAAGTTTGCTTTGCTGTTGAGCTGCTTTCTTTTCTTGTCTGTTTGCTTGCTATGCAACTGTATCGATGTGACTTATTTGATTTGCTTGATGCATTAGAATAAGTCCATATCTAGACTGATTTAATCTAGGAGCATGATTGCACTAGAGATTGAGTTGCTCCCTCTACTTGTATTTTTACTGTATCGCTTTGCTTGCTAGTATTCGGTAGAGCCCTGCTCCCTTGCCTATGTGGTTTGTATTTTGCTTGATAGCATGTTACTTCTTCTGTATGATTACATTTATTATGTTTTGCTTGATAGCATTTTGTTTTCTGTATGATTGCAGTTATTCATATCTGGCTTGAGGTTGAGATGAGCTTGTGGAGGCTGATGCCCCACACACATTTCCTCCCTCACTTGCATTGCATGCATTTTACAGTCTTTTACTGTTTACTGTTTAAGCTGATGCTTTATCTGTTTCTGTTTATCATTGACATGATCCCCTAAGAATCTCACTTCCTTTGATAAGGAAGTGATGATTAGAACTTTAGGTTGAAACCTATGCGTGATAACTTCTAAGAGTTCCCTGTTTCAAACCTCCACCATAGGATGAATCCTTGGCATGACAACATTAGGACTTGATAGTCTCCCCTTAGTTGAGCGTGTTCGTTCTCTTCTCATCTTAGAACAAATTAAAATACAGTAATGAAGGTTAACTGATGTTGTACGTTACGAGCCTTAAGCTATTTGAGAAAGGATTGTTGGAGAGTTTCTTTTCAACAGTTTGGATGTTTAGTATGGTACCCTTTGGGTGACATGCGACACATTCACTCTCAGGTCATAGTCTCTAGTGCGATATTGGTTGCGAACATCCTTAAAAACAGTTCTTTCGTAAAAGACAGAAAACAAACTTCAAACCTTTTTGCCCCGTGGGCCCATAATTCAAAGGAAAGCTTTTCTGAAGAAAAGAGTGTCGTTAACTCTCCGTTCTACCGCAAACGGTAACGCTTAAGTCTCCAAGGGTCGAGCTGCGTACGCCAAACTGCTGGAACTGTCTGTTAACCCTACTCGATAAAATAGATGAATCTGAATCCCCGTAACCCGTAGTTTCCCGAACTACGTAAGCTCTAATGTCTCATACCTGTTGAGAGTACGTAGGCACAATACTGATGTATTGGCGAGCCACCTTCCCCGTAACCCGAAGTTAGCCGAACTACGTTGACTCTGATTTCTCATTCTCTGATGAGAATATGTAGGCATAAAGTGCTACGCTTTGCCAAGTCAATTTTCTTTTCTTTTTAAGCCAACCTTGATAGGTAGATAGATAAAACCAACCTCTGTCCAGTAAACACAACAAGCGTGGATCCCATCGAGTACGATGGACGTGAGGGGTGCTAATACCTTCCCCTTGCGTAACCGACTCCCGAACCCAGACAATGGTTGCGACGACCTTGTCTTATACCTTTTCGTCAGGTTTTTCCGATTGTTTCCTTTCCCGCTCTGAGGGATAAATAATGAAAGGTGGCGACTCTTTTGTTTTGCCGGCACCTTATTTTCGCGGTAGCGACAGCTGGTGACTCTGCTGGGGACTTGATAGTTTCCTGGGATCCAACGTCCCTTATGCGAGTCAATCTGGGGATCCAACGTCCCCTGCGAGAGTCAATCCTAGTGCTTGTATGATTACTTGTTGGGTTGTGTTTATTTATCGCATTTTATTTCCCGCATTTTATTTTCAGTATGACATGATTATCTGTGCTGTTGTGGGAGGGGCATTCTGATGAGTGAGAAGCCAGACCCAAGCTTGAGTGTACCTAGCATTAGTTGTGGAAATTAGTGGACGCGTGCTTGCTTTGCAGGCACTAGTGTCTCATGAAATCCACGCTCAGACGAGGTTCTCCCGGTTGACTTCTTTTCCGGCCCTTTGGGCCTGAGGGGTTGTTGGTTTGGAGGATTGTCGTCTCTGGGGACTGATCATTTGGAATTTAGCTGATTGAGGCCGCTTCAGGAGACAGTGATGCCTCACCTTCTGGGTATCGTATCACCCCTCTTGAATGTCTGTGACGCTGATGACCGCATAGGATGCCGAACTTGTGTCAGTTTAGGTCCATACCTGTGAGCAGGGTTGGGTTTGTTGCAGAACACCTTAACCTTCAGACTACCTGGTTTTCTTGACAGTGAATCAGTTTTGTTGGTATCAGAGGTTCTCATCATCAGATGTATATGTGTTCTTGACAGGGCAGAGTTATGGTCCTGTATCAGAGGTCCTTATTGTCAGATGTATGTTTGTTCTTGATAGAGCAGATTTATGGTCCTATATCAGAGGTCCTTATTGTCAGATGTGTGTTTGTTCTTGACAGAGCAGAATTTATGGTCCGATATCAGGGTTTTCTTCTCATCAGAGATAGGGTTGTTCTTGACAGAGCAGTATTATGGTTTTGTTGATACAGAATCTTCACCTTCACCTCCTCAACAACACAGTCGTCTTGATCTTCTGCTGCATGATTGCATTTTACATTGCTTTGCATACCCATTTGCATTTCATTAACGTGTGTCTGCGTTGCAGGTACCATTTCCCCCGGTCCAGGTTTTCTTGCCTTCTATTGTGCTGTCGTGGGTTCTCTGAGGAAGACTGTGGCTTACAAGCTCCCTACTCCTGATGTTGTTCAACTGACTGGTTTGATTGCTTTAGCAGGTGATTCTGTGAGAGATGAATTCAGAAAGGCTTATGGTAAACTGCTCAGCCTGGTTCGTAAACCCTCTGTGTTTGAGTTGAATGGGTTGCACGCCCTGCTGCATTTCTATGATCCTCCTTTGAGATGCTTTACTTTCCAGGATTTTGTTCTCGCACCTACACTAAAGGAGTATGCTGATTTGTTAGGTGTGCCTATCAAGAGTCAGATGCCCTTCGTTCATATGGATGCTGAGCCTAATCTGGCTAGTCTAGCTCCTTCACTTCATCTGGATGCCTCCGAGTTGATCTTGTCTAGTTGGAATAAGGTTCCCGGTTTCTCCTTGCAATTCTTAGTGGGAAAGGCCCAGCAGTGCGCCAAAGACGGATGTTGGATCGTGTTCAACGCTATTATTGCTCTATGCATATATGGCATCATTCTGTTCCCCAATATGCCTGACTTTGTAGACTTCGACGCATTTCACATCTTTGCATCAGGGAATCCAGTCCCTACCTTGATAGGAGATGTCTATCATTCCATCCACTACAAGAACGAGAACAGAAGGGGTAAGAATGTCTCATGCTGTGTACCCCTGCTCTATAGATGGCTTGATAGTCACCTACCCAAGAGGGGTCCCTTTGCTTCGTCTGCAGCCACAGCTGAGTGGCCTAAGCGTTTGATGAGTCTGTCAGCGGAAGACATTGCCTGGTTTGATAGAGATAGGTTGGGTACCGAGATTATCTTCAGCTGCAGCGGGTTTCCAAATGTGCCTTTGATAGGCAGGAAGAGCTGTATCAATTATAATCCATCTCTGCTGGTCTGACAGTTTGCTTATGCTTTAAGAGCTCCGTCGAAGGATGAAGAGGTGCAGGAATCTCTGTACCTTACTGGTCTTCCAGAGGGGGATATGTTATCTAAGCTTCAGCACACTTGGAATGGTATCTGTAAGCGAGGAAAGCCGTTGCTGGGAAAGAGTAATATCCAAGCCTACGCTCCGTATGTGACTTGGATCAGAGCCAGAGCAAATATTATAGGGATGCCGTTTCCTCCTGCCAAGCCAGAAAGCCCTCTAGTGACTGAAGAGCCCACCACCGTGCCTATTCAGCAGCATAATCAGGTATTAGCTGAGAGAGATGAGCTGAAAAAGGCAAATGAAGAACTGGAGAAAGAATTGGCTCAGCTCAGAAGCGAAGCCGTCCATTCCTTCAAGAGGCAGACAGAGCTGGTGAACCAGTTAGGGACAGATTTGACTAAGCAGATAGCTGAGCGGGAGCGCTTGGGTCGGGACTTCAAAGCTGTCAATGACGTACTGGCCACTAAGAAGCAACACTTGGATGAAGCGTACCGAAGGATATCCAAGTTTAATCAGCATTGGAAGGCCACCCTAGCCAACGACAAAGAACGGGAGGATAAGCTGAAGCAGCAGATCTCCAAATTGAAAGCCCAGGTGAAAGCTAGTGAGAAGAGGTTTGATGAAGAAACCGCTCGCAGATACACCGCTGAAGGCCTGCTCAACAAGGCTCTTGCTAACCTGAAGGAGCGCAAAATGATGTTTGAATCCAAGAAGCGGAAGCTGGAAGATTGTTTCGGCGAAGGAGCATGGGAAGACTCAGTTGAAGCTCTTCAATACACTATTACACAGTGGGAGTTACTCGTCGAAGGGTTGCTCATTCAGCCTGATCATCCAGAAACGAGGAATCTGTTAGAAGAGTTTCGAGCCCGTGGTCGTACTTGACTATATTTGTAATCCTTTTGTGTTGATCATTGTTGTATGCTGACCATCACCAGGCTTGTTGGTCGAGGTCGTGCTATTGATTCTGCTTGTACTCAGCGACGTTGTGTACCGCCTTGATGGGCTTTCTTTATATGTATGAGATGTTATTTCCATGACTGGACTCAGACTTCTTATTATCAGCACTGGCACTCAGGCACTAGGATCGGGGGGATACCTCCCTAACGCACAGACACACGTTTGCATTTGCATGAAGCATTTGCATAACGAGCACTTTGTCATTTTTTCTAACCCTATTGTAATCACAGGTTATTTCAGGTTGTTCCAGGATTGATCAAAGACCAATCCACCGCTATCTGACCATAGCAAATCAAGCTAGAGCAATGGAACAAGTACAGACCGACGTTCAGGAACTTCGAGAGAGGATGGACCGCTTCATGGAGCTCATGCAAGTGATTGCCAACGGCCAGGATCAGCTCATAACTTTGGTCCAGCCTCTGATTTTAAGGGTTGACAGCAATGGTGTACTCCATGGTGGGACTGTTCCAACCCCTCCACCTGTTGAAACTCCTCAGAACGGCATCCCCGTGACCGGGGGGAATGGTAGTGGCAACGGCAACGTGATCGCTAACATGGGGCTCAATGGTAATACGACTGGCGTCGGTAATGGGAATTTCGAAGCTAATGGCAATGTTGGGCTGGGCAACGGCAACACAGGTGTCTGCAACCTGTATGGGCCTCAGCCATGGTTAGAAGACCGTCAAGAAGACTTGTTCTCACAGAAAGGTGCTGAAGGAGAGCTGACTGCTGAAGCACGTCTGAGGTTTAAAGCACTCGAGGACAAGATGAGGAATTTCGAGAACCTGAACACTATGGGTGTTGACATGTCCATGTTGGGACTGATTGCTGATTTCAAGGTGCCTCCCAAGTTCAAAGTACCCGACTTTGAAAAGTACAAGGGCACCACTTGCCCTCGCGTCCACCTGAGATCATACTACCGGAAAATGTCCGCTCACTCTGAAGACGAGAAGCTGCTGATGCACTTCTTTCAGGATAGCTTGTTAGGGCCATCCTTGGAATGGTACATGAGTTTGGAACCTACCAGCGTGCGCACGTGGAAGGAACTTGTTGAAGCATTCGTGCACCATTATCAGTATAACAGTGACTTGGCTCCGAACCGGGTCCAACTGCAGAATTTGTCACAGAGGAACAACGAAGGGTTCAAAGAGTACGCCCAGCGGTGGTGTGAATTGGCAGCTAGAGTTCAGCCGCTGATGGTTGAACGGGAGCTTGTTGAAATGTTTGTAGCCACCCTCCCAGGGGTTTATTACGAGAAATTGGTCAGCAGTATGTCTGGAAGCTTCTTAGATCTCATCATCACGGGCGAGCACGTTGAAAATGGGATCAAACTAGGGAAAATTCAAGGAGATCTATCCTCAGCTGGAGGAGGAAAGAAATCGTATGGTAACAAAAGACGGGAAAGAGAGACGAGCGCCGTGTCTAACGCTCGAAGGAAAGGCAAGGGCCAGCACCAGCAGGTGGCTAGCATAACCATCCCCGCTTTCCAACAGCCACATCAGTCAAACCAGCAAGGGTACAAAAAGTATCAGAACAGGGAACCTCTGTCGAGTCGTCACCTTGAGACGTCGCCTATGTCTTATGCTCAGCTGTTACAGACTCTGCTTCAGTTACAGCTAATTCAGAAGAGAACCCTAGCTCCCTTAACAGGGGCACCTCCGCCAGGCTATGATACGAATGCAACTTGTGAGTTTCACTCAGGGGCACCAGGCCACACGGTAGAAAACTGCAAAGCCTTCAAGCACAAGGTGCAAGACATGGTGGATGCTAAGATCATCAACTTCTCAGATAATGTGCCAAATGTCACGAAGAACCCTATGCCGAATCATAGGGGAGGTGGGGTGAATGCCATTATTGAAGACGAGAGCTTGGATTTGTTGACTGACGTCAAGGATCTGAATACATCGCTTAGCTTCGTTAAAGCCAAGCTGATGAAAAGAGGTTTCTTCCCAGGTTGTGGAGAACTGTGTATGGGCTGTGCAACTCGTCCTGATGGATGCGAATAGTTGATAGAAGGGATTCAGAGTCTGATGACCGAAGGAATCTTGCAGTTTAGCCGAAGGGCCGAATGTGGATCTGGAGAGGTAATGCTGAAGCAAGATGATGAGGTTGCTACCATCACCATCCCCCGCCGGACGATCACTATTTCTGCACCCAGGCCGCCCACAATTACCATCACCAAAGCTGGGCCGATACCTTTTGAAAGCACCAATGTTGTCCCATGGCATTACGGGGCAGACGTCTACTGCAACGGACAGAAGTTGGAACTAGAACCATCTGGGTCGTCCGTGGATAACCTAGTGGGAATTGGCAGAATCATTCGCAGCGGAAGAGTATTTGCTCCACCTGAGGTTGTGGCGGACAAAGCGGACAAAGCTGAGGTAACTGACAAGGGAAAGAGTAAAGTCGTTGAAGAAACCCCTCGTGGGGTAGAGAAGGACTTATTTGTTAAAGACGCTGAAGAGTTCATGAGGTTGATTAAGAAGAGTGACTACAAGATCGTGGATCATCTCCATCAAACGCCTTCGAAAATTTCCATCCTGAATTTGTTGCTGTGTTCTGAGGCCCATCGCAACGCGCTGCTGAAGGTTTTGAATGCCACGTATGTACCGCAGGAAATATCGGTCAACCAGTTGGAAGGGGTCGTAGCCCACGTGAATGCTGGAAACGGGTTAGGGTTCACTGACCTGGAGCTGACGCCGAAGGGAAGAAACTACAATAGTGCCCTGCACATCTCGATAGAGTGCAGGGGAACGATTATGTCTCATGTGTTAGTGGACACAGGGTCATCGCTCAATGTTCTTCCGAAGAAAGCATTGATGAAGTTAGATACTCGAGGATTGATTTGCACACCCAGCGATCTGGTTGTGAAAGCGTTCGATGGAACCAAACGTCATGTCTTTGGAGAGGTAACGTTGCCAATCCAAGTGGGGCCGGAAACATTCGACGCAGTCTTTTACATTATGGACATCATGTCTGCCTACAGCTGTCTCCTAGGCCGGCCATGGATCCATTCTGCGGGCGCCGTGGCCTCCACCTTGCACTAGAAGCTCAAGTATGCTGTCGGAGGTAGCATTGTAACTGTTTGTGGCGAGGAAGACATAATGGTGAGCCATTTGTCGTCCTTCAATTACGTTGAGATGGATGGGGAAATCCAGGAAACCCTATGTCAGGCGTTCGAAGCTGTTAAAGTCAAGAACGTAGCTCCTGTAATCACTGAGAAGCCAGAGATGACTCTCTCTTCCTTCAAGGAAGCCCGAGCCGTTGTTCAGGCCGGATCCACCCCAGGCTGGGGGCAGATTCTAGAGATACCTAACAAGCAAGACAAGTTTGAGTTAGGATACTCTCCTGCGGCTGAAGCCTCCTCTTTCCACAGTGCGTCGCGAGATAAAGGGTCGATCCAGTTTACCAGTGGCGGGGTAATATTCGAAAGTGTCAACACAGTGTCTGAAGACGGCGAAGACAGCGACTGCGCTCTAGACTCTTGGATCCAGCCAAGAAAACCAAGCGAGAGCCTCAACAACTGGTCCATCAGGGATATCATCCAAGTGACAAGCAAAGAGATCCACATAACAGGTGACATCGACTCTGGACCTTCTACGACTCACTTCGACTTCGATTGCCCAATCTATCAAGCCGAACAAGAGATTGATGAAGACGAAGACCTTCCCGAAGAGTTGGCCCGCTTGTTGAAACAAGAAGAGAAAGTTATTCTGCCTCACGAGGAAGAGATTGAGATTGTGAATCTGGGTTCTGAGGAACTGGTCCGGAATGTCAGGATAGGGGCTGCATTGCAGAGTGATGTCAAGCAGAGATTGGTCGAGATGCTAAGAGAGTATAGTGACATCTTTGCTTGGTCATACGAAGATATGTCCGGACTTGATACTGACATCGTGGTCCATCACTTGCCGCTGCGAGAAGATTGTCCTCCCGTCAAGCAGAAGCTTAGGAGGACACAACCAGATATGGCCGTTAAGATCAAAGAAGAAGTGCAAAAGCAGCTCGATGCTGGCTTCTTAGCGGTCACTACTTACCCTCCGTGGGTCGCCAACATAGTGCCTGTACCGAAGAAGGACGGTAAGGTGCGAATGTGCGTCGATTATCGGGATTTGAATAGGGCGAGCCCTAAAGATGATTTTCCGCTCCCTCATATTGATGTGTTGGTCGACAATACAACTCAGTTCTCCGTATTTTCGTTCATGGATGGCTTCTCCGGCTACAATCAGATCAAGATGGCGCTAGAGGACATGGAGAAAACTACGTTTATCACACCTTGGGGAACGTTTTGCTACAAGGTAATGCCTTTCGGTTTGAAGAACGCAGGGGCCACTTACCAACGAGCAATGGTTACTTTGTTTCATGATATGATTCATCATGAGATTGAAGTCTATGTTGATGACATGATTGCGAAGTCCCAAACGGAGGATGGACACTTGGTCAATTTGCTGAAGCTTTTTGAGAGGCTTAGGAAGTTCAGGTTGAGGCTGAATCCTAACAAGTGTACTTTCGGAGTACGGTCTGGAAAGCTACTGGGGTTTATCGTGAGTGAAAGAGGCATTGAAGTTGATCATGTGAAGATAAAAGCAATACAAGAAATGCCAGCGCCAAAAACAGAAAAAGAAGTTCGTGGTTTCCTGGGCAGAATAAACTACATTGCAAGGTTTATCTCTCAGCTCACGGCCACGTGTGAACCGATGTTCAAACTACTAAAGAAAGATCAAGCGATTATCTGGAACGAGGATTGCCAGAAGGTATTTGATAAGATAAAACAGTATCTGCAGGAACCTCCAATCTTAATTCCCCCAGTGGTCGGACGACCTTTAATCATGTACTTGACAGTTCTTGAGAATAGTATGGGGTGTGTTCTCGGTCAGCACGACGAGACGGGCACAAAGGAGCATGCCATTTACTACTTGAGTAAAAAGTTCACAGACTGTGAATCTCGCTACTTGATGCTGGAGAAAACGTGTTGTGCATTAGCCTGGGCTGCCAAACGTTTACGACAGTACATGCTCAATCACACAACCATGCTAATTTTGAAGATGGATCCGATCAAGTACGTCTTCGAGAAATAAGCGCTTTCGGGCAGGATTACCAGATGGCAAATGGTTTTGACAGAATATAACATTCAGTACGTTTCCCAGAAGGCCATCAAGGGAAGCGTATTGTCTGAATACCTTGCCGAACAGCCGATCGAAGATTATCAGCCGATGAAATTTGAATTCCCTGATGAGGATATCGTGTTTCTCAGAGCGAAAGATTGTGACGAACCGTTTCCCGACGAGGGTCCAGATAGGAAATCCCAGTGGAAATTGATATTTGACGGGGCGGTTAATTCTTATGGAAGTGGCATTGGGGCGATCATCACGACTCCCCACGGATCCCACATCCCATTCACGGCGAGACTGACGTTTCCGGTTACCAATAACGAAGCGGAGTACGAAGCATGCATCATGGGTCTAGAGGAGGCAATTGACTTGAGAATCAAGAACCTAGATGTATACGGTGACTCGACACTTGTGATTAACCAAATTAAAGGGAGTGGGAGACTCTTCAGTCGAATTTGGTGCCGTACATGAATTATGCCAGAAGGCTGCTTCCGTTCTTTGATCGAGTGGAACTCCATCATGTGCCCAGAGCTGAGAATCAGATGGCTGATGCCTTAGCCACGTTGGCTTCAATGTATAAAGTCAATTTTTGGAATGAAGCTCCGAGAATTGTCCTTTCTCGTCTTGATAGACCTGCATTCGTCTTTGCAATCGAGGAAGCCTCCGACGGCAAGCCATGGTTCCATGACATCCAGACTTTCCTTATGACTAAGAAATATCCTGCGGGAGCGTCCACCCAGGATAAGAAGACTCTGAGGAGGCTGTCTGGAAATTTTTATCACAATCCTGATGGAGTTTTGTATAAGAGAAACCACGATCTCGTGCTACTCAGATGTGTAGATGAGAAAGAAGCGAGCATGCTCATGGAAGAAGTCCATGAAGGCACATTTGGTACGCACGCCGGCGGGCATGCTATGACGAGAAAGATCCTGAGAGCAGGATACTACTGGCTGACGATGGAATCGGATTGCTTTAAATTCGCGAAGAGATGTCATAAATGCCAGATTTATGCTGATAAGATTCATGTGCCGCCGTGCCCGTTAAATGTCATGTCCTCCCCGTGGCTGTTCTCCATGTAGGGCATCGACATGATAGGAAAGATCGAGCCCACTACACCTAACGGTCATCGTTTCATTCTAGTAGCTATCGACTACTTCACCAAGTGGGTGGAGGCAGCCTCGTATGCTAACGTGACCAAGCAGGTGGTGGCTAAATTCATAAAGAGGGACATCATCTGTCGTTACGGAATTCCCGAGCAGATCATTACTGATAATGGTTCAAATCTGAATAACAAGATGATGAAGGAGTTGTGCCAGAGTTTCAAGATTGAACACCACAACTCATCTCCTTACCGACCAAAGATAAATGGCGCCGTTGAAGCGGCCAATAAAAACATTAAGAAGATTGTGCAGAAGATGGTTGTGACCTATAAGGATTGGCACGAGATGTTGCCATTTGCACTGCACGGTTATCGTACGATGGTACGTACATCAACCGGGGCAACTCCTTTCTCATTGGTGTATGGTATGGAAGTTGTCCTACCGTTAGAAGTTGAGATTCCTTCTCTGCGAGTTTTGGTTGACGTGAAGCTCGATGAGGCAAAATGGATTAAGAACCGACTAAACCAACTCAGCCTGATGGACGAGAAGAGGTTGGCATCGATTGCATATGGTCGTCTGTACCAAAGCCGAATGAAGAAAGCTTATGACAAGAAGGTGTGTCCTAGAAGCTTTCAGAGGGGTGATCTCGTCCTGAAGAAGATTCTTCCTCCACACTCCAATCACCAGGGCAAGTGGACTCCTAATTACGAAGGTCCGTACATCATCAGCAAGGTCTTCTCGGGAGGAGCCTTGCTGTTATCTACGATGGATGGTGAAGATTTTGCATCCCCGGTGAACGCGGACGCAGTTAAAAAATACTTTGCTTAAAAATGACCCGCTGGAAAGAAAAAGAATATCCATGAAAAAATGGGGCATCTCAGCGAACCATAAAAAAGGAAAAAGGTTCGGGCAAAAATTAGGGATATAAACGAAAAGAATGTACACCCGCAAAGTCGAAAACCTGGAAGGGCGACTTTGGCAAAAAAGGGTATCCCGGTGAATCGAAAACCCGAAAGGGCGATTCAGGCAAAAGTTAGGGATTTGAAAAAGCAAATGACTACGTTCTGCATATGGACTTTCATTGTTTAGTGGTTTGGAAGACCTGAGGGCCGTTTATCTGAATAAATCTCTTCTGAAGCTGAAGCGTCGGAGAAGTATCGAAGTCGAGTGGGTCATAGAGGGATCAACTCATGGTGTTCGTCTACGCCTCATTGCCGACATTTGTGTATATACTGATGTATATTTATGTTTTTATATTTGCGCAGCTTCCTCATTCCAAGAGCTTGCATCTGTTGTAAAACATTTTTACCCATTCAGGGGTTCGTTATCAATGAAATGTATACTATTCAGCAATTCTGTCTGCTTGTTTAGCATCTATCTATTTTGTTTGCGAAAAAGAACGCCGATGTTTTTGATAAAATGCGCATACATAAACTTACTGGCCTAGGCCACTGATTGTTGAAACAATGAATTACTTGAACATTGTCACAAGATGATAACCTTGATAGGTCCCTTTGAGAAGGGTATCTTGTCTGTTTGTTTGTGTTGTTACAGGTATACATATTCCAGACAGTACGACGTATGCGCCCCGAAGCAGGACGATTCCTTCTTCTCCAGCAAAGTTCAGCAGCCTCTCCCCATGGAGTCTGAACATAAGATCGAAAGCATTGATATGTCTCCCTAACTAGAGAAGATTCTCTCCCCAATCAGATGTATCCTGAAGGAACGTCACTTCCCCAACTGAGTCATATACTGAAGTATGCAGCTTTGATAGTTCAGACTGAAGTCTCCAGGAGAATTAAGATTCCCCACATAGTCGTACTCTCCCCAGTAAGCAGGATGATTCCTTCTTCCCCAGCCGAGCTGAAGTTCCCCAAGAGAGCCGAGTCCTTGGAAGCCGTCGAAGCCATGAGTGGTTTTCCCCAGTAGAATGTTGAATAGCTGACGTTGTATTTCCCCACCGGAGTCGTTATCTCCAGGAAGGTTTTAGCCGCGAAGGTCGTGCAGTTTATCTTTGTGATTGACATTGTTTTCCTTAGCAATTTGTGGTCTGAATACCCAGTTGAGCGAGTCCAAGTTCTCGTAGAGCTTTGTTCACCTGCAGCAGTCGACTGAAGTTCGTTTCCCCAGGCAGAGTCCAATTGAGATTAGTGTGACCGTTTCTCCTCGGCAAAATGATTCCTCCTCTCCACCAGAGTGGTTCTCCTCCCCCTTGACAGGAGCATCCTCCCTTCAGCATTTATTTTGCTGATGGGGTCGTAGCATTTTGCATGATTGCATAGCATTTACCCTACAGGCGTAGCATTTCCACCGTTTAGAGCATTGCGCCATTGTCAAACATATGCATATGAAACATGAGCTAATTCGTTACCGTTCTTGTTTTGCAGGTGTTCCCCGACAGGGTGTTTGCTCAGGATGATTCCTGAAATCTCGGAAGAGTTATGTGGCTCAAGATGATTCTCGAATTCCCCAGCAAGGTCGCTTGCCCAAGATGATTCTTGAATGCCCCAGCGAAATGGTTTGCTTAAGATGAATCTTAAAATCCCCAGTGAAGTCGCCAGAGAGGGTTGCTCAAGTTGATGCTTAGAGTCCCTGACAGAGTGTTCGCTCATGACGATTCCTGAAATCTCCAGCAGGGTTAATGATTCAGGATGATTCCTGAAGTCCCCGACGGAGTTACTTGTCCAAGATGATTCTTGAAGTCCTCAGCAGAGTTGATTCACCCGGAATGATTTCTGGATCCCCGGAGCAGAGTTACTTGATAGTTCTCCAGAATCCCCAACGAAGATGTGTCATCCCCAGCAGGTTTGAACGGAGAAGTTGAAATTTTCCTTGAAGACTTGATGATTGAAGTCTGGCAGTAGTGCCAAATTCCCTGACTTACTGATGAAGTCCAACTGTGATGTCAAAGCAGTTCTCCCAGCTGACGCAGAGTGCCTGACGGTGAAATATCAGACATCCTTACTGGTTCATGATTAACTGAGGATTCTATTCCCGACTTACTGACAAAGTCTGGCTGATGCCCGAAAGTGCTTTGAATGCCCGACAGCATAATTAACTTGATTGTTAAAAAGTTCCTAATGACCTGATGAGTCCCGAGGAATCCTTCTGCCGCAGTGTCGCAGAATGCCTGACGGCAATATCAGCTATGTATCGCCGGTTACCGAGTAACTGGTGACCCCTTGATGACTTGAGGACGAAGCTGTAGCAAAATCAGATGATCATCCTGACTGAGATTTGAGATTAGACCCTTCACCGGTTCCCGTGTGACCAATTCCACAACAGAGTTGCCGTGCAACTGTCATGCTCAGTTTCGAAGACGTTCCTGCCAATCCAATTATTGTTTGCCCGTGCGGTTGGCAAATCACCAGTTACCGTGTAACCAGTGATCCCTCGATGATTTGAGGACGCAATGATATCAGATAAATCAGAGAATCATCCTGACGGAGGTTCAGATCAATATTTCTCCAGCTAGTTGCCGTGCATCTATTATTTCAGCTTCCGAAGATTTGTCCCTATCAGAGTACCGTGTACTTGTGCAGTTGGCAAATTTCTGGGTTTGTTGGTATTCAAACGTCTTTTACCTTGATTGTTTGAGAGCCGTTCGCTTCTCACCCAGTCAGGTCCAAGCCGCTTGAATAGGGGCAGCTGTTGCACCCTAAAATTTGCCCAACACTTCTTTACCTAGCTTGTGTTTCATTTCATTCACATTAGCATTTGCATTTCATTGACATGTATGCAGGAGATCAAGAGGTATGATTACCAATCAAGGGCTACATAAGACTTTGAAGCTAGCTAAGAAGGTTATTCAAGTGTTCAAGGGTTGATATCCTTGTCAGAGAAGTTAAAAGATCCTCAGAAAGAGTGGTTAAAACCAAGTGTGTAGGTCTCCTAACTTGAGAGTTGTGGAAAGCCATCAGATGACTATGAGGCCATGAGGATGGACTGGAGGTCTCGAGATATCTCATGAGAAGTTTTGAAGTTCACTTTGAGGCCTAGGCAGGTCATTGTGCAAGATTAAGAAGGCTCAGCCATGAGTGGTGCAGCTAGGGTTTGACTGGGTCAACCCTAAGTCAACTGATGATTTGGAGAAGGTTGAGACCTAATACAAGAGTCATGTGATCATGGATTGATACATTGAGATGTTATAAGGATGATTCCAAGGTCAACTCATCATGATTGAAGAGTTTGAGAAGTTTCAAGCTAGGGTTTCTAAGGCTTGACAGTGTAAAATCCCCTAGTTTGACCCCTACCTTCAAGGAAATTTAGCTCAAGATGTGATTGTCATCTCATCTTGCCCCCAACATGATTGTTGTAGACCATGATCTTAGCTTTAATTTGATTACTAGAAGTACTTGATAGGATTTGTAGAACTCAAGTTATGACTTTGACAAGTTACAAGTCATCTGAGGAATGTGAATTTGGGGCTTGAAAGTTACCCAACTTGTATGACACGTTTGCCCTAGAAGGATGATTCCTATGAACTTTTGTTCAACATGAATGTTGTTCCTTATCCTCTTAGCTTTCTATAGAGTACTAGAAGTCCTTGATAGGACTTGTAGAACTCAAGTTATGGCTTTGACAAGTCAAGGGTATTTTGGACATTTGGAGATTACAGGTCATTTCAATCATAAGTCCATAACTCCTATTTGCAAGCTTCAAATGGGAAAATGTTCAACATCAAACTTGTTCAAAATGATGTTTTGAGGCTAGCCAAGTGGTCATGAGAGGTTGGAATTGCTTGTAACTCAAAATTGCAAAATTGGCTTAAAAAGGAAGGACTAAAGTTCATTAAAAGGACCAAATTTGTGATTTTTCATTTGGTGACCAAATGAGACAAACCTATATGTCATTTTGATTGTAAAATGCATTTTAAAGACAATGGAAATGACACTTTTCTCATTTGAGATCAAAATCATGGAGTTGTATTTTGTTACTTAAGACATAAGTTACATATGCCAAACTATGCATAAGTGCAAGACCAATGCTCCAATCCATCAAAACACCTTCATAATCTCATGTGAGGAGAATTTGGATGAAGAGCATAGTGAATACAAGCTGCTAGCAGAACTGATATGAACATGGCATGAGATTGAATTTTCCATGACATGAGATATTGAACTTCTCATTAGATTGATCCAGAACTTTCTAGATCATTCATTCATGTCCTATATAAACATATGAAGTGATTCAGAGCCAAGGTTGGTGAGAATTAAGGGAGAATAGTGAGATTTAACTTTGAAATTTCTTCTTGCAAATCCAATTCTGTTACAAGGTTTGGATCAGTTTCAATCCATTCTTTTGCTCCTAATAGCTTGCTCTATGGTTAGAGAGTGAATCCAGATCAAATTCAAGGCAAGATCGTGGGAGAATTGGGAGTTGGCACTTGGATTTCTTCATCTGCAACTCATAGTCGGGTTCAAAGATTCAGAGCATTTCAATCCATTTGGTTGCATACAGAACCTTCCTTGGATGCTAGTGAAGGAACCTGGAAGTTCTTGAGGGTTGATTTGAAGAATTCAGTGCTCTGTTCACACGATTTTATCAGGTATGTAAACCTCGATCCCTGGCTTAATTTAAGTAGAATCAATAGGATTTGTTAGGTTCAATGCATTGTAGATTAGTGTAGGAAGCTTTCTGGATCATTAATTTGAAGGTTAGTGACAATCTAGGGTTTATGCAATTTTCGGTTGAGATGGCTATTTTTGGATTCTTGCGTTTTTAGAAGAAATGAGTGGTATGGTTGAATTCCTGAGAGAATTCTGGTCAACTTTCATCAAGGAATCGTGTGAAATGGTTGAGTGTAGAGAGTGTTAGGGTTGGGAGAGGCTGGCCGGAAAAGCCACCGGCAATGACCTTCGCGCGCGCAGATGGAAGAAGCTTCAGAAATTCAAATGGAGAAGATATAATCTCCATCGTCCATTCATGAAGAGGACTTTGACTCACACCTGGATCCAAGCGTGTGTGTGGCGCCACGTACCCCCTCCCCCCAACGCTGTGTTTCACTTATGAGAGGCGTGCATCCAAGGAAACGTGGGTCCGAGACTTCGCTTGGCACTTTTTCTTTTGATTAATTTGTGAACTGAATTGAGAATTGGAGCGTGGGCTTTGGACTGGTTGATACCTGCACCCCCTTTTTGGGCCCAACATTGAAATGAACTGAATTCTGTTGCTATTCACACCACGCGCCTATTAATTTCCATTATTTTCTTTTAATTTCTCATTTCATTCATGGTTATTGGAAAATTCATAAATAATTGAAAAATGACTCAATTAATTCCATTCTTTTTTCCATGGATTCATGATTGAATCTAGTTTTTTTAGATGAAAAAATATTAATATTTCATGCATTTTTTATTTTATTAGCATTTGTTGAATTTTAATTGATATTAAAATGACCATGGTTGATGCTTTGTTTTGTTGAATTTGGTTTGATCATTTGATGATGATTATTGCCTTGATTTTTTGTGTGTGGCTAGCATAGATATGCATGTTCCCCCTAGATATTTCTCACATTTTTGTGATGAATGTAAGTGGTAGTTTTAGGTTGAGCTTTAGGAGCTCCATTTTTAGGGTTTATGGTTAATACCTTATGATTTAGGTTTTATATCTAGAACTTGGTGGATGATTCAACCTCTGAATTTTGTGTGGTAGATTCATGATTGAATTAGGACCCCTTAAGAATTTTTGTAGGAATTTACATTGTAGATTGCTATTTTTGTTTGATTTTAGTTTAGATGCTATCTTTGGATGATTCTAATGCACTAATTCAACTAGAATGACTTCTTTAGTTCCCTTAGATTAGGGTTTTGCCTCTCTTGCTCTTGGATGATGTTGAAGACAAGCTTGGGCTACCATGGAATGCTTGAAGAAGCTTGGATGTGAAGATCTTCCCTTCTTTTGGTGTAGTGTTGATTAGGTGTTAAGATTAGGGTTTGTAGGCAGAGCTTCTAGATAGATTCTCTTCCTTCATAAACATGGAAGATGTTGACCACTTCCATTCTTCCCTATGATGTAAGGTCCCCTTTGTAAAGGCCTCATCCCTCCTTTGGTAGGATGTGTGGCTCTTTACAAGTTGGTAGAACCTTTGAGGGTCCCTTTCTCTGATGATAGGATGCTTAGTGGTGACCTTTGGTCTTCACTTTGCTACCAATCATCCAAACTTTGCTCTTGTTAGATGAATCCTTCTCCCTTGCTAGAGGATAGAGTTCCTTGTTAGAAGATTGAAGTCTAGAAGTTGATACTTCTCTGTGTTTGAAGACTACCTTTGGAGCTGAAGCTTGAGGATCAAGAGGAGCTAGTTGATACTTGTGGAAGGAAGATCAAGCTGAGATTGAAGGAAGAGCTGAAGCTTGAAGAAGATGAAGAAAAAGTTGATACTTGTGAGAGGAATTCATTGAAGATTGAATGAAGAAGCTGAAGCTTGAGGAAGAAGCAAGTTGATGCTTGTGAGTTTAATGAATTGAGGCCTGAAGGTGGAGTTTAGTGAAGAGCTGAAGCTTGAAGTTGAAGAAGAGGGATAAGTTGATACTTATGCTTGATGTGTTTAGAAGCTTGAATAAGCAAGTTGACACTTGATATTGAAGATGATAGCCTTGAAGAGCAGTTGAAGACTGAAGGATGAACTGATGTCAGAAGTTTGCTTTGCTGTTGAGCTGCTTTCTTTTCTTGTCTGTTTGCTTGTTGTGCAACTGTATTGATGTGACTTGTTTGATTTGCTTGATGCATTAGAATAAGTCCATATCTAGACTGATTTAATCTAGGAGCATGATTGCACTAGAGATTGAGTTGCTCCCTCTGCTTGTATTTTTACTGTATGGCTTTGCTTGCTGGTATTCGGTAGAGCCCTGCTCCCTTGCCTATGTGGTTTGTATTTTGCTTGATAGCATGTTACTTCTTCTGTATGATTACAGTTATTATGTTTTGCTTGATAGCATTTTGTTTTCTGTATGATTGCAGTTATTCATATCTGGCTTGAGGTTGAGATGAGCTTGTGGAGGCTGATGCCCCACACACATTTCCTCCCTCACTTGCATTGCATGCATTTTACAGTCTTTTATTGTTTACTGTTTAAGCTGATGCTTTATCTGTTTCTGTTTATCATTGACATGATCCCCTAGGAATCTCACTTCCTTTGATAAGGAAGTGATGATTAGAACTTTAGGTTGAAACCTATGCGTGATAACTTCTAGGAGTTCCCTGTTTCAAACCTCCACCATAGGATGAATCCTTGGCATGACAACATTAGGACTTGATAGTCTCCCCTTAGTTGAGCCTGTTCATTCTCTTCTCATCTCAGAACAAATTAAAATAGAGTAATGAAGGTTAACTGATGTTGTACGTTACGAGCCTTAAGCTATCTGAGAAAGGATTGTTGGAGAGTTTCTTTTCAACAGTTTGGATGTTTAGTATGGTACCCTTTGGGTGACATGCGACACATTCACTCTCAGGTCATAGTCTCTAGTGCGATATTGGTTGCAAACATCCTTAAAAACAGTTCTTTCGTAAAAGACAGAAAACAAACTTCAAACCTTTTTTCCCCGTGGGTCCGTAATTCAAAGGAAAGCTTTTCTGAAGAAAAGAGTGTCGTTAACTCTCCGTTCTACCGCAAACGGTAACGCTTAAGTCTCCAAGGGTCGAGCTGCGTACGCCAAACTGCTGGAACTGTCTGTTAACCCTACTCGATAAAACAGATGAATCTGAATCCCCGTAACCCGTAGTTTCCCGAACTACGTAAGCTCTGATCTCTCATACCTGTTGAGAGTACGTAGGCACAATACTGATGTATTGGCGAGCCACCTTCCCCGTAACCCGTAGTTAGCCGAACTACGTTGACTCTGATTTCTCATTCTCTGATGAGAATACGTAGGCATAAAGTGTGACGCTTTGCCGAGTCAATTTTCTTTTCTTTTTAAGCCAACCTTCATAGGTAGATAGATAAAACCAACCCGTCCAGTAAACACAACAAGCGTGGATCCCATCGAGTACGATGGACGTGAGGGGTGCTAATACCTTCCCCTTGCGTAACCGACTCTCGAACCCATACAATGGTTGCGACGACCTTGTCTTATACCTTTTCGTCAGGTTTTTCCGATCGTTTCCTTTCCCGCTCTGAGGGATAAATAACGAAAGGTGGCGACTCTTTTGTTTTGCCAGCACCTTATTTTTGCGGTAGCGACAATAATATGGCACATCAGTTCATTCTTTTGAATTTTGAATGATGTCGCCATATCATATGACGCATGCATGTTAAATGTATGCCACTTTGCTATTTTTTTAAAAGTCTAGGTTATTATGGTATTTTAGTTGAAAATATAAGTTATTTCAAAAAAAAATCACCTTTTGTCTTTACCGATTGAGAAGGCGGTTTCATGTCGGTTGTTTGGGGATAGGCAATCATCCTCAATTTTTCTTTGATGTGGAGTTTCATGTTGTCATCGACCTTTGAGAATCTCTCTTGTATCGCTTCCCATTCGGTCAAAATAGAGATATTCAGTTTACCTCCTTCCATGCAACCATCGTCATCAAAACTAAGCCATTTCCAATGAGGGAAAACTTTGCCCATTGTTATTGGCTCACCTAGTTTAAACTTGTAGCAATAACACAAGCACACAAAAGACTATAGGTTTTTACAATAGTGCAACCACACTTTGCGCTATCGGAACCTATAGTTTCAACTCGTTTGGCCTCGTGAAAAATATAGTTCAACCCTGGCCGAGACTTATTGCCGATCAATTGAGAATAAAGAATATTGTCTTTAAATCGATGTTCCAATACCGTTATACTTCGACCAAATGTTGTTTGTATCTCATTATATTAGTTTTTAATCATGAGATTTACGGAGTCCCGATCTCGACACAAATCTCCCATGCTATTACCCAACCAATTTTTCAAACTAGCATGGGCTGACTCAACTCTGTTGGTGGTTGTATTTTTAAGGTGCCGGACATTATCAGTCCACACACATACTGTCTTCTCCTTCACTTAATCAAGAATGGTGCTTTCAACGTATTTCAATAAAGCATGATACTTTTCACACACTTTCCAAAATTGAATGACGGAATCAGCATATAATTCTTTTATGGAAGAATTTAGTATACCATGCATTCATTATTTTTTCAACAATCACAACAGCCTTCACCAATTTTCCACCCATGGACTCTACTTTTTTTGCCTCCTCTGCGGGTTTAACTCGACTTCTCACATTTTTTGTTATGTGATATCGATAAAGTAATGTATTAGAAGAAGGAAATACCCTTGCAACCGAATTCATCAACGCGGTCGGTAACAATCGCTTTAGGCATCTCAAATTGGTCCTTCAAAAGTGATCGAAACACCTCTAATGCCCATGTAAAATTGTCCTCTTTTTCACACTCCAGAAAAGCAAAACCAATGGCACATGTCTTCTCGGTAGGCGTAACATCAATCATCTCAAATAAAAGAAGTCTATACTTGTTGGTATTGTAGGTAGAATCAAGAATGAACACTGTTGAGAACGTGTTGAACAACTTTATCGAATCCGGATGAGTCTAAAAAGTATCTCGGACCGTAACTTCATCGTCGCAAGTTCTATACCGAGACATGTAACTGTTATCATCTAATAATTTTAACATTTGTTTCATCTCACTTCTATCTCCCTTAATCGCCTTGTTGGTGCGGTACTGAATGTTATACACTTTCCTTATATTTGATATATTGTCGGGTTCCTTCCGTTTCAAGGTGGCAAGTATAGTTTTTGGTTGGACAAGATTCAAGGTCATGTCACTAATACATGTCTTCTCTTTCGGCTTGAGCCGACATACACTAGGATAACCTTGTAACTTTAAGCACAATTTATGGTTATGCAAACCACAAATAACACTAAATTTCCATTTTTTGGTACTTAACATGTAACCACGAATCTTAAAAGTACATTCACATTTTCTACTACTGGTGTCGTCTCTTTTAAACTTCCGTAGAAGAGTCTGATATTTTCCACTTCTTTCACACAACAAAGTTACAAAAGCGTTTCTTCTTTCCGAACCATTATCCGATCTTCCTATAACCACACCAAAACCAAGTGTAGTTGCAATCTTACGAATCCATGTGAGCATGCTATCACGATCATCAAACTTTTGCTTGTTATTAAAGTCAACGCCGACATCTACCGACTTTACGACAACCCCTTGAATATTTGGAGAAATATCCTTTGTGGAAACTAATTCTTTGGAGATATTGTCAGGTTGCACCATATCTATTTGTAAACTATAAGAAAATGATATTGAGAATGTAGGGTTTTTTAGGTTGGTGAAGGTGGTTGTGGAAGAAGAAAAGACAATAATGGGAGAGTGATCATGTAGGTTTAAAATATATTAGAAATTTCGGAGCTGTATCTATGGAACATTCTGGCGCTTAGACGTTCCGGAGGTATATCTCCGGAAGTTTCCCTGAACTGATTTATTTTCAAGTTTTTCCCAGCTATATCAGTAGAAAATTATTCAATAGCGGTAGCTCTGGAAACATCCAAAATTTGACAAAAAAAAAGGTGCGTCTGGATATGTATCTAAAAAAAAAAGTATAAAAGAAAATTCAATAGATACCTAAGAATATTAAAGGATGGATTAAGAAATTCTCATTTATTGCAAAATTGAATTTGGGTTTCTTGAATCAATTTTGATAGGCCTAACTTTTTCGGATCGTTAATAAGAAATTTGGTAAAAAAAAGATTTACTTCAATGCTAGGCTTGTAATTTGACTCAATAAGGTTTTTTTTTCTTAACTCTCTTATTTCTTTTAGATAATTATCTGCATCATTGTTGAATTTCTAAATGAGAAACAATATTTCTTTATTGATAAACAACCATTATTGTTTCCGCCTAATTAGGCAACGTTGCTTAATTTTAAACATACTCTGGAAGCAACAGAATCTTGTACACTCTAGGTTTGGTTATTATCAATTTTTGAATGTGCTCTAATAAAAAAGAACTTTTTGACCTTTCTATATAGGTGTAATACTTTCAATATAATTGAAGTTTGCCTTGCCAATTCTGGAGTGAACACTTCTTTTCTATGAAGTTCTATTAAAAATCTTTCCCTCAAAATTCTCACATGTGAGTGTAATTAATGGAATGCATAGAACTCATTTTGTACCACAAACATGTTCTCCAACATAGTGTGGCCTGCTCTTTCGAACCTCTTTGTCCCTTGTGTTCCTGTTGCCCTAGGAATATGTTAAAAACGAGCCATGTTCATTTCATGCAATACTAACATGCCAAAAAAAAAAGTATACTAGTACATTCCATCATATTGAGATATATGTCCACTGTTTGTTGGAAAGTTAGTCCTCAAAATACATATATCAAGAGATGTCTTTGGCTTCTTATCCTTTAACCACCACTGAAATAAGATCTTGATATTGTCCATCAACTGAGAGACTCGTGATTCTTTATTGTTGAATGTTCATAAGTAGTTTTCTTTTTAGATAAACTAGATATTTGTCAAACATATGATTTAAAAACACTTTCAAACCTCTTTAATGAAAGAATAGGGTCCACGAATTGAAGATTATTTTTTCCTTTATTACTCAAAAGAAGGCATAAAAACCCCAATCATTGTTAAGCACAATTCCAAATCCACTTAAGCACAACTCTAGTGAGAATTTTATAGTTAATCAACTTCTACACGAATAAAGATATTTTAACTGTATAATTATGTTTCAAATAATCTTAGATATCAGTTAAGAATCATGTTGGTCTTCATATATAAATATGTTATATCCACCCATTACAGAGTAACTAATATCACGATCAAGTATCTACATATAACAACTAGAAATATTATCATGCAAAATAATGATACTCATTAACAACAACACTACAATCACAAACTAGTTGTAATTGAGGTCATATATGTTGTATTTAAATAATTTTTCACACTATAAAAGATCACGACTCGATAAAAACTAATACTCTTAAATCAAAAGATCGGGTCACAACTTGAGATGCCTATAATATGACTTTCATGTTTTTGTTTTTTTAAAGAAAAATATAGTTATATAGATAAAAAAGAGAATTTAAGGATTACTCCGACATAATACAAATTCACAATATTGGTACATGAAGTACCAAAAGTTACAATTGAGAAAACAAGAAAACACAAATAAAGAAGACAAATAAGTACAAGTACATTAAACAATAAAAACCACCACGATTTAAACTCTAAAGAAAATCACTCTCAAAACCTACACAAAATTGAGAAACAAGCTAGATCTCGAGTCAATAGGGCTTAAACCGCTATATCAAAGACTACTAAGACAAGAAAGGAACACCCATATTTACAGTCTCACTATAAATCTCAATCTTCTATTGATTAATCTGAATGATACGATTATGAAGACATTCTGTAAAGGCGTAAGAGTTGTCACCTCATCTCTCCAAAATCTATTTTCAAGCCAAAAAAAACTTTAGTTCTCCACATCTTTTACGTTTTTTGAAAACGCAGAAAAAACAAACTCATTCCTAACCCTTCAAATAGACCAAATAAGTGCATGTCAGATCATAAAAAACACCCTATAGATTTCACTATATCACCTAAAGAGATGAAGTTATCAAAAAGACTATTGGGATCTCTAGGAAGAACTATATGTTAACCCAACCAACAAAAAAAAATCCTATATTAGATTAAACAAACCAAATCACAAGTGACAAACATCACAAAAGGGACACAAAATAAGACCAAAGTCAACAATCATCTTTCTCTTGAATATGTTATCTATAGAAAGGAACCTATCCAGGAGAAGTTGCTAGAAAAATACCATCATCTTAGATGGTGCCCAACTATTCCATATATGAGAGTTAACCTTAATGCAATCCGAGGGAAGATGGATTGAAAAAGACAGAAGAAAGTGATAGACAGAGGACACTGAAAAACACTATCCTTTAACAGATTCCTAACCCTTATCTTTGTCTAAAGAGAAAAGATGACATCGAATGACCCAGAGAAAATTCGCAATCACAAATTTCTCATACACAAAAGAAGATCTCCTCCATCTAAAGTCTCAAACTAAGATGTCACCAATCTACCTATCAACCAGACCAACACTCCTCTCAAAAAAGTTGATCCTAAATAATCTAATAAAACGGAATCCAAATCCAATGATTTGTGGGATTGTGTAATTCAAAAATCGAAATTGTCACTTCAAAATTGACTTTGTTAATGATGAGTGAATATGGTGATAACCTATAACCTATAAAATGTGTACAATTGTTGATTCTATAGAAAAAATTATTCTTTTGACATTATTAAGAAAGACAGTCACTGCCTGTCAATAATTGGTGGTGCTTAAAATATGTGCCAACCTTTTTATCACATGGAGGTCCCTTCATGTTCCTCTTTTTCTCCACAATTTTAATGGTCTTTGGATTACTACTCCTACTTGATCCAAAGCAGAGTATTCACATTTCACACCACCAATATCATGTCACTGTTAGTTTCATGCACCAAAGGATATGTCATAAATAATGATTTTCTTGGCCCAAAGCCATTTTGACAAAAGCATAAAGATACATAGAAAAATCCTTTTAATTAAAATATTAAGCGCTCTCAACAAAAAAAAAAAAAAAAACAGGTCATCAAAGTCAGCTATTTATTTATCCTTTTTTTAGAACTTACCATTTGGTTGCTTCCTTTTTTATTTTGTTTAATGTTAATCACTTTGTTGAATGCGACAGAAAAATAACTGTTTCTTTCTAATATAGTACAGTCATCTCAATGGTTTCCTAACATAATATTTAGTATAGAAATAATGTTTTCGCATCAATATTTTGATATCAAGTGTCATTTAATTTTTGTCTATATTTTTAAAATACAAGTTGTAGAAATACCTTCCTACACCACATCATTTGTTTTATATATCCTAAAAAATTTTCATTTTAAGAATTTTTCAGTTGACCATCTATATATTAGTGTTTTTCTTTCCCCATCCCTCCAGACCTCTAAAATTTTGTCGAGGTTGATAAAAATGTCATATAAACTATATATTTTAAAGCCTGTTTTTGAGACTTTCATATTTTAGAATTTAAAATTTATGAATCCAAAAATAACATGTTGGATGATAAGGGTCTCTGAGAATTTTCATATTAAATTTTAAATAATTATTTTAAAATGAGTTAATCATCAATTTTAAGGTATTACATCAGTATTGATCAAAAAAATATAGGTGTGTGTTGCCTCTACAAAGGGCTGAGACATTTAGAGGCTTTAGTAGGTATATTATGTTGGATGATGGTTAGGGTTTGTCCACTGCGGCGAGAAACCATGTACAGTGGTGTTTTCAGATAGTTTAGAGGTTTTGGTCACGTGAGGTGAGAGACTCTGTTGTTGAATGATGTGCTTATGTATAAGCGTATGTGGAGAGTGGTCTGTATGACTTAAGATCTGATCTTTTTCTCCCACATTGGAGATGTATTTATAGAACCCGTTTTGGGCCTAGGGTTTGAGTCATCCTTAGGGGTGACAACCGCTCCCTTACAATTAATTGAAGTTCTTGACTGCCCAATCTTTAGGGGCTAATGTTGAACTCTCTCTCCTTTGACTAACAACATTACACGTGTCATCAATGCCAAGGACAGGCTATGAGGATATCGCCTATGTGGCAACATTCTTGGACAAAGGCGCCCTTGTTTAGAACACTCACAAATATAACATTACATAGTCCTCAAGCACGAGGACCTTGTTAAAGGAGAAGTGTTTTTAAATCCTCTTTCATTCGTGAAGTACGTTCCTCGTCCTCTTTGTGAGTCCCTCAACTTATGGTAACTATTTATTAACGGGTGAGTCCCTCAGCTTAGTGTGAGTCACTCATGTCTGTTTACTTGTAAATTTGGTAAAAAAAACAAGTGTCAATTAATACTTAAGGGATTAAAATCGAAAAGATCCCACAACATATTTGTGTGAATCCTGACTTTTGAACATGTTGGTACAGAAATTGAAATGCGATGTTTGAGTAATAATAACTTAAATTGACTGAAAATCGAAATGTAAATTATTTGAGAATAAAATGATTGAAAGCAACTTAAATACTGGAAATGATTAATGTAAAACACTTGAATTATATAAATGTGGAATGAATACATACATTTCTTCACTCGTTTCTCAATCACATAGTGTCGCTATTGCGAAAATAAGGTGCCGGCAAAACAGAAGAGTCACCACCTTTCGTTATTTATCCCAAAGAGATGGAAAGGAAACGATCGGAAAAACCTAACGAAAAGGTATACGACAAGGTTATCGCAACCATGTCTGAGTTCGGGAGTCGGTTACGCAAGGGGAATGTATTAGCACCCCTCACGTCCGTCGTACTCGACGGGATCCACGCTTGTTGTGTTTATCTAACGGGTTGGTTTTAACTATCTACCTATCAAGGCTGGTCTGAAAAGAAAAGAAAAATGACTCGGCAAAGCATCGCGCTTTGTGCCTACGTATTCTCGTCAGAGAACGAGAAATCAGAGTCCACGTAGTTCGGCTAACTACGGATAACGGATGGGAGAAGGTGGCTCGCCAATACGTCAGTATTGTGCCTACGTACTCTCAACATATATGAGAGATCAGAGCTTACGTAGTTCGTGCGTTACCGTTTGCAGTAGAACTGAGAGTTAACAACACTTTTTTCATCAGAAAATTTTTCCTTGAGTTAAGGGCCCACGGGGCAAAAAGAAGGTTTGAAGTTTGTTTTTGTGTCTTTTACAGAAAGAAGTGTTTTTTATGGATATTTGTAGTTCGTACAGCACTAGAGACTATGACTTAGGAGCGAATGTGTCGCATATCGTCCAAAGGACATATACTAAAGACTCTAGATGATTGAGAGTAGACCGCTCAATTATCATTTCCCGAGTGGCTTAAGGCTCGTAACGCACTGTACCAACTTGCCTTTATTACGTTTTTTACTGTTGTTTTGGAGATGAGAAGAGAACGAACTCTACAAGGGAGACTATCAAGCCCTAATGTTGTCATGCCAAGGATTCATCCTATGGTTGAGTTTGAAACAGGGAACTCCTAGATGTTATCATGCAAATGTTTCAACCTAAAGTTCTATCATCACTTCCTCATCAAAGGAAGTGAGAGTCCTAGGGGATCATGTCAATGAGAATCACAAACAACAGACTGCAAAAATCATTAAAGCAGATAAGACAGCAAAGCATACAGTAAAGATGCAAATGCAATGCAGCAATACAAGCAGAGGGTGAGACTCAACATCTTAGCAATCAAACAAAGAAAACAAACAAAACAGACAAGCAAAGGGAGGGTCACCTCAACCTTTCAATGCAAACACTTTAGTTAGAAAGAGAAAAACAACACACAAGCAAGGGGAGGATCACCTCAACCCTTAATGCAAGCAAGCAGAGGGAGGCCCACTCAACCTCTTAATGCAATCATGCACCTACACTTAGACTATCCTAAACATGAGCTACCCTAATGCAACACACCACTCAATCATGAATGAAGGAAAGGAATTATGATAAATAAGAAATTCATTCCACAAGTAAACAAACAAGGCATCTATCCTAAAGAAAGGAATTGAATGTTGGGAAGCAAGGGTAAGGTCCACAAGAACTTACCACAGGCACTCAACCAACTCAATGGATTTGGAAAGTTTTATAGGTTTGACTCCTTCAAGAGATGTGCAAAGTTCCCCCACATGAGGGACTATGCTATCTCAAGAAGGTTTCTAGGATGATTGGATAAGGGAAGATTAGGAGAATGAAGATGGGAAGCAGGGTAAGGTCCACAGGAACTTACCACAGGCACTCAACCAACTCCACTACCTCAGAAAGCTTGCATAAATTCAACTCCTTTGTGAAAATGCATAGAATTCATCCAAAGGAGGAATCATGCTCACAAGGAGGATCCTAGTTAAGCAAGGAAGATTTTGAGGGAAGCTAAACTTATAGGAAGAATCATCCACCTAATTTGAGCTTCTAATGAACCTCAATGATTATATTCTAAGGATCACCTAAACTAAGGATTCAAAAGCTCTATCAAGGCTTAAACAAGGTTCTTAGTAGGTCTCAACCTAAGCTTGATCCTATCAAGGAGCAATTAAAAGCCTAAAGTTATCTAAAGGTTCACCTTTAAGTCTAAACTAAGAGGAAAGTTAGATTAGGATCACCTACACATCATTAACTTGTAAAATGGAGGAATAATAGAAGATCACTTCAATAAATGCTAGGAAAAATCCTGGATGATCCTAAATGTGTTAAGAAGCTATGGTACAAAAACTAGGGGCAAAAACTAATTCTAAAGGTTCTAATAAAATTTAAACTCGAAGGGTGTGCTAAAGGGAATCCATCATGGAATGATCCTAAAGATCCAACTCAAAACTACACCTAAAGGCTTCTAAAAAAATACAAGAAAAAACACACAAACCTATCAAGTTGTCTAGATAACACATGCAAAAAATCAGAACTCAATTCTAAAATATGAGATAGCACAAAAATCAGAAAGTAAACTAGTCATTTTGAATATTTTTAATCATGTAATAAAAATAGAAAAATAGCACAAAAATGGAAAATTAACCCAAAATGAAATTAAATGCCATACAAAAATCAGGGACATGCCAAACATTAATTAAGATTTTTTTCATATTTTTTCAAGCATTATGAATTAAAAATAATTAAAACATTAAAAGCAATAAGAAAAAAGCAATTAAAAGAAATAAAAAGAATTAAAAGTTGGGAATAAAACGTATCCACTGGATCAGATGACCTGTCTATGCATCCAAGGGGAAAGCGTGTGCCACGTGGCCCAAAAACCTTTAAATGAAATGCAGCGTTCCATTAACGCTTGCGTGTGGCTGGTTTGACTATGGATCACCATAGTCCCTAATCTGGAGTGTTCATGCCAAAAGTATTACAATCCTACGTCTGGTAGCTTGCCACCTCAGCAGTCAAAGTCCATCATCTTCTAGACTCAATCGCGAGCCTTAGATCTGCTTACCAAGTCAATTGATTCAAACGTATCTAACGGCGCAGCCATCATCTTCAACCTTTGAACTGCAAGATTAAAGGGGGGAAATTCAGGGTGGCCGGAGAAGACTCCGGTCGTCTTCTCCGACGGGCTCACGGTGGCCAAGCCATCAGAAGGCACCAAACTTCATGAAAACATCCAGATCCACTCGTCTCCTCACCAGGAACATCATGATACTCTCCATTTTCTCATTTTCTCAAGGATCACACAGATACAACCATGAACACAAAATACGTGTTTTGGCAAATCATCACTAAACTCTAATCTAAAGCCACCAATCTCTTCTACACTCATCACTGGTCAAGAATCCACTAATAACACGTGTTATTCATCAAGATTAAGTCTAATCCGAATCCTTAAAGATTTCATCCATGATCAAGAACCTTCACCAATGGCTTCCAAACCTTGCCTAAATCCACCTATGGTTCATACTCTACCTAACCACATGCAATATTTATCCTAATTCATTTTCAATAGAGCATAATTATGAAAAGATGAAAACCTGGTTTGAGCTTCGACAGAGAGTGATACAGGCTCCAATCTTCGATCAAACTTGCTCAGAAACGATCAGTGATGCTTGTTGAAGATTCTTGGAGCTTCAATTCCTTCTGCAATGGCCTCCAAGATGAAATTCAATTTTCACTTTGTAACTAAATTTTTCAACTGCTTCTTACCTCATTCAAGCTCTTCCAATCACCAAAAACTGTTCTGAACTCCATCATGGCAATATATAGAACTGTTTTGGGCTGAAAATGGGGGCCCAACTTGCTTGCAAATACAATTTCCATTTTTCGATTTTTCTTCAAAACTCCTTCATGACAGAGCATTATTTCCTCTCTGTTTCAGCTTCATTCTCACTCAAATCCCTTGCTGGTGTGTTAGGGAGGATGAAGGGCCAGGATTTGTTCCTTGAATCCAATCAATGGTGGATCTTTATTATGTAACTTTATTCTTAAGAAACTTGGAATTATGCCATGAAAAAAACTTCATCTTAAAATTCTACAAATGCAAATCCACTCCAAATGCCTTTTACCTTCAAAAAATTCACAAACTTGTAATGTTTTGCACCAAAATGAATTATTTAAGATTTTTCTCTTTTTAAGCCTTTTAATTATCCCTCCATGAAAATTTCTTCATTTACTTCCATATTTAACCCATATCAATGAATTCTTAGGACATGGTTGGACAAATAACACAATTTTGAACAACTTTAAAGTTGAACAAAAGTCCATTTGAGGTTTCTAAGTTGATGAAATTGAACCATAATAAAAAATGGCCTATAATTCCAAATTCCCAAAATACCCTTGTCTTGTAAAGCTCATAACTCGAGTTCTACAAATCCAATCATGGACTTCTAGTACTTTCTAGAAAGCTAAGAAGATAAGGAACAACATTCATGTTGGATAAAAGTTCATGAGAATCATCTTTCTAGGTCAAAAATGTCATGCAAGTTAGTTGACTTTCAAGCTCCAAATTCACATTCATCTAATGACCTGTAACTTGTCTGATTCATAACTTGAGTTCTATAAACCCTATCAAGGACTTCTAGTACTCAAATTAAATTTATTATCATGCTCTACAACAATCATGTTGAGGTTAAGGTGAGATGAAAATCACATCTTGAGTTATGTGGTCTTGAAGTTAGGCACCAAACTAGGGGATTTTACACTGTCAAGCATAAAAACTCTAGCCTAGGAACTCCTCACACTCTTGATTCATGATGAGTTGACCTTGGAATCATCCTTTGGGCATCCTAAGACATCAATCCATGATCACATGGCCTTGAAATTGGGTCTCAATATTCTTCAAATCATCTGTCGACCTAGGGTTGACCAAATGAAACCCTAGTTGCACCAATCTTGGTAGTAGCTTCATATCCTTCATATGATGACCTATCTAGGCTTCAAAATGAACTTCAATACTTCCCATGAGCTCTCTCAAGGCTTCCATTCCAACTTCATGGCTTCAGAATCATCTGATGACTTTCCCCTAACCTTCAAGTTAGGAGGCAGGCACTTTTGGCTTCAATCACTCTCTCTGAGGATCTTTGGCTTCTCTGATGAGGATATCAACCCTTGAATACTTGAATAAACCTCTTAGATAGCTTCATAGCCTTGTGTATCCCTTTGTTGGTAGTCATACCTCTTGATCTCCTGCACACATATCAATGCAATGCAGATGATAATGCTAGAATGAATGCAATGAAACACAAGCTAGGTAAAGCAAAAGGTTAGGCAAATTTTGGGGTGCAACAGCTGCCCCTATTCAAACAGCTTGGACCTGACTGGGTGAGAAGCGAACGGCTCTCAGACAATCAAGGTAAAAGACGGTTGAATACCAATAAGCCCAGAAATTTGCCAACCGCACAAGTAAACGATACTCTGATGGGGACAAATTCTGAAACTGAAATAACAGTTGCACGACAACTTGCTGGAGAATGATTAACTTCAAATCTCCGTCAGGATGATCATCCATGTCCTCAAGTCATCTAGGGATCATCGGTTATACAGTAACTGGTGAAGGATGGTTGATTATACTGTCGGGCATTCTGTTCCATAGCAGAAGAAATCCTTATCGTCGCCTATGGACTCGTCAGGTCGCTAGGAACGTTCGACAACATCTTTGTCGGACTTTGTCAGTAAGTCAATAAGGTATCACTGGTTGCACAGCAACTGGTAACTTGCCAACCCGCACAAGTAAACTATACTCTGATCGGTAGGACAATCTTCGAAATCTGAAGTGATAGTTGCGCGACAACTGGCTGGTGAGCGACTAATCTCAAATCTCCGTTTCAGATTTTGCCGCAGCTTCTTCCTCAAGTCATCAAGGGATCACTGGTTACACAGTAACTGGTGACACATAGCTGATATTGCCGTCAGGCATTCTGCAGCACGGCAGCAGAAGAATTCCTCTGGACTCATCGGGTCATTAGGAACTTTTGACAATCTCTATCGGACTTCGTCAGTAAGTCAGGAAATAGAATCCTAATCTTTTGCCGTTAGGCACTCCACGTCAACTAGGAGAATTCCTTCTTCGACATTACAGTCGGACTTCATCAGTAAGTAAGGAAATATAATCCTTAATCAATCATGAACAAGTAAGGATATCTAATATTTTGTCGTCAGGCACTCCGCGTCAGCTGGGAGAAATTCTTTGACATCATAGTCGGACTTCATCAGTAAGTCAGGGGTTTTGTAACTACTTCCAGACTTCAATCATCAAGTCTTCAAGGGAAATTTCAACTTCTCTATTTGAAACCTGCTGGGAATGACGTATATCCGCTAGGGATTTCAAGAATCATCTTGAGCAAACAACTCTGCTGAGAATTTCAAGAATCATCTTGGGCAAACAACTCTATCGGGGAACACTTGCACACAAGGAGGGTAACGACCTAGCTCATGTTTCATATGCGTATGTTTGACAATGGCGTAATGCTCCACACGGTGGAAATACTACACGTTTAGGGTATATGCTATGCAATCATGCAAAATGCTACGGCCAAGTCAGCAAAATAAATGCTGACGAGAATGCCCTTCTGTCAAGGAACCATTCTGATGGGAAGAAGGAATCATCCTACTATAGAGAAGAAATCACACCAATCTCAATTGGACTTAACCTGGGGAAACGAATCTCAGGCGACTTTCTGCCGGGGATAAAGTTCTACGGGAACCTGTACTTGCTCAACTGGGCATACAAACCACAAACTGTCGAGGAAACGATGTCAATCGCAGAAATAATCTGCGCGGCCTTCGCAACTAGAATCTTCCTGGAGATACGGACTCCGATGGGGAAGTACAGCAACAACTATTCAACATTCTCCGCTGGGGAAAACCAATAATGGCTTGAGCGACTTCCAAGGACTCGGCTCTCTTGGAGGACTGCACACTCGTCTGAGGATAGGAAACCAGACGCTGGAATAACTCCTATCTGCTGGGGAGAACACCACTCTGTGGGGGATTCAACTCTGTTGGAGACTTCAGTCTGGACTATTGAGAGCTAAACACTTACGAACAACCTTCTACGAGAAAACTGCATGTTGATCCACTGCTGGGGACGAGTATACAGTTCTGCGCATGGCTTAGCTAGGGAAATGATGATCCTGCCTAGGACACATCTAGTTGGAGAGAAGCTACCCTCGTTCGGGGAGACACATCAATGCTCACAGCCTCATGTTCAGATTCTATGGGGAAACACAACTGAACTTGCTGAGGAAGAAGGAATCATCCTGCTTGGAAAACATCTGGCGTACTGCCTGGAGGGTGGCGTTCCTGCAACAAAGTGAACAAACAGACAAGATACCCTTCACAAAGGGACCTATCAAGGTTATCATCCTGTAACAATGTTCAGGTAATTCAATGTTTTAACAATTATCGGCCTAGGCCCGCAAGTTTATGTATGCGCATTTTATCAAAAACATCGGGCATTCTTTTTTCGCAAACAAAACATATATAAGCTAAAACAAACAAACAAAAATACTGAATAGTATATGTTTATTGATAAACGAGCCCCTGAATAGGCAAAATGTTTTACAACAGATGCAAGCTCCTGAAATGAGGAAGCTACACAAGCATAAACATAAATATACATCAGTATACACAAATGTCGACAATGTTGTGTAGACGAACACCATGAGTTGATCCCTCTATGACCCACTCGACTTTGATACTTCTCCAACGCTTCAACTTTAAAATAGATTGATTTGGATAAATGGCCCACAGGTCTCCACCAAACCACCAACAATGAAATTTCACACGTGGAACGCAGTCATTTGCATTTTTTAATCCCTAACTTTTTCCTGAACCGCCCTTTCGGGTTTTCGATTCACCGGGATACCTTTTTTTTTTCCAAAGTCGCCCTTTCAGGTTTTCGACTTTGCGGGTGTACATTTTTCATTTATATCCCTAATTTTTCCCGGACCTTTTTCCTTTTTTATGGTTCGCCGGAATGCCCCATTTTTGCCTGGATATTCTTTTTCTTTCCAGCGGGTCGTTTTTAAGCAAAGTATTTTTTAACTGCGTCCGCGTTCACATGGGATGCAAAATCTTCACCATCCATCGTGGATAATAACAAGGCTCCTCCCGAGAAGACCTTGTGGATGACGTATGGACCCTCGTAGTTAGGAGTCCACTTGCCCCTGTGATTGAAATTTGGTGGAAGAATCTTCTTCAGGACAAGATCACTTGTCTGAAAGCTTCTAGGACGCACCTTCTTATCATAAGCTTTCTTCATTCGGCTCTGGCACAAACGACCATATGCAATCGATGTTAATCTCTTTTCATCCATCAGACTGAGTTGGTTCAATCGGTTCTTAATCCATTCTGCCTCGTCGAGTTTTACGTCAACCAAAACTCGTAAAGAAGGAATCTCCACTTCCAACGGTATGACAACTTCCATACCGTATACTAGTGAGAAAGGAGTTGCCCCAGTTGATGTGCGTACCGTCGTACGATAACCGTGCAATGCGAATGACAACATCTCATGCCAATCTTTGTAGGCCACAACCATCTTTTGTACTATCTTTTTAATGTTTTTGTTGGCCGCTTCAACCGCACCATTCATCTTCGGTCGGTAAGGTGATGAGTTGTGATGTTCAATCTTGAAGTTCTGGCATAACTCCTTTGTTGCACCCCAAATTTGTCCTACCTTTACATGGTTTCTAGTGCCACTTTATTTTGAATGAATAAATGGCACAATTGGCAAGAGACCGTGTGTAAGGAGTTGTGAGTGTGAGAGGTCGAGAGTTCGAATCCCACCTTCTTCACCTTTTGTTTTTCTTTTATTTTTATTCTAACTTTTCTATTTTCATAAAAAAAATAACAAATATAGTTTTTTTTATTTAATTATTATTTTCGTATTTTATTTAAATTATTTTTTAAAAAATATTTTTTTTTCACTTTTTTCCATATTATTCATAAAAACATCCAAAAATCATAAAATTAAAAATATTAGAAAAGATTTTATTCTTTTAAGTTTGTTTTAGTTTGTTTTTTAGTTTTGACTTATTATTTAAGTTGGGCTTTAAAATAGGCATTAGGTTAGAGTTAACCCTAATTTGTTACCTATATAAACATGAGTTGCATTTGATAAAAAAGGGAGGAAAAAAGGAAAAAACGACGGTCGTTCTCACGACTTATCAGAAGAGGAAAGCGTCAGCAAATCCACCAAACGGCGCAAAACCACCGCGAACCGCTTCGAACCCCGAACGAGGTGAGTAGTTCTTTTTGTCAATGAAAAATTGTTTCTGTTGTTTTCAGGTGGAACAAACCGAAGAAGAAGGAGAGAAATCGTTTCCGGCCATGCAAGAATGGAGCAAAACTCAAAGGAGCTGCAACGACGCCGCCACCGTGATGAAGAAGAAGATGGGGTTTCTAAAAACCTAAAGATTGAAATGCTTCAGCGTGAAGCCTACTTTTCCCCTTTTATTTTTTTTATATTTTTTATTTTTCCCTTTTTTATTTTTTTTATTATTTTTTTTCTTATTATTATTATTATTCTGATTTTCTTTAAATTGTAATCATGTCATAATAAATGGTTAGTTTAATTAAAAAATATTTGCTAGTTAAACCTTGTTTTAAAACTTTGTTCTTATAATAAAAAAAATTAAAACTGTTTTTTTATTAAAATTAAAACTTCTTTTTTTTAAAAAATTTAAACTGAATCCTTTTTAAAAAAATTAAAACTAAAACATTTTTATTAAAAACCATTGTTTCAAAATTAAGATTAAATTTCTTTTTTCAGAAATTAAAAATAAAGTTTTTCAAAATTAATAAAATAATAAATTTCCAAATTGCATTTTCTTTCTTTCATTATTAATTGCTTTATTATTTGTCATTGATTTCCGCCTAACTTTTTTTCACTAACGTTCTCTATTTGTTTTCCACTAGGTTTTAGTCGGTCTCCGATTATTATTAATTAAATATTTCGTTATCATATTTGTAATTTGTTCCATGGATGTAATTTACGCGAGGCCATGGTCGCGGTTTATTTTATTTTGCATTTTTTGGGGATTTGTAATTTACGCGAGTGATCGTCGCTTACTTTCCGCACTTTATTTCTGCCATATAATATTTTGCCATGTTTTGCATGATTTAGCGTTATGTTCCTTCTGAAGGATTAGGTCTAGCCGTTTGACCGCCGAGTCAATAACCCTAACGTTTGACCATTTCAAAATCCTAATCGCCTAGGTGTCCCGCCGTGGACGAAAATACTCTTTACCCTAGCATTAGGTCAAAGAGTCGTCGTACTCTGTTTTAGGGTTTCCCGCCGTGGAATATTTAATTTAACCCTAATTTCAATTAACAATTTCAACATAGAAATAGGAGTTTCAAGACTCCACGTAGGTGCTTCCCTATGAACGCTTACTCCCCAATGAAACCTTGACCATAGTCAAGACATTTCTAACCTCCCTTTCGAGGGGAACTACAATTACTCTGATTCCATTCCCGTCAGGATATGTAGGCACAAGATGCGACGTCTTGCTGAGTAAACTTAGGACTAACCCTTAGGTCTTTAGGTCACTCTATCCCTTTAGCAATATATTTCAAACAGATAATAAAATTAAAAAAAGCATACAATAAACAAAAGGCTCCTGTAGAGTACTACAGAAGTTTAGGGTGCTAATACCTTCCCTAAGCTTAATCAACCCCTTACCTAGGTCTCTCCCCGCATTGTCTTTACGATGCAAAATTAGGTTTTCCTCTTTTGACCTTTTCCTTCGGATAAATCAAAGAGCGGTTGTGAACCAAAGATGCGATTCAAATTAATTAATAATTTGATATCATATTTTAACCGCAACAGAAAATGGCGACTTCACTGGGGACCCTCCTAATTTTTAAGGGTTACCCCTATTTTGTTCATTGTATGATATTTTATTAATTATTTTTATATATCATTGTACCTTGTGGGGATACCTGTTATTGTGAGATAAGTCCTAGCCCGGACTTGAGTGACCTTATTATAGGAAAGTGAGATATTTGACGAGGCTTGCCGGGAGTGAGTCCCGACCAAGTCAACTCGAGAATCACCGCTCAGTTGAGACCCTTTCGAAAATGGTTCGGTTGATCGAGTGCAGTCGTGAAAACTTTTACTATTTTCAATTGGAGTCGTTGATACTGGGAACCGTAGTACCTTAACACCACCTTGGCCTTATATAGGACGTAGTGCGGGAACTATGTGGGAGTAGTCCTACAATAGTTGCTACGCGATACTACACTCAAATGAGGTTCTCTTGAGAATATTATCGACCCCCGAGTCAGTCGGAAAGTTGATAATATCCGAAAGATGGATTGATGACTTTGGGCACCGCTTTAGAACCTTGTTCTGCAGGTACAACTACCCCATAGTACATACCTTTTGGGAAGGGTAGACCTTAACTCCATTCATTGTTTCTCTAACCTAGGACTTTGTTGTTTGTGTGTATTTGTGCATGACATTCATAAAACATCATTCCTAGTTTCAAGGAATTCAACCGTCCTTTGCGAATTCAAAAGTCCTACATTTCAAAGTTTAAAACCGTTTCCAACTTTCCTAAAAAAGAAATGTTTGCAATCGACCTTTGAAATTTTTGAAACCATTACATGGCATTAGAATCACATTTTTTTCATTGCATTTTTCCCCCGGTTTCTCATTCTCGGTCCTCTCGTCTTCCAGTGTTTCTTTAAGTTGTCAAGCTGATTCCTCGACACAGATATTAGACCATGGCTAACTATAGACGTAAGATGTCAGAGCAAGAGACATACAATGCAGAGATCCGAATGGAAATCGATGAGTTGAAGTCATGCATGACTAAGCTTACTGAAATGCTTCAAATATTGATTGCTAGAGGACAGCCAGCTCAGACTCCTCAACGCCCAGTTATCAGACAAAACCAGAAACGGAACAGAAGCCATTTTGATCCTATTCCCATGACTTACACCGAGCTATATCTTGACTTGGTTCAACGAGGATTGATCACCACAAAGGCTTCGCCACCTCCTCCTAGTCCTCCTCCAGTTAGGTTCAGGACCGATCTCCATTGTGCTTTTCATGAGGGTGCCCCAGGCCACGATTTGGAGCATTGTTTTGCACTGAAAGCCAGAGTGCGTGAGTTAATTAGGGATGGAATACTTGATTTTGAAGATAATCCTCCAAATATCCAGAAAAATCCGTTGCCAGCACATCAAAAGTGAAGCTTCGGGCTGACCCCAGAGGATGGCTCACTGATTTAATCATTAGGCTTTTGTTTCTCATTGTTTGTATTTTCCTTATTTTATTAGCTGTTTGTTTTCAGACTATGTTTGTACTTTTATATTAATGAACTGAGCATTGCGACTTTTGATTCAATTTATTTTGCCTACTATTTGCATCTTTATGCTTTATTTTTCAAATATTTACTTTTTGTCCAAATTTTTGATATGCTAAGATTGGAGGGAGGATGACGAAAATGTTATACCCATAATTGCTGTTAGTATGCTTTCAATCAGACCTTGTTGACGATGTAAGGCATTATTTCAACTCCCAAACACTAGAGAAATAAGGAAGTTAATCCCTTGTTACCCCCTTCGAGCCTAAGAAGTTGGAGTTCCTTTCTTTACAAAAAAAACTCGCAATGTTAACCTGGGGATGGGTAGTTCTCAGTTAACTCGGTTATGTGTTCATGCAATATGCCTTTCATATAAAGGTCGCACTTGTAATTTTCCTTCACACACAACAAACAAGTGTCGAAGATTTTTTTTAAGCCAAAAAACCGATGATGGTTCACCGTAATCATTAAACCAAGAAGTCATGTTTCAAAAAAAATCAAAAGAAAGAGCCCGATAAGTCAAAACCTATGAAGGAGACTTAGGCAAAACTGGGGCATCCCGTTGGCTGTAAGCTTTAAAAGAAACAGTTCAGGCAAAATTTAGGGATAATACAAAGAGGTGTTCTAAATTCTTCATCTTGAAAATCTTCAATATCAAAATGACAAATATTATAAGGAAGTAGTGGCTGCCTTTTCATATGTCCTTGACTTTGGAACCATCATTGCTACCATCAGTGCAATTCCTAACTTATGGGAACCTGAATGCATAACACGAGTTAACTGAGCGTAGGGCTGGAGATCATCACGTAGAGTGGGTGGGTACAAATAAATTTTGAGCCTTTATCCTTTGTTTCTTAAACCGTGAACCAGGCCACGTTACAACCCTTAAAAGACCTAATTGAAGCAAGGTTATTTTGAAAGCATACTACAACAAGGTTGTGTAAGCTGACTCCAAAAGGTCTTTGTGAATCATTTATTTTGACAGTACACATTTGTTTTAAACTTTGGGCATATTGAACCGTCGTGTTATGACTGACGACTCATGTATTTTCCATTTTTCAAAAAAAACAACTTTGACTTCAAAAGTCGCATGAACTTTGCATTACCATGTTTGTATGAATATACTTTGTTTTCAAACTGGCTTTCCTCTAAGGAATTTTCAAACAATCAAGAAACTTGATCAAGTGATCTTATCAGGGGCAAGTTCCTTTTACATCTCGTCTGATAATCAGTTCAAGATTTATTCAGGGCAAGATCTTCTCAGATTTGGTTTATCAAGACTCATACTGGGGCAAGCCTTATGAGGGTACAGTAAAACAATCATTTTACGAGAAACAATTATCAGTTCATCCAATCTGGGGTAGTTTATTTGAAGAATCCCCGAGTAGCTTTTCATCCTTCCTACAGGGACTATCAGCGTGATATAGTTTAACAGAATGACAGTGATGTATGGGTTGAGGAATCAGTCTTCCAGTCTTGTCATCTTACCAACAGAGTCGAGCCTTGTCGTCGACATCTGCATTGTCATTTGATCATCTATCATAGCATGATTTATACACATGTGCATATCATGGGTGTTTTATCCCCATTTGCTTTTTCTCCCGAGGTCGTGTTTTACCCGCGTCTTACCTCGTGGATGAATTCCAATCTACCTAGCATCATGGGTGTTTTATCCCCATTTGCTTCTTCTCCCGAGGTCGTGTTTTACCCGCGTATTACCTCGTGGATGAAGTCCAATTTATCTGGCATCATGGGTGTTTTATCCCCATTTGCTTTTTCTCCCGAGGTCGTGTTTTACCCGCGTCTTACCCTGTGGACGAATTTATTTACTTGGCATCATGGGTGCTTTATCCCCATTTGCATTTTTCTCCCCGAGGTCGTGTTTTACCCACGTATTACCTCGTGAACGAAGTCCAATTTACCTGGCATCATGGGTGTTTTATCCCCATTTGCATTTTTCTCCCCGAGGTCGTGTTTTATCCGCGTCTTACCTTGTGGACGAATTTATTTACTTGGCATCATGGGTGCTTTATCCCCATATGCATTTTTCTCCCCGAGATCGTGTTTTATCCGCGTCTTACCTTGTGGACGAATTTAGTTACTTGGCAGCATGGGTGTTTTATCCCCATTTGCATTTTTCTCCCCGAGGTCGTGTTTTATCCGCGTCTTACCTTGTGGACAAAGTCCAGTTTACTTGGCACCCATCGACTATTTCGTGTCATGTCTATCTGACGTTCTTCCATATACGACGTGTCTCCTTTTCGATGTTCTTCCGAAATGTTCTGATGTTCGTCTCTCCCTATATGTTTTCCGGTGAGTCCTGAAGATCCCGCTCGATCTCTTCAACGAATGTCCCGAAAACTCTAGTGTCTGTCGTTTACCTGGTCCTGCCTCCGTGTGGATCCTATGTTACCTTGTCACCACCGCGTGTCTTCTTCCCCAGTGCAATTCTTCGCTGCGTTGTCCCCTATGACGTCGTGTCGTCTGCATCCTTGCATTTATCATTCCATCATACGCATAATATTAGATTCATGGCATTGTCAGCATTATAGTTCGTGTTATTTTGTCCATATCATTGCATATCACTGCATCTAGGGGCCAAATTTCCGGTTATCTGTATTTAAATCCCTTTCACCGCGATTTCTCGAGTCTCCGCTGCTCAAATCATCCGGTGAAGCTATTTAAATAGGGGCATCTGTTGTACCCCAAATTTGTCCTACCTTTACATGGTTTCTAGTGCCACTTTATTTTGAATGAATAAAATGGCACAATTGGCAAGAGACCGTGTGGAAGGAGTTGTGAGTGTGAGAGGTCGAGAGTTCGAATCCCACCTTCTTCACTTTTTGTTTTTCTTTTATTTTTATTCTAACTTTTCTATTTTCATAAAAAAAAAATAGTTTTTTTTAATTTAATTATTATTTTCGTATTTTATTTAAATTATTTTTTAAAAAATATTATTTTTTCACTTTTTTCCATATTATTCATAAAAACATCCAAAAATCATAAAATTAAAAATATTAGAAAAGATTTTATTCTTTTAAGTTTGTTTTAGTTTGTTTTTTAGTTTTGACTAATTATTTAAGTTGGGCTTTAAAATAGGCATTAGGTTAGAGTTAACCCTAATTTGTTACCTATATAAACATGAGTTGCATTTGATAAAAAAGGGAGGAAAAAAGGAAAAAATAGCGGCCGTTCTCACGACTTATCAGAAGAGGAAAGCGTCAGCAAATCCACCAAACGACGCAAAACCACCGCGAACCGCTTCGAACCCCGAACGAGGTGAGCAGTTCTTTTTGTCAATGAAAAAGTTTTTCTGTTGTTTTCAGGTGGAACAAACCGAAGAAGAAGGAGAGAAATCATTTCCGGCCATGCAAGAATGGAGCAAAACTCAAAGGAGCTGCAATGACGCCGCCACCGTGATGAAGAAGATGGGGTTTCTAAAAACCTAAAGATTGAAATGCTTCAGCGTGAAGCCTACTTTTTTCCTTTTATTTTTTTTATATTTTATATTTTTCCCTTTTTTATTTTTTTTATTATTTTTTTTCTTATTATTATTATTATTCTGATTTTCTTTAAATTGTAATCATGTCATAATAAATGGTTAGTTTAATTAAAAAATATTTGCTAGTTAAACCTTGTTTTAAAACTTTGTTCTTATAATAAAAAAAATTAAAACTGTTTTTTATTAAAATTAAAACTTCTTTTTTTAAAAAAATTTAAACTGAATCCTTTTAAAAAAAATTAAAACTAAAACATTTTTATTAAAAACCATTGTTTCAAAATTAAGATTAAATTTCTTTTTTCAGAAATTAAAAATAAAGTTTTTCAAAATTAATAAAATAATAAATTTCCAAATTGCATTTTCTTTCTTTCATTATTAATTGCTTTATTATTTGTCATTGATTTCCGCCTAACTTTTTTTCACTAACGTTCTCTATTTGTTTTCCACTAGGTTTTAGTCGGTCTCCGATTATTATTAATTAAACATTTCGTTATCATATTTGTAATTTGTTCCATGGATGTAATTTACGCGAGGTCATGGTCGCGGTTTATTTTATTTTGCATTTTTTGGGGATTTGTAATTTACGCGAGTGATCGTCGCTTACTTTCCGCACTTTATTTCTGCCATATAATATTTTGCCATGTTTTGCATGATTTAGCGTTATGTTCCTTCCGAAGGATTAGGTCTAGCCGTTTGACCGCCGAGTCAATAACCCTAACGTTTGACCATTTCAAAATCCTAATCGCCTAGGTGTCCCGCCGTGGACGAAAATACCCTTTACCCTAGCATTAGGTCAAAGAGTCGTCGTACTCTGTTTTAGGGTTTCCCGCCGTGGAATATTTAATTTAACCCTAATTTCAATTAACAATTTCAACATAGAAATAGGAGTTTCAAGACTCCACGTAGGTGCTTCCCTATGAACGCTTACTACCCAATGAAACCTTGACCACAGTCAAGACGTTTCTAACCTCCCTTTCAAGGGGAACTACAATTACTCTGATTCCATTCCCGTCAGGATATGTAGGCACAAGATGCGACGTCTTGCCGAGTAAACTTAGGACTAACCCTTAGGTCTTTAGGTCACTCTATCCCTTTAGCAATATATTTTAAATAGATAATAAAATTAAAAAAAGCATATAATAAACAAAAGGTTCCTGTAGAGTACTACAGAAGTTTAGGGTGTTAATACCTTCCCTAAGCTTAATCAACCCTTTACCTAGGTCTCTCCCTGCATTGTCTTTACGATGCAAAATTAGGTTTTCCTCTTTTGACCTTTTCCTTCGAATAAATCAAAGAGCGGTTGTGAACCAAAGATGCGATTCAAATTAATTAATAGTTTGATATCATATTCTAACCGCAACATCCTTCATCATCTTATTATTCAGATTCGAACCATTGTTAGTAATGATCCTCTCGGGAATTCCATATCGATAGATGATGTCCTTCTTTATGAACCTAGCCACCACTTGCTTGGTCACGTTGGCGTACGAGGCTGCCTCCACCCACTTGGTGAAGTAGTCGATGGCTACCAAAATGAAGCGGTGACCGTTAGATGCAGTGGGCTCAATCTTGCCTATCATATCAATGCCCCACATGGAGAACGGCCACGGGGATGACATGACATTCAACGGGCATGGCGGCACATGAATTTTTTCAGCATAAATCTGGCATTTATGACATTTCTTCGCGAATTTGAAACAATCCGACTCCATCGTCAGCCAGTAATGTCCTGCTCGTAATATTTTTCACGTCATAGCATGTCCACCGGCGTACGTACAAAATGTGCCTTCATGGACTTCCTCCATAAACAAACTAGCTTCTTTTTCGTCCACACATTTGAGTAGCATGAGATCAAGATTTCTCTTATACAGAACTCCATCAAGATTGAGATAAAAATTTCGAGATAGCCTCCTCAGAGTCTTCTTATCCTGGGTTGACGCTCCCACTGGATACTCCTTAGTCATAAGAAAGTTCTGGATATCATGGAACCATGGCTTGACATCGGAGGCTTCCTCAATGGCAAAAACGAATGCAGGTCTGTCAAGAGGGGAAATGACAATTCTTGGGGCTTCATTCCAAAAATTAACTTTGTACATCGAAGCCAACGTGGCTAAGGCATCAGCTATCTGATTTTCTGCTCTAGGCACATGATGGAGTTCCACTCGATCAAAGAAAGGAAGCAGCCTTCTGGCATAATTCATGTATGGGACCAAATTCGACTGACGAGTCTCCGACTCCCCTTTTATTTGGTTAACAACGAGTGCCAAGTCACCGTATACATCCAGGTTCTTGATTCTCAAATCAATGGCTTCTTCCAAACCCATGATGCATGCCTCATATTCTACTTCATTGTTGGTGACCGGAAAAGTCAATCTGGCAGTAAACGGGATGTGGGATCCCTGGGGAGTCGTAATGATTGCCCCAATACCATTTCCGTACGAATTAACTGCACCGTCGAATATCAATTTCCACTGGGACTTCCTATCTGGCCCCTCGTCGGGAAACGGTTCATCACAATCTTTCACTTTGAGAAACATGATATCCTCGTCAAGGAATTCAAATTTCATCGCTGATAATCTTCGATAGGCTGTTCGGCAAGGTACTCAGACAAAACACTTCCCTTGATGGTTTTTTGGGAAACGTATTGAATATCATACTCCGTCTGTACCATTTGCCACCTAGAAATCCTTCCTGAAAGCGCTTGCTTCTCGAAGACGTACTTGATCAGATCCATCTTCGAAATTAGCATGGTCGTGTGATTGAGCATATACTGTCGTAAACGTTTGGCAGCCCACGCAAGTGCGCAACACGTTTTTTCCAGCATTGAGTAACGGGACTCACAATCTGTGAACTTTTTACTCAAGTAATAAATGGCATGCTCCTTTCTGTCAGTCTCGTCATGCTGACCGAGAACGCAACCCATGCTATTCTCAAGAACTATCAAGTAAGGGTCTTCCAGCCACTAGGGGTATCAAAATTAGGGGTTCCTGCAGATACTGTTTTATTTTATCGAATTCCTTCTGGCAATCCTTGTTCCAGATAATCGCCTGATCTTTCTTCAATAGCTAGAACATCAGTTCACACGTGGTCGTGAGCTGAGATATAAACCTAGCAATGTAGTTTATTCTGCCCAGAAAACCACGAACTTCTTTTTCAGTCTTTGGCGCTGGCATATCTTGTATTGCTTTTATCTTAGTAGGACCAACCTCAATGCCTTTTTCACTCACAATAAACCCCAGTAGTTTTCCAGACCGTACTCCAAAAGTACATTTGTTAGGATTCAGCCTCAACCTGAACTTCCTAAGCCTCTCAAAAAGCTTCAGTAAATTGACCAGATGTCCCTCCTCCGTTTGGGACTTCGCAATCATGTCATCAACATAGACTTCAATCTCATGGTGAATCATGTCATGAAACAAAGTGACCATCGCCCGCTGGTAAGTTGCCCATGCGTTCTTCAGACCGAAAGGCATTACCTTGTAGCAGAATGTCCCCCATGGTGTAATGAATGTGGTTTTCTCCATGTCTTCCGGCGCCATCTTGATTTGATTATAGCCGGAGAAGCCATCCATGAATGGAAACACGGAAAATTGAGCTGTATTGTCGACCAACACATTAATATGAGGGAGCGGGAAATCATCTTTAGGGCTCGCCTTATTCAAATCCCGATAATCAACACACATCTGCACCTTACCGTCCTTCTTCAGTACAGGTACTATGTTGGTGACCCACGGAGGGTAAGTAGCGACCGCTAAAAAGCCAGCATCCAGTTGCTTTTGTACTTCCTCTTTGATCTTGACGGCCATGTCTGGTCGTTTCCTTTTAAGCTTCTGCTTAGCTGGAGGACAATCTTCTCGCAGTGGTAGATGATGAACCATTTGTAAGAACACAGATTGTTTCTTAGTAATATCTCTATGTTTTGATGATAACACTTATGAATTTTGTATTCAAGAATTATATACTCTAAATCTGTTCTAGACTGTTTGCTACAGGTACTAAAGAAAATATTCTTAAAGAGCAAATTTGGATCTGAACAATGATATTATGAAAGGCTTCAAAGGTTCAAGAGCATCTTAGATGAAGATCTGAACGCTGCCTCCAGAAGAATCTGTGTGCTATCTACTGAATATTCTGAAGCAGAAGCCTTTAAAGAATAAAAGACTCTGAGAGTTCAGAAGCTTAGTCATCAGAAGACTCTGAAGATACTGCGCTGCATAAGTATTGAGAATCTGATATAGAAGACTCTGCTCTGACAGAACTACACGCTCAAGCACACAAGCTGCACATACTCTGATTCAACATAATCTGAAGAACATCCCAAGACTCTGCAGATCCAGAAGATCTCTACTCTGGAGATTCAGAAGATCCAGACTCTGATGTTGATAGCTGAACTTACTTAGTGAAGAAGATTTGAATATGTACGTTGGCATATCTCAACAGCTCTTTCCTTTTTTATGCTAGACACAAGAACACAGACAAAAAGGTTTTATCTGTGCATTCCATTCTAAGGAAAGTTTCTGCAAAGTAAAAGACAAAAGGCTCCAGGCTTTTTCAGCACAGCCTCCAACGTTGAGAAGACTTCATGGATCTAAGTGCCTATATAAAAAAGTCCACTCCATCTTCTTCAAAAACGAACTTCTTGAAAAATATTCACAAAAAGCAAATCTCTCAAAAGCTCTTTTATCTTATTTGCTGTAACATTGTTCTTAAACTTTAGAGAAATATCACAGTTGTGATAATAGCTTTTTAGAAGCATTCTTACTCTTGTAATAGTTTTACATTGATTGTAAAAGGTTTCCTTAAGAGGATCCAGTTGGGATCAGTAGCTCTTGAGAAGACTAAGAACAGTTGTTCTTAGGTGTTACTATTGTAATCTGTTTGATTAAATAGTGGATTAAGTCCTTGACTGAGAAAGGCAAATCACTCTTGAGAGGGTGGACTGGAGTAGTTGAGTTCAACGGACCAGAATAAAAATAACTGTGTTTGAATCTTTGATTACTTGTCATACTTATTCAACCCCCCCTTCTAAGTAATTTTCTCACCTTCAGTTGGCATTAGAGCTCCGGTTCTGCGTGTGCTATCACTTTACCGTGTCAGTAAAGATCCAGTGAGAAAAGTTACTTTGGTATATATTTGTCTGTCATTATGGGTGATGTTTCTACATCCAATACAGCCAGTTGTAACAAATATGAAGGGGATAGAACCAGCACAAAGCCTCCCATGTTTGATGGAGAGAAATTTGATTACTGGAAGGACAGGATAGAAAGTTTCTTCCTTGGGTATGATGCTGATTTGTGGGACTTGGTCATTGATGGTTATGAACATCCTACAAATGAGGATGGCAAGAAAATTGATAGAAAATCAATGACAGAAGCCCAGAAGAAGGATTTCAAAAATCACCATAAGACTAGGACAATATTGCTTAATGCAATCTCTCATACTGAGTATGAAAAGATTAATAACAGAGAAACAACTCATGGAATGTTTGAGTCACTTAAAATGAATCATGAAGGAAATTCTCAAGTGAAGGAGACAAAGGCTCTGGCGCTTATACAGAAGTATTAGGCGTTCAAAATGGAAGAATCTGAAAATATAGAAACTATGTTTTCTAGATTTCAGATCCTTACAGCTGGTCTAAAGGTTCTGGACAAGGGATACTCCACATCAGATCATGTAAAGAAAATCATCAGAAGTCTACATCCAAGATATCTTTAGAAGAACTCATCAGCTCACTGAGGAGCCATGAAATTGAGCTTGAGGAAGATGAGCCTCAGAAGAAAGAGAAAGGTAAATCTATTGCTTTAAAATCTAATAAATCTGCTAAAGCTTTGCAGGTTATTGAAGAAAGCTCTGAAGGATCTTCTTCTGAAGAAGAAGATGAATTATCCATGCTGTCTAGAAGGATCAACAGACTCTGGAAGCACAAGGGAAAGAAGTTCAACAACTTCAGAAAATCTGATCAGAGAAAGGAATCTTCTGGACACAGAAGATCTGGCAAGAAAGAAGTTGTATGCTATGAGTGCAAAGAACCTGGGCATTACAAGAATGATTGCCCCAAACTTCAAAGAGAAAAACCCAAGAAGAAGGTTGACAAAAAGAAGAAGGTTCTGATGGTAACATGGGATGACTCAGATGAATCTGAATCATCTTCTGAATCAGAAGAAGAATGTGCTAATGTTGCACTGATGGCCAGCATAGAAGATCAGGAGGAAGGAACTTCAGGATCTGAATCTGATCCTGAATCTGAATCTGATTCTGAATCTGATGATGGCGCTGAAGAGGTAATGGCTAAACTTACTAAAGAAGAACTTATCAAAGTATTATCAGAAGTTCTGAAAAGTTATAACAATATCAAACTCAAATACAAGAAGCTGAAAAGCAGTCTTGAATCTGAGATTGATCTTCTGAAGATAGAACTTGTTGAGCAAAAAGAAATTAATCTGAAAATCAAAAATGACTTTGAAATAGCTCAACAAGAATCTGAATCTGAGACTAAGTCATGTAAAAACATTTTAGAAAAATATGACTCTAGCTTTCAGAGATTCCTTACTAAGAGCTTAGACAGAAGCAAGATGGCTTCTATGATCTATGGTGTTAGTGGGAATAACAGAAGAGGTATTGGATATGAATCTTCCTCTGGAAGTAATCCAAAATCTGTTGACAAACTCTTCATCAAGAAGACACCTCTGTACTCTCAATTTAAGTTTGGTCACTTAAATGACATTAAACACACAAGCTCTGAGAAAAATACTTATGTGTTTAAACCCAAGGCAAGTCAGAATAAACATTATGTTGAAAAACAAAAGTTTAGACAAACCTACAAACCAACTAACCCTAAAGGACCCAAGAAGATCTGGGTACCTAAGAGCAAAATAATCCCTGTTGCAGATGTTCTTAGCAGCAAGATCAGGACGCTAGTCATGGTACCTGGATTCTGGATGCTCACGACACATGACAGGAGAAAGGTCTATGTTCCAAAGCCTGGAACTTAGATCTGGAGGTGACGTGAAGTTTGGAGGGAACCAGAAAGGCAAGATCATTGGATCTGGCACTATTGGAAATGGTAAACTTCCCTCTATAACTAATGTTTTACTTGTTGAAGGCTTAAAACATAACTTATTATCCATAAGTCAATTAAGTGACAATGGTTATGATATTACCTTTAATCAAAAATGTTGTAAAGCTATTAGTCAAAAGGATGGCTCTATCCTATTTAGTGGTAAGAGGAAAAACAACATTTATAAAATAAATCTTTCAGAACTTAAAGTTCAGAATGTTAAATGCCTCTTGTCTGTTAATAAAGAGCAATGGGTCTGGCACAGAAGATTGGGCCATATTAATATGAGACGTATATCTCAGATTAATAAACTTAATCTTGTCAGAGGACTTCCTAATCTGAAGTTCACCTCAGATGCTCTTTATGAAGCATGCCAAAAGGGGAAGTTTTCAAAAACATCTTTTAAATCAAAAAATGTTGTTTCTACTTCCAAACCACTAGAATTACTTCATATTGATCTGTTTGGACCAGTGAAAACTGCATCCATCAGAGGCAAGAAGTATGGATTAGTCATTGTTGATGACTATAGTAGATGGACATGGGTAAAGTTCTTAAAACACAAGGATGAGTCACATTCTGTGTTCTTTGACTTCTGCAAGCAAGTCCAGAATTAAAAGGATTTCAAAATCATAAAACTCAGAAGTGATCATGGTGGTGAATCTGAAAATAAATATTTTGAAAAATATTTTTCTGAAAATGGCATTGCTCATGATTTTTCCTGTCCTAGAACTCCACAACAAAATGGGGTTGTAGAGAGGAAAAACAGGACTCTGCAAGAAATGGCCAGAACCATGACCAATGAGACAAATCTGGCAAAACACTTTTGGGCAGAAGCAATCAACACAGCCTGTTACATTCAGAACAGAGTGTCTGTAAGACCTCTTCTGAAAAAGACTCCATATGAACTGTGGAAGAACAGAAAGCCTAACATTTCATATTTTCATCCTTTTGGATGTACTTGTTATATACTTAACACTAAAGAGAATCTTAACAAGTTTGATTCCAAAGCACAGAAGTGTTTCATGCTTGGTTATTCTGAACGCTCTAAAGGCTACAGAGTATTCAATACTGAAACACAGATTGTGGAAGAATCTATTCATGTAAGATTTGATGATAAGCTTGACTCTGAAAAGTCAAAGCAGTTTGAGAATTCTGCAGATAGAGAAGTGATTCTCACAGACTCTGAAGGATCAGAGGCAGAAAAGGCTAAAGAAAAGGAATCTGAAACAACTCCAGATGCTATTCCCCTATCTTCTCAATTGGATAACTTACACATTTCTGAAAGATCAAATGTCAGAGGATCTTCTTCCAGAATCAAGGCATCTCACTCAGAAGATGTGATTATTGGAAAGAAATATGATCCAATCAGGACAAGATCCTATCTCAGAACATCTGAATCTTCATTGTTTGGCTTAGTGTCAATAATTGAACCAACATCTGTGGATGAGGCTCTGAAAGATAATGAATGGATTATTGCCATGCAAGAAGAGCTAAATCAATTCACCAGAAATGAAGTTTGGGATCTGGTTCCTAGACCTAAAGGATTCAATGTTATTGGAACAAAATGGGTCTTCAAGAATAAGTTGAATGAAAAAGGAGAAGTTAAAAGGAATAAGGCAAGGCTAGTTGCTCAAGGTTACAGTCAACAAGAAGGTATTGATTACACTGAAACTTATGCTCCAGTGGCAAGGTTAGAGTCTATACGCCTTCTTATTTCATTTGCTGCACAGAATAACATCACTCTGTATCAGATGGATGTTAAAAGTGCCTTTCTTAATGGTATTATAGAAGAGGAAGTATATGTCCACCAACCTCCTGGTTTTGAAAGTGAAAACATTCCAGATCATGTTTTTAAATTAAAGAAATCTCTTTATGGCTTAAAACAAGCTCCCAGAGCTTGGTATGAGAGGTTGAGCAATTTCCTTCTAAAGAAAAATTTTATCAGAGGAAAAATGGATACAACTTTATTCTGTAAAACTCTTAAGAAAGATTTGTTGATTTGTCAAATTTATGTAGATGATATTATTTTTGGATCAACAAATATTATGCTTGGAAAGGAGTTTGCTAAATGTATGCAGGCAGAGTTTGAAATGAGCATGATGGGAGAATTGAGATTCTTTTTGGGAATCCAAGTCAACCAGACTCCAGAGTGCACCTACATACATCAGACCAAATATGTTAAAGAGCTTCTGAAGAAGTTCAACATGGTTGATAGTAAGATGGCAAAGACTCCAATGCACCCTACAAGCACTTTAGGTAAGGAAGAGGTAAGTAAGAAGGTAGATCAGAAACTCTACAGAGGTATGATAGGATCTCTTCTATACTTGACTGCTTCTAGACCTGATATTCTGTTTAGTGTCTGCTTATGTGCAAGATTCCAATCAGATCCTAGAGAATCACACTTAACAGCTGTTAAGAGGATTCTAAGGTGTCTGAAAGGTACTACTAACATGGGTCTGTGTTACAAAAGATCTGATGAATTTTCATTAGTTGGATTTTGTGATACTGATTATGTTGGAGACAGAGTTGAACGTAAAAGCACTTCTGGAAGCTGTCAGTTTCTTGGAAGTCATCTGATCTCATGGTACAGCAAGAAGCAACCCACTATTGCACTATCAACTACAGAGGCAGAATACATTGCTGCTGCTGGATGTTGCACGCAGATGCTCTGGATGAAGAGTCAGTTAGAAGATTATCAGATCTATGAGAGTAATCTTTCTATCTTCTGTGATAATACTTCTGCTATATGTTTGTCAAAAAATCCAATCTTACATTCTAAGGCTAAACATATAGAAATTAAACATCACTTCATCAGAGACTATGTTCAGAAGGGTGTAATAAATCTAGCCTTTGTTGATACAGATCATCAATGGGCTGATATTTTCACAAAACCCCTTGCTGAAGATAGGTTTAAGTTCATTCTGAAAAATATTTGTATGGACTTTTGTCCAGAGTAATATTTATCAGAGGCAACTTCTCAGATGCAAAATGTTTAAAGATCTGAAGTATTTCATCTGATTATTTGTTCATTTATCTTTAATTGATTTATTTGTGTGAAACTCTGAACTAACAAACTCAGAAGATCTGAACGTTGGAAACGCTTCATTTCTTGAGAGATATCAGATGCACATACAAAGCAAACACGTGTCACTCAGTATCTGAAAAGATGGAGTGCTCTACTGACTTGACGTTTGAGGTATTGCTTTGAAAATCTCATTTTTCTTGGATTTCCCCCCAATTGTCATAATTTTAAATTGAAATGATTACTTTCATTAAATGCTGTATAAACGTGTTATGTGTCTTTTGATGTGCCAATGCTTGATTTTTTTTGTTTTCTATAAATACCACCTATCACAACATTTTCACACTTTTCACACTCACTGCACTTATGCGTTTTTGCTTACTCTTCAAACTCTACCAAAACCCTAAACCAAAATCAAAAGCTTCATCCTCATCAATGGCTTCTACATCAAATGCTGCTGAAATCTCCAACAAAAATATAATGTACAAGAAACCAGAACGCACTCTATTTACTCCAGTAGTAGATCTTGAGGTTCTGTGTGAGAGTTTTGTTGATCTTGAATCTATAGAAGAAAATGGGTTTGACCTAACAACTTCCATTAAAGCTCAAGGCTGGGAGAAGTACTTTGAGAGACTGATGGGTCCTGTATACCCAACTCTTGTAAAGGAATTCTGGATTCACGCTAGTACCGGTCCTAAGTTCATTCACTCATCTGTCCTTGGGAAGGAGATAGTGATTACTGAAAAACTGATCAGGCAACTGTTCAGTTATACAGAATCTGATGGTGTTACAAACCTAGCCTCTTCACGTATTGATATGGCTAAGGTATATGAAGAAATTACTGTAGCTGGAACACCAACAAGCAAGGTTAAAGATCTGAAACCTATCTATAGGATCTGGGCAAAGATATTTATGAGTATAATCTTTCACAGAAAGTCAACCAACTCACCAGACTATGTGAGTTCAGAGCATCTGTACTTCATGTACTGCATCAACCAGAATATTAAGGTTAATTTGCCCTATCTGATTTTCAGTCATCTTCTGACTCATGTCAAAGAGACTAGAGAAGAGGTCAGAGCTAAGGCTGGAAAATTTAGAACTTGGATACCTCTTGGAAGACTGATTTCTGACATCCTTGTAGAAAACAAGTTGGTGAAGCATCTGACAGATGCAAAGATAACAGAGGATCTGTCATACATAATTGGATTTGAGATAAATGGACTCACTCTGAAAAGGATGAAAATTATTTCAGAGCTGAATGGTAAACTAAGGAAGATAAACTCTGAGGAGGTCAATGGCAGAAGGATACCCATAGAAGATTTTCCAATGTTCAGTGCAGATGAACCAAAAAGTATTGTCTGGACTTACATTGCAGAGTGTCTGAAGGAAGGAATTCCTCTACCTGCTAACCTTGTTCAGAAACAAGGAGAAGAAATGCCCAATCTGATGAAGGAAAGGCGTAGCAAGAGAAAAGCTGAAGAAGGATCGGTTCAGAAGAAAAGGAAAGTATCTGAAGTTCCAAGGAAGAAGAAGAAAGGAGCAAAGAAATCCAGAATCAATTCTGGAAGAGATGCCACTCTGGAAGAAATTAGAGACACTATTCATCAGGTATTAACATCTGATCCTACACCTGCTGTTCACTCACCCCTTTCATCACCTCAACTCTCTCTAAACCTTAGACATAGAACTTCTAAACCCAAACAATCTGCAAACTTTTCATTTGAACCACCCTCATCTGAGCCAGTACATTCACAACCATCTTCTGTACAAATTCCCTCTGAACCCCAACCTTATATTACATCTGAACCCCCTCAATCAATTCAACCAGATATTTCACAAACAAAAATTCCTCAAACAAAAATTTCACAACCAACAATTTCACAACCAGAAAATCCCCAATTAGAAATTCCCCAACCAGATATAATCATCTCAGAACCAAACCAACCAGAGACTGTTCAAACTGAACACTCTGAACAACCAGTTCCATCAGAAGATCCAAATCTTTCTGACAATATTCTGGATATAGAACCCCTCAATCAATCCATTATCATTTCTTCAACATCTGTTCACTCAGATGAATCTTCTGATTGTGAATCATCTGATCTTGAACCAGAATCACTCAAACAAGCATGTTCTGACAGTGCTATGAAGGAACATGTTCCCATTTCTATGTTTCATACTCCACCCAACTCCCCACCTCAGAAAACCTCATTTCAACCATCTGAAACTCAAACTTCTGAAACACAAACTATCCCTCAACCATCTGAAACCAATCTATCTGAAACACAAACCATTCCTAAACCATCTGAACTCCCTCAATCTGACATCCAAACATCTCAACCAACATCACCTCAACCACAACCATCTGAACCTACACCATCTGAACCTACTCCTGTTAACACTCCTAATCCTAAACCCTCTGAACAGTCTGAACAGTCAGATCTAGGATCATGTGTTAATGCTATGTTTGAAATATTCAAGAAGGAGATAGATTCTGAATATGCTCGTGTTAAGGATGTGTGCATGTCAAGTTTGGATCCAACTGTTTCAAATGCTGCTTGGAAGCGTTTCATCTGGATGTTCAACAAAGCTGCTTTAAAAGTTAGAGCTAAATGCTCTAAGCTTGCTAAGGCTCAGTTTGCAGAATTAATCAAGATAACTCTGATGAACATGCCTCATCCTCCTCCTGTGTTGCTTCTGGAAGCTACTCCTCCAGAGGCTCCTGAATCTGAAATGGTTGAACAAGCTTTTGAAGAGAACCAGTCTGAAGAGAACCCTGCTGCTACTGCATCTGCTCCTTCTTCATTTGTGGTCACAGAGCTTGTGAATGATGTCAAGGAAATAAAAGATTGGATGGTCAAGCAAGAGAAGACAACTGATGAGATCAAGACCTGGATGTCTAAGCAAGAAGAGTCAACTACCAAAATGACAGAGCTTCTAACCCTTATTGCCTCACGCCAGACTTAGTTTCATTTGATGTTTTTGCACATGTTATTGTTTCTGTTGTTTTCGTATTGTTGTGTTATGCTTTTTGGCATCTATCTGTTTAATTGTGAACTCTGATATGCTTAAATGAATGTTGCTGTTTTTGCTTCTATATGCTTCTTTTCTTCTGTATCTTTATGCCTTTAAAAATCTTTTTGATTATGACAAAAAGGGGGAGAAAAAGAGAATCTGATTGTTCAAACTATAAGCAATTACTAAAACTGAAATTCAGACATTTTATTAACTTACTTTGAATTTAAGTCTTTCAGATTACATTGATATATCTGACATAATTCATCGAAGTTACCCTGAGTCTTTTCCAACCAGAACCTGATCTTCAAAGCAAATATGAGTATTCAATCAACTCTGATAGCTTACTCCGATACCTTTACTCTGGAAGATAATTCAAGCAAGATGATAACCAGGCGCTCCGACTGAAGGATGTCATAATTATCTGGTATCAAGATTTGATTCTGAAAGTCAAACCTCTTGCATCAGGCTCTGAATCTGAAATATACTTAATCAAAAAGGGAAGTGTTTTCTTTTATTAGAGTATTTATTTCAGGGGGAGATTATTAATCTCAGGGGGAGTCATAATTCATACTTTTTATTGAACAAAATTTCTCATGTTTTGTCATCATCAAAAAGGGGGAGATTGTAAGAACACAGATTGTTTCTTAGTAATATCTCTATGTTTTGATGATAACACTTATGAATTTTGTATTCAAGAATTATATACTCTAAATATGTTCTAGACTGTTTGCTACAGGTACTAAAGAAAATATTCTTAAAGAGCAAATTTGGATCTGAACAATGATATTATGAAAGGCTTCAAAGGTTCAAGAGCATCTTAGATGAAGATCTGAACGCTGCCTCCAGAAGAATCTGAGTGCTATATACTGAAGATTCTGAAGCAGAAGCCTTTAAAGAATAAAAGACTCTGAGAGTTCAGAAGCTTAGTCATCAGAAGACTCTGAAGATACTGCGCTGCATAAGTATTAAGAATCTGATATAGAAGACTCTGCTCTGACAGAACTACACGCTCAAGCACATAAGCTGCACATACTCTGATTCAGCATAATCTGAAGAACATCCCAAGACTCTGCAGATCCAGAAGATCTCTACTCTGGAGATTCAGAAGATCCATACTCTGATGTTGATAGCTGAACTTACTTAGTGAAGAAGATTTGAATATGTACGTTGGCATATCTCAACAGCTCTTTCCTCTTTTATGCTAGACACAAGAACACAGACAAAAAGGTTTTATCTGTGCATTCCATTCTAAGGAAAGTTTCTGCAAAGTAAAAGACAAAAGGCTCCAGGCTTTTTCAGCACAACCTCCAACGTTGAGAAGACTTCATGGATCTAAGTGCCCATATAAAGAAGTCCACTCCATCTTCTTCAAAAATGAACTTCTTGAAAAATATTCACAAAAAGCAAATCTCTCAAAAGCTCTTTTATCTTATTTGTTGTAACATTGTTTTTAAACTTTAGAGAAATATCACAGTTGTGATAATAGCTTTTTAGAAGCATTCTTACTCTTGTAATAGTTTTACATTGATTGTAAAAGGTTTCCTTAAGAGGATCCAGTTGGGATCAGTAGCTCTTGAGAAGACTAAGAACAGTTGTTCTTAGGTGTTACTATTGTAATCTATTTGATTAAATAGTGGATTAAGTCCTTGACTGAGAAAGGCAAATCACTCTTGAGAGGGTGGACTGGAGTAGTTGAGTTCAACGAACTAGGATAAAAATAACTGTGTTTGAATCTTTGATTATTTGTCATACTTATTCAACCCCCCCTTCTAAGTAATTTTCTCACCTTCACCATTATGTCAGTGTCGAGCCCGGACATATCTTCATACGACCAAGCAAAGATGTCACTATACTCTCGAAGCATCTCGACCAATCTTTGCTTGACATCACTCTGCAATGCAGCCCCTATTCTGACATTTCTGACAAGTTCCTCAGAACCTAGATTAATAATCTCAATCTCTTCCTCGTGAGGCAGAGTGATCTTATCTTCTTGTTTCAACAAACGGGCCAACTCTTCCGGAAGGTGTTCATCTTCATCAATCTCTTCTTCAGCTTGATATATCGGGAAATCAAAGTCGAAGTGAGTCGTAGAAGGTTCAGAGTCGATGTCATTTGTAGTGTGAATCCTGCAATAACAAGGGTTAAGCTTAAGAAGAGGGTATGCAGGTTAGCACAAACCGTATTGCCATTTTATTGTTTTAAAAAACAAAAATAAAACAGGAATAACAGAGATCACAAAATTTGAATGCAAAGAAAACGCCCTTTGATTTATTGATAATATGTACGTGCATAAGCAATCAAGGCCCTGACAATAAAACTGTTATACCCCGGGTAGAGCATAAGGTTGCACAACAATTGGAAAAAGACAAAGCATTACTCTTTATGCGTCACTTGGATGACATCCTGGACGGACCAATTGTTGAGGCTCTGGCCTGGCTTGCACGGCTGAATCCAGGAGTCTAGGTCACAATCACTATCTTCGTCTTCAGACACGATGTTGATATTCTAAAATATTACCCCACCTTTTGTAAACTGAATCAGCCCTTTGACGCACGGTGCACTGCGAGAGGATGAAGCATCAGTAGAAGGAGAATACCCTAACCCAAACTTATCCTGCTTGTTAGGGATTTCCAGAACTTTCCCCCAGCCTGAGGCAGAGCCAGCTTGAACCACAGCCTGAGCTTCCTTGAAGGAAGAGAGATTCATCTCAGGTTTCTCGATCATCGTCGGAATCGCATCCTTGACTTTAACGACCTCAAACGCCTGACACAAAGTTTCGTGGATCTCGCCATCCACCTCAACATACTTAAAAGATGACAAATGGCTCACCATTATGTCCTCTTCTCCACAGATGGTCACGATGCTGCCACCCACAAAATACTTCAGTTTCTGGTGCAATGTGGAAGTTACTGCGCCCGCAGAATGGATCCAAGGCCAGCCCAATAGACAGCTATAGGCAGGCATGATATCCATGATATAGAAAATCGCGTCAAAGGTTTCTGGTCCAACTTGAATGGGCAGAGTTACCTCTCCAAAGACGGTTCGCTTAGTTCCATCAAAAGCTTTTACCACCAGATCACTGGGTGTACATATCAACCCTCTTGTATCCAACCTCACCAGAGCTTTCTTAGGGAGAACATTAAGAGATGATCCCGTGTCCACCAGCACATGGGACATGACTGTTCCTCGACATTCTATCGAGATGTACAAGGCGCTATTATGGTTCCTTCCTTTCGGCGTCAGCTCTAAGTCAGTAAACCCTAATTAGTTCCCAGCATTCACATGAGTAACCACTCCCTCTAGCTGGTTGACAGAGATCTCATGCGGTACATAGGCTGCATTCAGAACCTTCAGCAGGGCGTTGCAGTGTGCCTCAGAACACAACAACAGATTCATAATAGAGATCTTAGACGGCGTCTGATGAAGATGATCAACTATCTTATAATCACTTTTCTTGATCAGTCTCATAAACTTTTCAGCGTCTTTCATAAGCAGGTCTTTTCCTACCTCACGGGAGGTTTCTTCGACGACCTTACTTTTACCTCTGTCAGTCTTCTCGGCCTTGTCAGCTTTGTCAGCTACGGTCTCCGGTGGAGCAAACACTCTTCCACTACGCGTTGTTCCCCCAGTCCCGACTAGGTTATCAACCGATTGCCCAGATGGCTCCAACTCCAACTTCTGCCCATTGCAGTAGACATCTGCCCCATAGTGCCATGGTACAACATTAGTGCTCTCAAACGGTATAGGCCCAGCCTTCGTGATAGTGATCATAGGTGGCCTTGATGCAGAAATGGTAACTATTTTACGAGGGATGGTGATAGTGGCAATCTCATCCTTCTGCTTCAACATTACTTCCCCTGATCTGTTCTCAGCCCTCCGACTAAACTACAGAATTCCTTCGTTCATCAAACTCTGAATCCCTGCTACCAACTAATCACAGCCGTCTGAATGATTCGCACAATCCATACACAACTTTCCACAGCCCGGGAAAATACCTTTCTTCATCAACTTGGCTTTAACGAAACCAAGTGGTGTTTTCAGGTCTTTGACATCAGTCAATAAGTCCGAATCTTCCTCTTAAACGATGGCGTTAACCCCGTCCCCTCCATGGTTAGGCATAGGGTTCTTCATAACATTCAGAACATTATAAGAAAAGTTGATTATCTTGGCGTCAACCATATCTTGTACTTTGTGCTTAAATGCTTTACAGTTGTCAATCGAGTGGCCAGGTACTCAGATCTCGCATTCGCATCGTAGCCCGGTGGAGGTGTCCCTGTCAAGGGAGCCAAAGTTCTCTTCTGAACTAGCTGCAACTGCAGCAAAGTCTACAAAAGCTGAGCATACGACATAGGTGGGGTTTCAAGATGACGACTTGACAATGGTGCTTTATTATGGTACCTCCGGTACCCTTGCTGGTTCTGTTGCTGCTGCTACTGAGGTTGCTGGACAACAGGAATAGTAATGCTAGCGACCTGCTGGCGCTGGCCTTTTCCTTTTCCTCGAGCATTAGACACTGAGCTCGTCTCACATTCGCGTCTCTTACCACTGTAAGGTTTCTTTCCCCCTCCAGATGAGGATACATCTACGCCCTGAATCTTTCTGAGTTTGATGCCATTCTCTACATGCTCTCCAGTGATTATAAGGTCGGAGAAACTTCCCGACATACCATTGACAAGCTTCTCATAATAAACTCCTGGAAGAGTAGCCACGAACATCTCAACAAGTTCTCGCTCAACCATCGGCGGCTAAACTCTTGCTTCCAGTTCACGCCACCTCTGGGCGTACTCTTTAAATCCTACGTTGTTCCTCTGAGACAAATTTTACAGCTGAACCCGGTTGGGAGCCAGGTCGCTGTTGTACTGATAGTGGCGTACGAATGCTTCAGCAAGGTCTTTCCACGTATGTACACTTGTGGGTTCCAAACCCATATACCACTCCAGCGAGGGGCCTGACAGGCTGTCTTAGAAGAAGTGCATCAGCAACTTCTCATCTTCAGAATGTGCGGACATCTTTCGATAATACGACCTCAGATGGACACGGGGGCAAGTGGTGCCCTTATACTTCTCATAGTCGGGTACCTTAAACTTTGGAGGCACCTTGAAGTCTGAGATCAGCCCCATCTTGGTCATGTCAACGCCCATGGTATTCAAGTTCTCAAAATTCTTCATCTTGTCTTCAAGCGCTTTGAACCTTAAACGGGCTTCAGAATTCAGTTCGCTCTCGGCTCCTTTCATTGAGAATAAGTCCTCTTGACGATCCTCCTTCCAAGGTTGATGTCCATTACCCTGAGCAAACCTAGCAGCATCAAGACCATACAGATTACCAGCACCAGCGTTTCCAGCATTACCCATTCCACCACTATTGCCATTGCCCATACCAACATTACTGTTGGCCTCACAGTTGCCATTCCCGGCTCCAGTCATATTCCCATTAGCTCCAACATTAGTAACAACATTACCATTGCCACTTCCGTTCCCTCCAGTAACAGGGACGCCAGTATGAGGGGTCTCAACAAGCGGAGGGTTCACAACATTCTCGCCATGTAGTACACCATTACTGTCGACGCATGCAATCAGAGGTTGCACCAGGGTTCTGAGCTGGTCCTGGCCATTAGCGACCACTTGCATGAGATCCATAAAATGATCCATCCTCTCCCTGAGCTCTTGAATGTCAGTCTGAACCTATTCCATTACTCTGACTTGATTTGCTCTGGTGGAATACCGATGAATCTCCCTTCGTTCAATCCTGAAATAACCTGCAAGCACAAAGGGTTAGGAAAATAGCTCGAGGTACTTGTTATGCAAATGATTCATGCAAATGCAGACACGTATCTATGCATTAGGAGGAACTCCCCCTCGATTCTAGCTCCAAGACAAATAAAGTCTAGTATTCGGCCATGGAAAGAAAACCTCATATATACATTTGAAAAACCCACGCGGGCAGCGTACAACTGTAATCAAATACAACTGAAGCAAAAGGCGTGACCCCAACCAACAAGCCTGGTGGTGGTCAGCATATCAATGCATAAAAGATACAAAGAAGTACAAGGAAATCAAGTGCGGCTACGGGCACGAAAATCTTCTAATAACTTCTTCGTAGTGGGATGGTCAGGTTGGGTGAGCAGACCTCGGATCAGCAGATTCAACTCCTTTGTGAAAATGCAAAGAATTCCTCCACAGGAGAAATCATGCTCACAAGGAGGATCCTAGTTAAGCAAGGAAGATTTTAAGGGAAGCTAAACTTATAGGAAGAATCATCCACCTAATTTGAGCTTCTGATGAACCTCAATGATTATATTCTAAGGATCACCTAAACTAAGGATTCAAAAGCTCTATCGAGGCTTAAACAAGGTTCTTAGTAGGTCTTAACCTAAGCTTGATCCTATCAAGGAGCAATTAAAAGCCTAAAGTTAGCTAAAGGTTCACCTTTAAGTCTAAACTAAGAGGAAAGTTAGATTAGGATCACCTACACATCATTAACGTGTAAAATGGAGGAATAATAGAAAATCACTTCAATAAATGCTAGGAAAAATCCTGGATGATCCTAAATGTGTTAAGAACTCAAAGGGTGTGCTAAAGGGAATCCATCATGGAATGATCCTAAAGATCCAACTCAAAACTACACCTAAAGGCTTCTAAAAAATACAAGAAAAAACATGCAAACCTATAAAGGTGTCTAGATAACACATGCAAAAAATCAGAACTGAATTATAAAATATGAGATAGCACAAAAATCAAAAAGTAAACTAGTCATTTTGAACATTTTTAATCATGTAATTAAAATGGAAAAATAGCACAAAAATGGAAAATTAACCCAAAATGAAATTAAATGCCATACAAAAATCAGGGACATGCCAAAGATTAATCAAGATTTTTTTCATATTTTTCCAAGCATTATGAATAAAAAATGATTAAAACATTAAAAGAAATAATAAAAAAGCAATTAAAAGAAATAAAAAGAATTAAAAACTGGGAATAAAACGTATGCACTGGATCAGATGACCGGTCTATGCATCCAAGGGGAAAGCGTGTGCCACGTGGCCCAGAAACCCCTAAATGAAACGCAGCGTTCCATTAACGCTTGCGTGTGGCTGGTTTGACTATGGATCACCGTAGTCCCTAATCTGGAGCATTCATGCCAAAAGTATTACAATCCTACGCCTGGTAGCTCGCCACCTCAGCAGTCAAAGTCCATCATCTTCCAGACTCAATCACGAGCCTTAGATCTGCTTACCAAGTCAATTGATTCAAACGCATCTAACGGCGCATCCATCATCTTCAACCTTTGAACTGCAAGATTAAAGGGGGGAAATTCAGGGTGGCCTGATGAACTGAAAAAGTAAGAATCCACTAATAACACGTTCTATCCATCAAGATTAAGCCTAATCCGAATCCTTAAATATTTCATCCATGATCAAGAACCTTCACCAATGGCTTCCAAACCTTGCCTAAATCCATCTATGGTTCATACTCTACCTAACCACATGCAATATTTATCCTAATTCATTCTCAACAGAGCATAATTATGAAAAGATGAAAACTTGGTTTGAGCTTCGACAGAGAGTGATACAAGCTCCAATCTTCGATCAAACTTGCTCAGAAACGATCCGTGATGCTTGCTGAAGATTCTTGGAGCTTCAATTCCTTCTACAATGACCTCCAAGATGAAATTCGATTTTCACTTTGTAACTAACTTTTTCAACTGCTTCTTACCTCATTCAAGCTCTTCCAATCACCAAAAACTATTCTGAACTCCATCATGGCAATATATATAATTGTTTTGGGCTTAAAATGGGGGCCCAACTTGCTTGGAAATCCAATTTCCATTTTTCGATTTTTCTTCAAAACTCCTTCATGACAGAACACGATTTCCTCTCTGTTTCAGCTTCATTCTCACTCAAATCCCTTGCTGGTGTGTTAAGGAGGATGAAGGGCCAGGATTTGTTCCTTGAATCCAATCAATGGTGGATCTTTGTTATGTAACTTCATTCTTAAGAAACTTGGAATTATGCCATGAAACAAACTTCATCTTAAAATTCTACAAATGCCAATCTACTCCAAATGTCTTTTAACTTCAAAAAATGCACAAACTTGTAATGTTTTGCACCAAAATGAATTATTTAAGAATTTTCTCTTTTTATGCCTTATAATTATCCCTCCATGAAAATTTCTTCATTCACTTCCATATTTAACCCATATCAATGAATTCTTAGGACATGGTTGGACAAATAAAACTATTTTGAACAACTTTCAAATTGAACAAAAGTCCATTTGAGGTGTCTAAGTTGATGAAATTGAACCATAATCAAAAATGGCATATAATTTCAAATTCCCAAAATACCCTTGTCTTGTAAAGCTCATAACTTGAGTTCTACAAATCCAATCATGGACTTCTACTACTTTCTAGAAAGCTAAGAAGATAAGGAACAAAATTCAGGTTGGCCAAAAGTTCATGAGAATCATCTTTCTAGGTCAAAAATGTCATGCAAGTTGGTCGACTTTCAAGCTCCAAATTCACATTCATCTAATGACCTGTAACTTGTCTGATTCATAACTTGAGTTATATAAACCCTATCAAGGACTTCTAGTACTCAAATTAAAGCTATTATAATGCTCTACAACAATCATTTTAGGGTCAAGGTGATATGAAAATCACATCTTGAGTTATTGGTCTTGAAGTTAGGCACGAAACTAGGGGATTTTACACTGTCAAGCATAGCAACCCTAGCCTAGGAACTCCTCACACTCTTGATTCATGATGAGTTGACATTGGAATCATCCATTGGACATCCTAAGACATCAATCCATGATCACATGGCCTTGAAATTGGGTCTCAATCTTCTTCAAATCATCTGTCGACCTAGGGTTGACCAGATGAAACCCTAGTTGCACCAATCTTGGTAGTAGCTTCATATCCTTCACATGATGACCTATCTAGGCTTCAAAATGAACTTCAATACTTCCCATGAGCTCTCTCAAGGCTTCCAGTCCAACTTCTTGGCTTCAGAATCATCTGATGACTTTCCCTTAACCTTCAAGTTAGGAGGCAGGCACTCTTGGCTTCAACCACTCTCTCTGAGGATCTTTGGCTTCTATGATGAGGATATCAACCCTTGAATACTTGAATAAACCTCTTAGCTAGATTCATAGCCTTGTTTAGCCCTTTGTTGGTAGTCATACCTCTTGATCTCCTGCATACATGTTAATGCAATGCAGATGATAATGCTAGAATGAATGCAATGAAACACAAGCTAGGTAAAGCAAAAGGTTAGGCAAATTTTGGGGTGCAACACATAGATACTTTGAGTTTGTAGAAATTTGAGTACAATTGCAAACTCCTACAACATAAGCAAGCGTCTACTTATATACTAGTCTAAAATAACTACCTACAACAGTCGACTAAACACAACATGCCATGTTTTTGCTTCCATGCAACCTCTGCTTTCAACTGGTCGAATTTATCAAACCAACCTATGGTCTTGATTGACCATTTTCGACCTCACAACTCACCATAACATGCCTTTTATCTTAATTTTCATTAATATCTATGTCAAAAATCCACGGTAACAAGGTGAAGGTGACTACTTATAAAAATGGGTGAGTCTCTCGGCTAAAGATGACTATTTATGTAAACCCTTATTTGAGGGGTGAGTCACCTGCCAGATGTCTCTTTATTAGCTAAAAAATGTTAGATGGGAATGTTGATCAATCATTTAGTTGGTCACGCTTACTCCAATTAATGTAAGTAATGATGGTCTGTTTTTCGAGACCTTGAATGCTATCGGCACATGTTAGAAATGCGCTGAGTTTTTCAAAACTATGAGGGAGTCTAAAGGATCCTTTATTGTTTCCACTCCCCTATAATAGTTCTATTCCTTTATTTCATTTGTTCCATTTTTCTCTCTTCTCTTGCAAGTTTGTCTGGACTTCTCAACTTCTCATCTCTCCCGCTCATTCGTTCACAATCTTCTTCTAGGTATGAATTTTCCCTTCCCTTGCTTGCTGTAGCAAATAGTGTGTACAAAGATACATTCAAGATGGGGTTTAGGATAAGCATAAATTTTTAGGATATTTCCCCGCTTTTAATGATTGTGACAGTGATGGTGATTTATTTTTGCTCTACTATTTTCTCAAGAGCAAAAGGGATAATGTCTACCACCTCTGTCGTGTCCATGGATATTGGAGATATTGGATCTTGCTATATTTTTTATGAAAAAATCATCTTTTTTTGATCAGGAGAGGATGTTTCTTCTTTAGAGGATGAAGACCAGATTATTCTAGAGGCTTGCTCTCTGTCAGAGAGGGAGACAACGCTCGTCTCGTTCGATCCTCCTTTCCCATACTTATACTTCTATCTTCCTTTCATCAAAGATATGAGAATTATGTTCCCTTTTCCCCCTTTTCTATGAAGGTTTTATGAGTCCTTAATGTTGCACCCTCCCAACATTTCCCTAATAATTTTTGTTATATCAGGGCTTTTGAGATGGTTGGTAAATACCTGATCGTTACTTCGACCATGAGAGTCTTTTTCTCATTCTACACAACCAAGCTGACAAAGGATGTGTGGTTTCCTTGAGTATTCAACCAAGAAGAGTTATATTTGCATCCCATTCAAACCACTACAAATATTAGAAGGAAAAGTTGTCTCGTGTGAGGGGGTGAGATGACTCCCTTAGTGTCTTGGGAGCTGAAGGAGCTCCCTTATTTCCCATATCCTGGACGGATGATCATGTGGAAATCATAGGATATGAACATCTGTTCCTTACCTTCGAGGAGAGGAGGATTTTCTGCCTTCTACGACATTTTGAGGTTATGGATTTCTGTGAAGTGATTAGAATTTCGTTGGAAGGTCGTAAACATCTCGCCGCCAAGTTAGGTAAGTCACATACTGCTTTTACTTTGTAGGGATTTCTAGATAACATTTATGATCTTTACGCATTATTTTTCATATCCAATGTCGAGGATTTTTACTAAGAAGAGGAGACAGAAGTGGGAAAAACTCAAGGGTGTTAGCTCGAGCACCAATAATCCCTAGAGTCACCCCCGATGGTTTTAATGTCAAGGGGAAGAAGAGACAAGCTAAAGACCTAGCTCCAGACTCGCCCAACATGAAGGCTCAAAGGCTAGATTAAGGTCATTCTCTTGTTGTTAGGAAGACGAGTACTCATGAACCCCCTACAGGCAAGACTTCCCCACCTCCTAAGAATTTATATAGCGATGTCTGTTTAACACCCTCCAATTTAAGAGCTATAGCCTCCCTTTGTCCAAGGAATTCCTGTCCTTTCGTTCCAAATCGAACTTGACTATTGTGAACATGAATAATAATCTTTTTCTAAGGGAGCTTATGTTGCAGGATGTCGACCATGAAAGGCACAACAAAGTTGAGAAAAAGCTGGTGGCGAAGCTCCAAGAGCAGGTGAATGTTTATAATGAGAGCATAAGGCTGCTGCAGTCCCTCTAAAAAGATAATTAAAAGTTGGAGGATAATATGGAAGATTTTAAATCCAAGGCCAAATGAAATCTCTGCTGAGAAAGAATCCCTGCAAGAATTCTTGGACGCCTCCCTCCTTTGTCAAAAGGAGTTGGAAAATGCGGTGTCAGAGCTCACCGATGAGGAAGTGTCTACTTCCGGCGTCTATTTCGAGCACACCAAGGAGTAGGTACCATTCCTCTATCCCAATATATACTCAAGCCTAATGGATTTTCTCAAAGTTGTATGTGGCGGCCAACTGGTGGATTCGGAGGCAGTGGCCTCCCTGGAGCATGAAAGTCTCACCCATAGAGAATATCCATGACAAGGGCAGGGCGGCGGATAAAGGTGAGTCTATATCCCTTCAGCCATATAGTGATGTTGAGAAGGAAATGAGTCAAGAGGAAGATGTATCATTTGGTTGTTTCTTTGCCCCTAGTGGCTTTATATTTCTTTTCCATTTCTGAGATTTTTTGTTGTAGTTATTTGCCCCTTCGAGGGCTTTTATAATTGTCATGAATAGTAGCGCCCCTTGAGGGAGCCTTTTATGTTAACTTCCCTTATTGTTATCCTCTTCTGGGTTGTTATCGTTGATTAACCCTTTAGTGTTTGGATGAGGGCATCTGTTATCATCGTTCCTCTTGCAATAATTTGATTGCTTACAAAGGGACTTAACAAGGATCCTTTTTTAGGGATCTGGAATTTTATTTGCCTCTAGGGATGGGATGGATCACACATAAGGATCCAACGACTTTGATAGCTTCAATGAACATCAAGGATCCCACGTAAAGATCTAAAAAATTTAATCACCTCTATAGGCAACAAGAATCCCACATAAGGATCTAAGGATTTTGATCGCCTTTATGGGCGGCAAGGATCCTATATAAGGATCCAACAATTTTGATCACCTCTATGGGTGCCAAGGATCCCACATAAGGATATAGTGATTTTTATTGCTTATATAGTCAACAACGATCCTACATAAGGATCCAATGACTTTACTCGCCTCTATGGGTGGCAAGGATCCCACATAAGGATCCAACAACTTTGATCGTGTCTATGGGCAATCTTCTCTTGAGCTTTTAGGTTTCCTACAAAGAAAGTAAGAGCCAGCAAATATGGATTGTCCGAAATAGTAAAATAAGGTGCCTCATTAAAAACCATTACCCTATGAAAAATAACAAAGGGAAAAGAGTGCATCTTGTGGAGTAACTTGTCTTTTACAATCCTCATAGATGTAATACTCGCCTATAAAAATTGATAACAAAGCAAAAAAGAAATAATAAAGGAAAATAAATAAACAGCAGCTATGTAGTTTTTTCTAAAGGGCATCCCTTTTGGACCTTCAATCTTCAATCTCCTCAGCGGTTGGAGGGGAAGCCTTCTCACCCTTGCAGGTTCAACTAATGGCTTTATTCTTGAACCCATTTTCTTTACTCTCTTTCCTAGTGCGAGCCCTATTCAACTTGAGAAAATCTATGTAACATTTCATGGCGATCTCCTCGGATAAATCCTACTTGTCCATTCGAGAATGGGAACTTCATGCATAAATAAAGAGTGGACAATGTGTCGCTACTGCGAAAATCGGCGCCGGCTATGACAGAAGAGTCGCCACCGTGCGTTATTTATCCCACAAGAGGGAAAGGAAACGCTCAGAGTAAACCTAACGCAAAGAGGGAAAGGAATGGTCATTGCAACCAAATCCTGGATTCGAGAGTCGGTTACGCAAGGGAAAGGTATTAGCACCCCTCATGTCCGTCGTACTCGACGGGATCCATGCTTGTTTTCTATCTAAGGGTGTGTTATTCTATCTATTCTAAAGGTCTGGGTTAAAAAGAAAAGAAAATGACTCGGCAAAGTATCACACTTTATGCCTACGTATTCCCGTCTGGAACGAGAAATCATAGTCAACGTAGTTCGCCTAACTATGGGTTACTGGGGGAAGGTTGCTCGCCGAGATATCGCAAGCAGTAAACAGTAAATAGTAACATGCATGCTATGCAACCGTACCAGAAAAGCAATGGAGAAAACAACAGGTAAAAGGAGACAAGCTCCACCTCAAACCTAGAGTTAATAAACACAGGCAAACAGGCAATACAGAGAAAAATAAAGGATACAGAGGAGGCAACCAAACAGCAGCAACAAACTTCTACAGCAGACAGCAACAGTAAGCTCTAAACAGCACAGTTGAAAAGACAACAAAGTTGACAGCAAGACTTCATCTTCAAGCTAGCTCCTATCTCAAGCTTCTTCAACTTCATCTTCAAGCTCTAGCAAGAATACTCCAAGCAAAGGAATAATCACCAAGATCAAGGTTGAAATGTTGAAAATTTAATGAAAACCAAAGGAAATCATCAAGTACCAACATTGAAATGGAAAGGTATCGTCAAAGTTCTACTCAACTATGGACATACCACACATCCCTCCAAAGGAGAGATGGAGTTTCCCTAGGAGGACTTCATGTCATTGGATGGAATAGAAGTACACAATGCATTCTATGTTTGATGAAGAAATCAAAACTAGCTCTAATAGCTCTTCCTAAGACCTTAATTTCCTAAACTCCTAAAACAACTCGTAAAAGAAAAGGAAACCTCAACTCCAAGCTCCAATATTCAAGCCATAGTGTCTACATCAATTCCAGAAGACCTTCCAAAAAGGATTCCAAGCCAAGCAAGCTCCAAGGTCACCAACCAAGCCAAACAAGCAAAGGCACTCAAGAGAGAACAACACAAACACAAGCAATTTACAAAATTCAACAAAAATAGAAAACAAAGTTATAAAACTCTAATTAAATTCCTAGGGGAACATACAGGTTTTAACAGCCTAGGGTTAAAATATTAAAGCCTAATTAAACTTCTAAGTCACCTAAAAAATTTCTAGATTGAAATGTATCAAGGTAATCCACAAGTTTGGGAAGACTCTAATCTCAACACCTAAAACTGAACCTAAAGTTGTTCTAAAATTCTAATTAAAATCCTAAGGGAACATGAATATCTACCCCAATAACATAATAAAACATCAAATCCAAATTCAATACCAATTGGAAGAACAAAATTCAACAAAACAGATGGTCAAATATGCAACGCAATGAACATTAGCACAAAACAAAAATCATAACTAATTCAAATAAAATCCTAAGAATTTAAAATCAAAGCCTAAAATTTCTTAAGTCATTCAGGGACTACAGAAAAGAATTTCATAATTTTTTGATGATTTTTACTATTTTTAACGTGATTAAAGCAAACTACTATCAAAACAGAAAAATAAAATGAAAATAAAAAATAAAATGGAAATGGAAATTGTGAATTAGTGAAAATACAAAGCAAAAAAAATGAAAAATGCACAGGATGGGACTCGAACCCGTGCGCTCGGTACATACACTATGCCAAAACAACGTCGTATCAAATCATCTTCTCCAATTGGAATTTTCTTCCCCCCGCGCCCAGCACCATGGACGGTCGGCCGGAGCTTTTTCCGGTAACTTCGAACAACCATAACTCTCTCAATTCTTATCCGTTTTGCACGTTTTTTAGACCGAAATCGAAGGATTTTTCGCATGGTTTCCAAATATCTCATCAAAAATCAATAATAATGGAAGCTCAAAGAAAAACGAATCAAACAAAGTTTGACACCAAAACCTCAAGTTCATTAAAACTTCTCCAAATTAATTCTAAACTCATCCTTATGTCATGGAGGTTAAAGATCAAGCAAAAACTAAGCCAAATCATGCCAAAACAGTTCATATAAAATCTCAAAAGTTTGGAGCTCCAAATTTCGAACGTCATAAACATCAACAATTATAATCCAGAAACGATCTACATGCTTCAAGGAGTGCAAAAAAACAAAAATGGCAAAGAATCATCAAGTATTAAGAGAGATATGGTGAAATTCAAGTACCTAGTGGAGAACTTCCACTGAGCCTTTAGTCCTTGATGAAGCTTCGCGAAACTCTCCAAAATCGTTCAATGATCTTCAATAAAGCTTTCTCAATTCACAATTTGTCCTGAAACGATCTAGATCTTGAAATTTACTTTTTGAGTGTTCTTCACTTTTTCAAGCTTGTTCTTGATCAATTATGCTCCAATTTCCAAAACTAATGATTTGTGAAGGTTAGAAATCTTATATACAATGGATATGGATCAAGAGAAAGCCCAATCTTTGCCTCTAGGTCCAAAATGAATTTTCAAAATTTCACCACTTTTTGCTCTTGAAGGTACACGAAAATGGCAATGCAATGGCTCCAAGATGATTCAATTCAACTAATAACAGCATGTGGAATGTGAATGGATGAGATTTGCTCCTTGTATTTGATCCAATGGCTATTTTTAATTATGTAACTTCATGGTGAAGTAATCAAAATGACAACTCCCAAAACTTGGCCTATGCTCAAAATTCTGCCAATGCCAATGTTCTTAGAATGTGATTTCCATTCAAAAAATGTACTCACATGACATGTTTTAGTCCTCTAACTCAAAAAGTCATTTTTCCCTCAATCCATTTGAAAAATTCCCTTTTTTAGGCCATTTTAAGTGACTTTTTGCTACAAGCCAAACCAATCCCACATGACCACTTGGTTGCACTTAAAATCATGTTTTGAGCAAGTTCCATGTTGAACAAATCTCCATTTGAAGAGTGCAAGTTGGAGATTTTGACCTATGATTGAAAATGGCCTATAATCTCACTTTCCCAAAATACCCCTAACTTGTAAACCTCATAACTCGAGTTCTACAAATCAGATGGAAGACTTCCAGTACAATTTAGAAAGCTACGATCATGAGGAACAACTTCCATGTTGAACAAAAGTTCAGGTGAAACCTCCTTCTAGGTCAAAAATAGCTTGGAAGTCAGATGATTTTCACAGACAAATTTTAGAGGCATCTGAGGACTTGTAATTTGTCTGGACCATAACTTGAGTTCTATAAATACCCTTGAGTACTTTTAGTACTCAAATTAAAGGTATTAAGATGATCTACAAGTTCCATGTTGGCCAAAGATCCATTTGAAACTTTTATCTTGACTTATGTGGTCTTGAAGTTAGGCACTAAATAGGGGATTTTGCACTGAAACCCTAATTTAGCAACTTCTCCCACTCTTGATTCTACTTGATTTGATCTTGGCACAACACCACAAATGTCTTAACATATCATTCCATGAACTTCATAACCTAAAAGTAGGCCTTGATACTCTTCAATTGTCCAGTTGACCTAGGGTTGACCCAGATGAAACCCTAATTGCTTGCACCTCAACTGTGGCTCTTGCCCTTGAATCAATGACTTGATTGAGCTCCAACATGGCCCTCTAAGCACTCCATGAGCTCTATACACATCTTCTATTCACAATCCATGCTTCACATCTCACTGATGGTCTTCAATTGATCCTCAAGTTAGGAGAAACTCCATATGGAGGCATTCAAACCTCTTAAGGCCTCAAACCACCTCCTGATGACTTGGATGACTTCTCAAGCTTGGCTAAGACCTCTTGCTAGGCGTATCTTGACAAAAACACACTTGATACCCTATTGGATGAATGATGTTATGATATGCAAATGATATAGCTATGCAAATGATAATGCAATGAAACATAAACCAGTTAAAGAAAAAAGTTCGGAAAATTTTGGGGTGCAACAGCTGCCCCTATTCAAGCGGCTTGGACCTGACTGGATGAAGAACGAACGACCTTCATACAATCAAGGTAAAAGACGGTTGAATATAAAAGAAACCCGGAAAATTGCCAACCGCAGAAATAAACTGCGAAAACTGCTTGGGGGAAATATCCAGAAAACCGAATCCAGTTGTTACAGCAACAAACTGATCAAATATCTGATAAAGAACTCGACTTTATCACTAGTTACCTGTGTGATGCCACAGATAACAAACTCGAAGGTTGGATCAACATGCACTTGATCCTCCCGCATCGTCTAATGATAGACAAGAATAGAAATATACTCACATCGTCTAAAGATAGACGGAGAAAATCATCCCGAAGGCCAGATCAACATGCACTTGATCTTATCACATTGTCTAAAGATAGACAGGAAGAAAACTTGTCCGAAGAACCACATCGTCAGTGAGAACTAGCGGAAAGAAAACCATATGAATTTCAACACCACCCATCAAATTTCAAAATCCTTTCGTCTACAGGAATTGATGGAAAGAACAATATCTTCAAAGGGGCCACATCATCAGTAAGAACCGACAGGAAGAAAAACCACCTTCAAAGAGCCATGTCATCGATAAGGATCAACAACTAGGAAAACCAAACATTCTTCAAAGAGCCTCGACGTCAATAAGGACCGACGGTCAGAAAACCCCTTTTGAAATGTCATCTCATCCGATAAACAGAAAGAAAGCCAATATCTGAAAGATTGCCTTGAAACCTCTCAACATCTAAAGATAGACGGAGAAAACCATACCCAAAACTCATGACGTCTAATGATAGACGGAGAAAACTCATAATCAAACTCATGACGTCTAAAGATAGACGAAGAAAACCATATCCAAACTCATGACGTCTAATGATAGACAGAGAAAAATCATAATCGAACTCATGACGTCTAAAGATAGACGAAGAAAACCATATCCAAACTCACGACGTCTCAAGATAGACGGAGAAAACTCGCTGGGGAGGCACATCATCAATATGAACTGACAGTAAGAAACCCGTTGATAAATCACCTGAAACTTCACGTCGTCTAAAGATAGACGGAAAGAGAACCATACTCGAACTCACGACGTCTAATGATAGACGAAGAAAACCATATCCAAACTCATGACGTCTATAGATAGACAGAGAAAACCATAATCGAACTCAGGACGTCTAAGGATAGATGGAGAAAACCATAATCGAACTCAGGACGTCTAAAGATAGACGGAGAAAATTCCTGCTGGGAAAATACATCGTCAATAGGAATTGACGGGAAGAACAGTCTGTCTTCATCAGATGATCAATAGACAAAGCATAACCGTCGTATGATCTGAGAATCAAATACCAAAGAGCTGTCTGATCAAAGCTGCTGATTAAATGCCCCTGAACTGATTATAGAGTACTTCATGTTGCCACGTAAGGCTGATAAAAACTGGCTTATGCTTCGTATGCATATGCGTATGTTTGAATTTTTCTATGGCATAAATGCTCCATATAAGATGGAATGCTACGCATTTGACGATGAAATGCAAATATGATGATATATGCAAGATGTAAATGTAGGCTCAGGCTGTTGGAGAGAAGCGGTACACAGAAGAACCCTTCCAACAAAATAAATGTTGGAAAGGTGAAGCCAACTCCGCTGATGGAGAAACTGGATATCATAGAATTATTCCAGCAAAATAAATGTTGGAAAGGTGACCCGACTCTGCTGGGGATAACCAAATGTGCTAAGCATGATCAGACTTCCCTGGGAATAGCTTACACGTGCCAATGACCGTTGGACTTTTGCTGGGGAAAACAGACAGAGTCTTCCTACATACCAATGAAGCTTGGATTTTGAAACTGATGCGCCAACACGGATGGGCCTCACAGTGATTGCCAATATGGATTGGGCTTTAGGAATGGCTTGCCAATGAGAATTAGGCTTCCTGAAAATTGCCAATAAGGATTGGGCTCTTGGGCTATCCATGATGGGTCAGGCACGACTGACTCTGGAAAACATCCTGTCTGAATTCACAGTTTCTGATTGAAAGGTCAAAGGAGAATACGACTTCCCGACATTCGTCTCACACTTGAAAACCGGCTGAACCCTACTTTAGTAGCTTTGATGACACAGAGAGGAACAATTCTTTCGCTTCCGATATGCCCCGGCCTGTGGGACCTCTGTGGGGATAGTCCTCAAAAGGAAATATGAAAATTTGTACCCTGATGGTCTGATATGAACTGCCCCAGCATTCTGAAATTTGGAGAGATGCTTCAGATCAAATGTCCCTCAGGCAAGAAACAACTTCGACACTTTTCTTAGAGTGGCCTGCCCCTGTCTGCGACGACTCTGCCCCTGATAGGCTGATTTGCAGGGAGATACACTGGTTGTCCTCGAGAGATTCATCAAATCTCAACCTGACTGCTTCAGAATAACTGACTTCAGGTGGCTGACCTCACTAGGGATTATATCTTGCCCCAGTTCACGGAGTATTCAGGCGTTCTGCATTCTATCATGATTAGACTTTCCACTGTAGGAAACTTTCCTGTTGTCAAGCGCTTACTCGCAAGTAAAACCAATTGTTCTACACAAAAGATATATTACTGCAATGCATATGACAGTTTTGACATCCAATCTGTTCACTGGAAAAGGAAAAACAGTTTATGGAATATAATGCACAAATCATCTATCAGAATATCAACATCAATACCAACATGGTAAGAAGAACCCTTTTAGGAGTCAGCTTCGACGCGATCTTTACCGATGTATGCCTTCGAAACAAACCTGCTTCAATTAGGACTTTTGAAGGTTATAACATGGTCAGGTTCACGGTTTTGAAAGAAAGGATAAAGGCTCAAATTTTATTTTCACCCACCCGTTCACCTTGATGTTCTCCAATCCTACGTTTAGCTAATTCGACCTTGGCGCTCACTTCTCAGAAGTTGAAGGATATGAGTGATAGTTCGAGAAACCATGAGTTTTTGGAGTGACGACCACTCACTCTTCGTCTTTGACACTTGGGGTCACACGACTCGTATTTTGTTCGAGTATTTTTCTTTTGTAATCCTTTTCATTTTTCTTTTTCTTTCCCTAACTTTTGCCTGGACTGACTCTTTTGAGCTTCTTTTGATTATTAAGTCCAGCGGGATGCCCTTATTTTTGCCTAAGTCGTTTGTTTTCAAGTTTTCACTTAGCGGGCTTTTGATTCTTTTTGCTTTCTCTTTTTTCGAACAAGTCGTGTGACACTGGCTATCTGACTCAATGGGGAATAATGTGACTGTTTCACTCCTGATGCTTGACCACCGCGGTTTTTTAGGCACGACCTCTAGAGGTGTGATTGATCCTCGAACGGACACTCCTTTTTGTAATTTGGACGTTCGGTCAAATTAGCTAACATCTACCCTGCCCCAGGTTAAGATTGAGGGTTTTTCGTTTTCAGAAAGAACTCATACTACTAGGCTCATAGGGGTTGACAAGGGATTATCTTCCTTATATCTTCGGTGTTTAGGGATTTGAAACAATGCTTGTACATCATCAGCAAGTTTTATTTCAAAAGCATACAATATCAGAAGCTTGCATGTCGTTCATTTTCGTCATCCTCCCTGGATTCCGCTTAACCAAGCGTTGGATATCTGTAAAAATCAATTAGTGAACACGAATGGATTTAATCAAAACATGCATACTCATTTCATTATCATCAATTGAATGAAAACAGCAAGTTTTACAAACAAGATTGCAATTTAAACAGGAAAGAAACTACAAACAATGACAAGATAAAACAAAGGAAAATGGCAGCTTCCGAGAACCGGGCTTTCACATCTGATTCGCTGCTGAACCAGCCATCTTCAAAGTTGTTTATTGAAACCATTCCGCTAAAAACGGCAACCGGGTGAACTGTATCTCTGACTTCATTGGGTTTTGCCTAGCACGCAGGTTTGATCGATAACGAGAAGGCTGCTGATCCTGGAGAGGAGCTGATGTCTGTTGCAAAGACTGGACTAATTGTTGACCTTGAACAGTTGAACCACTTGGCGGTTGAGTCTGAATTATCAGGGACTCTTTTTGTTCAAGCGCTTTCATCCTCAGGCTTGATCTAGGCACATGCAGCAACTAAAGACAAGGGGATTCTGACACCATTGAGTCCAGGATATACTCCTGACCTACTGCAGCTTCGGAAACATCCATCATCATGGCAGCAGCTGGAATAGGACCATTAGGTACCGTTACGCCGCTCGGTGTAAATTCAATAGCTTTTGAGTCAATCAGGTCTTGAACCTTGTGCTTAAAAGCATGACAATTCTCAAGGCTATGCCCCGGTGCTCCAGAGTGGAAGTCGCAATGAGCGTTCACGTCAAAACATGCTGGTAGGCTATCCTTAGGTGGATCCAAAGTCCTAAGTTTGACCAATTGAAATTGAAGCAAAACTTGCAACTCCTGAGCGTATGTCATATGAATCTGGTCATAAACTCTGCCTCTCTTAGGCACCTGGTTTTCCCGATCAGCAATGCGCTGGAGAGCAAAATACGAAGGTCCTCGTTGTCCACGAGACATCTGAGATTTATCAACCTTTGGCACAGGCTCCACAAGTACAGGTTCCACAGGCACAAGTGGAACAAGCTTCTTCACTACGGCTTCAGGTAGCTGATCACCCTCCTTCCTAAGCACACTCTTTAACACTTCCATAATCAAGCCCACTTGGGTCTTCAGCTAATTGTTTTCCTCTTTGAGCGTCTTCTGGTCTAGACGCATCTCTTGCATGTCTCTCATCATCTTCCCTAGCTAGCTTCGAACCTCAATCAATTCAGCCTGATTCTGTTCCATAACTCTGAGAGAATTCCTGCAACAAACTAGTGAAGAACAGGAAATAAGACCCACGGTTCTGAGGTACCTGTTATGTGAGAATGTAATGCGGAAAGCAAACACATATTCACAACAAGATAAGGGGAAACCCAAGCTATAACCACAGAGATAAACACCTCACACAAATATGCAAAACCATCAAAATCAACATATAAGCACACATGAGTACGAATACAATGACCTCAGCCAACAAGCCTGGTGATGGTCAGCAAACAACAATGCACGAAAGCTAAATAGGTCAGCAGAGAAAACAGATGCGACACCCGACATTGAAACCTCTAGCAACTTTCTTCATATTCAACTGAGCCCTCGGTCTGACATTCTTCCAAACACACACTTTCGGTGGAGTCTTCCATGACATTAACTGACGAACCCACACAACTGGATGAAGGAGAATCATTAATCTGAACAAAACCCTGAGGTGTGATGAAGATCTTGTTAGAGTCTAGCAGATTCTGAACATGACTCCTAAGCACCTTACAATCATCTGTCGAATGCCCCTGTGTCCCAACATGGTACTCACAGCGGGCGCTGGCATCAAAACCTGAAGGATACGATGAGATCATTGAATTAGTCTCTTTCGGCACTATCAATCCACTTTCGACCAAATCTGGCAACAACTGGCTGTACGACACCGGTAGCTGAGTAAACTGCCTTTCAGGCTTCCTTGGTCTTTGTCGGGCGTGCTGACGCGGCTGACGATAATATGACCGTTGACTTTGAACACTTGAAGCGTCGGAAAACTAAGCTTGAGATGCTAGGGATTCTGAGACAACATCACTTCCTCCTTCCCACTCCTCTTGAGGTATGACAACTGATTCATTCTTATCAACTGGGGTATAACGAATCTTTCCATTCTTGAGTCCTCTCTCAACAAGCTCTCCTATTCTTATCAAGCCCGCAAAGCTTGTACAACTGAACATTATGTCATAATAACGGCCTTTCAGAGTACCCAAGAAGAGGTCAACCATTTCTCTCTCTACAAGTGGTGGTTGAACACTGGAAGCCAATTCTCTCCATCTCTGCACATACTCCCTAAAGGATTCATTCTCCGCCCGAGATAACTCTTGCAAATGCACGCGACTAGGAGCCATATCCAGGTTGTAGTTGTACTACTTCATGAAGGCATTGGCTAAATCCGACCATGATTTGATACTATCACTCTTCAACTGCATGTACCAATCCAAAGATGCTCCAATCAAACTATCTTGGAAACAGTGAATCATGAGCTTGTCATTGGTGACATGTAAAGTCATCCTTCTGCAGAACATAACCAAATGTAGCTTCGAACAGCTATCCCCTTTGTATTTCTCAAAATTGGGCGTCTTGAACTTCGGAGGCAGCACAAGGCCTGGCACCAAACACATGCTCGCAACATTCAGGTCAAGAGTATTCTTGTTCATCAGGGCAGCAATCTGACCTTCCAACATCTGAAGTCTTCTCATATACTCAACAGTCCTTGGATTCTCAGTATTATCCTGTGGAACAACTCTTGGAGATGGAACAATCCTTGGAGAATCTGGCATAGAGAAAGTGAAACTCTAATACTCTGTGTCATTGAGAGAAAATGGGTCTCTGACAGGGGTTTGCACAATCTGAGCTACATTGTTCACCGAAGTTCTTTGGACATTGTTTTCTCCTCTATTCATAGCTGCTATGACTTCCATGAACTGACTCAACCGGTTCTTCAACAATTCAAACTCCACCCGAGTAACAACCAAGTTCTGCTCTTCTGAAGCCATGATCCTTCCAGATGCTAACTCAAGTCCAATGCGGATGTCGGGAAATTAACTGACGAAGCGGACAAAAGACGGGTAAGCTCCTTGTTCCGGCTGAGAATGAATATGCAAAATGAAATGCAAATGCAAACAGAAATGCAAAATGCAAAATGCACACACAAGGGATCAAGTTCGCTGTTGTAGCTTGAGAAGTTTGTTGTACTGTAGCTTGAGAATACTAGAGCTTCGCTTCAAGCCAAACCAACTACAATAGAACCTTATATCAAAATCTCACTGACAGAGGAGAACCAGGTATTCTGAGGCCAAAGTTTTCCTGCAAAAAGACCCACCTACCCCTCACAGGTATGTACTTAACTCGCATACGAGGTACGGTATCCTATGCGGGTTCAACGTCACAGACTTTCAAGAGCGATGATATGATACCCAGAAGGTGTGGCATCATCATCTCTTGAAGCGGCCTCACTTAGTCGAATCCCAATTGATAGGTCCCCAGAGTCGACAATCCTCGGGTCAGAAAACTTGTCGAGCCCAAAGGGCCAGGCAAGAAGCATCAAAGAGAATCTCGTCCGAGCGCAGATTTCGCGGCTAGCTGGTGCGAGCAAAGCAAGCAGGCTAACCACTACTCTCTACTTCTAAGTCTATATGCATACTCAAGCCCAGGTCCGGCTTATCTCTCAAACTATCCCTCTACCCCAGCACAACAACAATAATATAGTACTGAAAGTAAATGACAGAAAGGTAAATACATACAAAACCCTAGACGGGAAAACAAGCGCTAGGATTGACTCGCATAGGGAACCGTTGATCCCCAGCAGAGTCGCCAGCTGTCGCTACTGCGAAAATCGGCGCCGGCTATGACATAAGAGTCGCCACCGTGTGTTATTTATCCCACAAGAGGGAAAGGAAACGCTCAGAGTAAACCTAACGCAAAGAGGGAAAGGAATGGTCATCGCAACCAAATCCTGGATTCGGGAGTCGGTTACGCAAGGGGAAGGTATTAGCACCCCTCACGTACATCGTACTCGACGAGATCCATGCTTGTTTTCTATCTAAGGGTGTGTTATTCTATCTATTCTAAAGGTCTGGGTTAAAAAGAAAAGAAAATGACTCGGCAAAGTATCACACTTTATGCTTACGTATTCCCGTCTGGAACGAGAAATCAGAGTCAACGTAGTTCGCCTAACTACGGGTTACGGGGGGGAAGGTTGCTCGCCGAGATATCGCATCTCATGCCTACGTACTTTCATACGACATGAAAGATCAGAGCAAACGTAGTTCGGGCTACGGAAGACACAAGCTTGTCTGACAGTTTTTTTATCTCCTTCTGAAAAGGGTTTTCCTGATTAAAGGTCCAAGAGGAAAAAAACAGAGTTTGAATGTTTGTTTGAGTTTTTTACGAAAGAACTGTTTTTTTAGGATGTTTGCAATCTTAGTCACACTAGAGACTATGACCCAGGAGTGAACACTTCGTATGTCACCCAAAGGGTACCACACTAACATCCAGATTACTGGAGAGAGACCCTCCACCAACCGTTTCCCGGATAGCTTAAAGCTCATAACGTACGACTTCGATTAACCTTATTATTGTGTTTTTGAATTGTTTTGAGATGAGAAAAGAGAGACACCCTAAAACTATGGTTGAAAGGGAATCTTCCTACAGTTATCATGCATGGGTCAAAACCTAATGTCTGTCATAATTTCCTCTTGTACAGAGGAAATCAGAGATCCTAGGGAAAAACAACAAAAGAAAGCAAGCAGTAAATAGTAAACAGTAACATGCATGCTATGCAACCGTACCAGAAAAGCAATGGAGAAAACAACAGGTAAAAGGAGACAAGCTCCACCTCAAACCTAGAGGTAATCAACACAGGCAAACGGACAATACAGAGAAAAATAAAGGATACAGAGGAGGCAACCAAACAGCAGCAACAAACTCCTACAACAGACAACAACAGTAAGCTCTAAACAGCACAGTTGAAAAGACAGCAAAGTTGATAGCAAGACTTCATCTTCAAGCTAGCTTCTATCTCAAGCTTCTTTAACTTCATCTTCAAGCTCTAGCTAGCACACTCCAAGCAGAGGAATAATCACCAAGATCAAGGTTGAAATGTTGAAAACTTAATGAAAACCAAAGGAAATCATCAAGTACCAACATTGAAATGGAAAGGTATCCTCATAGTTCTACTCAACTATGGGCATACCACACATCCCTCCAAAGGAGAGATGAAGTTTACCTAGGATGAATTCATGTCATTGTATGGAATAGAAGCACACAATGCATTCTATGTTTGATGAAGAAATCAAAACTAGCTCTAATAGCTCTTCCTAAAACCCTAATTTCCTAAACTCCTAAAACAACTCCTAAAACAACTCCTAAAAGGAAAGGAAACCTCAAATCCAAGCTCCAATATTCAAGCCATAGTATCTACATCAAGTCCAGAAGACCTCCCAAAAAGGATTCCAAGCCAAGCAAGCTCCAAGGTCACCAACCAAGCCAAACAAGCAAAGGCACTCAAGAGAGAACAACACAAACACAAGCAATTTGCAAAATTCAACAAAAATAGAAAACAAAGTTCTAAAATTCTAATTAAATTCCTAGGGGAAAATACAGGTTCTAACAGCCTAGCGTTAAAATATTAAAGCCTAATTAAACTTCTAAGTTACCTAAATAATTTCTAGATTGAAATGTATCAAGGTAATCCACAAGTTTGGGAAGACTCTAATCTCAACACCTAAAACAGAACCTAAAGTTGTTCTAAAATTCTAATAAAAATCCTAAGGGAACATGAATGTCTACCCCAATAACATGATAAAACATCAAATCCAAATTCATTACCAATTGGAAGAACAAAATTCAACAAAACAGATGGTCAAATATGCAACACAATGAACATTAGCACAAAACAAAAATCATAACTAATTCAAATAAAATCCTAAAAATGTAAAATCAATGACTAAAATTTCTTAAGACATTCAGGGACTACAGAAAAGAATTTCATAACTTTTTGATGATTTTTACTATTTTTAACGTAATTAAAGAAAACAGCTATCAAAACAGAAAAATAAAATGAAAATAAAAAATAAAATGGAAATGGAAATTGTGAATTAGTGAAAATACAAAGCAAAAAAAATGAAAAATGCACATGATGGGACTCGAACCCGCGCGCGCTCGGTACATACACTATGCCAAAACGACGTCGTATCACATCATCTTCTCCAATTGGAATTTTCTTCCCCCCGCGCGCAGCAGCATGGACGGCCAGCCGGAGCTTTTTCCGGTAACTTCGAACAACCATAACTCTCTCCATTCTTATCCATTTTGCACGTTTTTTGGACCGAAATCGAAGGATTTTTCGTAAGGATTCCAAATATCTCATCAAAAATCAATAATAATGCAAGCTCAAAGAAAAACGAATCAAACAAAGTTTGACACTAAAACCTCAAGTTCATTAAAACTTCTCCAAATTAATTCTAAACTCATCCTTATGTCATGGAGGTTAAAGATCAAGCAAAAACTAAGCCAAATCATGTCAAAACAGTCCATATAAAATTTCAAAAGTTTGGAGCTCCAAATTTCGAACGTCATAAACATCAACAATTATAATCCAGAAACGATCTACATGCTTCAAGGAGTGCAAAAAAACGAAAATGGCAAAGAATCATCAAGTATTAAGAGAGATATGGTGAAATTCAAGTACCTAGTGGAGAACTTCCACTGAGCCTTTAGTCCTTGATGAAGCTTCGCGAAACTCTCTAGAATCGTTCAATGATCTTCAATAAAGCTTTCTCAATTCACAATTTGTCCTGAAACGATCTAGATCTTGAAATTCACTTTTTGAGTGTTCTTCACTTTTTCAAGCTTGTTCTTGATGAATTCTGCTCCAATTTCCAAAACTAATGATTTGTGAAGGTTAGAAATCTTATATACAATGGATATGGATCAAGAGAAAGCCCAATCTTTGCCTCTAGGCCCAAAATGAATTTTCAAAATTTCACCACTTTTTGCTCTTGAAGGTACACGAAAGTGGCAATGCAATGGCTCCAAGATGATTCAATTCAACTAATAACAACATGTGGAATGTGAATGGCTGAGATTTGCTCCTTGTATTTGATCCAATGGTTATTTTTGATTATGTAACTTCATGGTGAAATAATCAAAATGACAACTCCCAAAACTTGGCCTATGCTCAAAGTTCTGCCAATGCCAATGTTCTTAGAATGCGATTTCCATTCAAAAAATGTACTCACATGACATGTTTTGGTCCTCTAACTCAAAAAGTCATTTTCCCTCCTTAATCCATTTGAAAAATTCCCTTTTTTAGGCCATTTTAAGTGACTTTTTGCTACAAGCCAAACCAATCCCATATGACCACTTGGTTGCACTTAATATAATGTTTTGAGTAAGTTCCATGTTGAACAAATCTCCATTTGAAGAGTGCAAGTTGGAGATTTTGACCTATGATTGAAAATGGCCTATAATCTCACTTTCCCAAAATACCCCTGACTTGTAAACCTCATAACTTGAGTTCTACAAATCATATGGAAGACTTCTAGTACAATTTAGAAAGCTAAGATCATGAGGAACAACTTCCATGTTGACCAAAAGTTCAGGTGAAACCTTCTTCTAGGTCAAACATAGCTTGGAAGTCAGATGATTTTCACAGACAAATTTCAGAGGCATCTAAGGACTTGTAATTTGTCTGGACCATAACTTGAGTTTTATAAATCCCCTTGAGGAATTCTAGTACTCAAATTAAAGGTATTAAGATGCTCTACAAGTTCCATGTTTGCCAAATATCCATTTGAAACCTTTATCTTGACTTATGTGGTCTTGAAGTTAGGCACTAAACAGGGGATTTTGCACTGAAACCCTAATTTAGCAACTTCTCCCACTCTTGATTCTACTTGATTTGATCTTAGCACAACACCACGAATGTCTTAACATATTATTCCATGAACTTCATAACCTAAAATTAGGCCTTGATACTCTTCAATTGTCCAGTTGACCTAGGGTTGACCCAGATGAAACCCTAATTGCTTGCACCTCTGCTGTGGCTCTTGCACTTGAATCAATGACTTGATTGAGCTCCAGCATGGCCCTCTAAGCACTCCATGAGCTCTATACACATCTTCTATTCACAATCCATGCTTCACATCTCACTGATGGTCTTCAATTGATCCTCAAGTTAGGAGAAACTCCATATGGAGGCATTCAAACCTCTTAAGGCGTCAAACCACCTCCTGATGACTTAGATGACTTCTCAAGCTTGGCTAAGACCTCTTGCTAGGCTTCTCTTGACAAAAACACACTTGATCCCCTGTTGGATGAATGATGTTATGATATGCAAATGATATAGCTATGCAAATGATAATGCAATGAAACATAAACCAGTTAAAGAAAAAAGTTGGGCAAATTTTGGGGTGCAACACAATGCCGCACCCAACTGATGAAAAGTTGGTGACCCTATAATTATATTGTAGGAAGAAATGGAATTAATAGAAAAATACTTAACCTTTATTTATTTGGCTTGATCCTGTTTTCCAAAGGTGATATTCAAGGTGATGTCTCCCTTTACTTGTTCATGTTCTCTAAAAAATCCAACCAACAGTACTTTGAAAAGCTTCAAGTCTTCTAGTTCAAGGAGAAGCCATTCCAATTTCTCCTTATCACATCGTTGCGAAAAGGGGGCCGACAAAGATAGAAGAGTTGCCACCATTCGTTATTTATCCCAAAGAGAGGGAAAGGAAACGATCAGAGAACACCTACGAAAAAGGGAAAAGACAGGTCATCGCAACCAACACTTGGGTTCGGGAGTCAGTTACGCAAGGGGAAGGTATGAGCACCCCTTACGTCTGTTGTACTCAACGGGATCCACGCTAGTTGTCCAATCTATGGATGAAAACAAAATTATCTAAAGGTTGCTGCTAAAACGGGAGTGAACAGAAAATACTGACTCGATAGGACATCGCCTCCCTACGCCTACGTATTTCCTCGTGCAATGGGAAAGTCAGAGTCAACGTAGTTCGGGAAACCACGGGGGATGTTGATCACCAAGACATCGCCTTCTTGTGCCTACGTATCCTTACCTGGTATTAGAAATCAGAGCAAAACGTAGTCCAGGCTAACTACGGGTCAAAAGGGTGTTCTCGATCGCATGGGGGCGAGAGAAAAGGTTCTGGATAACAGGTTGGTCTCGATTTCACTGGGGCAAGAGAATGGGACGATAGTGATTAGTGTGAAGGTCTCAATAGCACGGGGGCGGGAGAAGAGAGAAATTAGTTGTTAGTGAGCTCGCCAAGACATCATGTCTTATGCCTACGTATTCTCATCTGGTATGAGAAATCAGAGCAGCCGTAGTTCAGCTAACTACGAGAAAACGAGGTCTCGATCGCACGGATGCGAGAGAAAGAGGATCTCAATTGCACGGAGGCGAGAGAAAAAGGGTCATAGGCCTAGAATGCCTAAACGGGAAGGAATCGGATCGGATCAGGACGCACACACTAAATCCTAAGACGTAGAAGCGAACGCGTCGCATATCGCCCAAAGTGAGAAGGGGCTTTCCACTCACCATTTCCTATGTATCTAACGCTAACGGCTCATAACACTCGGCAGTTGATTAAAAAGATTGAAGTAAGGAAAGTTATCGAACGGAGTGGTTCCGCTGACCCTTGAAATTGCGTGCAAGCTTCATTTCCAAACTTCTAATCTCCTCTTTGATCCTTAGTGATGATGTTTTGAAATCGAATCGGGACCAATATGACGTTAAACCGTCGTAGCTCGACTTATGAGGGAATTCAAACTATAGGAGGTCGCGTAATTGAAATTCGTACTAAGGACAAGATAGAGAAATGATATTGAGGAACATTTTCCAATTGAATCGTGTCAGACGGACTAAAAACAGTTGGGATCTCGCCTTAATCGCAAACAAAATGTCGATTAACCGAAAGTAGCCTATCGCGATCCCAAAGTATAGAAAATGACCCAAATGGTCATCTTCCATAGATTTCAAATCGAGAAGGTTATCAACTCCGAAAATCCGAAGCTTATTGATACAAGACTTCATCGATCACGGAAAGTCAAAATAAAATCGAAACAAAGAAGAAAATGAGGAGAGAAAGGAGGTGGTCTCGGATCCAACATTATTCATCAATAATTTGACTGGTAATGGATTACAGAAGTCTCGTCATAGACCCAAAAAGAGGAAAGTGAAATAAAATGCCCAATAAGAAATTAAAAATAAAATCTAACTCTAAAATATGTGAATCCTCTAAAAAACTAGAATTAGAAAAAAGAAGAAAATCTAAAAGTAATAATATATATAATATACATACAATCTGTTTTAATAAACTAAATATAAAATAAAGTTAAGTATATATATATACAACCAATCTGTTCATAAAAAAAAAAATACAAAACTTGTAAAAATATTATATAAAATAGTATTTTACAATTAAAAGAAAACAAGGGAGGTGTATAGTCCATACAGGCTGTGAAGAAAAACAGATACGCGCTTCACAATAATCCTTCAGCCCGTCAAAACACAGATACAAACAAAAATCAATGGATCAAACTATCAATCAACATTAAACTCTCTTGGTATTTTTGCGAACCAACACAACACACAATAGAGACAACCGTTGAATACCAGCTCCTTGTCTACTCCATTCTGCACTTTATCGTAAGATCCAAACCTTCAAGCAATGGGTTTCGAGTTCAAGATTTGCGCGAAAAGTTCTGATTAAGGGAAGAAATGGGTGGAGTTTGCAGGTTTTGAAGTTGTTGAGTTTGTTGGTTGTTAAAGATGGAGGTCCGTTAATGGTTTTTCACGAGTTGTTGGTTTGATAATGGTGGAAGTTGTGTGAAGATGAAGTGGAGGTTTAGTTCGAAAGGGGTTTTGAATTTCTTGGATTTTGAGTGGTTCCGAAAGTGGTTGAATATGATGTTATGGGTATCGTTTTGTGTTTTGGTTCGTGATGGAGGTGTGTTGATGATGAAGGGTTGATGGCAAAAAGGGTTTTAGGTGTTGTGTGGTTTTGGTTGGAGAAGATGAAGATTTGGGTTTTGAAAATGAAGGTTTGGGTTTTGAAGTTGAACGAGGTGAAAACGGTTTTTAGATGGTTGATAAATCTAGGTTTGAAAATGGAGTAAAACGAGGAAGTTGGGAAGAACTGGGTTAGAGATGATGGAAGTGGTGGTGCGTTCGTCCGAAAATGATGAAGGAGATGAAGGTTAGGCATGGTGAGCGGCGACCAGATTAGGGTTGTTGGTGGCTGAAAATGACGATGATGATGAACAGTGGGTAGGCAGAGCTAGGGTTTTGGGATCCCAAGAAGGAAGAAAATGAACAGTGTTATATAGTTTGGAATTGGGACACATGGCACTGTGTTTGCTTATGTTAATCTTGATTAAATAGTTAATAAATGCTGGTAAATAATGATGTGCTATAACTAATTAATAACTAAATCCTAGTTAACTAATAACTAATCTAAATACCAAGTAACCTAAATATTAATAATATCTATGGATTAATTCTAATTAAAACTAAAAATTCTAATTCTAAAAACAAAATCAATTCCACATAATTAAATCTTAATAAAATCCTAATTAAGCTTAAAAATCTAAACCAAATAAATTCTAATATCTATTTTAACAACTAATAAAAATCTATTAAAATCAAATAATGAAATCTATATAAATAAAATCACAACATGCCATGGAAAAAGAAACGGAAAAAACGGGCGAACACCGGAATGCAACAAATTATCAGCACAGACTGAATTACCAAGAAGAGAGCGACTTTTGTTCGATTTCGACACAAAACTTCTCATTTGAATTGATTTAAATCGCCTGAAACACGAGTAAAGCGGCTGATATCCTGATAAATTCAATCTGACTGATAATGATGGCAGTATGCGAGAAATGATCTACCTAAATGATATGCAAATGAAATGCGAAGCGAAAACCAGTCAAATTTAGAAAGGATGGGCAAATTTTAGGGTGCAACAGCTGCCCCTATTCAAACAGCTTGGACCTGAAGGGATGAAAAGCAGCTGCTTTCAGACATTCATGGTAGAAGGTGATTGAATACAAAAGAACCCGAAAATTTGCAGTCTGTCAGAATGTATGCAATTGGAGCCCGGTCATATGTCATCAGAAAGAACACCATATCCAATGTTCACATCGTCTAAAGGTAGACGGGAAAGAATATCATATCCAAGACTCATATCGTCTAATGCTAGACGGGAAGAAAACCAAATCCAAAACTCACATCGTCTAATGCTAGACGAGAAGAAAACCATATCCAAAACATTACATCGTCTAATGCTAGACGGGAAGAAACATCATCTCCAAATCATCCCATCGCCTAATGATAGACAGGAAGAAAACAATATCCAAAGCTCACATCGTCTAATGCTAGACGGGAAGAAACAATATTAAGACTCGCATCGTCTAAGGATAGACGGGAAGAAATAATATCCGAAGAAATCCACATCGTGTAATGGTAGACGGGAAGAAAACCAACACATCGTGTAATGGTAGAGAGGAAGAAATAATATCCGAAGAAATCCACATCGTCTAATGGTAGACGGGAAGAATAATATCCGAAGCTCACCTTGTCTAATGGTATACGGGAAGAAACATAATCCAAGACCACATCGTCTAATGGTAGACGGGAAGAAATACGTCATATCCGGAGATCACATCGTCTAATGATAGACAGGAAGAGATACCATAACCAAAACTCACATCGTCTAATGGTAGACGGAAAGAAAAATATCCAAAATCACATCGTCTAAAGGTAGACGGGAAGAAAACCATATCCAAAACATCACATCGTCTAATGCTAGATGGGAAGAAACATATCCAAAGAACACCTCGGCGAACTTTAGAACCATTTTTTCAATAGGAATCGACGGAAAGAAAACCTGTTGAGGATGCACATTGTCAATAGGAATTGACGGAAATAAAATCTGCTCGGAGAAACACATCGTCAATAGGAATTGACGGAAAGAAAATTTGTTGTGGATGTCATCATCAGAGGGCTGATGGACAAAGTACGACCGACGCATGATCTGAAACCCAGAAGCAAGTAAACAGATGAGCTGACTGAACCGGGCTGTTGGAGATATGTCACTATCTTGATTGAAAGATGATTCAGGTTGCCATGGAAGGCTAACAAAAACTGGCTTATGCTTTGCATGCATATGTTTGAATTTTTTTATGGCGTAACGCTCCATACGAAATGGAAATGCTACGCGTTTGAGGATGCAGTGCAAAGATGCTAACTATATGCAAAAATGCAGATGCAGGCTCGGGCTACTAGGGAAAGCTGGATGTAAGAGAACCAATCCAGCAAAAAAATGCTGAAGAGGTGAAGCCAACTCCGCTGGGGATAACTGGATGTGCCAAGTATGATTGGGCTTTTGTTGGGAAAGATAGGTTGAACCTGACAGTGATTGGATTTTCGAAGGTGAAACTTTTTGGGGTACCAATAGGGATTGTATTTTGGAATGCGGCGCTAATAAGGATTGGGTTTTCTGGTGGCTTCCAATAGGAATTGGACTTTAGGTTTTTTGTGAGGGGTCAGGTACGACTGACGTTGGGAAATGTCCTGTCTGGATACAGGGTTTAAAAGTGGCTTGTCTGGATACAAGGTTTGAAAATGGCTTGTCTGGATACAATGTTTATGGTTGAAGGGTAAGGGGATGGTTAACATGACTTCCCGACATTCGTCTTAAACTTGAAGGTTGACTGAGCCTGCTTGAATAACTATGAGTAGATCTGGAAATATGGAGAGGAACAGTTCCTTTGTTTCCAATTTTTCCCCAGCCTGTGGGATTTCTGTAGAAATCTTCCTCGAAAGGGAATCTGAAATCTCTGTACCTTGATGGTTAGATATGAACTGCCCCAGCATTTGAACTTCGGAGAGGTGCTTCAAATTCATTGCCTTCTGGATAAGGATAGCTTCTGTGCTCTTGGGATGGCCTGCCACAGCCTTGCAATGACTTTGCCCCTGATTGGCTGATTTGTGCAGAAGATGCCTCTGACTAGTCTTCGAGAGATTTATCGAATCTCGACTTGATTACCCCAGATTAATTGAATCTTGGGTGGCTGACTCCCGTGATGATCATTTGATATGGCTTGCCCCTGCTCAACAGAATACTCAGGCACTCTACATCTTATCTCGATCAAACTTTCCATTGTGGAAACTTTCCTGATGTCAAGTGCTTACTCGCAAGTAAAACAAATCATTTTGCAAATGATAATATTAATGCAATGCATATGACAGTTTTGAAATCCAAGTCTGTTCATTGGAAAAAAGTTGTGACATATAGTGAATGAATCACATACCAGAATCTTAATATCTATACCCATAGGGTAAGAAAATCCTTTTAGGAGTCAGTTTCGACGCGATCTTTACCGAAGTATGCTTTCAAAACAAACCTGCTTCAATTAGGTCTTTTGAAGGTTGTGACGTGGTCAGGCTCACGGTTAAGAAAGAAAGGATATAAGGCTCAAAGTTTATTTTAACCCACCAACTCTCCTTGATGTTCTCCAATCCTATATTCAGCTAATTCGACTCAAGTGCTCACCTCTCAAAGGTTGAATGACAGAAGTGATGGTTTAAGGAAACCATAAGTTTTCGGAGTGACAATCACTCACTTTTCGTCTTTGGTTCCTAGAATCACACGACCTATTCTCTTATCATTTTTTGTTTTCCCTATTTTTGCCTGGACTGACTCTTCGGAGTATATATTTTTTTTCGAAGTCCAGCGGGATGCCCTACTTTTTTTCCTAAGCCACTAGTTTTCAAGTTATCGACTTAGCAGGCTTCTATATTTTTCATTCTTTTTCATCTTCCTCTTTTTTTTTTCTTGAAACAAATCGTGTGACACCGACTTGTCTGATTTGTTAAAGGGATTATGACTGTCTCACTCCTTGATTGGTAACAGATAACCACTGTGGTTTTTTAGGTACGACCTCTACAGGTGTGATTGGTCCTCAAACGGGAACACTCCTTCTGCAATTAGGATGCTTGGTCAAATTAACTGACACCTACCTTGCCCCAGGTTAAGATTGAGGGTTTTTCGTTTTCAGAAAGAAACTCCTACTACTAGGATCAAAGGGGTTGACAAGGGATTATCATCCTTATCTCTCCGGTGTTTAGGAATTTGAAACAATGCTTGTACATCACCAGCATAGGTTTTATTCAAAAGCATACAATCAGAAGTTTGCGTCTTTAAACTTCGTCATCCTCCCTCGGATTCTGCTTAAACAAGCGTTTGACATCAATAAAAAGTATTGAGTGAACACGAATGGATTTAACCAAAACCTACATATTCACTTCATTATCATTATCAATTGAAAACAGACAAGTTTTACAAATAAATTTTCACTTTAATAGAAAAGAAACTACAAATGCAAAGAAATGACATGATAAAAAGATTGCCAGCTTCGGGGAACTAGGCTTTCCAATCTTGATTTGCTGATGAACTAGCCATCTTCAAAATTGCTCGTCGAAGTCATTCTCATACTCTTCTGAACACACATGACTGGATGAAGGAAAACTGTTGACCTGGATACCCTGAGGTGTCGTGGAGAACATATTGGAGTCAAATAGAGTCGGAATCTTGCTTCTAAGCACCTTAAAGTCTTCGGTTGAATGCCTCTGTGCCCTAGTATGGTACTCACAGCGAACGTTGACATCAAAACCTAGTGGATACAGCGGAATCTCTGGATTAATCTTCTTCGGTACTATCAATCCACCCTTAATCAAATCTAAAAATACCTAATTGTACGTCACCGGCAACTGAGTGAAATGTTTCTCTAGCGTCCTTGGTCTTCGTCGGGCATGCTGACGCGGATGATGACGGTATGAATGTTGACTTTGGAAGGGAACAGATATATGATACACAAACCCAACAAGTTGTTGACTCTGAACACTTAAAGCGTCTCAAAACTGAATCTGAGGTATCAGAGATTTCGGGATAACATCACTTTCTTTCTCCCATTCTTCTTGAGAACTGACAATTGATTTGCTTTCATAAAATGAGATGTATGAGGCCTCTCGAATCCTTCCACTCTTGATTCCTCTCTCGATACGTTCCCCCATTATCATCAAGTCAGAAAAGTTTGATGCTCCACTACCAACCATCTTATCGAAGTAATGGCCTTGCAAAGTATCCATGACCATGTCGACCAATTCTCTGTCCATAAGTGGTGGTTGAACGCGAGCAGCTAACTCTCTCCATCTCTGCACATACTCTCTGAAAGATTCATTGTCCGCTTGAGATAAGTCTTGCAACTACATGCAACTGGGAGTCATGTCGAGATTGTAGTTGTATTGCTTCACGAAGGCATTGGCTAAACCTGACCATGATCAGATTCAACCATTCTCCAACTGCATATACCAACTCAACGATGCCCCACTCAGGCTATCCTGGAAACAGTGAATCATAAGCTTGTCATTATGGACATACAAGGTCATTCTTCTGCAAAACATTACCAAATGCTGCTTCAGACAACTATCCCCTCTTCATTTCTCAAAATTTAGCGTCTTAAACTTCGGAGGCATTACAAGACCTGGCACACAACACATGCTCGAAGCATTCATATTAAGAGTATCCTGATTCATCAGGGCGTCAAGCTTTTCATCCAACAGACGATATCTTCTCATAAATTCAACAGTCAGTGGATCCTTAGGATTAATTTTTGGAACAACCCTTTGAGTATCTGGCAAAAAGAACATGAAACTCCGATAGTCCGTGTCATTGAGAGAAGGTGAATCTATATCTCGGACAATGGTATGATCTTGATGTCCAACAGGAATCTGCACAGGCTGAGTTTGAGCAACATTGTTTACTAGAGTCCTCTGAATATTGGTCTCTCCTCTAGTCATAGCTGTCATGGCCTCCATGAGCTGATCCAACTGATTCTTCATCAATTTAAACTCTGCCCTTGTAACAAACGAATTCTGCTATTCTGAGTTCATGATTCTTCCAGAAGCTAATTCAAATCCATTGCGAATGTCGGGAAATCAACTGCGGGTTGGACAAAAGATGGGTAAGCTCTCTGGTCCTGACCGAGGATGGAAATGCAAAAATAAGATGCAAATGCAATGCAAAATGCTGATGCAACAAACAAAAGATCAATGCTTCCACAAAGCTCTGAATAACTGTTGTGTTGATGACTGGATGTGTCTGCTCTGACGAGAAAACCAGCATACCGGGTCCGTTGGAGGTCAAGGTTTCCTGCATAACCCTCCCCACTCACAGGTATGAACCTATCTCTGACAAGGTCTGGCATCCTGTGCGGTCGTCAGCATCACAGACTTTCAAGAAACGATGATACGTTCACCATTTCTGGTTTGGCATCATAGTCAAACGAAGCGGCCTCACTTAGCTGAGTCCCAAGTGAACGGTCCCTAGAGTCAACAATCCTCAGATCTAACATCCTCTCAACTATCCGAAACAGATTAGAAAGGTAGTCATCAAAGAGAATCTCGTCTGAGTGCAAATTTCATGAGGACTAGTGCATGTCAAACATACAGGTCCATCACTACTTTCCACTCTAATGCTATGTGTTTCCTCAAGCCTGGGTTTTGGCTTATCTCTCACAGGAACAATCCCATCCAACAACACAGCAACAGATAATAATAAAGTGCGGAAAATGTAAATACAGTAATATACAAAAATACAACACACAAATATATACACACCCAAAGACATGCAAACAATAGCTAGGAATGACTCGCATAGGGGATGGGAAAAGTCCCCAGCAGAGTTTCCAGCTATTGCATCCCTGCGAAAAGGGCGCCGACAAAGACAAAAGAGTCGCCACCATTTGTTATTTATCCCAAAGAGAGGGAAAGGAAACAGTCAGAGAAAATCTACAAAAAAGGGAAAAGATAGGTCATCGCAACCAAATCTTGGGTTCGGGAGTCGGTTACGCAAGGGGAAGGTATGAACACCCCTCACGTCCGTTGTACTCAACAGGATTCATGCTTGTTGTTTAATCTATGGGTGAAAGAAAACTATCCAAAGGCTGCTGCTAAAACGGGAGTGAACGGAAAGAACTGACTCGATAGGACATCGCCGCTCTATGCCTATGTATTCCCTCGTGCAATGGGAAAGTCAGAGTGAGCGTATTTTGGGAAACTACGGGAGAGATTGCTCGCCAAGACATCACCGTCTTGTGCCTACATATCCTCATCTGGTATGAGAAATCAGAGCAAAACGTAGTTCAAGCTAACTACAGGTCAAAGGGGTGTTCTCGATCGCACGGGGGCCAGAGAAAAGGTTCTGGATAACAGGCTGGTCTCGATTGCACTGGGGCAAGAGAAGGGGACGTTAGTGATTAGTGTGAAGGTCTCAATCGCACGGTGGCGAGAGAAGAGAGAAATTAGTTGTTAGTGTGCTCGCCAAGACATCGCGTCTTGTGCCTACGCATTCTCATATGGTATGAGAAATCAGAGCAGCCGTAGTTCAGCTAACAATGGGAAAATGGGGTCTCGATCACACAGATGCGAGAGAAAGAGGATCTCAATCGCATGGAGGCGAGAGAAAAAGGGTCCTAGGACTGGAACGCCTAAACATGAAGGAATCGGATCAGATCAGGATGCACACGCTAAATCCTAAGACGTAGGAGCGAGCGCTTCACATATCTCCCAAAGGGCATACGCTAAACACTCTAGACGAAATGAGAAGAGGCTCCCCACTCATCATTTCCTATGTATCTAACATTAACAGCTCACAACACTCGGCTGTTGACTAAAAAGATTGAAGTATGGAAAGTTACCGAACTTCTAATCTCCTCTTTGATCCTTAGTGATGATGTTTTGAAAACGAATCGGGACCAATGTGACGCTAAACCGTCGTAGCTCGAATTATGAGGTAAGTCAAACTATAAGAGGTCGTGTAATTGATATCCGTGCTAAGGAAAAGATAGAGAAATGATATTGAGGATCATTCTCCAATTGAATCGTGTCACACAGACTAAAAGCAGTTGGGATCTCGTCTTAATCACAAACAAAATGTCGATTAATCGAAGGTAGCCTATCGCGATCCCAAAGTAAAGAAAATGACCCAAATGGTTATCTTGCATAGATTTGAAATCGGGAAGGTTATCAACTCCAAAAATCCGACGCTTACGGATACAAGACTTCATCGATCACAGAAAGTCAAAATAAAATCAAAACGAAGAAGAAAATGAGGAGAGAAAGGAGGTGGTCTAAGATCCAACATTATTTATCAATAATTTGACTGGTAATGGATTAAGGAAGTCTCGTCATAGACCCAAAAAGAGGGAAGTGAAATAAAATGCCCAATAAGAAATGAAAAATAAAATATAACTCTTAAATATGTAAATCCTCTAAAAAACTAGAATTAGAAAAAAGAAGAAAATCTAAAAGTAATAATATATATAATATACATACAATCTGGTTTCAAAAACTAAATATAAAATAAAATTAATTATATATATACAACAAATCTGTTAATAAAAAAATAAATACAAAACTTATAAAAAATATTATATAAAATAGTATTTTAAAATTAAAAGAAAACAAGGGGGTGTATAGTCCACACGGGCTATGAAGAAAAAATAGACGGGCTTCACAATAATCCTTCAACCCATCAAAACACAGATCCAAACAAAAATCAATGGATCAAACTATCAATCAACATTAAACTCTCTTGGTCTTTCTGTGAACCAACACAACACACAATAGAGACAGCCGATGAACACCAGCTCCTTGTCTACTCCATTATGTACTTTATCATGAGATCCAAACCTTCAAGTAATGGGTTTCGAATTCAAGATTTGTGTGGAATGTTCTGATTGAGGGAAGAAATGGGTGGATTTTACAGGTTTTGAAGTTGTTGTTGAGTTTGTTGGTTGTTAAAGATGGAGGTTCGTTAATGGTTTTTCACGAGTTGTTGGTTTGATAATGGTGGAAGTTGTGTGAAGATGAAGTGGAGGTTTGTTCAAAAGGGGTTTTGAGTTTTTGGGATTTCGAGTGGTTTTGAAAGTGGTTGAATATGATGTTTTAGGTATCGTTTTGTGTTTCGGTTTGTGATGGAGGTGTGTTAATGATGAAGGGTTGATGGCGAAAAGGGTTTTAGGTGTTGTGTGGTTTTGGCCGGAGAAGATGAAGATTTGGGTTTTGAAAATGAAGGTTTGGGTTTTGAAGTTGAACAAGGTGAAAACAGGTTTTAGATGGTTGAGAAATCTGGGTTTAAAAATGGAGTAAAACGATGAAGTTGAGAAGAACTGGGTTAGAGATGATGGAAGTAGTGGTGCGTTCGTCCGAAAATGATGAAGGAGATGAAGGTTTGGGTTGGTGAGCAGCGGCCAAATTAGGGTTGTTGGTGGCTGAAAATGATGATAATGATGAACAGTGGTGTCGCTTTCGCGAAAATAAGGTGCCGGCAGAACAAAAGAGTCGCCACCTTTCGTTATTTATCCCTCAGAGCGGGAAAGGAAACGATCGGAAAAAACCTGACGAAAAGGGTAAGACAAGGTCGTCGCAACCGTTGTATGGGTTCGGGAGTCGGTTACGCAAGGGGAATGTATTAGCACCCCTCACGTCCGTCGTACTCGACGAGATCCACGCTTGTTGTGTTTACTGGACGAGTTGTTTTATCTATCTACCTATCAAGGCTGGCTTAAACAGAAAAGAAAATGACTCGGCAAAGCATCGCACTTTATGCCTACGTATTCTCATCAGAGAATGAGAAATCAGAGTCAACGTAGTTCGCCCTACGACGGGTTACGGGGAAGGTGGCTCGCCAATACATCAGTATTGTGCCTACGTACTCTCAACAGGCTTGAGAGATCAGAGCTTACGTAGTTCGGGATACTACGCATTATGGGGATTCAGATTCATCTGTTTTACCGAGTAGGGTTAAACAACAGTTCCAGCAGTTAGGGACAAAGCCTGTTTGCATTGGCGCTGAAGTTTAATGACACTCTTTTCTTCAGAAAAGCTTTCCTTTGAATTATGGGCCCACGAGGCAACAAGGTTTGAGGTTTGTTTTCTGTCTTTTACGAAAGAAGTGTTTTTTATTGTGTTTGCAATTTCAATCGCACTAAAGACTATGACCTGAGAGTGAATGCGTCGCATGTCACCCAAAGGGTGCCATACTAAACATCCAGACTGTTGAAAAGAAACTCTCCAACAATCCTTTCTCGGATAGCTTAAGGCTCGTAACGTACGAAAGAAATCATTCATGATTATTGTATCTTAAGCTGTTTTGAGATGAGAAGAGAACAAGCTCAACTACGGGGAGACTATCAAGTCCTACTGTTGTCATGCCAAGGATTCATCCTATGGTTGAGGTTTGAAACAGGGAACTCCTAGAAGTTATCATGCCTAGGTTTCAACCTAAAGTTCTATCATCACTTCCTTATCAAAGGAAATGAGAGTCCTAAGGGATCATGTCAATGATACACAGAAACAGATAAAGCATCAGCTTAAACAGTAAACAGTAATACAGTAAATGACTGTAAAATGCATGCAATGCAAGTGAGGGAGGAAATGTGTGTGGGGCAGCAGCCTCCACAAGCTCATCTCAACCTCAAGCCAGCATGAATAACAGTAATCATACAGAAAGATAAACAACATGCTATCAAGCAAAATATAAAAGACTGTAATCATATAAAAGGAATAAAATCATGCTATCAGGCAAAATAAACCACATGGGCAAGGGAGCAGGGCTCTACCGAATACCCGCAAGCAAAGCCATACAGTAACAATACAAGCAGAGGGAGCAACTCAACCTCTAGTGCAATCATGCTCCTAGATTAAAGTCAGTCTAATCATGAACTTATTCTAATGCATCAAGCAAGTCAAACAAGGCACATCAGCAATACAGAGAAGAAACATACAAGAAAGCAGATCAACCCCTCCCTCTTCCAACTCCAAGCCTCAGCTCTTCTGACAGCAACTCAGTCTTCAGACCTCCATCACTCTTGAGAAATATCAATTTGCTTCTCCAGGCTTCAATCCATCAAACATAAGTTTCAACTTAATCTTCTTCTCTAAGCTTCAGCTCCTTAATCAGTTCCACCTTCAGGCTTCACTCTTAACCACAAGTATCAACTTGATTCCTTCAGGCTCTCAAAGAATCAGTGTAAGTGTCAACTTATCCTTTATTCTTCAAGCCTCAGCTCTTCATTCAATCTCCATTGGGTCTCCAAGCATCAACTTGCTCTTCTTGCTCTCCAAGCTTCAGCTGCACTGGTAATGCTCATGGAATCATCCTCTTCCATACTCTTTAATGAAGTCTTCATCTTCACACTCAAGCCCAACATCTCTCAAGATACTCAAACCAGAAGAAATCACTTAACTGGATAAGCTAGGATATTAAATTGCTTATTGACCACCAAAGGTGACCTATAAGGGTTTAACATCAAAAGAATGGTTCCCTTAAAAGTTCTACTTCCTAGGTTCCATCACTTATCCCTACAAAGGAGGGAGGTGAATACCATGGAAGGACCTTGAATCATGGGGAGGAATGGAGGTGAAAGATACCATCCATGTTTAAGAAAGAAATTAGCTAAGTCTAAGCTCTACTTAATTCCTAACCCTAAAACAACAACAAAACAAACAAGTCTCCAAGCTCTCAAGCTCCTTAATCAATCTTCAAGTCTTCCACTATGCTCCTCCATCCTCCACAAAGCAAGACCAAGCCCTCCAAGCCAAGCAAAAACCCACAAAGCAAGGCAAACAAAATACAAGCCCACAAGGGCAACACAAACAACAATCAACTACAAAAATCAATTAAAAATAGTATACTATTATATTAAAATCTAATATAATTTCTAGGGGATCCCATATACCTACCCTTAATACCCTATATGTCCCAATATCTATCTTGACCTAGAAACCCAAAATTCTTGTGTTATTGTGGTCATATGTTAAAGATTGACCTAAATCTACACAACCTAAAATCATCTAATAAAAAACTAATCACAAAATTATGGAATAAATCCAGAGGGGAGCTAAAGTCCTAATCTAATTATCCTAAAAGGAATGGCCTAAAAATATGAAGGGAACTAGCTAAACAAAATTCTACAAATCTATACATCAACATAAAATGAATTAAAATGCTATTAAAAGAGAAAATACACAAAAAATATTAAAAATGCATGAAATGCAAATGTTTTGATTTTATAATTTTCTAGACATAAACGTGAAATAGGAGAAAAAATCCTCATACCAAAATCATTATTTTTCTATTTAATATGATTTTTCAAAGTTTAAAGAAAAATGGAGAAAAAGAAAATAAAATATGAAATGTTTGGTGCAGATAGCAATGGTATGCAGTTCAATATCCAGATGGGCTTAAAATGGGGGTGGGATTAGTAAAAGCGCTAGGCCCATATTTCAGTCAGAAAACAAATCACAAAATATAAAGAAAAAGGAAAATATGCGGTGCATTTAGTAAAGAAAATCATTTCAAAATGCAATGGGCCATGAGAGTGGGGTGGGATTATCATTTAATCGCTTAAGCCCATGATGGTACCATAAGTGATACGCTGCGTTTAATCTCTTCAGAACTTCTCTCACAAACTCAAATGAATCCTGGCCGTGGAATACCGTCTTCAGTCAAAGTCAACCCGTGAATCCAATGGTGTACCACTTATCTTCCTCATTTGAATGGGACTTGGAGGGAAGAACAGCCATGGGAGTTCAGAACTTCATACTCATCTTCTCCAATTCGAACCTTCTCTAAACTTCATCAAAAACTAGAATTAAAAACCGTAATCCACTTGTTTTTTCATGCTGGTTCTAACCCTAACCTCCATTTTCATTAAAACACACTCTAACTCTAAACACGATCAAGACTTCAAGATCTGGCCAAGAATAAACTATCACCATTCTTAAAATTGCTTGTATCAAAATGCTCATCACATCACCCTGATTAAAACTAGCTATCAAACTCGTGCTATGCTTCACTATACCTCGTGTTCTTGATCAATAAAGAAATGGTGTCACTAACTCAAACCTCACCAAATGCCCTCAAACTTTCCAGAATCCATCTCCTAACCATCTCTAACCATTCTAACCTAACAAATCTAACTAATTATGCTTAAATTAGGGTGTAGAAGAAAAGTTGCAAACCTGTCAAATCTTGAATACCAGATAGGTCAAACCTCCACTTCAATCTCTCAATCTCTTCAGAATCACTCCTTGGTTGATGTTAATGCTTCTGTTTGCAAAAGATTTGATCAAGGAAGCTTGAATCTCCAAATCCGATGGTGACTTGCAGCTCCCAAAATCCAAATGCTATCTCTTCAATCTCACACGATCTTGCCCTCAATTTGGTATGCACATATTCAGTATGATCAATGGAAGGTGTTAGGATTGAAAGAATCAATGGAAATGGTGTGGAATGTAGAAATTGATTTCAACTTGCAATGGAAGAAATTGAAATGGCTATCTCACTCTCCTCTCTAATCTCTCACCAACCTTGCATCTGAGCAAGTTCTAATCACTATATAGGATGGTTCTAAACCATCCAGAACTTTCTGGAATCATCCAATGAGAATTTGAGATTCTCATGTCATGAGTTTTTGATTTCAATCCATCTCACATGCCATCTTGTGCTATACCTCTTGCAGCAACTTGTTCTGACTTGAAAATCTCCTTAGATGAGATGTATGAGGTGTTAGGATACTTAGCTAGCTTGTGCCTTGCTTTTCCTTGTGTTTTGCATATGTACCTTAATATGCAAGCAATCATTTTCCAAAGCAAGTCCATGATCTAAACCTCAAATAAAAAATGTGGCTGAACCATTGTTTCTAAAATGCTTTTTAGAGTCAAAATGGTATATTACATGCCATGGTTTGGATGTGTAGCTTGGAAATTTCAATTTCCAACTTTGACTTATTTAACTTATGCCTCCATTTTAGGTCATTTTTACCATTTTGAGCTACAAGCATTTTCAACATCTCATGACTTCCTTTCTAGCCTTAAAACATCATTTTAAGCAAGTTTGATGTTTAAGATTTTTCCATTTGAAGCTCGAAAATAGGAGTTATGGCCTTATGCTTGAAATGACCTATAATCTCCAAATAACCAAAATGCCCTTGACTTGTCAGAGCCATAAGTTGAGTTCTATAAATCCTATCAAGGACTTCTAGTACTCTCTAGAAAGCTAAGAAGATAAGGAACAACATTCATGTTGACCAAAAATTCATAGGAATCATCCTTCTTGGGCAAACGTTTGATGCAAGTTGGGTGACTTTCAAGGCCCCAGATTCACATACCTCAGATGACCTGTAACTTGTCAAAGTCATAACTTGAGCTCTACAAATCCTATAAAGGACTTCTAGTACTCAAGTTAAAGCTAATATCAAGCTCTAAAACATTCATGTTGGGGGTAAGATGAGATGACAATCACATCTTGAGCTAAACTGCCTTGAAGATAGGGGTCAAACTAGGGGATTTTACACTGTCAAGCCTTAGAAACCCTAGCTTGAAACTTCTCAAACTCCTCAATCATAATGAGTTGACCTTGGAATAATCCTTATAGAATCTCAATGCATCAATCCATGATCACATGGCTCTTGGATTAGGTCTCAACCCTCTCCAAATCATCAGTAGACCTAGGGTTGACCCAGTCAAACCCTAATTATACCACTCATGGCTGAGTCTTCTTAAACTTGCACAATGACCTCTCTAGGCTTCATGATGGCTTTCAAGACATCTCATAAGCTCTCTCAAAGCTTCAAGTCCATCCTCATATTTTCAGAATCATCTGAGGACCCCCCACAACTCTCAAGTTAGGAGGCACACAACTGTGATTTCAACCACTCTCTCTGAGAATCTCTGAACTTCTCTGACAAGGATATCAACCCTTAAACACTTGAATAACCTTCTAGGATAGCTTCAAACTCTTGTGGTGCTCTTGATTGGTAATCATACCTCTTGATCTCCTGCACACATGTCAATGAAATGCAAGTGATAATGCTAATGTGAATGAGATGAAACACAAGCTAGGTAAGGAAATGTTGGTCAAATTTTGGGGTGCAACAGCTGCCCCTATTCAAACGGCTTGAACCTGACCGGGTGAGAAGCGAACGGCTCTTAACCAATCAAGGTGCGAGACGATTGAATACCGACAAACCCGGAAATTTGCCAACTGCACAAGTACACGGTACTCTGATGGGAACAAATCTTCGAAAACTGAAATATTAGCTGCACGACAACTAGCTGGAGAATTGGTCTCACGGTAACCGGTAATACATGATCGATCATGCCGTCAGGCATCAAGATTCCTCGGGACTCATCAGGTCAACAATCAAGTTAAATCATGTCGTCGGGCATTCAAAGAAATCTTTCGGGCGTCAGCCGGACTTCATCAGTAAGTCGGGAACAAAATTCTTGGTCAATCATGAACCAATTGGGGATATCCAAACTTCTGCCATCAGGCACTCCACATCAGCTGAGAGAACTGCTTCGTCAATACGGTTGGACTTTAATCATCAGGTCTTCAGGGGAAGTTTCAACTTTGCTGTTCAGAAACCTGCTGGGGATGACACATCTCCGCTGGGGATTCTGGAGAACTATCAAGTAACTCTACTTCGGGGATCCAGGAATCATTCTAGGTGAATCCTCTGCTGAGGACTTCAAGAATCATCTTGAGCAAGCAACTCCTCCGGGGACTTCAAGAATTATCCTGAACCGATAACTATGTTGGAGATTTCAGGGATCATCCTGAGCAAACACTCTGCCGGGGGCTCTAAGCATCAACTTGAGCAACCAACTCTGGCGACTGCACTAGGGATTTTAAGATTCATCTTAAGCAAACGACCTTGCTGGGGAATTCAAGAATCATCTTGAGCCGAAGCGACTCCGTTGGAGAGAATTCAAGAATCATCTTGAGCAATCAATTCTGCGGCGGAACACCTGCAAAACAAGAACGGTAACAACCTAGATCATGCTTATTATGCATATGTTTCGGCAATGGCGCCATGCTCCACACGGTGGAAATGCTATGCGTTTATGATAAATGCTATGCAGTCATGCAAAATGATGCGATCCCGTCAGCAAAATAAATGCTGAAGGGAGAATCCTCCTGTCAAGGAGAAAGGACCACTCTGGTAGGGGGAAGGAATCATCCTGCTGAGGAGAACAAGGTCACGCCAATCTCAATCGGGCGCTGTGGGGAAGTGAACTTCAGTTGACTGCTGCAGGGGAACGAAGCTCTGTGAGAACCTGGACCTGCTGAGGAAAAGCGATGTCAATCGCGGGAATAAACTGCACGGCCTTCACGGCTATTTCCCTGGAGATAACGGCTCTGGCATGGAAACACAACATCAGTTATTCAACACTCTATTGGGGAAACCAATCATGGCCTGAGCGGCTTCCAAGGACTCGGCTCTCTTGGGGATCTGCAAACTCGGCTGAGGAAGAAGAAATCATTCTGCTTACCGGGGAGATCACGACTCTGTGGGGAATCTCGATTCCGCTGGAGACTTCAGTCTTGAACTACCAATTGCTGCACACTTCGGTGAATGACTCAGCTGAGGAGATGACGTTCCTTCAGGATGCATCTGATCGGGGAGAGAGCCTTCTCTTCCTGGGGAGACATATCAATGCTCACGATCTCGTGTTCAGACTCTGCGGGGAGAGGCTGCTGAACTTTGCTGGAGAAGGAGGAATCATCCTGCTTGGGGATGCGCACAGCATACTGTCTGGAATATGCTACACCTGCAGCAACACAAACAAGCAGACAAGATACCCTTCTCAAAGGGACCTATCAAGGTTATTATCTCGTGACAATGTTCAAGTAATTCATTGTTTCAACAATCAGTGGCCTAGGCCAGTAAGTTTATGTATGCACATTTTATCAAAAACATCGGCGTTCTTTTTCGCAAACAAAACAGGTAAATGCTAAACAGACAAACAGAATTGCTGAATAGTATACATTTTATTGATAATGAACCCTTGAATGGGTAAAAATGTTTTACAACAGATGCAAGCTCCTGGAATGAGGAAGCCGCGCAAAAAATAAAACGTAAATATACATCAGTATATACAAATGTCGGCAACGAGGCGTAGACGAACACCATGAGTTGATCCCTCTATGACCCACTCGACTTTGATACTTCTCCGACGCTTCAGCTTCAGAAGAGATTGATTCGGATAAACGGCCCTCAGGTCTTCCAAACCACTAAAGAATGAAAGTCCACACGCGGAACGCAGTCATTTGCTTTTTCAAATCCTTAACTTTTGCGTGAACCGCCCTTTGCGGGTTTTCAGTTCACCGGGATACCCTTTTTTGCCAAAGTCGCCCATCCGGGTTTTCGACTTTACGGGTGTACATTTTTTCAATTTATATCCCTAATTTTTGCTCGAACCTTTTTCCCTTTTTTATGGTTCGCCGGGATGCCCCATTTTTGCCTGGACTATCTTTTTACTGTCCAGCGGGTCGCTTTCAAGCAAGGTATTTTCTAACTGCGTCCGCGTTCACCGGGGATGCAAAATCTTCACCATCCATCATGGACAACAACAAAGCTCCTCCCGAGAAGACCTTGCTGACGACATACGGACCTTCGTAATTGGGAGTCCACTTGCCCCGGTGATCGGAGTGTGGAGGAAGAATCTTCTTCAGGACGAGATCACCCGTCTGAAAGCTTCTAGGACGCACCTTCTTATCATAAGCTTTCTTCATCCGGCTTTGGTATAAACGACCATGCGCAATCGATGCTAACCTCTTCTCGTCCATCAGGCTGAGTTGGTTCAGTCGGTTCGTAATCCATTCTGCCTCGTCAAGTTTCACGTCAACCAAAACTCGCAAGGAAGGGATCTCCACTTCTAACGGTAGGACATCTTCCATACCGTACACTAGGGAGAAAGGAGTTGCCCCGGTTGATGTACGTACCGTCGTACGATAACCGTGCAGTGCAAATGGCAGCATCTCGTGCCAATCTTTGTAGGTCACAACCATCTTCTGAACAATCTTCTTTATGTTCTTATTGGCCGCTTCAACGGCGTCATTCATCTTCGGCCGGTAAGGAGATGAGTTGTGGTGTTCAATCTTGAAACTCTGGCACAACTCCTTCATCATCTTGTTATTAAGATTCGAACCATTATCAGTAATGATCCGATGGGGAATTCCGTAACAACAGATGATATCCCTCTTTATGAATTTAGCCACCACCTGCTTGGTCACATTAGCATATGAGGCTGCCTCCACCCACTTGGTGAAGTAGTCGATAGCTACTAGAATGAAGCGATAACCGTTAGATGCAGTGGGCTCGATCTTACCTATCATGTTGATGCCCCACATGGAGAACGGCCACGGGGAGGACATGACATTTAACGGGCACGGTGGCACATGAACTTTATCAGCATAAATCTGGAATTTATGACATCTCTTCGCGAATTTAAAGCAATCTGATTCCATCGTCAGCCAGTAGTATCCTGCTCTCAGGATCTTTCTTGTCATAGCATGCCCGCCGGCGTGCGTACCAAACGTGCCTTCATGGACTTCTTCCATGAGCATACTCACCTCTTTCTCATCTACACATCTGATTAGCACGAGATCGTGGTTTCTTTTGTACAAAACTCCATCAGGATTGAGATAAAAATTTCCAGACAGCCTCCTCAGAGTCTTCTTATCCTGGGTTGACGCACCCGCAGGATACTCCTTAGTCATAAGGAAAGTCTGGATGTCATGGAACCATAGCTTGCCGTCGGCGGCTTCCTCGATTGCAAAGACGAATGCAGGTCTATCAAGACGGGAAAGGACAATTCTTGGAGCTTCATTCCAAAAATTGACTTTATACATCGAAGCCAACGTGGCTAAGGCATCATCCATCTGATTTTCTGCTCTGGGTACATGATGGAGTTCCACTCGATCGAAGAACGGAAGCAGCCTTCTGGCATAATTCATGTACGGCACAAAATTCGATTGACGAGTCTCCCACTCCCCTTTAATCTGGTTAATCACAAGCGTCGAGTCACCATATACGTCTGTTGCACCCCAAAAATTGACCAACATTTATTTATTCATTGAGTGTTTGCAGGATGATACCTTCATCAGAGAGTTCAAGAGATCCTCAGAAGAGTGGATTGAAACCAGGGTTGTGTGCTTCATAGCTTGAGAGTTGTGGGTGCCCCTCAGATGATTCTGAGACTTTGAGAAGAAACTTGATGTTTTGAGGAAGCCTATGAGATGTCTTGATAGCCATCATGAAGCCCAGAGAGGTCATTATGCAAGAGTTCAGAGGATTCAACCATGAATGGTAGAATTAGGGTTTTGACTGGGTCAACCCTAGGATAACTGAAGATTTGGAGAGGGTTGAGACCTAATCCAAGGGCCATGAGATCATGGAATGATGCATAGAGATGTTATAAAGATGATTCCTAGACCAACTCATCATGATTGAGGAGTTTGAGAAGTTTCAAGTCAGGGTTTCCAAGGATTGTCAGTGAAAAAACCCTAATTTGACCCCTATCTTCCAGGCAGTTTTAGCTCTAGATGTGATTAATATCTCATCTTCCCCACAACATGAATGTTGTAGAGATTGTTCTTAGCTTTAATTTGAGTGGTGGAAGTCCTTGATAGGAGTTACAGAGCTCAAGTTATGGTTTTGACAAATTACAGGTCAGCTGAGGTGTGTGAATCTGGGTCCTTGAAAGTCACCCAACTTGCAGACAACTTTTGCCCTAGTAGGATGATTCCTATGGTTTCTTGGTCAACATGAATGTTGAAGAGGATCTTCTTAGCTTTAATTTGAGTGGTAGAAGTCCTTGATTGGATTTGTGGAACTCAACTTATGGTTTGAACAAGACAGGGGTATTTTGGTCATTTGTCAGTTATAGGTCATTTTAGCCAATGCCTAAAACTCCTATTTCCAAGCCTCAAATGGAAAAACTCAAAACATGAAAGTTGCTCAAAATGTGATTTTAAGTCTAGAAAGAAGGTCACAAATTGTTGGAAAAGCTCATAGCATGAGATTACATGATTGGTCAAAAATGAACTAAAAATGGCTTATAAACTTGAAAAGTTGAAATTGAAAAGTGATTTGGGAGATCCACAAATCCAAAATAGGTCATCCAATATATCATTTTGATTGGAAAAACCATTTTGAGAACATTGGTTTAGCTAGAATTTTGATTTGGAGCTTTAAAATGGGTGATGCTTTGAAAAGTTGTTACTTGAAAAAGAAGGTAATGTTGGAAAACTTAACACAAGGTAATTACAAGGCATGTGAGCTTCCTTACCATTCCATATTATCATGTGATGAGATTTTAAAAGGTGTGTAAGTTGGTTAGAGGTGATATATCATGAGATCCCAAAATACCATAATAGGAGAATTTCATGAAACTCCTAGAACTTCCTTGGATCAAGTTAGAATCTTCTAGATTTTTCCATTCATGTATATATAAGGAGAAGTGATCATGAGGGTAAGAGGTTGGTGCATTAAGAAGGAGAATAGAGAGATTTGAGAGATTACTTCCATTTCAAGCAAGTGAGAAACTCTCCATTACAATCCCTTCCTGTTCAAAGTTTGGAGTCTTCCTCAATCATTGGAGCATTGTGAGTGTGAGAGAGCCTTCTCCAAGGTCCATCCATGGCTGCATGAAGAGTTGACATTACAAACTCAAGATTGAGCATCAAAGTTGCAGTCAAGAATACAAGCTTTCTTCTTCAGTTTTGTTGCATACAGTAGCCTCAACATCACTTAGGGATCACTCTTGAAGATTGGCCAAGCTTGAAGTGCAAGAATCCATAACTGTTTTCTCCAAGAATCCAGGTCTGCAACTTGATTCTTTCACCTGTATTTATGGCTTGTTAGCGTGTTTCTTTAGAATAGAAATGTTAGGTCTAGGTAGATGAGCATGTATGCAATCTGTTAGAGCCATTGATGTTGATCCATATCAGGGCAAGTCAACTTTCTTGATCTATAACTCCTAGGTTAGGGCGCTATGATCTCAGTTTTTATGTTTAGAATGATCACCATAGTCTCAAGAACACACTAGCATAGTTTCAGCAAGAATGGTTAGCATGCATGTCAGGTGAAAACAAGTGTGCCCAGAACTCTCTCCTATCGGGTCTCATTATTGGTGGGGTTTTAAAGAAATCTATGGACATGGCGTTGTAGAGGGTGAGGAGAGGGTCAACTTTGGTCTTGGGGTCGTGGTGTTTGGTGGCCAGGTGAGTGAGATAGAGGAGCTTGAATCTTAGGGCATGGAAGAGAGGGTTCTGAAAACCCTAAGTTTTGGTTGGGACGATGAAGGAGATCCATCGGATTGGTCTCAAATTCTGACTTGTTATGTTAATCCAACGGCCACGGTTCAGTCTGAAGAATGGAGGGAAAGTTTAAATAATTGAAACACGGTCGTTTCATTAAACCAGCCATTCTGGGCTTATTTCCTATTCGCCCCCCCCCCTTTTGCTGGCCCATCTCATTTTAACTAGCGTGTATTGCTTGTTGCACCCCCCTCCCTTTATTTGTTTTAATTCTTTTATTTTCTTCTTTTATTTTTTCTGTTTTGGTTAATTCATAAATAATTGATAAATAATTGTTTTTTAATTCTTCTTTTTTCTATGATTAGATCATTTTGTGTAGAAAATTATAAAAATAAAAATGGGATTTTATTTTTAAGTTTAGTATTTTAATAGATTTTTCTTTTAAAATAGCTTTTATATTGTTTAGTTTTATATCATGATTTTGTAGGAATTGTTTTAGGACCTTCCCTTAGGGTTTTTAATCCATTCTTTTTTGTGCAATTAGATGATGAATCATAGTTCCCCATAGGATTTTTTCTAGAATTTTAGAATTAAATTTTGGTTAGTTTAATTAGGGTTGATGTAGGGTATCCTAATTAGGGTTTAGGTTGTGCTTAAGTGATGAATCATCTTTCTTTGATTGAGTTTTGTCTTGATTTTTAGGTAGAGGCCTATGTAGATGTTATGAGTAGGTGTTGAGGACCCTTGTGAATAATTGTTAGATTTTTCCCCATTAGTTTAGCATTTTTAGGTATTTTCTGAAGTTGCCTATTGATTTTGTCTCCCCTGTGGTTGTCTGTTCATCTTTGGGGTTCATTGTGGGGAATTTGTTGAGGGGCTTGTGTTGCCTTGAAGACCTTGATGGAGAGCATCATGAAGAGAAGATTGTAGATCAAGATTCAGAGACCCAGAGCTTGGCTTATGCCCTGTCTGTGAGGTTTGAGATCCTGAAGTTTGAAGGAGATTCATGGTACTTTCCTGAGGAAGGCACTGTGAATAACTTTCATTCTTTCTTCTCACCTCTTTCTTAAGTATCCAATGATGTTGGAGCCAACTTGTGAGTTTAATTTCTCCTGAGGAGGAATGTAAACTGATCACAGTTGTTGAGCCACATGGGATACAACTCCTAAGTGAAAGCCTCCTAGTACTTTCCTGAGGAAGGTCCTATGGGTCTATTCACTTAGTTCTGTTAGTTTATCTAGGATTTCTTAAGTATCCAATGATGTTGGAGCCAACTTGTGAGTTTAATTCCTCCTGAGGAGGAATGTAAACTGATCACAGTTGTTGAGCCACATAGGATACAACTCCTAAGTGGAAGCCTCCTAGTACTTTCCTGAGGAAGGTCCTATGAGCCTATTCACTTAGTTCCACTAGTTCAGATAGGATTTCCTAAATATCCAGTGATGTTGGAGCCTGCTTGTGAGTTTAGTTTCTCCTGAGGAGGAATATAAACTGATCACAGTGGTTGAGCCACATAGGGTATGACTCCTGAGTAGTCACCTCCTGGTGCTTTCCTGAGGAAGACACTATGAGTCTGCTTACTTAGCTCCCTTTCTTTGGTAAGCTTGTTCTGAAGCTTGAAGACTGGGATTGATTTCTCTTGTTTAGGGTTTTGCTTGAGGGCTTTGCTTAGATTTGATTCAGATTCTGTGATTAGGGTTAGGATTAGAGAGTAGATTCTTTCTTTCTCAAGCTTGTGTTTTGTTTGCCTGATGGTACTTCCCTTCTTTTATCTGGTTCATTGCTTGATAGCATGTTGTTTATTTTCAGTATGATTACTGTTATTTCATGACTGGCTTGAGGTCGAGACGAGCTTGTGGAGGCTGAAGCCCCACACACACTTCCTCCCTCACTTGCATTGCATGCATTTTACTGTTTAAGCTGATGCTTTGTCTGTTTTGGTGTATCATTGACATGATCCCTTAGGACTCTCATTTCCTTTGATGAGGATTTGATGATAGACTTTTAGGTTGAAACCTATGCATGACAACATCTAGGAGTTCCCTGTTCAAACCTCAACCATAGGATGAATCCATGGCATGATAACAATAGGACTTGATAGTCTCCCTCCTAGTTGAGCCATTTTAATCCGTAGTTTCCCGAACTACGTTTGCTCTGATCTTTCATACCAGATGAAAGTACGTAGGCATAGGATGCGATATCCTAGCGAGCAACCTTTCCCCCGTAAACCCGTAGTAAGCCGAACTACGTTGACTCTGATTTCTCATTCTCTGATGAGAATACGTAGGCATAAAGTGCGACGCTTTGCCGAGTCATTTTTCTTTTCTTTTTCAGCCAGCCTTGATAGGTAGATAGATTATAACCAACCCGTCCAAGTAAACAAACAAGCGAGGATCCCATCGAGTACGATGGACGTGAGGGGTGCTAATACCTTCCCCTTGCGTAACCGACTCCCGAACCCAGACAATGGTTGCGATGACCTTGTCTTACCCTTTTTCGTCAGGTTTTTCCGATCGTTTCCTTTCCCGCTCTGAGGGATAAATAACGAAAGGTGGCGACTCTTCTGTCATGCCGGCACCTTATTTTCGCGCAAGCGACAGCTGGCGACTCTGCTGGGGACAATAGCATCTAGGGACTTTTCCCATCCCTTATGCTGGGACCGTTTCCCATCCCCTACGCGAGTCAATCCTATCGTTTGTGTGTTTGCTTGTTGGGTTGCGTTTATTTATCGCATTTTTACTTCCCGCACTTTACTTCCCGCATTTTATTTCCCGCCTTTTATTTCCAGTTTGATATGATTATCTGTGCTGCTGTGGGAGAGGGATGTTACTGTGAGTGAGAAGCCGGACCTGGGCTTGAGTACACACCTAGATATAGTTGCGGAGAAGTAGTAGACGAACCTGTCTGCTGAGCAGGCACAGTTCCCTACGAAAATCTGCGCTCAGACGAGATTCTTGCAGAGGTGCTCCTTTCCGGTCCTGAGGATCTGAAGGGAGTCCAGACGTGAGGATTGTCGACTCTGGGGACCGATCATTTGGAAGTCAGCAAAGAGAGGCCTCTTCATGACTTGACGATGCCACTCCTTCTGGGAATCGTATTGTCGCTCGTGAAAGTCTGTGACGCTGACGACCGCATAGGATGCCGTACCTTTGTCCGTGGATTAGGTCCATCATACCTGTGAGTGGGGTTGGGATATTGCAGGAAACTTTGACCTCCAGACTACCTGGTTTTCTCGACAGTGAATCAGTTATGTTGGGTTCTCAGTTGCAGATATGTTCTTGATAGAGCAAGGGTTGATCAGAAGATCTTATCATCAGGTGTTTGTCTGTTCTTGATAGAGCAGGCTTGGATCAGTGTATTATTATCAGAAGTTTGTTCTGGATGGAGCAGATTTTTTGAGTGAGGTCTGAAGATCTCGTCAGCAGTTGTTGTTTGTTCTTGATAGGGCAGATTTTGAGTGGGGTCTGCAGATTTCATCGGCAGTTGTTATTTGTTCTTGAGAGGGCAGAATTTTGATCTCGATCCTATCAGATGGTTATTCTCAGCAGATCAGATCAATGGTTTTACACCGGGGTTTCCTTCTCATCAGTGACTGTTGATACCAAATCTCCACAGCAGCCACCTGGATATATTGTTGCATCCCTGCATTTTGCATTAGCTCGCATATTCATGTTTGCATTCCATTAGCATGTGTCGGTGCTGCAGGCGCATTTCGTACCCTGATTCTGGTGTCCCGAGCAAGATGAGATATTTTCTTCCATGAATGGATCCAGTCTTATCATTGCAGTGACACTATGTTGGCACGTCGACACCAGAATTAGGGGTGATCTCCTAAACGTGCAGACACCCATGGCATTAGCATAATTCATCTTGCATGACAGAAGCCGGGGCTTGTCTTCTAACCTTTGTGTTTGCAGGTTTGACTCAGAATCGAGCAGCTCAGACTAATGGAGCAGATACAAGCTGAACTGGGGAAAATCCAAAGCCAGCTGGGGCAGGTCATGAATGACATACAGGCAGTGCGTCTGGACCAGCAAGTACTCAGAGAGGAGAATCAGCAGCTGCAGAATCAGTTGAGCTTTCTCATGGGAGTGGTGAGAAGTATGCTAAATAAGGAGAGTGGTCAAGCACCCAAGGAGGAGACCAAAGTGCTTCCTCCGTTACCTTCAGTGCCACCTGTGCTGAAGCCAAGTGGACCTCATGGACCCTCTACACAGCATGAAGCTCGAGGCCTGTCTCGTCATCAGCCGCGCCGAGCATCTCAGAATAACCCTGGAGGTTATAGTCAAAAGAAGAAGCTACTTGATAGAGCTGTAGACCCACTACCTGTGAGTTATGCCCAGCTGCTGCCGCTGTTGGTTCAGAACCGTGTTCTCAAGCTTCGGACCTCAAATCCACCAGATGACGTGTCACCAGACGTTGATCTAAGCATGCGTTGTGATTTCCACTCAGGAGCACCAGGGCACCATGTTGAAACATGCAAGGCTCTCAGGAATAAGATTCAGGACCTTATTGACTCAAGGGCGATTAGGCTTGTGTCGGGCGGCATGAGAGCATCAGGAAAGTTCATCCCGTATCCTGCAGAAGAGGTGAATGATTCCATTCCCTTGCCTGAAGCTGAGAAAGATCTGGAATACGTCCCTCAACCTTTGGTGACTGAATTGCCTCGCTCGCAGTTTCTACCTGGATCAAGCTCAAGGACGCGAGCGCCTAAACAAGAGACCGTTGCCACTCAGAAACGACGACCTTTTACTCTTGGGTGGAAGGAATACCAGCACCAGGATCACAAGAGACCTCGCAACCACTTAGAACAAAGGAATGCTTCTTCCCATCCAGTGCCTGTGCCGTATGGCCAGATTCTTCCACAGTTGATTCAGAATTCTTTGGTGGAACCGAAGGCTCTCAAGCCCGTGCCAGAGCCTTACCCTCCAGGGTACAATCCTCATGCTCAGTGTGGTTACCATGATGGATCTCCGGGGCATTCAACTGAAGATTGCAAGGCTTTCCAGGCGAAAGTGCAACAATTGATCGACCAAGGGTGTATTTCCTTTCCAGATGGAGTCTTGGTTGTGCGTGACAACTTCTCAGCTGTCTGAGCTCGTAGATTCAGAGGGTTGTTTCCAGAAGCCAGTGATCCAGACAGGCAGACGTCCTCAACATTGGCAGTCCTCAGACTTTTTACCATTTGCATTTGTAGTTTCTTTTCTGTTAGTTGCTACTTGCTGTTAAACATTGTATGTTTCGAATGGTGATGTTAATAAAGTGACTATGCATTTTTCTGAATTAGTTATGTCGTTGTCACTCATTTACTGCATTGCACTGACACTTGCATTTTATTTACTCCACTTTATTACTATGATTAGCAATGAGCGGAGGGAGGATGATGAAACTGAATACTCATAGCCAATGGTCGTATTGCTTTCTGATAAAATCTAGCCGATGACGTACAAGGCATTGTTTCAAATCCCTAAACACCGGAGAGATAAGGAAGAGAATCCCTTGTTAACCACTTCGAGCCGAGGAGTAGAAGTTTCTTTCGGACTTTTTAACCCTCACATCTTAACCCGGGGCAGGGTAGTTGTCAGTTAGCTTGATCGAGCGTTCAAGTCTTATAGAGGAGTGTTGTCCTTCGAGGACCAATCACATCATATTCCTCTCCAGAGGTCGTACCTCATCAACCACAATGGTTAAACCTCACTAATCAGGAGTGAGACAGTTATAATCCTTTCGGAGCAATCAAGACAACCAGTGTCGCACGACTTGTTCCAAGAAAAAAGAGAAATAAGAAAGCCCGCTAAGTAAAAAAGAAAAGCTAGAAAACAAATACTTAGGCAAAAATCAGGGCATCCCGCTGGACTTCAAAAGAAAAAATCGAAAAGAACTCAAAAGGAGTCAGTCCAGGCAAAAGTTAGGGAAACAAAAGAATGAAAAAGAAAGGATATAAAAAAGAAAAATCCTCGAACAAGGACGAAGTCGTGTAGACACAGACGCCGAAAACGAAAAGGAGTAACTGTCACTCCGAAACACCTTGTGAATTCTTTAACCAGTTGTTCCCAATGTTCAACATACCTCTCGAAGAGGAGAGCGCTCGAGCTAAGTTAACCGGACTTTAGGATCGGAGATCATCACGTAGAAGGGGTGGGTACAAATCATAATTTGAGCCAAATATCCTTTGTTTCACGAACCGTGAACCCGACCACGATACAACCCTTAAAAGACCTAATTGAGGCAGGGTTTATTCTGAAAGCGCATTACGATAAGGTTGAGTAACCTGACTCCTTCATGATTTGCTAATCATATCCTTATTGCATTTTTCACTGATTATATCAGCACTACGTTTGAACTCTTTGGTTCATTCGTCACTCACTAGCATGACACGTAAATGAGTGACAATACAACATTTTTTCGAAATTTGCATGAACGCTGCATTAAAATTACTATTCGTGAATAAACAATTTTAGTTGCAGGTTAGTAGCTGATACGAAGGAACTTCAGCAGGGAATAGTCAATCAGGACTGAATCGTCAGAGGTCTGGATCAGAACAGTATGCTGCGGAATCCTGTGAATCTGGGGCATTGACTTCCTGTGAGTTTGGAATCGGTTTGTCTGAGGGCAAGTCCCGGAGCATCAGTTGATTATGGGGTAGTTTATGCAAGAAGTGGTTGATCGGAAGTGAATCTTCTCGAGACCCAATCAGGGGCAGTTATCCAGAATTCTTGCGATTCAAGGGCAGATCCCTCCAGTGTTCGATCAGAGCATGCTGAGTCGCTCATCGCTCGTTCAGGGGCAAACTACTTCAGAGATATTGAAGCCGACCATGCTGAAAGTTGATTAGTTGAGGATGAATTCTCCCGTTGTGCAGATGCTGGGGCAAGCCCTCTGAAGATTGTCTTGTTGCCAGTTGTTTTCGGCTCAGAATGAATTATTCCCAAAGGTCGGATTGGGGCAAGTTGAAATGCACTGGGGCAAGTTGTTCAAATGAGTTTGTTCACCCTAGCAAGAATTGAGTATCGGGGAATCGTGTCATTACCCCGTCAAAACCTGAACCTTCTGAAGAAGCCTTGCGGTCATTGGGTTGCTATCCTACAGCATAACCTGTTACTTGACTCCATGATTGGTAGCCTGTATTCCCTGTGTTGGCGTTGTTGAATCAGGATTGTTTCTCCGCAGAGATGTACGGTTCGAGGTTGTTCCCCCGTACAGTTGGAGACTGCAGCAGATTGAGATGGCGTTTATCCCTCATCAGATTAGGGTCAAGATTGCCCTCAGTAGACCAGGATTGATATCCCCGAAGCGGGGCGAGTCCTCCTTCTCCAGCAGAGTTCAATAGTCTCTCCTCCGCAGAATCAGAATCAGAATAGTGAGCATTGATATGTCTTCCCCAGGTAGAGGTGATTCTCCTCCCCAAGCAGACGCATCCTGAAGGAATGTCACCTCATCGGCTGAGTCAAGCACCGAAGAATGACGTCGTCTCTCCCCAGCACCGGGTCACAAGTGCAGAGTTCATAGAAATGTTCGGGTGCCGAAGCTCGTGTTTCCCCCAGTAAAGTCACCGAAGCAGGTGTCTCCCCCGCACCGGGTCACAAGTGCAGGTTTCGCAAAAGGTTGTTCGTATACCGAAGGATGCAGTAACTGATGGTGCCAGATTGAAGTCTCCAGTGGAATTGAGATTCCTCACTAGAGTCAGGCTCTCTCCTGGAGTCCGATGACTCCCTCTTCCCCAGTAGAGCAGTGGAACAGCTGATGTTGTATTCCCCTGCAGAGTCGTACTCTCCCCCGAAGACAGATGATCCTTTCTTCCCCAGTGGAATTGAACTCCCCATCAGAGTTGCACTCTCCAGCGAAGTAGAATGATTTCCCTCCCCGGTTGAGTCCGCAGAAAAGCAGAATCCTTGAACATTGATTAGATCAGGGTCGATTTTCCCCAGCAGAGCGTGGGGCAGCTAGTGCTGTGTTTCCCCAGAATCGCGCTCTCTCCATCGAAGCAGAATGATTTCTCCTTCCTCAGCCAAGTTTGCAGATGTCCAAGAGATCCGAATCCTTGGAAGTTGATCAGATCATGATTGGTTTTCCCCAGTGGAGCGTCGAGCAGCTGAAGTTGTTTCCCCACAGAGTGGTTATCCCCAGAAGAGTAGCCGAGACGGCCGCGCAGTTCATTCTCGCGATTGATATCAGCAGGTCCAAGTTCTCGTAGAGCTTCGCCCCCTGCAGCGGTCAGCTGAAGTTGTTCCCCTGCAGCAGTTCGCGGAAGATCAATTCCCCAGACAGAGCCTAATTGATATTGGCGTGTTCACATTCTCCTCAGCAGGACGATTCCTCTATCTGAGCGGTTCTTTCTCCTTGACAGGAGGATTTCCCCCCCCTTCGGCATTTATTTTGCTGATGGGATCGCATCTTTGTGCATGATTGCATAGCATTGTGCATGACTGCATAGCATTTAAACGCTGCATAGAATTATGCAGGATTGCATGGCATTTAGCATAAATGCATATCATTCCCACCGTGTGGGGCGTAGCGCAGAAGCATACGCATCATAAGCATGATCTAGGTCATCATCATCCTTGTTTTACAGGTATTCCACCAAGAGACCAGTTGCTCAGGACGATTCCTGATATTCTCTCCAACAAGGTCAATTTCTTTAGATGATTCTAAAAGACCCCGGTGTGATCCCCGCAGTCGCTCGCTCAAGATGATTTTTGAGATCCCCAGCGAAGTCTTCGGTTCGAGAGGATTCTCAAATCCCTCAGCAGGGCCATTTGCTTAAGACGATTCTTAAGACCACAGTACAGCTTCCCGAGTTGTTTGACTAGTATGATACTTGAGCTCCCTAATAGCATCTCCAGCAGGAGTTGCCCAGGAAGAGTCCTGGAAGACCCAACCAGAAGGTTTGCTCCGAGAAGGTTATCAGTTCAGGACGATTCTTGAAGACGCCCGACAGATCTGTTTGGTCAAGATGATTCTTGAAGTCCTGAACAGCATGATATGTCTGCTCCAACAACGATGTCTAATCTGAAGATGGATTTCGTAAGCGCCCGATGGCGATATCAGAAGGTTCCGGTGAGTCCAGATTTCCGTGTTGAAGAATCAACGGGGGGCTAAAGACAAGGTTCCAGGGTTGTAGATACAACAGAGTGATTCGTGTGAGTCTGAAGACCAAGTCAGTTGTCCTGAGGAGATGATTGATTGCGATCAAGTGAATAGTGTTTCTTCTGACTGAAGTCGAAGATGTTTCTCCAGCTGAAGCGGAGTTTTGCCTGAAGGCAAAGTGTTTGAATCCCCGTAGAGTCATGAATGGCTCAGGATACCATTTCTCTGACTGAAGTCACAATTTTCCTAAGCTGAAGCGAAGGTGACTGAGGGCAAGGTTATCCCCAAGGTCACGAATGACCTAAGATTCATTTTTTCGGACTGAAGGCCGAAGTATATCCCTGACTGAAGTCTCGGATGCTCTATAGCAGAGGCGGAGTTGCCTGAAGACAGGTCCATGTATCCTTGAAGGCCAAGGACCACTTCTTCAGATTGAAGTCGAAGATACCTCCGGTAGAGTTGCCGACAGGCAAAGTTTATATCCTTGTAGGCCAAGGATCCCATCTTCAGGAGTACTTGAAGATCTGTTCTAGCTGAAGCTGGAAGTGGCCAGGGGCCAGGGTTTCATATAGCTTTGATGTTGAAGTTCTATGGTGGGTTCAGTATGCAGCAGTATTTGGATGTTCGTTATGGTTCTGAGGGAGAACCCCAGATCAGAGTATGCTTGGTTAAGTCTCTCATTCCCAGCGGAGTAGTGTCCAATACGCAAGTGTACCTTTTGTTCCATTTTCCAGGGGTGAACCCCAGGTCAGAGATGTTTAAGATCATCATTTGTTCGGCGGCGAAGTTGAATGTTTGTTTGACGGCGAGGTCAGACTCTTTAAATCCCCAGTAGAGATTATGTTTGTTCGACGGCGAGGTTGGATATTTGTCCGACGGCAATGTCAGAAGAAGTTAATGTGGATAACCGACGGCGATGTCAGATCAGTATCTCTCCAGCTAGTGGCCGAGCAGCTAGTGTTGCAGTATTCAAAGATTTGTTCCCCGCATAGTACCGTGTGCTCGTGCAGTTGGCAAATTTCCGGGTTTACCGATATTCAATCGTCTCGCACCTTGATTGGTTGAGAGCCGTTCGCTTCTCACCCAGTCAGGTTCAAGCCGTTTGAATAGGGGCAGCTGTTGCACCCCAAAATTTGACCAACATTTATTTATTCATTGAGTGTTTGCAGGATGATACCTTCATCAGAGATTTCAAGAGATCCTCAGAAGAGTGGATTGAAACCAGGGTTGTGTGCTTCATAGCTTGAGAGTTGTGGGTGCCCCTCAGATGATTCTGAGACTTTGAGAAGAAACTTGATGTTTTGAGGAAGCCTATGAGATGTCTTGATAGCCATCATGAAGCCCAGAGAGGTCATTATGCAAGAGTTCAGAGGATTCAACCATGAATGGTAGAATTAGGGTTTTGACTGGGTCAACCCTAGGATAACTGAAGATTTGGAGAGGGTTGAGACCTAATCCAAGGGCCATGAGATCATGGAATGATGCATAGAGATGTTATAAAGATGATTCCTAGACCAAATCATCATGATTGAGGAGTTTGAGAAGTTTCAAGTCAGGGTTTCCAAGGATTGTCAGTGAAAAAACCCTAATTTGACCCCTATCTTCCAGGCAGTTTTAGCTCTAGATGTGATTAATATCTCATCTTCCCCACAACATGAATGTTGTAGAGATTGTTCTTAGATTTAATTTGAGTGGTGGAAGTCCTTGATAGGAGTTACAGAGCTCAAGTTATGGTTTTGACAAATTACAGGTCAGCTGAGGTGTGTGAATCTGGGTCCTTGAAAGTCACCCAACTTGCAGACAACTTTTGCCCTAGTAGGATGATTCCTATGGTTTCTTGGTCAACATGAATGTTGAAGAGGATCTTCTTAGATTTAATTTGAGTGGTAGAAGTCCTTGATTGGATTTGTGGAACTCAACTTATGGTTTGAACAAGACAGGGGTATTTTGGTCATTTGTCAGTTATAGGTCATTTTAGCCAATGCCTAAAACTCCTATTTCCAAGCCTCAAATGGAAAAACTCAAAACATGAAAGTTGCTCAAAATGTGATTTTAAGTCTAGAAAGAAGGTCACAAATTGTTGGAAAAGCTCATAGCATGAGATTACATGATTGGTCAAAAATGAACTAAAAATGGCTTATAAACTTGAAAAGTTGAAATTGAAAAGTGATTTGGGAGATCCACAAATCCAAAATAGGTCATCCAATATATCATTTTGATTGGAAAAACCATTTTGAGAACATTGGTTTAGCTAGAATTTTGATTTGGAGCTTTAAAATGGGTGATGCTTTGAAAAGTTGTTACTTGAAAAAGAAGGTAATGTTGGAAAACTTAACACAAGGTAATTACAAGGCATGTGAGCTTCCTTACCATTCCATATTATCATGTGATGAGATTTTAAAAGGTGTGTAAGTTGGTTAGAGGTGATATATCATGAGATCCCAAAATACCATAATAGGAGAATTTCATGAAACTCCTAGAACTTCCTTGGATCAAGTTAGAATCTTCTAGATTTTTCCATTCATGTATATATAAGGAGAAGTGATCATGAGGGTAAGAGGTTGGTGCATTAAGAAGGAGAATAGAGAGATTTGAGAGATTACTTCCATTTCAAGCAAGTGAGAAACTCTCCATTACAATCCCTTCCTGTTCAAAGTTTGGAGTCTTCCTCAATCATTGGAGCATTGTGAGTGTGAGAGAGCCTTCTCCAAGGTCCATCCATGGCTGCATGAAGAGTTGACATTACAAACTCAAGATTGAGCATCAAAGTTGCAGTCAAGAATACAAGCTTTCTTCTTCAGTTTTGTTGCATACAGTAGCCTCAACATCACTTAGGGATCACTCTTGAAGATTGGCCAAGCTTGAAGTGCAAGAATCCATAACTGTTTTCTCCAAGAATCCAGGTCTGCAACTTGATTCTTTCACCTGTATTTATGGCTTGTTAGCGTGTTTCTTTAGAATAGAAATGTTAGGTCTAGGTAGATGAGCATGTATGCAATCTGTTAGAGCCATTGATGTTGATCCATATCAGGGCAAGTCAACTTTCTTGATCTATAACTCCTAGGTTAGGGCGCTATGATCTCAGTTTTTATGTTTAGAATGATCACCATAGTCTCAAGAACACACTAGCATAGTTTCAGCAAGAATGGTTAGCATGCATGTCAGGTGAAAACAAGTGTGCCCAGAACTCTCTCCTATCGGGTCTCATTATTGGTGGGGTTTTAAAGAAATCTATGGACATGGCGTTGTAGAGGGTGAGGAGAGGGTCAACTTTGGTCTTGGGGTCGTGGTGTTTGGTGGCCAGGTGAGTGAGATAGAGGAGCTTGAATCTTAGGGCATGGAAGAGAGGGTTCTGAAAACCCTAAGTTTTGGTTGGGACGATGAAGGAGATCCATCGGATTGGTCTCAAATTCTGACTTGTTATGTTAATCCAACGGCCACGGTTCAGTCTGAAGAATGGAGGGAAAGTTTAAATAATTGAAACACGGTCGTTTCATTAAACCAGCCATTCTGGGCTTATTTCCTATTCGCCCCCCCCCCCCCCTTTTGCTGGCCCATCTCATTTTAACTAGCGTGTATTGCTTGTTGCACCCCCCCTCCCTTTATTTGTTTTAATTCTTTTATTTTCTTCTTTTATTTTTTCTGTTTTGGTTAATTCATAAATAATTGATAAATAATTGTTTTTTAATTCTTCTTTTTTCTATGATTAGATCATTTTGTGTAGAAAATTATAAAAATAAAAATGGGATTTTATTTTTAAGTTTAGTATTTTAATAGATTTTTCTTTTAAAATAGCTTTTATATTGTTTAGTTTTATATCATGATTTTGTAGGAATTGTTTTAGGACCTTCCCTTAGGGTTTTTAATCCATTCTTTTTTGTGCAATTAGATGATGAATCATAGTTCCCCATAGGATTTTTTCTAGAATTTTAGAATTAAATTTTGGTTAGTTTAATTAGGGTTGATGTAGGGTATCCTAATTAGGGTTTAGGTTGTGCTTAAGTGATGAATCATCTTTCTTTGATTGAGTTTTGTCTTGATTTTTAGGTAGAGGCCTATGTAGATGTTATGAGTAGGTGTTGAGGACCCTTGTGAATAATTGTTAGATTTTTCCCCATTAGTTTAGCATTTTTAGGTATTTTCTGAAGTTGCCTATTGATTTTGTCTCCCCTGTGGTTGTCTGTTCATCTTTGGGGTTCATTGTGGGGAATTTGTTGAGGGGCTTGTGTTGCCTTGAAGACCTTGATGGAGAGCATCATGAAGAGAAGATTGTAGATCAAGATTCAGAGACCCAGAGCTTGGCTTATGCCCTGTCTGTGAGGTTTGAGATCCTGAAGTTTGAAGGAGATTCATGGTACTTTCCTGAGGAAGGCACTGTGAATAACTTTCATTCTTTCTTCTCACCTCTTTCTTAAGTATCCAATGATGTTGGAGCCAACTTGTGAGTTTAATTTCTCCTGAGGAGGAATGTAAACTGATCACAGTTGTTGAGCCACATGGGATACAACTCCTAAGTGAAAGCCTCCTAGTACTTTCCTGAGGAAGGTCCTATGGGTCTATTCACTTAGTTCTGTTAGTTTATCTAGGATTTCTTAAGTATCCAATGATGTTGGAGCCAACTTGTGAGTTTAATTCCTCCTGAGGAGGAATGTAAACTGATCACAGTTGTTGAGCCACATAGGATACAACTCCTAAGTGGAAGCCTCCTAGTACTTTCCTGAGGAAGGTCCTATGAGCCTATTCACTTAGTTCCACTAGTTCAGATAGGATTTCCTAAATATCCAGTGATGTTGGAGCCTGCTTGTGAGTTTAGTTTCTCCTGAGGAGGAATATAAACTGATCACAATGGTTGAGCCACATAGGGTATGACTCCTGAGTAGTCACCTCCTGGTGCTTTCCTGAGGAAGACACTATGAGTCTGCTTACTTAGCTCCCTTTCTTTGGTAAGCTTGTTCTGAAGCTTGAAGACTGGGATTGATTTCTCTTGTTTAGGGTTTTGCTTGAGGGCTTTGCTTAGATTTGATTCAGATTCTGTGATTAGGGTTAGGATTAGAGAGTAGATTCTTTCTTTCTCAAGCTTGTGTTTTGTTTGCCTGATGGTACTTCCCTTCTTTTATCTGGTTCATTGCTTGATAGCATGTTGTTTATTTTCAGTATGATTACTGTTATTTCATGACTGGCTTGAGGTCGAGACGAGCTTGTGGAGGCTGAAGCCCCACACACACTTCCTCCCTCACTTGCATTGCATGCATTTTACTGTTTAAGCTGATGCTTTGTCTGTTTTGGTGTATCATTGACATGATCCCTTAGGACTCTCATTTCCTTTGATGAGGATTTGATGATAGACTTTTAGGTTGAAACCTATGCATGACAACATCTAGGAGTTCCCTGTTCAAACCTCAACCATAGGATGAATCCATGGCATGATAACAATAGGACTTGATAGTCTCCCTCCTAGTTGAGCCATTTTAATCCGTAGTTTCCCGAACTACGTTTGCTCTGATCTTTCATACCAGATGAAAGTACGTAGGCATAGGATGCGATATCCTAGCGAGCAACCTTTCCCCCGTAAACCCGTAGTAAGCCGAACTACGTTGACTCTGATTTCTCATTCTCTGATGAGAATACGTAGGCATAAAGTGCGACGCTTTGCCGAGTCATTTTTCTTTTCTTTTTCAGCCAGCCTTGATAGGTAGATAGATTATAACCAACCCGTCCAAGTAAACAAACAAGCGAGGATCCCATCGAGTACGATGGACGTGAGGGGTGCTAATACCTTCCCCTTGCGTAACCGACTCCCGAACCCAGACAATGGTTGCGATGACCTTGTCTTACCCTTTTTCGTCAGGTTTTTCCGATCGTTTCCTTTCCCGCTCTGAGGGATAAATAACGAAAGGTGGCGACTCTTCTGTCATGCCGGCACCTTATTTTCGCGCAAGCGACAACGTCTAGGTTCTTGATTCTCAAATCAATTGCCTCTTCTAGACCCATGATGCATGCTTCGTACTCCGCTTCATTATTGGTGACCGGAAATGTCAGTCTCGCAGTGAACGGGATATGGGATCCGTGGGGAGTCGTGATGATCACCCCTATGCCACTTCCGTAGAAATTAATCGCCCCGTCAAATATCAATTTCCACTGGGACTTCCTATCTGGCCCCTCGTCGGGCAACAGTTCATCGCAATCTTTCGCTTTGAGAAACATGATATCCTCATCAGGGAATTCAAATTTCATCGGCTGGTAATCTTCGATCGGCTGTTCGGCCAGGTAATCAGACAATACGCTTCCCTTGATGACCTTCTGGGAAATGTACTGAATGTCATATTCCGTCAACACCATTTGCCATCTGGCAATCCTGCCCGAAAGAGCTTGCTTCTCGAAGACGTACTTGATCGGATCCATCTTCGAAATTAGCATGGTGGTGTGATTGAGCATGTACTGTCGTAAACGTTTGGCAGCCCAGGCTAGTGCATAACACGTCTTCTCCAGCATCGAGTAACGAGATTCACAATCTGTGAACTTTTTACTCAAGTAGTAAATGGCATGCTCCTTTCTGCCCGTCTCGTCGTGTTGACCGAGAACACACCACATACTATTCTCAAGAACTGTCAAGTACATGATTAAGGGTCGTCCGGCCACTGGGGATATCAAGATCGGAGGTTCCTGAAGATACTGCTTTATCTTGTCGAATGCCTTCTGGAAATCCTCGTTCCAGATAATCACCTGATCTTTCTTTAAAAGCTTGAACATCGGTTCACACGTGGCCGTGAGCTGAGAAATAAACCTTGCAATGTAGTTTATTCGGCCCAGGAAACCACGAACTTCTTTTTCTGTTTTTGGCACTGGCATTTCATGTATCGCTTTTATCTTCGCAGGATCAACCTCGATGCCTCTTTCGCTCACGATAAACCCCAGTAACTTTCTGGACCGTACTCCGAAAGTACACTTGTTAGGATTCAGCCTCAACCTGAACTTCCTAAGCCTCTCAAAAAGCTTCAGCAAATTGACCAGATGTCCCTCCTCCATTTGGGACTTCGCAATCATGTCATCAACATAGACTTCAATCTCATGATGAATCATGTCATGAAACAAAGTTACCATTGCTCGTTGGTAAGTGGCCCCTGCGTTCTTTAGACCGAAAGGCATTACCTTGTAGCAAAATGTTCCCCAAGGAGTGATAAACGTCGTTTTCTCCATGTCCTCTGGCGCCATCTTGATCTGATTGTAACCAGAGAAGCCATCCATGAACGAAAACACGGAGAACTGGGCTGTATTGTCGACTAACACATCAATATGAGGCAACGGGAAATCATCTTTAGGGCTCGCCCTATTCAAATCCCGATAATCGACGCACATGCGTACCTTACCGTCCTTCTTCGGTACAGGCACTATGTTGGAGACCCACGGAGGGTAAGTAGTGACCGCTAAGAAGCCAGCATCAAGCTGTTGCTGCACTTCTTCTTTGATCTTAACGGCCATATCTGGTCTCGTCCTCCTAAGCTTCTGCTTAACGGGAGGACAATCTCCTCGCAACGGCAAGTGGTGGACCACGATGTCCGTATCAAGTCCGGGCATATCTTCGTATGACGAAGCAAAGACGTCACTATACTCTCTTAGCATCTCGACCAATCTCTGCTTGACATCACTCTGCAATGCAGCCCCTATCCTGACATCTCTGACGAGTTCTTCAGAACCCAGATTCACGATCTCGATCTCCTCTTCATGAGGCAGAATAACTTTCTCCTCTTGTTTCAACAAGCGGGCCAACTCTTCAGGAAGGTCTTCGTCTTCATCAATCTCTTCTTCGGCTTGATAGATCGGGAAATCGAAGTCGAAGTGAGCCGTAGAAGGTCCAGAGTCGATGTCATCTGTTATGTGGATCCTGCAATAACAAGGGTTAAGCTTAAAACAAGGATATGCAGGTTAGCACAAACCCCATTGCCATTTTATTGTTTTTCAAAACAAATATAAAACAGGAATAACAAAGATCACAATATTTGAATACGAAAAAAACGCCTTTGATTTATTAACAAAATGCAATGTACATAATCCAACAAGGCCCTGACAATAAAACCACTATGCCCCGGGTAAGACATAGGGTTGTACAATGATTGGAAAAAGTAAATCATTACTCTTCGCTTGTCATCTGGATGATATCCTTGATGGACCAGTTGGTAAGGCCCTCGCCTGGCTTGCTTGGCTGGATCCAAGAGTCGAGGTCATAGTCGTTATCTCCGCTGTCTTCAGACACTGTGTTGATGCTTTCGAAAATCGTTCTGCCACTGGTAAACTGGATCGGCCCTTTACCTCGAGACGCACTGCTAGAAGAAGAAGAAGCTTCAGCTCCAGGAGAATATCCCAACCCAAACTTGTCTTGCTTGTTGGGTATCTCCAAAATTCGCCCCCAGCCTGGGGTAGATCCGGCTTGGACAACAGCCGGAGCTTCCTTGAATGAGGAGAGAGTCATCTCTGGCTTTTTCGTGACTACAGGAGCTACGTCTTTCACTTTGACAGCTTCGAACGCTTGGCATAGAGTCTCATGGATTTCTCCATCCATCTCAACATACTTAAAGGATGACAAATGGCTCACCATTATGTCTTCCTCGCCACACACGGTTACGATGCTGCCCCCAATAGCATATTTGAGTTTCTGGTGCAACGTGGAGGTCACGGCACCAGCAGCATGGATCCACGGCCGGCCCAAGAGACAACTGTAGGCAGGCATGATGTCCATAATATAAAAGACCGCGTCGAACGTTTCCGGGCCTACTTGGATTGGCAGGGTCACCTCCCCGAAAACATGTCGTTTAGTTCCGTCGAACGCCTTCACAACCAGATCAATGGGTGTGCAAATCACTCCACGAGTATCCAACTTCATTAATGCCTTCTTCGGAAGAACATTAAGTGACGAACCCGTGTCCACCAACACGTGCGACATAATCGTGCCCCTACACTCTATCGAGATGTGCAGGGCGCTATTGTGATTCCTCCCCTTCTGCGTCAGCTCCAGGTCAGTGAAACCTAGCCCATTTCCAGCATTTACATGGGCTACGACCTCTTCTAGCTGATTTACCGATATTTCCTGCGGTACATATGCGGCGTTCAACACCTTCAGCAGCGCGTTGCGGTGTGCTTCAGAACACAACAATAAGTTTAGGATGGAAATCTTCGAGGGCGTTTGATGGAGATGATCTACAATCTTGTAGTCACTCTTTTTAATCAACCGCATAAACTCCTCGGCATCTTTAACAAGCAAGTCTTTTTCTACCCCACGTGGGATCTCTTCACCGACTTTACTTTTACCTTTATCGGCCGCATCAGCTCTGACCGCTTTATCCGCCACGGCCTCTGGTGGTGCAAACACTATTCCGCTGCGAGTAATACAACTGATTCCCGCAAGGTTCTCCACAGTCGACCCAAACGGTTCTAGCTCCAACCTTTGTCCGTTGCAGTAGACTTCAGCTCCATAATGCCATGGGACAGCATTAGTGCTCTCGAAGGGTATCGGCCCAGCTTTGGTGATAGTAATTGTGGGCGGTCTGGGCGCAGAAATAGTTATCGTCTGGCGAGGGATGGTGATGGTGGCGACCTCATCATCTTGCTTTAGCACTACCTCTCCTGACCCACTTTCCGCCCTTCGGCTAAACTGTAAAATCCCTTCAGTCATCAGATTTTGAATTCCTTTTACCAACTGCTCACATCCATCAGAACGTGTGGCACAATCCATACATAGCTCTCCGCAACCTGGAAAGAACCCTCTTTTCATCAACTTAGCTTTAACGAAGCTAAGCGGCGTCTTCAGATCTCTGACGTCAGTCAACAAGTCCGAACTCTCGTCCTCGATAATGGCGTTCACTCCGCCTCCCCTATGATTCGGCATAGGGTTCTTCGTGACATTTGGCACATTATTCGAGAAGTTGATGATCTTAGCATCCACCATGTTCTGCACCTTGTGCTTGAAGGCTTTGCAGTTTTCTATTGTGTGGCCTGGTGCCCCTGAGTGAAACTCACAAGTGGCATTCACGTCATACCCTGGCGGAGGTGCCTCTGTCAAGGGAGCCAGCATTCTCTTCTGGATCAACTGTAGCTGAAGCAAAGTCTGCAAGAGTTGTGCGTACGACATGGGCGGTGTCTCGAGGTGACGGCTCGACAAAGGTGCCCGATTCTGATATTTTCTGTATCCTTGTTGATTCGGTTGCTACTGCTGCTGCTGCTGCTGTGGAACTGCCGGGATAGTTATGCTGGCCACCTGCTGGTGAGGACCTTTACCCTTCCTTCGAGCGTTGGTCATAGCGCTCGCTTCTCCTTCCCGTCTTTTGCCACTATAAGGTTTCTTTCCGCCTCCAGCTGAGGATGAATCACCTTGAATTTTCCCGAGCTTGATCCCATTTTCGATATGCTCACCTGTGATAATGAGATCTGAGAAGGTCCCAGACATACCGCTGACCAACTTCTCATAGTAAACCCCGGGGAGGGTGGCTATGAACATCTGCACGAGCTCACGTTCAACCATCGGCGGCTGAACCCTAGCTTCCAACTCACGCCACCGTTGGGCGTATTCCTTAAACCCTTCATTGTTCCTCTGCGACAGATTCTGCAGCTGGACTCGGTTCGGGGCCAAGTCGCTATTGTATTGGTAGTGGTGCACAAATGCTTCAGCAAGATCCTTCCACGTGCGTACACTAGTAGGCTCCAGACTCATGTACCATTCGAGGGATGGCCCGGAAAGACTGTCTTGAAAGAAGTGCATCAGCAACTTCTCGTCCTCAGAATGAGCAGACATTTTTCTGTAGTACGATCTCAGGTGGACGCGAGGGCAGGTGGTGCCCTTATATTTTTCAAAGTCAGGCACCTTGAACTTGGGAGGCACCTTGAAATCAGCAATTAGTCCCAACTTGGACATATCAACGCCCAAAGTATTCTGATTCTCGATATCCCTCATCTTATCTTCAAGTGCCTTGAATCTAAGCCGTGCTTCAGCATTCAGCTCCCCTTCAGCACCTCTCTGAGAGAACACGTCGTCCTGACGATCCTCTAGCCATGGCTGAGGTCCAAACAGATTCCCGACACCTGCATTGCTGTTGCCCAGCCCGACATTGACATTAGCTCCCAGACTCCCATTACCGACGCCCGTCGTATTGAGTCCCATGTTGGCCATCACATTTCCGTTGGCACTGCCGTTTCCCCCGGTCACGGGAACACCATTCTGTGGAGTTTCAACTGGTGGAGGAGTAGGCACAGTCCCACCATGGAGTACGCCATTGCTATCAACCCTTGAAATCAGAGGCTGAACCAAGGTTCTGAGCTGATCCTGGCCATTGGCGACCGCTTGCATGAGCTCCATGAAGCAATCCATTCTTTCGCGGAGTTCCTGAACATTAGTTTGCACTTGCTCCATGATCCTGGTCTGATTAGCTCTAGTCGGATAGCGGTGAATAGGTCTCTGATCAATCCTGAAACAACCTGAAACTACCTGAAACAACCTGAAACAACCTGTCAAACTCAAAAGGGTTAGGAAAAACAACAAAATGCTCGTTATGCAAATGCTTCATGCAAATGCAAACGTGTGTCTGTGCATTAGGGAGATCTCCCCCAATCCTAGTGCCTGAGTGCCAGCGCTGATAATAAGAAGAAGTCTGAGTCCAATCATGGAAATAACAATCTCATATATAAAGAAAGCCCATCAAGGCAGTACACAACATCAGCGAGTCCAAGATGAATCAACAGTGTGACCTCAGCCAACAAGCCTGGTGATGGTCAGCATACAACAATGATCAAAACAAAAGGAATACAAATAGTCAGGTACGGCCACAGGCGCGATACTCTTCTAACAACTCCTTCGTTTCTGGATGATCAGGCAGAGTGAGTAACCATTCGACGAGTAATTCCCTTTGCACAATGGTGTACTGAAGACCTTCGACCAAACCTTCCCATGCTCCTTCGACGAAACAATCTTCTAACTTTCGCTTCTTGGACTCAAACGTCAGTTTGCGCTCCTTCAGGTTAGCGAGAGCCCTGTTGAGTTGGCTTTCGGCGGTGTATCTGCGAGCGGTTTCTTCATCAAACCTCTTCTCACTATCCTTCACCTGGGCTTCCAGCTTGGAGATCTGTAGCATCAGCTTATCCTTCCTCTCTTTCCTGGTGGCTAGGGAAGCCTTCCAGTGCTGGTTGAACTTGGATATTCTCCGATACGCTTCATCCAAGTGCTGCTTCTTCGTGGCCAGTACATCATTGACAGCTTTGAAGTCTTGACCCATACGCTCGCGCTCAGCTATCTGCTTAGTCAAATCTGTTCCTAGCTGGTTCACCAGCTCTGTCTGCCTTTTGAGGGAATGAACGACTTCGTTCCTCTCGCTTCGAAGCTGAGCCAATTCTTTCTCCAGTTCCTCATTTGCCTGCTTCAATTCATCTCTCTCAGCTAACACCCGATTATGCTGCTGAATGGGCACAGTAGTAGGCTCTTCAACCATTGGAGGGCTTTCTGGCTTGGCAGGAAGAAACGGCATCCCTATAGCATCTGCTATGGCTCTGATCCAAGTCACATATGGAGGGTAGGCTTGATTATTTCTTTTCCCTAGCAATGGCTTTCCCCTCTTACTGATGCCATTCCAGGCGCGCTGAAGCTTGGATAACAGATCCCCCTCTAGAAGACCAGTGAGGTACAGAGATTCCTGTACCTCTTCATCCTTCGGTGGAGCTCTCAAAGCATACGCGAACTGTCGGACCAGCAAAGACGGATTCTAGTTTATACAGCCCTTCCTGCCTATCAAAGGCACGTTTGGAAACTCGCTGCAGCTGAAGATAATCTCGGTACCCAACCTATATCTGTCAAACCAGTCAATATCCTCTGCAGATAAACTCATCAGACGCTCGGACCACTCAGCTGTGGCTACAGACGAAACAAAATGACCCCTCTTGGGCAGATGACTATCAAGCCATTTATAAAGCAAGGGTACACAGCATGAGACATTCTTGCCCCTCCTGTTCTCGTTTTTGTAGTGGATGGAATGGTAGACATCTCCTATCAAGGTAGGGACTGGATTCCCTGAAGCAAAGATATGAAATGCATCGAAGTCTACAAAATCGGGCATATTGGGAAACAGAATGATGTCATATATGCACAGAGCGAGGATGGCATTGAACGCGACCCAACATCCGTCTTTAGCGCACTGCTGAGCCTTCCCCACTAAAAACTGCAAGGAGAAACCAGGAACCTTGTTCCAACTAGACAATACCAACTCGGAGGCATCCAGATGAAGTGAAGGAGCTAAACCAACCAGATCAGGCTCAACATCCATATGAACAAAAGGCATCTGCCTCTTGATAGACACACCTAGCAGATCAGCATATTCCTCTAGCGTGGGTGCGAGAACAAAATCCTGGAAAGTGAAACATCTCAACGGAGGATCATAGAACTGCAGCAGAGCGTGCAACCCATTCAACTCGAACGCAGAAGGTTTACGAACCAAACCGAGCAACTTGCCGTAAGATTTTCTGAACTCATCCCTCACAGAATCATCTGCTAAAGCAATCAAACCGGTCAGCCGAACCACATCAAGGGCAGGGAGCTTGTAAGCCACGGTCTTCCTCAGAGAACCCATAACAATACAATAGGAGGCAAGAAATCCTGGATCGGGGAAAACGGTACCTGCAACACAGACACACGTTAATGAAATGCAAATGAGTATGCAAAGCAATGTAAAATGCAATCATGCAGCAGGAGATCAAGGCAACTGTGCTGTGGAGATTCTGCATCAACAAAACCATGACGCTGCTCTGTCAAGAACAACCACTATATCTGATAATAAGAAAACCCGGGTATCGGACCGTAAATCTGCTCTGTCAAGAACAACCATCTGATAGGGCCATATACATAGGACCATAATTCTGCTCTGTCAAGAACAAACGTCTGATAATAAGGACCTCTGATACAGGACCAAGAAACTCTGCTCCGTCAAGAACAAACATACATCTACTGATGAGATCTTCAGACCCCAATCATAAATCTGCTCTGTCAAGAACAAACAACTGATGACCAAAACTCTGCTCTATCAAGAACAAACATCTGATAATGAGATCCTCAGACCCCAGTCATAAACCTGCTCTGTCAAGAACAAATACCCATCTGATGATAAGATCCTCTGATCCCAATCAAAAACCTGCTCTGTCAAGAACAATCATATATTTGCAGGTGAGATCCTCAGATCCCAACAAAACTGATCCACTATCAAGAAAACCAGGTGGTCTGAAGGTCAAAGTTTCCTGCAATAAACCCAACCCTGCTCACAGGTATGGACCTAAACTGACTCAAGTTCGGCATCCTATGCGTTCATCAGCGTCACAGACATTCAAGAGGGGTGATACGATACCCAGAAGGTGTGGCATCACCAGCTCAAGAAGCGGCCTCACTCGGCTGAATCACAAATGATCGGTCCCCAGAGTCGACAATCCTCCAAACCAACAACCGTCTCAACCCAAAGGGTTGAAAGAGAAGCCAACCGGGAGAACCTCGTGTGAGCGTGGATTTCATGAGACACTAGTGCCTGCCAAGCAAGCACGCGCCCACTAATTTCCACAACTAATGCTATGTTTACTCAAGCCTGGGTCTGGCTTCTCACTCATCAGAATGCCCTTCCCACAACAGCACAGATAATCATATCATACTGAAAATAAAATGCGGGAAATAAAATGCGATAAATAAACACAACCCAACAAGTAATCATACAAGCATTAGGATTGACTCTCGCAGGGGACGTCGGATCCCCAAACTGACTCGCATACGGGACGTTGGATCCCAAGAAACTATCAAGTCCCCAGCAGAGTCGCCAGCTGTCGCTTCCGCGAAAATAAGGTGCCGGTAGAACAGAAGAGTCGCCACCTTTCGTTATTTATCCCTCAGAGCGGGAAAGGAAACGATCGGAAAAAAACCTGACGAAAAGGGTAAGACAAGGTCGTCGCAACCGTTGTCTGGGTTCGGGAATCGGTTACGCAAGGGGAAGGTATTAGCACCCCTCACGTCCGTCGTACTCGACGGGATCCACGCTTGTTGTGTTTACTGGACGAGTTGGTTTATCTATCTACCTATCAAGGCTGGCTTAAACAGAAAAGAAAATGACTCGACAAAGCATTGCACTTTATGCCTACGTATTCTCATCAGAGAATGAGAAATCAGAGTCAACGTAGTTCGCCCTACGACGGGTTACGGGGAAGGTGGCTCGCCAATACATCAGTATTGTGCCTACGTACTCTTAACAGGCTTGAGAGATCAGAGCTTACGTAGTTCGGGATACTACACATTTTGGGGATTCAGATTCATCTGTTTTACCGAGTAGGGTTAAACAACAGTTCCAGCAGTTAGGGATAAAGCATGTTTGCATTGGCGCTGAAGTTTAACGACAATCTTTTCTTCATAAAATATTTCCTTTGAATTATGGGCCCATGAGGCAACAAGGTTTGAGGTTTGTTTTTTGCTTTTTACGAAAGAAGTGTTTTTTATTGTGTTTGCAATTTCAATCGCACTAAAGACTATGACCTGAGAGTGAATGCGTCGCATGTCACCCAAAGGGTGACATACTAAACATCCAGACTGTTGAAAAGGAACTCTCCAACAATCCTTTCTCGGATAGCTTAAGGCTCGTAACGTACGAAAGATATCATTCATGATTACTGTATCTTAAGCTGTTTTGAGATGAGAAGAGAACAGGCTCAACTACGGGGAGACTATCAAGTCCTACTGTTGTCATGCCAAGGATTCATCCTATGGTTAAGGTTTGAAACAGGGAACTCCTAGAAGTTATCATGCATAGGTTTCAACCTAAAGTTCTATCATCACTTCCTTATCAAAGGAAATGAGAGTCCTAAGGGATCATGTCAATGATACACAGAAACAGATAAAGCATCAGCTTAAACAGTAAACAGTAATACAGTAAACGACTGTAAAATGCATGCAATGCAAGTGAGGGAGGAAATGTGTGTCGGGCAGCAGCCTCCACAAGCTCATCTCAACCTCAAGCCAACATGAATAACAGTAATCATACAGAAAGATAAACAACATGCTATCAAGCAAAATATAAAAGACTGTAATCATACAAAAGGAATAAAATCATGCTATCAGGCAAAATAAACCACATGGGCAAGGGAGCAGGGCTCTACCGAATTCCCGCATGCAAAGCCATACAGTAACAATACAAGCAGAGGGAGCAACTCAACCTCTAGTGCAATCATGCTCCTAGATTAAAGTCAGTCTAATCATGGACTTATTCTAATGCATCAAGCAAGTCAAACAAGGCACATCAACAATACAGAGAAGAAACAGACAAGAAAGCAGATCAACCCCTCCCTCTTCCAACTCCAAGTCTCAGCTCTTCTGACAGCAACTCAGTCTTCAGACCTCCATCACTCTTGACAAATATCAATTTGCTTCTCCAGGTTTCAATCCATCAAACATAAGTTTCAACTTAATCTTCTTCTCTAAGCTTCAGCTCCTTAATCAGTTCCACCTTCAGGCTTCACTCTTAACCACAAGTATCAACTTGATTCCTTCAGGCTCTCAAAGAATCAGTGTAAGTGTCAACTTATCCTTTATTCTTCAAGCCTCAGCTCTTCATTCAATCTCCATTGGGTCTCCAAGCATCAACTTGCTCTTCTTTCTCTTCAAGCTTCAGCTGCACTGGTAATGCTCAGGGAATCATCCTCTTCCATACTCTTCAATGAAGTCTTCATCTTCACACTCAAGCCCAACATCTCTCAAGATACTCAAACCAGAAAAAATCACTTAACTGGATAAGCTAGGATATTAAACTGCTTATTGACCACCAAAGGTGACCTATAAGGGTTTAACATCAAAAGAATGGTTCCCTCAAAAGTTCTACTTCCTAGGTTCCATCACTTATCCCTCCAAAGGAGGGAGGTGAATACCATGGAAGGACCTTGAATCATGGGGAGGAATGGAGGTGAAAGATACCATCCATGTTTAAGAAAGAAATCAGCTAAGTCTAAGCTCTACTTAATTCCTAACCCTAAAACAACAACAAAACAAACAAGTCTCCAAGCTCTCAAGCTCCTTAATCAATCTTCAAGTCTTCCACTATGCTCCTCCATGCTCCACAAAGCAAGACCAAGCCCTCCAAGCCAAGCAAAAACCCACAAAGCAAGGCAAACAAAATACAAGCCCACAAGGGCAACACAAACAACAATCAACTACAAAAATCAATTAAAAATAGTATACTATTATATTAAAATCTAATATAATTTCTAGGGGATCCCATATACCTACCCTTAATACCCTATATGTCCCAATATCTATCTTGACCTAGAAACCCAAAATTCTAGTGTTATTGTGGTCCTATGTTAAGGATTGACCTAAATCTACACAACCTAAAATAATCTAATCAAAACTAATCAAAAACTAATCACAAAATTATGGAATAAATCCATAGGGTAGCTAAAGTCCTAATCTAACTATCCTAAAAGGAATGGCCTAAAAATATGAAGGGAACTAGCTAAACAAAATTCTACAAATCTATACATCAACATAAAATGAATTAAAATGCTATTAAAAGAGAAAATACACAAAAAATATTAAAAATGCATGAAATGCAAATGTTTTGATTTTATAATTTTCTAGACATAAACATGAAATATGAGAAAAAATCCTCATGCCAAAATCATTATTTTTCTATTTAATATGATTTTTCAAAGTTTAAAGAAAAATGGAGAAAAAGAAAATAAAATATGAAATGTTTGGTGCAGATAACAATGGTATGCAGTTCAATATCCAGATGGGCTTAAAATGGGGGTGGGATTAGTAAAAGCGCTAGGCCCATATTTCAGTCAGAAAACAAATCACAAAATATAAAGAAAAAGGAAAATATGCGGTGCATTTAGTAAAGAAAATCAATTCAAAATGCAATGGGCCATGAGAGTGGGGTGGGATTATCATTTAATCGCTTAAGCCCATGATGGTACCATAAGTGATACGCTGCGTTTAAGCTCTTCAGAACTTCTCTCACAAACTCAAATGAATCCTAGCCGTGGAATACCGTCTTCAGTCAAAGTCAACCCGTGAATCCAATGGTGTACCACTTATCTTCCTCATTTGAATGGGACTTGGAGGGAAGAACAGCCATGGGAGTTCAGAACTTCATACTCATCTTCTCTAATTCGAACTTTCTCTAAACTTCACCAAAAACTAGAATTAAAAACCGTAGTCCACTTGTTTTTTCATGCTGGTTCTAACCCTAACCTCCATTTTCGTTAAAACACACTCTAACTCTAAACACGATCAAGACTTCAAGATCTGGCCAAGAATCAACTATCACCATTCTTCAAATTGCTTGTATCAAAATGCTCATCACATCACCCTGATTAAAACTAGCTATCAAACTCGTGCTATGCTTCACTATACTTCGTGTTCTTGATCAATAAAGAAATGGTGTCACTAACTCAAACCTCACCAAATGCCCTCAAACTTTCCAGAATCCATCTCCTAACCATCTCTAACCATTCTAACCTAACAAATCTAACTAATTATGCTTAAATTAGGGTGTAGAAGAAAAGTTTCAAACCTGTCAAATCTTGAATACCAGATAGGTCAAACCTCCACTTCAATCTCTCAATCTCTTCAGAATCACTCCTTGGTTGATGTTAATGCTTCTGTTTGCAAAAGATTTGATCAAGGAAGCTTGAATCTCCAAATCCGATGGTGACTTGCAGCTCCCAAAATCCAAATGCTATCTCTTCAATCTCACACGATCTTGCCCTCAATTTGGTATGCACACATTCAGTATGATCAATGGAAGGTGTTAGGATTGAAAGAATCAATGGAAATGGTGTGGAATGTAGAAATTGATTTCAACTTGCAATGGAAGAAATTGAAATGGCTATCTCACTCTCCTCTCTAATCTCTCACCAACCTTGCATCTGAGCAAGTTCTAATCACTATATAGGATGGTTCTAAACCATCCAGAACTTTCTGGAATCATCCAATGAGAATTTGAGATTCTCATGTCATGAGTTTTTTATTTCAATCCATCTGACATGCCATCTTGTGCTATACCTCTTGCAGCAGCTTTTTCTGACTTGAAAATCTCCTTAGATGAGATGTATGAGGTGTTAGGATACTTAGCTAGCTTGTGCCTTGCTTTTCCTTGTATTTTGCATATGCACCTTAATATGCAAGCAATCATTTTCCAAAGCAAGTCCATGATCTAAACCTCAAATCAAAAATGTGGCTGAACCATTGTTTCTAAAATGCTTTTTAGAGTCAAAATGGTATATTACATGCCATGGTTTGGATGTGTAGCTTGGAAATTTCAATTTCCAACTTTGACTTATTTAACTTATGCCTCCATTTTAGGTCATTTTTACCATTTTGAGCTACAAGCCTTTTCAACATCTCATGACTTCCTTACTAGCCTTAAAACATCATTTTAAGCAAGTTTTATGTTGAAGATTTTTCCATTTGAAGCTTGGAAATAGGAGTTATGGCCTTATGCTTGAAAGCCTATAATCTCCAAATGACCAAAATGCCCTTGACTTGTCAAAGCCATAAGTTGAGTTCTACAAATCCTATCAAGGACTTCTAGTACTATCTAGAAAGCTAAGAAGATAAGGAACAACATTCATGTTGACCAAAAATTCATAGGAATCATCCTTCTTGGGCAAACGTTTGATGCAAGTTGGGTGACTTTCAAGGCCCCAGATTCACATACCTCAGATGACCTGTAACTTGCCAAAGTCATAACTTGAGCTCTAAAAATCCTATCAAGGACTTATAGTACTCAAGTTAAAGCTAAGAGCAAGCTATACAACATTCATGTTGGGGGTAAGATGAGATGACAATCACATCTTGAGCTAAACTGCCTTGAAGATAGGGGTCAAACTAGGGGATTTTACACTGTCAAGCCTTAGAAACCCTAGCTTGAAACTTCTCAAACTCCTCAATCATGATGAGTTGACCTTGGAATCATCCTTATATCATCTCAGTGCATCAATCCATGATCACATGGCTCTTGGATTAGGTCTCAACCCTCTCCAAATCATCAGTAGACCTAGGGTTGACCCAGTCAAACCCTAATTATACCACTCATGGTTGAGTCTTCTTAAACTTGCACAATGACCTCTCTAGGCTTCATGATGGCTTTCAAGGCATCTCATAAGCTCTCTCAAAGCTTCAAGTCCATCCTCATATTTTCAGAATCATCTGAGGACCCCCCACAACTCTCAAGTTAGGAGGCACACAACTGTGATTTCAACCACTCTCTCTGAGAATCTCTGAACTTCTCTGACAAGGATATCAACCCTTAAACACTTGAATAACCTTCTTGGCTAGCTTCAAACTCTTGTGGTGCTCTTGATTGGTAATCATACCTCTTGATCTCCTGCACACATGTCAATGAAATGCAAGTGATAATGCTAATGTGAATGAGATGAAACACAAGCTAGGTAAGGAAATGTTGGTCAAATTTTGGGGTGCAACAAGTGGGTAGGGAGAGCTAGGGTTTTGGGATCCTAAGAAGGAAAAAAAACGAACAGTGTTATATAGTCTGAAATTGGGACACGTGGCACTATGTTTGCTTATGTTAATCTTGATTAAACCGTTAATAAATGCTGGTAAATAATGTCGTGCTATAACTAATTAATAACTAAATCCTAGTTAACTAATAACTAATCTAAACACCAATTAACCTAAATATTAATAATATCTATGGATTAATTCTAATTAAAACTAAAAATTCTAATTCTAAAAACAAAATCAATTCCACATAATTAAATCTTAATAAAATCCTAATTAAGTTTAAAAATCTAAACCAAATAAATTCTAATATCTATTTTAACAACTAATAAAAATCTATTAAAATCAAATAATGAAATCTATAGAAATAAAATCACAACATGCCATGGAAAAAGAAACGGAAAAAACGGGCGAACACCGAAATGCAACCAATTATCAACACAGATTGAATTACCAAGAAGAAAGCGAATTTCACTCGATTTTGACACGGAACTTCTCATTTGAATTGATTTAAATCACCTGAAACGCGAGTAAAGCGGCTGATATCCCAATAAATTCAATCCGACTGATAACGATGACAGTATGCGAGAAATGATCTACCTAAATGATATGCAAATGAAATGCAAAGCAAAAACCAGTCAAAGTTAGAAAGGATGGGCAAATTTTAGGGTGCAACACTCCTAATACGAAAAGTATAAAGAACTCCCCTGGTCAACAAGAACTCTTTCAATGCCTAATTATTCATATTTGAATGCGACAACCACGAGGTCATCATTATGAGGGTGGATGTCAGCTTCATATATCTCCAAGAAGGCGATCATGGATTATGGCTCTTGATATTTTCCTTCAATTTCTATTTTAAGGAGGTATTCTATACTCAATATTTAACGAACATTCCTTTTATTGGAAGAGCTGGTTCCTACCCTCTTAAACGAAGTATTATACTTTATGAGAGAAGTATAATTTCTCTTCCTCTGGTGGTGTGAACCCTAGGCATTAGAAACATTCTCTTGACATTTCATGCATTATTTTTGACGTTGCTCTCATCTCCCTTACAAACATCTCTTAATTTGGTGGGAAAACCCTGATGGTGGCTTTATTAAATCGAGTGAGATAGTCCCTCAATGACTTTTATGCACCATGGCATGTGTTAAACAAGCAGGTGGTGGAATTTTTTCTATGACGACTGGCAGCGAACTGGTACACAAGTGTCTTTACCAATTCCAGTTAACTAGTGATGGAGGCACGAGGTAAACCCATATACCATCGAAGGGTGACGTCCATGAAAGTTCCAGATAACAGCTTACACTTCAAGGAGTCAAACGCTTCTACGATGGTAACTTGTGTGTTAATGGAGGCGACATGCTCGTAGGGATCAGTTTGCCTATCAAACTTTCCTAAAGAGGATGGCTTGAATCCCTCAGGGAGATGCGCCCCTTATATCTCGTATGAGAGTGCCTGAGGATTAGACAATTCCATATCCTATGGGGGATTGGACTCCCATTGGAAATTTTTGATGTTGTGGACATCATCCTCTAGTGTCTGGTTATAGCGGAGTAATTCGTCCATGGCGACACACATCTTTACCAAGGTGTCGATATCACTGCTACCACTGGTACCTTATGAAGTAAAGGATTAAGCTCTCGTATTAGCCATGGCTGAATGTAGCTAGGTGTAGGAGTGAAGGATAACAGTGAGTAGTGCGAAAGTGATAAAGAAGGTGTGGTCCAAGTTAGTCTCATCAGAGCCCCACTATGGACACCAATGTATTGGTCAAAAAGTACAAGTGTGCATGTTTCCCCAACGAAGGGCAAGGACGCTCAGAGGCCTTAGTAGGTATATTACATTATATGGTGGTTAGCATTTGCCCACGATGGGAAAAAGCCGTGTATGGGGGTGTTTTCTGGTGGTTTAGAGGTCCTGCTCCTATGAGGTAAGAGGCTTTATTACTGAATGATATGCTAAGGTATAAGCTTATATAGGGTGTGATCTGTATGTCTTTAGAAATGTCCCTTTTCTCCCACGGGGGAGATGTATTTATAGATCCCCTTTTTGGGCTTAGGGTTTAGGTAACCCTTAGGAGCGACAACCTCTCCCTTACGATCAGGAGAAGTTGTTAACCACCTAATTTTTTTGGGGAAGTGATGGACTCCTTCTCCTTTGACTAATGGCATTACACACATCATTAGTTCTGTGGGAAACCCTGAGTATATCGCTAGGTGACACCTCTCTTGGGAGAGGGCGTCTTATTTAAAACACTCACAAATATAACACTACAAGACCTCTAAGTCTTCTCATTTATAAATTATTTAACATCCATTTTTCCATCCATTGTGTGACTCACACTCACACTTGATACGGAATACCAAAAGTCATAAGGAGCCTTAGTAAAATAAGGATTTGATACCATTAATGTAAGAGGGAGTCTGGACATCACATTAAGATTTGAACAATCACATAAAATGAGTTGGAAACCACATCTTAACCCAAAAAATGTAAGGCACTATGTTTACGGGTCTTTTTGATTATAAAGTGTTTAACATCTACTATTTCATCTAATGTGAGACTCATTCTCACACTTGATATACCAACAATATTTGGTTGGCTTGTTTTGTGCATTTTAAATGGAGAAAAATCAAGAGCCCAATATGATTAAACTCAACTCTACTAATTATACAATCTAGAAGACTCTCATGTAAGGCATATTATACAACAAAGATTTGCATGATCCCGTTGAGGGTGAAAAGGTAAAACGAGTGATAACTCTGAATCCAAATGGAAGAATATGAATAGGAATATAATTGATATAATCAAACAATATATGGACTTGAGTGTATATGCATACGTTGAAGGCAAAACCAGTGAACATAAAATGTGAAATAAATTAAAAGAGTTGTATGAGTGAAAGAACATGAAAAATAAAATAGTTTGATTCAAAGGTTAACTAATATGAAATACAAGTATAATGACTCAATGGTAGGGCATATGAGTGTGTTTCAAAATATTGTGAATCTGTTGGCAGCTACTTATATTAAGCTCGAGGATGAGTTGCGAGCATTATTATACTCAGTTCCTTGTTGGATAGTTGGGAAGTTATTGTTATGACACTTACTAATTATGATCCAAATGAAAAATTAGAAATGTCAACAAGTAAAGATAGCATGCTTAATTATGAAACTATAAGAAATTATCATGGTTTGATCATTACTTCTAATAAGTCTAGAACTCTAGTTAAAAAGTCACATGGGGGAAACAAAACCCGAATTTTTCGTAAGTGTGACAAATCTGAGAATCGCGACAAGTCAATAAATTAAAAACATTATATTCTAGAATTATGGAAAGGTAAGACCCATGAAACAAATTTCAAGTTTCTCAAAAGAGAATTTTCAAGGGAAATAAATAAATGCAATGAGAAGAAAAATGATAGAGACACGACATCAGTTGCACGTGATAATGATGTCTACATTGTTTATGATGATAATTCAATAAATCTTTCATGTCAAGATTCAACTTGGATTATTGATTAAGTTGCCTCATACCATATTACATAGAGGTGTGATTTTTTTTCATCATATATTGTTGGTGATTTTGGAATGGTAAAAATGGGAAATGAGGGAGTTTGTGAAATTGTTGGTATAAGAGATGTTTGGGTTGAAACTAGTGTTTTATTTAAGTTTCAATTGAATAATGTGAGACATCTTCTTGGATATTGAAGGTTATTACACTTACTTTGATAGTGGTGTCCTATCTAAGATCACCAAAGTGTCACTAGTGATAGCAAATGAGCAAAGTTCAACAACTCATTACACGGTGTTTCTAAAGCTAGGCAAGAAGTGAGTAAATGCAGTTGAATACACATTTAGAGATTTATAAATAACACACCTTGGTCACTTGAGTGAAAAAAGACTCAACATTTTTGCAACACAATTTTTTCTTTTAGTAAAAGGTACTCCTCTTGAAAATTGCACTCATTGCTTTTATAGTAAGCAACATAGAGTTTTGTTTCATATTAATGTTGCACCTCAAAAAATAGGACCTCGCGAAGAAAGTTCGCGGATGGGCTAATAGAGAGTTGCCATCGAACTTTGTTTATTCCCACAATAGGAAAGGGAAAATATCGAGAAAACCCATGGGGAAAGGACATGATATGGTCATCGCAACCATGTTGGGTTCGAAAGTCGGTTATGTAAGGAGAAGACACTAGCACTCCATACATCCATCATATTCGATGGGAACCATCTAAGTTTTCTAGGCATGAAAGGTATTCGATATATATAAGCTTGCTAAGGGAATGAAAGATGATTGCTTAAGGAAAAAAGGAAAATTTTTATTATTGAGTTTGTCCGAGTTTTCCACCCAGTGCCTACATATCCTAGAGGGAATCAGAACTCTGTAGTTTTTGTTGAAAATGCTTTTTGTTTGTTGTGTGTTTTTTATGGACGATACTAGGTAGAATGTCCTTTTTGAAAGGTTTTAAACGGAAAATCCAGGAGGAAATAATGGTTTTAGATTTGTGAAATATTTTTTAGATTTTGGAAAGAGGTTAGAGATATAATTAAAGTATTTTTTTGATTTTTTAGAGAAAAGAGATTTTAGTTTTAAGAAAAATACTCGATGTACGTTCGAGGTTTGAATTTTCATGATGGCGATTGCAAAAGGCAACCAACTTATGAGGGATGTAACCACTTGATGTTGGATCAAGGGTTTGAGAAAAAGTTAGGTCGATTCCTAGTCCATAAGGATGCTCCTAGTAAATGAAATCACAACCAAAGAAAGAGAGAAAGTTTTGGAATGAGGTTGATGACGATGCTAAAAAGCAATTGACTTACAAGGGTTTAAAAATGGCTTGATTAAATCAAGAATTAGTTTTAAAAGAAATTTAGACATGAACGGAAATAAGATGCATACAAAATATTAACATCACACACTCATAACAAATGAATCAAAACATAAACTGAAAGAAAAGTGTACGGATTAAAATCATGACGCAAATACTCCAATCAAATTCACGTATGCGAAGACGTGCAAATGTTATCACGAGAAATTGCATATGATAATAACGACGTTGAATCATTGAAAAAATAATACAAATAGAAATAGAAAATTGCTACCGCATTAGTGGTCATCGTAAGTCGAATCAATAACCAAAAACATGATAAAAATCAAAAATTAAGACACAAAGTTACAAATTGAAACACAAATTAGTCGGTGTACAATAAACTGATTTCCGCTAAACCAAACCATCGGACGTGAGTACAAGATCGAAGCACAACAATAATCAAACATGGAACCGCACACGAATTAATCAAATCGACCAAGAGTTTGATACACTCAATGTGATCATCGCAATAGGGATCAAAATCGTGCAGATCTAAATTTATCATATAACAAAGGTGAACTTATCGTGCTAAAAGCCAGCAATGTTACTAACGCAAAAAAATGCGATCGTTGCAACTTGGATCCAAATCATGCGGATCTAAATATTACAAAGAAAGAGAAATTTTAAAGTGTTTCAAAATAATAATGTTGCTAATGCCAAAATGCGATTATCGCAACCAGATCGAACTAAACACAAATGTCATACATCATGCACACAAATATATGAAAAATGTATCAACATAATTAGATCTAAACAATATAAACCAAAATAAAGCAGTGCCTATATATATATATATATATATATATATATATATATATATATATATATATATATATATATATATATATATATATATATATATATATATATATATATATATATATATATATATATATATATATATATATATATATATATATATATATATATATATATATATATATATATATATATATATATATATATATATATATATATATATATATATATATATATATATATATATATATATATATATATATATATATATATATATATATATATATATATATATATATATATATATATATATATATATATATATTGATCTTACCAGTTGATCAGTACTTGAGGTAGGCCAAAGACAATCGTCTGTGATGCTCGGTGTGAAAGAGGAGGAGAGGGTGTACCTGCAAGGCACTCCGATGCTAAAGTAAGAAAACGAACAAGAGAGAGAGCAAGTATAAAATATGAGTATTTCAGGGTGAATATTGGATATCTGACCCTCTCAAGTGAGAGGGTTTATATAATTCCCCTAGTGTTTGGCCATTGGTCCCTATTTTTGGGGCGAGATAACTGTTTCCCGAAGAATAAGTAACTGTAAGAACTAGCCATTGTAACGGGCAGACTTGCCCATAACTAGTCGTTGCTACGGGTAGGGGCGTAGTTATAGGCACATGCGTTATTGTTGCAGCCCAAAATTTGACCAACCTTTTTCTTAATCTTTGGCTTATGTTTCATTGCATTTTAGCATCTTGCATTTGCATAGTATAGTTCTTACGGGAGATCAAGTGTTTATTTATGTTTCCTATCTAAGAGGAGAGCCTTATTGACCACAAGCTCAAGCAAAGGAATTGGTAGAGGTTGTTATGTGGTTGTCATCATCATGAAGATATCTGAACTCCTAGAGAGGAGAGGTGTGCCACAGCTTTATCAAAGAACCACCAGAAGGTTATCAAGGGGTCCATGAAGATTTATCATTGGTGTGATCATGAGGTAGAGGCTTGTTGAGTAGCTCATAGGTCATGGTGGAGTGGAAATGGTTGCTTAGTTTATTTGCATGCTTAGGCAAAAAGGGTGAAATCAGGGTTTCATTTTTAATCAGGCTAAATTTGCTTTTGAGAGAAATAATTGTTTCCATGGTCTTCCATATGTCCTAAGGTGTTTGGGGATGGGATATTGACCATCAATTTTAATCAGAAGAGCTTCAATTGATCAGTTGATTGAAAATTATGAGATTTGGAGAAAAAGTCAACTGTGCAGTGAAAAAGACAACTCCTGACTTTTTGAGGTCAAGATCATGATCCTTAATTTCAATATGACCAATGGATGGAATTTGATCAAGAAAAGTCAAGGGAATCATGAAAAATCAAGAGTTGTTGAAAGTTTCTATTTTAGGATTTAGGGTTTTAGAAACTTTCTGTTTTTGGAAAGTTTTATGGTTGAAACAGCCATCTTCAAGGCCATTTTTCTTCATGATCAAGGTTCCAAATGGGCTTGGCTCAAACATAAAAGTTGTTCCTTGTATTCTAAGCTTTCTTTTGAGTACCAATTCATAATAATATGTCACTTGGAGCTCAAGTTATGATCCCTCAAAGTTGGGGATTTCAATGATTTCAAACCTGTCAAGTTTGGACAGATTTTTGCACCACTTTGCAAGCCAAATTCCATCAAGATCTTGATGTCAAATGAAACTTTGTCCCAAATGAAATTTTTATATAATTTTACAAGCTTTCCAAAAAGTCAAAGAAGTCCTTAATATGATTTGTGAAGCTCAAGTTATGGATGTGCGAAGTTGAGGAAAAATAAGCAAAATCCATAACTTAGAATTTTTTCTAAGTTATTGTGGACAGCTTGCATGCCATGCTTTTCAACCCCAGATTTTATGATCTACCTATGATCAAATGGAACTTCCACCAACATCAAATTTGTTCTACCCCATGCCCTCTTTCATTTGAGCATAAGATCTAAGCAAATGGAGTTGTGTGCACAAAGTTATCATTGCTCAAAGTTGGTGTGTTGAACATTTTTTTTCAAAGGATGAAATATGTGATTTTCTGATTTGCTTTTGTTTATCAGCCATAGGACCTTTCCATGCGCATGGGATGTTGTATTTGGTGTTCCCAAACTTTTCCAAAACCAGCCAAACATCCAATTTGTCATTTTGCTCATTTTCAAATAACATTGCCTAAACAAGTTATAAGTCAAAATCTGCCACAACCCAATGCCCCTCTCCATATTGTTGCAAGCAGACCAAGAAAGCAACTGGTGCATAACCCTAGCAGCAGCTGCTGTACAATCTCTCCATCCACCATTGATTCAAAAATCCCCATGGAAATGTAAATCTGCCCATTCATTTTTCACCATGGTAAAACCCTCAAAAACCACTTTCTCACTTGATATTTAAGCTAAAGAGAAGCTGAGCAAACCCTAGCCACCACTTTTGCAAAAAATCAGAATTTGAGTTTTGATTCTCAACAAGCTTTCCCTCGAAATCCCTTAGGTTGTTGAGCCATTTTGACAAAACATTTTCCATTCCATCATCACCTCAACCCCATTTTGTTACTGTTTTGCAAAAGAAACAATTTTTGAGCACTATACTTCTTGCTGCTCAAGACCACTGGTAGCTACAAGAGAAAAGGTAACTTCAAATTTTTGCCAAGAACCAACTTGTGAAGGGACTGTTTTGAGGCTTGCATCAAAGGAGGATATTTTGCTCAATCAAAGCTGCTAGCTTACTTAGGGAAGTCTACAAGAGGTAAGTGTTTTCAAATTTTCTCTTTAATATGCATGAGTTGAAATGTCATCGAACATGTTAAAGCTTGTTTGTGTTTACTACCATGATGTTTTTCAACTTTCATTTGAAGCATTAATTTGATTTTGTTAAGCCTATTGTTGGATATACATCATTGTTATGTTAAAGTTGCAAGTTGTTTCTATCATTTGTTATGCTAGAAGTATTGGTTGCAAAACTATTTTTTTTCTTGTTGAGACATACAGGTATGGTTAGGCTACAGTTTAAGGAAATATGGATGTTTCCATTTTGTTAGGTTTTGCTGTTGAACAGTTGGTGTGTTATGACTTTGCTATGTTTAAGTTGTACCATTGTTGTCAATATCTTTTCATAAGGAATTGAGTTTGTCAACTCAGATTTGGTTGGTATCAGTTTAACTCCTTGTGGAAGGGGGTCTGGTTCTTGCTGTTATGGTTTCTATCTGATGGTGTTTGTTTGGAACAGAGGTGGATAACCAAGTTGGTGTTGTCATCAGGGTTTTGGACTAGTTGGTGCAGTCAGCCCTCTGCATATGTTGAGACCTTTGTGTTTGCTAGGTTTTTAGTATGAGTTGGTGTTTTAAGTAGAATGATGAGTTTAGGTTGGTAGGACTAAGCATGTTACTCCTACTGGTATGCCTTTTGGTTAGGCGACTGTTACTATAGGTCTGTTTAAGTACATGACAATTTGGAATTTCCAACTTTGTTGACTTGATGTTTAGGTATTGTGCTTGTTGTCCATAGTGTTGTTATGATTCACAACTGTTATTAAAACAAACTCAGGATTGCTAGCTGTTTAAGGTTATTGTTCATACTAAAATTGGGTTTGTGCTTAGCAAGAGTGATAGTTTTCTTTTGTGGAACAGTATTGGAGTAGTGTTTGAGGTTGGCATTATGAGGACTCAAACTGTTACTGTCATTGGAATGTGTGGATTATTTTCTGTCATCAATTTTTTACACTTGTTGGATTTGTTATGTGCATCAGAGTTGGCAGTTGTCCTCTTAGAGTTCATATAGGGCAATCTCATGTCATAACTGCTACATATTTTAGGTAATTGGATTTATGAGACTTAGTGGTTGCTTTGGCATTAACTGTTGAAACCTTATGGTATGAGGTCATTGATCATTTTGACCTATATTGCATCATGAACTCTTCACTTAAAAGTGCATCTGTTTGACTTGGCCTTATACTGTAGTGTTGCATTTGTTTTAATCCTGATTGGTACCCTGCTTGATTGGTGAATCGAAGTCTTGTGTGTGTGCTGGGTAGTTTGTGAATTGGACATGGTCATAAGTTAAAGCCTTACTGCTGAACTATTTTGAGTTTAAGACTGATTCAATTGGTGTCTATTCATTTTTAAGGTTCTAACTGTCCTTGGTGCAATATGAGGACTTGGTGTTTTGTTGTCTGGATTTGTAATGACCAAGGTTATCACTGTCATTTATGGATTATTTGCAATTGTTATGGATTGATGTTAGATCTGAATGTTGAGCTGTCTATTAAGTGTGATGTCCATGTTTAGTTTTAGTGTTAGTTTGTTTGGCAGTTGGAGAACCAGGTTTTTTGTCATGAGAGTTGAGGGTTGTATAGTGGAGGCAGCCTGCTGCAAGTGGGAGTTTATTTTGGGTGTCTCAGGTCTGCTGAGCATTGTTAGTAAGTGGTCTTAAGTAGGATGGTTAAGGCTAGAATGACAGGGTTCATTAGATTCTCTGCTGCTGCTAGAGTGTTTAGCGTATGCCTTTTGGGCGATATGCGACACATTCGCTCTCAAGTCATAGTCTTTAATGCGACATGAGTTTCAAACCATAACTCAATCCACTTCTTGTCTTAAAAAAAACACAAAAACATCAAATCTTTTTATCCTTCGGGATCTTAATTGTAAAGTCATTTTCTTAAAAAGAGTGTTGTTAACTCTTGGTTCTACCGCAAACAGGTAACGCCTAAGTCTCCAATGGTCGAGCTGCATACACCTAATTGTTAGAACTAATGGTTAACCCTACTCGGTTTAAAACACTCGAACCAACCCATGTTCATGTTATCCCGAACTACGTTTGCTCTGATTTCTCGTACCAGACGAGGATACGTAGGCACAAGACGACGATGTCTTGGCGAGCAACCTTCCCCACCTTCACCCGTAGTTTCCTGAACTACGTTGACTCTGACTTTCCCATTGCACGAGGGAATACATAGGCATAGAGCGGCGATGCTCTATCGAGTTAGTTCTTTCAGTTCTTTCCGTTTAGCTTTAGCAGCCGTAGATAGTTTGTTTTTCACCCTTTTAGACTAGACAACAAGCGTGGATCCCGTCGAGTACGACGGACGTGAGGGGTGCTAATACCTTCCCCTTGTGTAACCGACTCCCGAACCCGAGATTTGGTTGCGATGACTTGTCTTATTCCCTTTTCGTAGGTTTTCTCTGATCGTTTCCTTTCCCTCTCTTTGGGATAAATAACGAACAGTGGTGACTCTTCTGTCATTGTCGGCCCCTCCTTCGCAGTGATGCGATAGTCGTGGTTGTTTGTAGATGGTGGGACCGTGCGTGATGGGCAGAGACTAGCGAGGAGAAAAGTCGTGACCAAGGGTAAATTAGTTGGCCTCGCGTGTTGGGGGGTAGAAAGGTAAATTCTCCCCCCAAGTGGTTGGACTTAGGAAATTGGGCAAGTCCAAAATAGTAGCCCCCTAAATCGTCATAAGCTACGTTGTGCTCGAAGGAATCTGTGCCCAGGCATCTAAAATGTTGCTTATCGGGGAGCTCTAGATCTGGGGAGGCCAACAGTTGATGGGATCTGAAGAGTGGGAGTGCCACGTGTGCCTCGAGTCGTGTGGTTCATTAAATGTGTGATGATGTCTAAGCTAGGGTCATGATGATGCCCTACTTGCGCGTGCTCGTGAACGTGCTTGGGGTTTGCCTATAAATAGTGAGAGAGTCTGCACATTTAGAACTCTCGTTTCTCTCTCTTCTTGCTCTCTGTTCTTCGTTCTCCACCGCTCGCTACCGTTAAGTTTCGTCCCGACCACCGTACCAAGTCTGACCAGAGCTAATAAAACCCAGAAGTTTCTTCCCCGACCAAGTAAGTATGTCGATCCTTTGCTTGTTACCTGTTTTTCTGGTTTTTACGCTTTAGAATACACGTGGTTAGGGCTGAAATGAACTAGTTCTAGGGCATTTTGTGGTGGCTGTTGGTGGCAAACGGTGGTTCAACCACTTTCTCTACTGTTGGCGCCGTAGTGGTCATTTTAGGGTAGAACAATTGAGCAAGTCATAAGTTTCTAGTTGATCCCGGAGTGTTGATGGCACGGTAGAGTTTGTTGTCGGAGAGTACCATGGATTCTAGTGTGCTTACAAGCTTTCTGGTGGTTCCCTCATGAGAGTTTTGGGTTTTATGCGCCGGGTGTTTTCCACGAATGTGTCAGGGAGAACTCCTGGGCACTTCCTCGTTTGCTAAGCTATGCCATTTGAGTAGGGCTTAGGTCGATGATGTTGTCCTTGGCCCTTTGCACCCCCTTTCACTTGGCTAGCAGTGGAAGGGTGGATTTGATTTTGTCATTGAGTTTACTTTTATCCTTTGCTTTTTAGGTAAACTCAATGTCACGTAGGGCTGACGAAGAAGAACACCTTAGAGATTTTTTCGAGGAGAGCTCCTCGGAAGATACTAAGACAGAAGATGACTCCACGTCCAGTGAGGCTGGAGGGGTGACTATTGTGAGGACCTCGGCCGAGGAGTGGATTGTGGTCGAGCCGATGGAGCATGCCTCGCTTTTCGCATCGTACATCAGGGATGTGTTTACCACAATGGAACCAAAGGGAGAGTAGAGGGTCCACTTCCCTTCGCAGGATGACCATATATGCTCGGCGTACGGGAAGAGATTTCTTATGTACGAGTATGTTTTAAAAGAGATAGGGCTAAGGCTGCCCTTCACAGACTTCCAACGGGCAGTCTTCGTACATTTGGACTTGCCGCCCTCCCAACTTCATCCAAATTCTATTGCCTTCATGCAGGCATATGTATTTGTGTGCAAGTACTTGCAAATAGGGGCCATTATTCCCATTTTCTTTACTACCTTCCATCTTCAACGGTAGATGTCGGGGAGGAAGTTCGGTTGGGTTTCTCTGAAATAGGGGAGGAAATTATTCAAACCCTTCTCTGAATCTATTCAGACCTTCAAAGAGAGGTTTTATGTGATCGGGCCTGTATCGGAGAAAGCTACCGACTCAAACTTTATGTGGAAGGTCTCTAGGAACAAGAATAGGGAGGACCTGATAGATAAGGAAGGCAAGATAGTTTCCTGGAGATTGTTCACGTCCCCCTTCTGCTGGAGTGGGGCTCATTTTACCCACTCGACTGATGAGTATATCGTTACTCCTCATCAGTTGGACGATGAGGATCGGGCCGGCTATGCTAAGCTGGTGGCCTTTGTGGACGGTTTCATCCTTTCCTAGTGTGTGACTCGCGCAGGGCAGGTGCTTTATGAAGAAGACGGGGGGCTACATGTGGAAGCCCAGTATATCAGCACAAAAGAGCTCCTCGAGTGTAACACTCGCGAGGAGGCTCTCAAACTCTTGGGTAGCTTCCCACTTCTTCTTATTAAACTTGATGTGTTTATCTTTTCACGTGCTGATGTGATCGTTATTTTTGCAAGTAATGCATCTTCGGCGCGGGAGAGGATGGTGAAGAACGGCCAAAGAAAGATGAAGGGTGGCGTGGCCCTAGGAAAAAGCCCGCCTTAGTCAACGGACGACTCCTCCCCATACAGGATCGGGGACTTCCTCGTCTACCCCGCTGTTGCACCCCAAAATTTGCCCAACCTTTTCTTAACTTGGTTTATGTTTCATTTCATTTCTTTCTAGCATTTACATTGCATAACATTCTTCATTGAACAGGGGATCAGGAGTTTGTGCATATCAAGAGGAGTCTCCTCAGAGGATTGAGCCTAAGCAAGGGGTGTTACTCAAGTTTGGATGGTAATCAAGTGATCAGGAAATGGACAATGGTCTTGTGAAAGAAAGGATGGATGTATGTGGGTCAGCTCCTAGCTTGGAGGCTAGTTCAAGATCATTAGAGAATGGTGAAGCATGTTTAGGGGTATGAGATGTTGAGAGAGCTCATGGAGTGCCTTGAAGGTCATTGTAGAGCTCATCCAAGTGTTTGTGCCAAGTGTGAGGAGTTGCAGTTGAAGGTGTTGCAATTAGGGTTTCATCTAGCTAGTCCTCAGTCAACTGTGCAATTGAAGGAGATTAAAACTCAATTCAAAGTCTCTATGGTCATGGGATGTTGTGTTAAGACATATGAGACATCATTTCAAGTTCAATTCATCAAGGTTTAAGTGTGTGAGAAGTTACTAAATTAGGGTTCTCAGGGTAAAATCCCCTATTTAGTGCCTGACTTCAAGACCACCTATCTCAAGATACAAGTTTCATCTCAACTTTTGGCTAACATGGAACGTGTAGATCATGTTCTTAGCTTTAATTTAAGTACTAGAAGTCCTTGATTGGATTTATAGAACTCAAGTTATGGTCCAGACAAGTTACAGGTCATCAGAGGGATGTGATTTTGGTCAACAAAAGTCAACCCACTTCCAAGCCATTTTTGACCTAGAATAATGTTTCTTCTCAACTTTTGGCCAACATGAAAGTTGTAGGTCTTGATCTTAGCTTTCCAAATTGTACTAGAAGTCTTTCATCTGATTTGTAGAACTCAAGTTATGAGGTTTACAAGTTAGGGGTATTTTGGGAAAGTAAGATTACAGGTCATAAAATTATAGGTCCATTTCACCAACTTGCACACTTCAAATGAAGATTTTTCCAACATCAAACTTGCTCCAAATGGTGTTATTTGCTTAGTCAAGTATTGATAAGTTAAGGAATTGGCTTGGTTTGAGGTCTTGGTATTTGAATTTTCATGGAAAAAGGTTAAAAAGGGGAAAATGTGAATTAATTCACTTTTGAACATTTTGGTGCAAATGGATGCATTTTTTGAGTGCAAACATCATTTTAAACACTTTGGAAATTTTAGATTTTGGAATTGATGTGTTTAAACAAGCCATTTTCAAGGTTTCTTCATTATGAAGTTACACAATCAACATGAGCCATTGAGATCAATTAAGGCTCCAATCCTGACCATTCATGCTCCATGAGATACCAACAAGTGATTGCAACCATTTTGGAGCCAAAATTAGTGCATTTTCGTGTACATGAAACGTGGAAATTTTCAATTCCTTGGATTTTGGTATCGACTGTTAGAGGCTTTGATTAGGCCTAATTTTCATCAAGATCCATCATATATATTGTTTTGGCCATGAACAAACCCTCAGAAGTGAAAATTGGAGGCAAATTCATCAAGTTCATCTTTCAAAAAGTGTGGAAAATTCAAATTTCGAATTTGAAGATTGAAGCTGTTTCAGAGGAAATTGTGAATTGAGAAAGCTTCCTTGAGGTTCAGTGAACGATTCTGGGCAATTACTTGCAAGCTTGAGCTCCATTTGAAGGCTCAGTGGAAGTTCTCCATTAGGTAATTGAAATTCAACATTACACTCTTGTTAAGCATCAATTCACTGCCATTTTTGCATACTTGAGACGTAGAAGTCATGTAGATCATTAAAATGTAAAATGAACTGGCATTGGTTGTGATTGTTGGATGATGCTCATTTATGTTTGGATCTGGTTTGGCTTGATTATGCATGATCCTACTTGTTTGACACTTGATCTGTGATGTGCGTGAGCTCTAGATAATGTTTGGATCAATTTGATTGAGTTTCCATGAACTTTGAATTTTGATGATCTTACTTGTTGTCTTCGGTTTTGGAGATTTATGCATGATATGTGAATTTTGAGGCCAGAAATGAGATCCTCGTGATCTCTAGTGTAATTTTGATATAAATTCCGTGTGAAACTATGGAGTTTTGGATTCTGCATGTTGTTGTTGATACGCGGCGGCCGGAGCTATTGAGGAAGACGACCGGAAGTTAAGTCCGACCGCCTATGGTTTTCACCCTTGTTCCATGAAGAAGAAGCATGTGTGGCATGGTATTGGGCGTCTGATGTGATTACTTCTCATTCCAACGGTGTTGATTAAGAAACACTGTGTTCCATTGTTGACTGGAAGCACCAAATTCATTTTAAAATCTCATTAATGTGTTGTCAGTGTGTGAGCCACGTGATTGGAATACCTTTTAATCAAGCGCCTCATGATGAGTGTCCATGGTAGTCCTAGTTTAACCTGTTGCACGTAATTGCTCAGAATTATTTCCTTTTTGTTTATTTTGGATTGGGCCTTGGGCGCCTTGCTTTTGGAACCCCCTGGTTAGGCTCAGCTTTCAGTTTAAACTTGAATTCTTTGCTATTTGCCACGCGCATTTCTCAATTTCTTTTTATTTTCATTTGTTTTTATTTTATTTTCTGTTTTCAATTTTAATTAATTAAAATAGTTCCAATACTCCAAAAATTCACCAAAAATATTTTTAATCAACTTTGAGATGTCTACTTTTTTTTGATATTTTTTATTTTATTTTCCCATTTTATTTTCAATTAAAAATTGAATTAAGTATTGGAATAGTTTTAATTGGTTTGAATTGTGACATGTCTTGTGTTTGCATTTGTTTCTCTCATTCTTTTTTGATCCAATGACTAAAAATTGATCCTCATCTCAATGATGAGCTGATCAATTTTTGAGGACCATTTTGCCCATGGTTGTTAACTCTTGGGTTGACTTTTTAGGCCTTTCTTGTTGCACTTGTTTCTTCCATTTCAAGGTGGTACATCCAAATGATTTAATTCTTTTGATGGTGCTTTGAAAGGACATTTGTCTTGGTTTCTTGGCCTCTGGTTTCCAAGTTGTGTAGCTTATTTGTGCATTTTTTTTGATATATTTTTTAGCCCTTTTCCTATTTTTGAAGTGACTTACAAGTTAGGTCATCTCATAGGACAGCTCACACAAGTGATTGACCTAGTTTGGATTGGAAATGACATTTTTGGATCCAATAAGCTCTCAACTCTTCTTGTTTCACATTCTAGACGTGTTGATCTTGTTGTATGTTCATTTTTAGGTCAAAATTATGTTCGTAGCTTGTTGCTTGATGCCTTTGTTTTTGTGCTTTCAACTTGAACTCCTAAATGATACTTGCTTCCTTCCTTCATGTTATTGCTTGCATTTCTTTTTGGTTTGTTTCGATATTGCTTTTGAGCTTTCTTCTTTTCATCTCCCTTCTGTCCAATGACCTTGGAGTGTCATTTAAGGTAGCTTGGTGCCTCCTTAGGAGGAATTTGAAGCTTACCTAAAGTGATGAATCCATGAGGACACTTTCTTTGTGTTTGTCACTTGTTTGCTTGCTTGTGATGCATCTTTCTCCTTCTTCTTCTCTTTTCTTGAATTTCCATATGCATGCTTGGTTGAGATGAGCTTGTGGTGGCTACTGCCCCACACTATTTTCCTCCCACTATAATCCTATGTGTTTCATTTTTGTTTGCATTCTCATTTGCATATGCATTTCTTATTCTTCTTCTTCTTTTGCTTTTCTTTGCCATGTTCCCCATAAGTTCTCTAACCTCTTGAGATTATGATATACATTAGGTGCCTAACTATGCATGATAACATTAGGTAGTTCCCTTTTCAAACTCAACTTTAAGTCCATTTTGCATGATAACTTTTAGGATTGATTAGTCTCCCATTAGTGTTCCTTCTTCTCTTCTCATCTTCAAACAAGTTTAACATACTTAATAAAGATAATGAATATTGTGCCATGAGCCTTATACTTGGGAAATGGTAGTTGAGGGGCCACCTCTCAATTGCCTAGAGTGTTTAGTATACGTTCTTAGGACGATATGCGACGCATTCGATCCTAGGTTTTAGACTTTGTTACAACATACATTATGAACACTCTAATTCAAAATACTTCTTCTCTAAAAAACACAAAAACAATTCAAATTCTTTTTCACCCTTTTGGGTTCTTAATCAAGGAAAATATTTTCATAAAAAGAGTGTCGTTAACTCTTAGTTCTACCGCAAACGACAACGCCTAAGTCTCCAAAGGTCGAGCTGCATACACCAACTGCTAGAACTATTTGTTAACCCTACTCGGGCCTAAAAGTAAGTAGGCACGAGACACGACGTGTCGGCGAGCAACCTTCCCCATTTCTTAGCTGTAGTTAGGAGAACTACATTGACTCTGACTTTCCCGTTGCACGAGGGAGTACGTAGGCACAGAGCGGTGATGCTCTACCGAGTCAGTTTCTCTTTTCTTATTCTTTTGTCCTTAAGCCTTTAGCTAGATAGTTTCAACACACCCTTTTAGATAGACAACAATGCGTGGATCCCATCGAGTACGACGGACGTGAGGGGTGTTAATACCTTCCCCTTGCGTAACCGACTCCCGAATCCAGACGTGGTTGCGATGACCTTGTCTTTCCCTTTTTCTTTAGGTTTTGGCGATCGTTTCCTTTCCCTCTCTTTGGGATAAATAACGAAAGTGACGACTCTTCTGTTTTTTCCTCCGGTTGTTTTTCGCAGTTGCGACACCCGCCAACCACCCAGAAATCCCCCATGCCTGTGGGTTTGAGGGTCAAACGCACCCATGTGAATGAAATTGTGGACCTCAGTAGGGAGTTCGTCAAAAGCAAGTTCGAGCTGCCTCCCTGCCTGCATAATAGGAAGTTCTTCGAGGGGTCCTCCCTATTCATTCCTTGGGCAGAATCTCTCAAGCTCAAAGAGATGGACCGTTCCAGTAAGCAGGTCATGCTCGTGTAGGATGCCTCTGCCTTGATGAAGATCCTAGAGATGGTCGTGGTGTACACCAAGGACGGCTCTCCGCTTGAGCTTAAGTTGAAGAAATCCCAAGATGCGATGGTGGTCCTGGAAGAAAAGATCAAGAAAATTCAAGAGGAGCGGGATATGGAGCTTGAGGATGCTGCGTGAAAGGGTCACGAGGAGATGTCCACAAAAAGGGATCCCTTGGCTAGCCAAAAGAAGGCTACTGAGAACTTGGTGGAGAAGTTGAAGGTTGTTGCTGCCCCTGCTGAAGATGAGACCGAGGAGATGAGAAAGCTGTCGACTCGGGTGGAGCTGGTTGCCCAGATCACTCAGGCCGATGACGACCTTCTGGCCATCAACGAGGAGGATTTTCAGAACACCATTGATCAATTGAAGCTGGTGAACCCTGGTGTCGGGCTGACTATCGAAGGCACAAGGTTCCTCTATTTTGTTAAGGACGGAAAGATAGTCGTCCCCGAGTTCCTCCTGTTCGACGAAAGTGGTGAAATACGCGGGCATGTGACCCAAGAGGAGACCCAGCAAGAGGAGCAGTGAATCTTCCTCGGTTTATATTTTAGCCTGCGTGCCGCTTGATTAATTTGTAACTTTATTTTTTGGGGCTTGGCCATGTTTTATTGTAACACGCACACTTGTGGCTCATGTGTCTGCCTTATGTTAATATGTATATGTATGCTTATATATACATTTGTTATATTTTTTATAAGTGTCCTGCACCGTCCAATGCAGTCGTACGAGGCACTTAGTAATTTATTATGTTTCGGGTATGCTCGACAAATGATATTCGATAGTGCGGGGAACTAGACGAAAGGCATGGGTTATTTTCGAGAAGGGGAGCGGAGCTCAGGCCACGTTTGTGGCTTGAGTTCACGGAGTGAACTTCCGATCGCGAGCTGGGGGTTCTTTCGTTCATGGTACTTTGACAATTGAGGGCTCGGTCGAGGAATCGCTGTTGAGCATAGCTTAAGTCTCTCTTTGACTAAACCTTGCTTAGATCTCTGTTAGTGGCGCATCGCTTGTCCCTGGGCATGCGCCTATGGTCGGTAACTGTGCCTGTCGCCTGGGCGGGACACGCCAATAATGGGGGCCTTAGTTGTAATATTGTTCCAACTTTTTGGTGTTCCATGGTCGAGCAAATTCTTCCTCTGTAAGGTGTTCTAGGTAGTAGGCTCCGATCTTCGTTTTTGCTCTAACACAGTAGGGTCTTTCCCAGTTTGCGCGAGCTTGCCTTCATGGGAATTTTTATGATTCGTCCTTAGGACGAGGCTGCCTACTTGGAACTCTCGTAGGATAACCTTGGGGTTGTGCCTGATTGTGATTTTTTTATTTAAGTGAAGCCTCGCGGAGGACTGCACCTGATTGGACCTCTTCGACGAGATCGAGTTCCTCTCTCAAGACCTTGTTGTTCGTTTCTTCGTCCAAAGGCGCTTCAGTCCTCTTGGAGGGCACATGAACTTCAATGGAGATTACAGCCCCTGTCCCGGATGCTAGGCAAAAAGGGGTTTCCCTAGTTGAAGAATGGGGTGTAGTGCGATAGGCCCAGAGCACGCTGTGCAGCTCCTCGACCCACTGCCTCTTTATTTCATCTAGCCTTTGTTTGAGGCCTTGTAATATTACTTTGTTAGCCGCTTCAGCTTGCCCGTTAATCTGGGGATGCTCGATAGACGCAAAGTGATGTTTAGTGCCTAGTTGAGCGACGAACTCCTGTAACATTTTGTCCGTGAACTGTGTCCCGTTATATGTGACGATTTCCCGAGGAATACCGAAGCGGGCAAGGATATTCCTTTTGTAGAAATGAAGTATGTTGTGGATCGTTATCTTGGCCAGGGCCTCAGCTTCTATCTACTTGGTGAAGTAGTCTACGCCTACTATCAAGTACTTATTCTAGTTCGACCATACGATAAACGGTCCCAGGATGTCCAAGCCCCACTAAGAAAATGGCCACGGGGAGGGCATTGCCTTGAGCTTGTTGGGCAGTTCCAGGTGCATGTCTCTGTGCCGTTGGCATTTTTCGCACTTCTTCACGTGTTCTTTTGCGTAGTTTTGCATGGTCCGCCAGTAGTAACCTACCCGAAGAGCTTTCCTTGCGAGAGATCTCCCATCGAGGTGTTGGGCATTGATTCCTTCATGGATCTCACGTAGGACAGCAGCCATTTCTTACTCGAAGAATTTGAGGAGAGGTATGGAGAATCCTCGCCTGTACATCTTGTTTTCAACTAGAACGTAGGAGCATGCTCTACGCCTTACTATGTGGCCTCCTTAGGGTCGGATGGTAGTTCGTCTTTAGTGAGGTAATTATACACTGGGGTCATCCAGCAATGGTCATCGCTAACAACGTGCACATCTAGGGTCATGGATGCTCACTCAGTGCTAGGTCGTTGGAGTATTTCCTGGATGACGGATTTGTTTCCCCTTTTCTTCTTCGTGCTGGCTAGTTTTGATAGGATGTCTTCCCGGACGTTGTGTTCGCGGGGAATGTGTTTTACTTCCACGGAGGTGAACTTTTCCATCTCCTCCTTAACCAAGGCCCGGTGGTATTCCCCCTAGAATTGGAAGGTCACTAGCTGAGAGTCAGTGCAGATGACGACTTCTTCTGCTCCCAGGTCTTCGGCGAGGCGCAGACCAGCCAGTAAGGCTTTGTATTTATCATGGTTGTTGGAGGAGGAGAAGGAAAGTATGAGTGAAACTTCGATGAGGATTCCCTCCTTGTTTTCTAGGATGACACCTACTCCACTCCCCGCCGAGCTAGATGCTCCGTCGAAAAATATGACCCACTTATGGGCACCCTCATTCGGTTGGCCGGGCAAGGTCATTTTTGTTACGAAGTCAGCTAATGTTTATGCCTTGAGGGCCTTTCTGCTCTCGCACTGGATGTCAAATTTGAATAGTTCTAGTGACCATTTGAGCATTCTGCCGGCCATGTCTAGACGGCCCAGTAACTGCTTTATGGGCTGGTCCACGCGTACCACGATTGTGTGGGCTACAAAATAGTGCCTCAGTCTTCTCGCGGAATTGATAAGGGCAAGGGCCATATTTTCTATCTATTGGTACCTCATCTATGGCCCTTTCAATGCCTTGCTCGTGAAATAGATGAGTTTTTTCCCGTCAGGAGTTTCGTGGATGAGGGTGGCACTCACAGCCTCAGTTGCGACGACGAGGTAGAGAAAGAGGGTTTCTCCATTTTATGGTCGGAAGAGGACTGGTGGTTCCGACATGGTTTTAAGTGGAGGATAGCTTTTTCACATTCCTTTGTCCATTCGAACACGACTTCCTTGCGAAGGAGTTTGAAAAAGGGGAAGGCGTGTTGTGCAGATTTGGCTATGAAGCGAGAAACCGATGCGAGCATCCCGTTGAGGGACTGGATGGAATTTTTTGAGTTCGGCATGGGGAACTTGGAGAAGGCTCTACACTTGTCGAGGTTAGCTTTAATTCCTCGTTCGGTTAGATAGAAATCGAGGAACTTGCCCGCTCGTACCCCGAACGTGCACTTCTCTAGATTAAAGCGCATCTTGTACTTCCTAGCTTGCTCGAAAACCTTCTATAAGTAGGCCTTGTGATTGGTTTCCTCGTGGGACTTCACGATCATGTCGTCCATATAGACTTCGAGTATGTCCCCAATTTCTCCTCAGAAGGCTTCGTTCATCATCCTTTGGTAGGTAGCGTCAGCATTCTTCAGACCAAAGGGCATTATGTTGTAGTAATAGTCGCCTGACTCGGTCATGAAGGTCGTGTACCTCTTATCGCTTTTTTCCATGGGTATTTGGTTGTAGCCCGAATAGGCGCCCATGAAAGATAGTAATTTAAAACCGGCCAAATTATCAACTAGTTTATCTATGTTGGGGAGGAGATATGCGTCTTTACGGCAGGCCCTATTAAAATCAGTATAGTCAATATGCATTCGCCATTTTCTATTATTATTTTTAACGAGTACAACATTGGACAGCCAAGTGGTGTACTTGGCCTCCGAGATGAATTTTTCCTGTAGGAGGTTTTTACAGCCTGTTCGGAAGCCTGCGTCTTCTCTAGAGATTGTCGTCGTCTATGTTGAGCCACTGCCCTAACGGTGAGGTCGATAGTGAGGTGGTGGCAGGCTACGTAAGGGTCTAGCCCGGGCTTCTACATGACACTCCACGCGAACAGGTCTGCATTGTCTCATTGGCATGCTCTCAGATGTTTCCTCGCTAGCTCGGGGAGACTGGTCCCTATCTTCACTCCCCGCTTGGGGTCGTCACCGAGTAAAATAAGCTTGAATTCTCCATCCAGAATAGGGCGCATCGGATGGGCAGCTTTGCCACTACTAGAGGGGATGCTTGAGGATGACTGGATCTCTTTCCCCCGTGGCCTTCTGAGTCTTCTAGTTGTCCCCCGAGAAGCGGCCGTCAAGGTTGATGGAATCGACACGGGGAAGTAGCTTCGCCTCTTCGGTGCTGTTGGGCAGAGAAGTCTGGCTAGGAGTCTTCGTTCTGGCGACGATGGTATTCAGTCCCTTGGATGCTGCTTCAAAGCATCTCCTCGCAGCTTTGATGTCCTCGTGTAGAGTTGCAACGAGGCCTTTAGAGGTGTAATATTTAATCTTTAAGTGCACTATTGAAGGCACGACCACCAACTCGGCCAGAGTCGGTCGCCCGAAGACGCACTGGTATAGCGACGGGAAATCTATGACTAGGAATTGGACCTTGATTGATCTAGCCGTTTCAGTGGACCCGCAAGTTACGATCAGCTCAACGTAACCCCATGGCCTTATTACCGACCCATTGAAACCCTATAGGTTAGAGCCCATGTAAGGAGTCAAATGTGATTCATCCATCTGAAGCGTGGAAAACAGTTGGGAGTACATAATATCAACAGAGCTTCCTTGGTCGACGAGGATTCGTCGAACGTCAAAATTTTCCATCTGAGCTCTTACGAGCAGAGGGATGCTAGTGTTTGAGGCTTTGCCGAGGAGCTCCTTGCGGTAGAAGTAGATGGGAACAGACTCTCCCCGGGCCCTATCGAGGGTGGAGTTCTGGTTAAAGTTGTTGCTGATAAGGAGCTCGAATTTTATTTTGACGGATCCTACCATCACTTTGTTGAGGCCTCCTATGGAGATGACCATGGCAGAGGGAAACGTCTCCCACGGGCTGTGTGCGGCGAAATATGGAGGGGCGTTGAGCCCCACGGGGATATAGAAATCTTCAGGTCGTGAGACGCTCATAGTGACCTGAAGGTTGGCTTCTTCGGAGGAAGGTACCTCTTTCTCGACCTTTTGGAATTCCTAGGCGTCTAATCGAGGAGCGTCCTTTCGTTTGGTGAACTGCTTCAAATGTTCGTCCCTGATGAGTATCTCTATGGCATCCTTTAGGTGGATGCAGTCTTCAGTCATGTGGCCGTGAATTTTGTTGAACCGAAAATATTTAGACTTATCAGTGTTGCATTTGGTTGGTATCTGCTTTGGGAACCAGACTCCTGCCTGCCGAAATTCTGAGTTGGCGCACTCAGTGAGGATCTTTTCCTTTGAAATTGTCAGGGGAGTATATTTGTGGAACCGGACGGAGGGCCCCTTGTAGTCCCAGGGTTCACGAGGACGATCTTCTCATTTTTTATCTCCCCGACGGGATGTCAAGGGCTCGTCGGACCTGGATGGTCGGGAATTCTCCCTGTGTCTGGAATCACAGGTAGATCCGGTAGCCTCCTTTTCTTCGTACTGAATGTATGCTCGTGCTTTGAGGAGAAAGGCATCCAGAAATTTTGGGGGCCGGATGCCTACGACTTTAGCAAATTCGGTGCGGGGACAGAGCCCGTGCTCGAGCAGAAACTTTTTTATGTCATCGATTGTAGAAACCTAGATGGCCTCCTTGTTGAATCTTTTGATGTAGGCTTACAGGGGTTCGAATCTCCCTTGAATGATGGCCTCAAGGGAGGATTCAGTCTTCAAGTGGTGGTGAGAGTCCGTAAAGTGTGTGGAGAACAGTCTTCTCAGTTGTCTCCATGAGGTGATGGAGTCATCAGGAAGTTCTTTGTACCAGGTCATCGCCCCTTCCTAAGTGTGGTCAGGAATAACCTGTATTTGATAGTGCCCTGGACACCATGGTAATCGAGCAGCACATCGATATGTTTGATGTGCTCATTGGGGTTTGTTGTTTTGTCGAATGTTCCTAGGGAGGGGGGCTTCTCTAGTCCCTTTGGGAGGTGCATGGTCATAATCTCCTGGGACAACAGGCCGCGAGGCTCATCGTCGCTGCTGCTGTTGGTCCAAGACGTGGAGCGGGCGTCCCGTCTATATGTCAGATGGCGGCCTCGTCGGGGAGATGGGGTTCAAGCTCGGCCCTTAGATCTGGGCAGAGGCAAACATTAGGATTCTTCTTAGTGGCCTCTTATTGTCCTCTTGGATTATGGGGAATGCTGGTTCCGGGGAGAGATGTGGTCACGTTTACGAATGGTCAGGGTCTCTGGTTCTGGAGTTGTCTGACGGTTCCTCTCGCACCGGGGAGGGAGACTCTGTGGTTGTTGATGCTCCTTCCCCAGCGGAGGTGATCTTGGATGATTGGACTCTTCTAGTGCTTAAATCCTCGCATTCTGGTTGAGGATTAGGAGGTTGATCTTGTTAAGAACCTCGAGGAGGGCCACCATGGTCGGGTCGGCGGTGGGCGAAACTGGGACTGGCAGCTGCTGCGGGATAAGCGAAACTTCACCGTGATCTATGCAAATAGGGGAAGGAGACGTTGTGGCTCCATCTCTTTGTCGGAGGATGTTTCCACCGTGAGAGGTGGTAGCTCCATCAGCATCAGTCTTACTGACAGGGAGGAAAGCAGAGTTATGAGCATCAAGATTGTTGTCACGCTTGGCCATGATTGGAAATTTGAAGAACTGTTTTGGTCTTATGTCTATGAAGAGATAAAAGACGGGGATAACAAGTTTCCCACAGACGATCCCACTGATCTTACCAGTTGATCAGAACCTGAGGTGGGCCAAAGACAATCGTTTGTGAGAGGGTTTATATAATGCCCCCAGCGCTTGGACATTGGTCCCTATTTTTGGGGCGAGATAATCGTTTCCCGAAAAATAGGTAACTTCCATAACTAGCCATTGTAACGAGTAGACGTGCCCATAACTAATTGTTGCTACGGGCAGGGGCGTGGTTATAGGCACAGGCGTCTTGGCAGTTTCTAGATGGTGGGATTGTGCGTGACGGACAGAGACTAGCGAGGAGAAGAGGTGTGACCAAGGGTAAATTGGTCGGCCTCCCCTGTTGGGGGGTCAGAAAGGTAAATTCTCCCCTCAAGTGGTTAGACTTAGGCAATTGGGCCGTAATAGGAGCAAAAATGGATTGGGTCATGCCTAACCATTGGGTAGTCTAGAACATATATATATATATATATATATATATATATATATATATATATATATATATATATATATATATATATATATATATATATATATATATATATATATATATATATATATATATATATATATATATATATATATATATATATATATATATATATATATATATATATATATTTGTGTGTGTGTGCGCGCGCGCGCGCACGTGCATGCGTGTATATACGTGCGTGAGTGCGTGCGTGCGTACGTACGTGCACGCACGCGCGCTTGTGTTTGTGTGTGTGTGTTAACAATGTTAACAATCTTATTAAACATGTGTTAACAGTGTTATTAATAATGATTCTACGCCTACATACTTCAATGGTAGCAATGTTACTAACAAATTGAACCAAAATCCTACGCACAATATCAAAAATATATATTGGTAACTAAACCGAAACAATAATTATATACATACATGAGAATAGTAGCGGTAGATCAATAGGAATCCTGCAAATAACTGTCGCGCAACCTTTTTCTATTTTTTTCGGGTATATGCGTGTATATGTGTGCGTGAGTGCGTGCGTGCGTACGTACGTGCACGCACGTGCGCTTGTGTTTGTGTGTGTGTGTGTGTGTTAACAATGTTAACAATCTTATTAAACATGTGATAGCAGTGTTATTAATAATGATTCTACACCTACATACATCAATGGTAGCAATGTTACTAACAAATTGAACCAAAATCCTACGCACAATATCAAAAATATATATTGGTAACTAAACCGAAACAATAATTATATACATACATGAGAATAATAGCGGTAGATCAATAGGAATCCTGCAAATAACTGTCGCGCAACCTTTTTCTATTTTTTCTCGATACTCTTTCATCTAGCAGCACCAACAATATATAGGGACTAAATTAGGGTTAACTTTAAATTGTCAATAATGCCCCTAATATTTATTTTGGAGCCCAAATTAAATAATATTAATTAAAACTAAATAAAACTTAAACAATTAAAATAATTAACATAAACTTAAGATAAAAAAACTAATAATCCTATTTATTTATTTTAAATATTTAGACAAAAATGTAAAAAATGAACGGACCCCAAACAAATAAAAGTCGAGCACCCAAAATAATCATTACGAAATAAGCGACTTGAAAAAATACAGCATTTGGTCAGATTTTAAATAAATTTTGACCCGTTAAAATGCTCAAACTGATCAAAATGATATGAAAAACGGTCGAAAAAATTAAAACAAACACGTCGGGTTAAACTACGTGAAACGTAGATTAATATAATTGACGTCTGCAAGCTCGATTTTGAAATTTTTTGCCCACTGATTTTACGCACCATTGAGATTCAGTTTAACCGGTCTGTCTGAAAATCCCGAAAAATTATTCCGGCTAACATTTTAAGCACTACGCTGGATGAAATGCATGCTATGGTATGCAAAGTAAAAATAAAGTCAGATAAATGAAAACTTTTAAAATACCCGAACAAAATTGGGGTATGACAAATGCCCCTATTTAATTAACTTGAACCAAAAGGTATGAATTATAATGGTCTTCATACATTTATGGTGGAAGATAATTAAATACGAAAAGACCCCAAATTTTGTCTAAGAAGGAAAGTGTGAAAAGTTTTAAAAGAAATCAGATCAATGTCGATCCTCAAGTGGACACTGAACAAACTCGCGATGACAGAAGTTAATGACCCCAAAAGGGTGACAGTAAACCCAAAACTACAAAAACCACTGACACCAAAAGAATATCAGTAAGATCAACCAAGCTGGATATCATCAAAAGGATGATAGTAGGTTCACAATGATTTCAAAAATTGCCAATACCAAAAGGATATTGATTAATAAACTTTAACGACTGTCATCATCAAAAGGATGATGCTTAGGCATCAAGACTAAATTCAAAATCACCAATAGGATGATAATAAGACCCATGACTCACGAATTTCTATAACCAAAAGGATAACACTTATCATTAAAAGGATGATGAATAATTAAAAATGAAAAAGATTGCTACCACCAAAAGGATGATAATTATCACACCGAAACTTTCTATTACCAAAAAATTTACAGTAAGATCAATACACAAAGCTTTTTATCACCAAAAGGATAATAGTTAACTCGATCATCTTCAAATGTCATCAACATCAAAAGGATGAAGGTTAAATCAGAATGACGAAGAACTTCATCACCAAAAGGATGATGGTTAGATCACAAATGACTCCTGCTAGCACCAAAAGGATGACAGTAAGGCCACTAACCTGCAAGGATCAGTATTGATAAAAGGATAATGTGAGGTCGTAACTGTAGAGATTTCCGACACCAAAAGGATGACTGTTATATCACCAAAAGGATGGCAGTAAACACACACAACTCTCTATCACCAAAAAGACGATAATAAGCACACATAAAGATCTCTGGCATCAAAAGGATAACAGATCTATCACTAAAAGGGTGATAGTGAACACACAACTCGCTATCACCAAAATGATGATACTAAGCTTCCAATCTTCAAAGATTATCGACATCGAAAGGATGAAGGTCACGACACAATTCACTATCACCAAAATGATGATAGTAAATTCCCAACATTAAAGATCCCTGACATCAAAAGGATGAAAGGTGATGACACAATTCACTATCAACAAAAGGATGATAGTGAATTCCCAACTTCAAAGATCACCGACATCAAAAGAATGAAGGTAATAACACAGTTCGCTATCACCAAGAGGATGATAGTAAATTACCAACACCTAAAGGATGAAAGTAAGACACCATTTTATATCACCAAAAGGATGATAGTAAATTCTCAATTTCAATGGTCACCATCACTAAAAAGGATGAACGTAAAGCACAAACAACAAAGCTTCCTACCACCAAAAGGATGATATTAAGCACATAATTTCCACAATCGCCCTTACCAAAAGGATGAAAGTAAGGTTGAACAAAGTTTGCTATCACCAAAAGGATGATAACAAACATATATTTTAATGATCACTATCACCAAAAGGAAGAAAGTGAAATCAAAGCCACAAATCTTGCTATCATCAAAAGGATGATAGTAAGCTCCCGATCTTCAAAGATTACCGACACCAAAAGGATGAAGGTCATGACACAATTTGCTATCACCAAAAGGATGATAGTAAATTCCCAACATTAAAGATCCCTGACATCAAAAGGATGAAGGTATGACACAATTCATTATCAACAAAAGGATGATATTAAATTCCCAACTTCAAAGATCACTGACATCAAAAGAATGAAGGTAATAACACAATTTGCTATCACCAAAAGGATGATAGTAAATTCCCAACACCGAAAGGATGAAAGTAAGACACCATTTTATATTACCAAAAGGATGGTAGTAAGTTCCCAATTTCAATGGTCACCATCACTAAAAATGATGAAGATAAAGAACAAACAACAAAGCTTGCTACGACCAAAAGGATGATAGTGAGCACAAAATTTCCACGATCGCCCTCACCAAAAGAGTGAAAGTAACGTTGAACAAAGTTTAGTATCACCAAAAGGATGATAACAAACATATACTTTAATGATCACTATCACCAAAAGGATGAAAGTGAAATCAAAACCACAAATCTTGCTATCACCGAAAGGATAGTAGTGAGACTGGCTTTGGGAGGCCAATAAAAGGTTTAAGAAAGAGAATCCATCAAGGAAAAACATCCTTATCAATAAAAGGTTGAAAGGAATCAACTCACTGGGGAACACCCAATAAGTAAGGTAGGAATTATTGAGAGAAATACCATATGAATGGTCTGATGATAATAACTTCATCAACAAAAGGTTGAAGGAAACAAATCAATAGGGAACGCCTGCTGAACAATGCCTGGTAAGAACTCTACTTGGAGGAAATAACAATGAATGATCTGATCTGAAGAGAACAACTTCATCAACAAAAGGTTGAAGATAACAACTCCACGGGGAACGCCCATTGGGTTAGATGATGATCGACCTGGAATCTCGTGATTGATCCTGGATCCTGACTTATGTATGTATGTGTGTTTAATTTTGAAAAGGGTATTCCACATTACATGGTAGTATGATGCAAATGTGGATGTACTGAAACACATGCACTAATGGGAATGGTAGGGTTGTATATGAATTCTGGTCATGTATGCAATGATTTTTATGATGCAAATGATTCATGATGCATGTTTGAATGCAGATAGGTGATTGGGACAGGTTGGGTCTGACTCCCCGACACTCGATCTCTAACGATACTATGATCAGAGAGTGGAAACAGATGATTTGGCTTTCCCAGTTTGATCACTTGTTGATAATATGTGTTCGTCCCTGAGAAAACCATAACTCTTATGCATGAAGATCAGGAAGGCCTGAGAATAAGCGTAGCAATGTAATCAACGCTTGAAGGTCATGCCTTTGCTCTGCCATGAATGGTTGCTAGTGTCTGGAAGGATCTGCTTATCCCACTTGAGAGTATCGAGAGAACCTGCCCCTTGCAACTTTTTTCCCCACTCTGTTGGATTCTTGAAAGAATTTTGTGGGGAACTTTAAGAGTTACCACAACATGATTTTCTCTAGTATCTGAATATGTTAGGAGTCTACCCCTGATTGAGCTTTTAAGATGATTTTCCTCTGATTGACCAATTCTTGGGACAGTCTAATCTTTGGAAGTTGAGCTTTGATGAGCTCCTGAGATGAATTTCCCCTGAAAGAGCTCTTGAGGTAGTATTGATTCATGTAAGCACCAACGAAAGTTCAAGTTCCACTTTAATTGCCCCTTGTTAGAATCTCCTTGATGTTAAACACTGATTTGCAGTAAAAATTGTTCATTCACAAATGGCAATTTTATTGCGACACTCATGCAAGTTTTGAAAAAATCATTTACTGGAATGATGTGTAAGTGTGTGGCGAGTAGACCCTTGGTCCAAACGCAATGCTGATTTAGCTAGTGTATCAAGGATACAACGAGAATATGACACCAAAAAAGAAGATTTAGAAAATCTCTAAGAGTTAGTTTCCGCAACCTTGCGTAGTATGCTTTCAAAATAAACCTTGCCTCAATTATGTCTTTTAAGGGTTGTAACGTGGTTTGGTTCATGGTTCTTGAAACAAAGGATATAAAGCTCAAAGTTTGATTTGTACCCACCCTTTCTTCGTGAAAATCTCCATTCCTATGTTCAGTTAATCTTACCACATTCGTCTTCCAAAAGAGATTTGATGGTGTAAGAGTGAAAGTGATGATTCAAGATTTTCTTGAGACGACAATCATCTTATTTTGCTTTTTTGGATGTCAATAACCCTTTGATTTTGATACGGTGGTCACTGAATCTGGTTTTGTTTTTTTTTTGCTAAGGATTTAAGGACCTCTTTTGATTTTTCTTTTGATCCCTAACTTTTGCATGGACTGATTTTGCTTTTCGTGTCCATTGGGATTGCCTCAACTTTTGCATAAGTCTACATTTGAGGTTTTTGACTTACCAGACTTTTTTTTCAATTTTATTTTGCTGAAGGATTGTGACTGCCAAGTCATTGGTCATTGAAGAACAAATATCAGATGGTTGATCCCTAGATGGGATATATTGATCTAGTAATTTGAATGTGCTGTTAGATTAACTGAACACTACCCTGCCCCAGGTTAAGCGTAAGGTTTTATAGATCCGAAAGAAACTACTACTTCTAGGCTCGAAGTGGTTAACTAGGGACTATCTCCTAATTTCCCTAATGTTTGGGGATTTAAAATAATGCTTTTACATCATTAGTAAGATATTATCTGAAAGCATACCATAATAGTTATAAGTATTTCATTTTCATCATCCTCCGTCTAATCTTTGCTAAAAGAGCAGTTTGATAAAGAAAGTGAAGTGGAGAATATATTTTTTGTGTATTTTGTTTATTTGAGGACTTGATCTCTCCTTAGTTGACTTGCTACTGAACTAGCTTCTTTAAAGAATGTTCTGCTTGTCTTCGACAACCTTTTCAATAGCATTTACTAAAGTCCACCATATGGTGGCATGGGGTTTGTTGCAAAATTTAGATTGTTCCCTATGAAGATGAGTTTCTTCAAGTCAATCAAGTTTTGAACCTTGTGCTTAAAAGCTTTGTAGTTCTCAGTTGTGTATCCCGGGGAACCCTTATGATACTCACAATGAGTGTTGGTATCATATCCTGGAGGGATAACAGTTGGAGGTGTTAAATCTCTCAAGGCAACTGCTCCATACTTTAGTAGATAAGGGAGGATTTTTCCATATCATACAGGCAGAGGATCAAAGTGTCTCTCTAGCATCCTCACCCTTTGTTTGTTAGGCTGACACTATTATGGAGCGTGTTGTTGTTAACTTTGGTACCCTTGTTGCTGATATGGTCGTTGTTGTTGGTAAGCCAGATGCTGGTATAGAATAGGTGCAATGGCACTTGATGATAGGGATTTTGTTGTTGAGGTATTTGGGCAGGAACAAGAGTTGGAATAGTTTGCTGATAAGGCACCAGAGTATATTGTGCATCTGCAACATATGGAGGTTGGGAGTAAGATACTGAAGTAGGATTCCTCTGATTTGCTTTCCCCCCATGAGGAGAGACAACATTTGTCTCACCCTCTTTCTTCTTATACCCATTGAAAGGCTTCTTGATTCCAGCTTGCCTACTAGAATCTCCTTGAATCTTTCTGTTTTTCAAACCTTCTTTAATTCTTTCACCAACAATCACCATGTATGAGAATCCTGAAGATACACTGCTGATAAGCTTTTCATAATATTGCCCTTGCAAGGTACCCATTAAAATATCAATCAATTCACGGTCGACCAACGGTGGATGCACTCTTGCAGCTAACTCCTTTCAACATTGTGCATACTCTTTAAAGGATTTGTTATCTTCATGAGCCATACTCTGAAGTTGAGTATGATTCAGAGCAAGTTCAATGTTGTATTTATACTGCTTGATATAAGCTTCAGCTAACTCAGTCCAAGTGCATACACTACTACGCTCCAGTTGCATGTACCATTCGAGAGATGCTCCAGACAAATTGTCTTGGAAGCAATGAATCATCAACTTTTCATTCCTAGCATAGATAACCATCTTTCGAAAGTACATATTTAGATTAATGTTAGGACAACTAAGGCCCTTATATTTTTTAAATTCCGGCATCTTGAATTTAGAAGGAATCACAACGTCTAGCACTAGGCACATCTCTAAGGCATTCAAAGAGGTTGGGTTATGTCCTTTGATAACTCAGAGTTTTTCAGCTAAATCATGACACATCTTGATGACTTCAGAATCTTGAGTAGCATGAGGAGTGACAATGGGGATAGCCTCATGATAATCTTTCGTGTCATACTCATCTTCTATCTTCTCTTCAGCACGGGGAATAGGAATTGGAATAATAGTAGGTTGAGCTTATGAGATAGCTCTGACAGTAACCCCAGATGTAGGACTTGGTTGAGTAGCGGCTCCTTCTACGGAAAAATGAAATTCATAGGCATTCCATAATTAATGGGATCGGGAACGGGCATTGAAATCCTTGAGGTGGATCCTTTCACAGGAACTTTGTTGTTTACAGCAGCAGCCTCACGCAGTTCTTCTTCCTTTTGGGCCATAGTTATGGCTTCGAGAATCTGGTCAATCTTGCCCTTGATAGAGTCCAACTTCTCTCTGAAAGCAGTTCGCTCTTCTTGAATCTGATCCATTACTCGTCTGGTATTGGCTCGAGTTGTATATTGGTGTCGGGGAATCAACTTGATTTACTAGATACGAATGAGGATGAAATGAAATAAGTTTTTAGTTTTAGAATGCAAGATGCAAGATGAAATGATATGCATCGATGTAATGTTAAAATGCAAGATCCAGGATTACGGGATCATTCAAGTCTTCAAAGTCATCCAAAGCAACAGGTAAGTAACCAAAATTTATGATCATGAGATCTCATAAGTCCGAGGTACAGATGGAGGATAAGGTTGACCACTCTCCTCAAAAAGATCTTACTAGGTAGGATCTATAGTTTCAAAGGAACCCCAAAGTAATGAATCCATATGACTGTTCATCAGATACGTCATGAGCATGACGATTGATGGCTCCATCATATGAATCTCTTTTGGGTGAGGTCTTCGTATCGAACTACACGAGAGACGCCTCTCGGTTCCCTATACTACGCGACCATCGACATTGGGTTATAAACAACGGTGTTAAAGTCATGGACTTCCTTGACTGTTTGTTGCGTATGTCAGTGATTTCCAGGAAAACGACTCCAACAAGAAAGTCTATTTTGACTGAGATCTTCGTATTGAACTACGCAAGGAGTACACCTCGGTGCCCCATACTACGAGACCATTAATCCTATTTTTTTCCAAATGGTTCAAGGTTCTAAAAGGTCCTTAGATTCAGGGATCCCAATGAAAATGTTGGTCGTCCACGCCAAGAACTTGACGGTCGCCAACATCCTCATTAGAATCTACTCTAAGTGAGGTTCACGTATCGAACTATGCAAGGAGGACTCCTCGGTGCCCCATACTACTCAACCTTTCCTATCTTATATGTTCACTCTAGGCTCGGGTATAAAGCCTTTCCCACAAGTTTGCAATCAAATTTTCCATTACACACAGCCAAAGAACCACAGATATAATACATAATGTGGAAAGCAATAAAGAAATTAAGAAATGAGATAAGTTAAACAAATATTCAACCATACGAAGAAAACTTATACTAGGCTTGACTTTCTTTAGGGGTGAACCCTCCCCAGCAGAGTCATTATCTGTCGCACCTCGAAAAATATGACCTCGCAAAGAAAGTTCGCGGATGGACTAACAGAGAGTCACCATCGAACTTTATTTATTCCCACAAGAGGAAAGGGAAAATATATAGAAAACCCATGAAGAAAGGACATGGTATGGTCATCGCAACCATGTTGGTTTCGGAAGTCATTTATGTAAGAAGAAGGTACTAGCACTCCCTACATTGATCGTACTGGATGAGAACCATCTAAGTTGTCTAGGCATGAAAGGTATTCGATATCTATAAGCTTGTTAAGGGAATGGAAGATGATTGCTTAAGAAAAAAAGGAAAATTTTTAATATTGAGTTCGTCCGAGTTTTCCACTCATTGCCTACGTATCTCAGAGGGAATCAGAACTCTATAGTTCTTGTTGAAAATGTTTTCTATTTGTTGTGTGTTTTTTATGGACGATGCTAGGTAGCATGTCCTTTTTGAAAGGTTTTAAACGGAAAAGCCAGGAGGAGAAAATGGTTTTAGATTTATGAAATGTTTTTTAGATTTTGGAAAGGGGTTAGAGATATAATTAAAGTATTTTTTTTTATTTTTTTTAAAGAAAAGAGATTTTAGTTTTAAGAAAAATACTCGATGTACGATAGAGGTTTGAATTTGTATGATGGCGATTGCAAAAGGCAACTAACTTATGAGGGAAGTAATCACTTGACGTTGGATCAAGGGTTTGAGAAAAAGTTAGGTCGATTCCTAGTCCTTAAGGGTGCTCCTAGTAAACTAAATTGTAACTAAAGAAAGAGAGAAAGTGTTGGCATGAGGTTGATGGCGATTCTAAAAAGCAATTGACTTACAAGGGTTTAAAAATGGTTTGATTAAATCAAGAATTAGTTTTAAAAGCAATTTAAACATGAACAAAAATAAGATGCATACAAAATATTAACATCACACATTCATAACAAATAAATCAAGACATAAAGTGAAAAGAAAAGTGTTTGGAATAAAATTATGATGCAAATACTCAAATCAAAGTCACGTATGCGAAGACATGAAAAGGCTATCACGAGAAATTGAATTTGATAATAACGACGTTGAATCATTGAAAAAATAATACAAATTGAAATAGAAATTTGATACCTCATTAGCGTTCATCACAAGTCGAATCAATAAGTAACAATATAATAAAAATCAAATTAAGACACAAATTTGCAAATCGAAACACGAATTGGTTGGTGCATAACAAACGGATTGCCGCTAGACCAAACCATCGGACGCGAGTACAAGATTGAAGCGCAAAAATAATCAAACATGGAACCGCACACGAACCAATCAAATTGACATAGAGTTTGCTACACTTAAATTGATCATCGCAATAGGCATCAAAATCGTGCAGATCTAAATATATCACACAAAGGTGAATTTATCGTGCTAAAAATCAACAATGTTGCTAACGCAACAAAATGCAATCATCACAACCTGAATCCAAATTGTGCTAATCTAAATATTACAATGAAAAAGAAATTGTAAAACATTTCAAAACAATAATATTTCTAACGCCAAAATCCGATCATCGCAACCGAATCGAACTAATCACAAATGCCACGCATCATGCACACAAATATGCGAACAACGTATCGACATAATTTAATCCAAATAATATAATCAAAACCAAAATAAAGCAATGTCTCCATATATATATATATATATATATATATATATATATATATATATATATATATATATATATATATATATATATATATATATATATATATATATATATATATATATATATATATATATATATATATATATATATATATATATATATATATATATATATATATATATATATATATATATATATATATATATATATATATATATATATATATATATATATATATATATATATATAAACAAATCGAACCAAACGAACACAGGGACAATATTATTACCAGTGTTATTAATAATGATTCTACACCTACACACTTCAATGGTAGCAATGTTATTAATAAATTGAACCAAAATCCTATGCACAATACCGAAAATATATATTGGTAACTAAACTGAAACAATAATATATACATACATCAGAATAGTGTGCATAGTAGCGGTAGATCAATAAGAATCCTTCAAATAACTGTTTCGCGCAACGTTTTTCTATTTTTTTCTCGGTCCTCCTTCATCTAGCAACACCAATAATATATAGGGACTAAATTAGGGTTAACTCTAAATTGTCAATAATATTCCTAATATTTATTTTGGAGCCTAAATTAAATAATATTAATTAAAACTAAATAAAATTTAAATAATTTAAATAATTTAAATAAACTTAAGATAAAAAAAAACTAATAATCCTGTTTATTTATTTTGAATATTTAGACAAAAATGTAAAAAATAAACTGACTCTAAAATAAAAGTCGAACGCCCAAGTGCTCAAAAAAATAAACTAAGTGCGCCAAATGATCAACACAAAATAAACAACTCGGAAAAATACATCGTTTTGTCAGATTTTAAAATAAACTTTGACCCGTTAAAATGCTCAAACTGATCAAAATATGACGAAAAATGGTCGAAAAAATTAAAACGAACACGTCGGGTTAAACTACAAGAAACGTAGGTTAATATAATTGACGTCTGCAAGCTCGATTTTGAAATTTTCCACCCACCGATTTTATGCACAATTGAGATTCAGTTTGACTGCCCTGTCTGAAAATCCCAAAAAATTATTTCTGCTAACATTTTAAGCACTATGCGGGATGAAATGCATGGTATGCTATGCAAAGTAAAAATAAAGTTAGATAAATGAAAATTTTTAAAATACCCGGATAAAATTGGGATATGACAATTAATAGTTCTCGTAGGAGGTCAAATATTGTTTATTTAGTTGACACTAATGTTTTCATGATGGGTGGTAAATATTTAGGCGGTGCATCATATTTTGTCAATTTTATGGATGACTACTCTAAAAAAGTGTGGGTTTTTTGTTTTAAAATTTAAAGACTAGTGTCGCATCGCTGCGAAGAGGGGCCGACAAGGACAAAAAAGTTGTCATCGTTCGTTATTTATCCCAAAAGAGGGAAATGAAACAATCAGAGAAAACCTAACGAGAAGGGAAAAGACAGGTCATCGCAACCAAATCTTGGGTTTGGGAGTCGGTTACGCAAGGGGAAGGTATTAGCACCCCCCACGTCCGTCGTACTCGACGGGATCCATGCTTGTTGTCTATCTAAAAGGGTGTTTATGTATCTAAGTTACAGGCCACAGGGACAAAAGAAAAGAAAAGAGACTCGATAGAGCATCGCCGCTCAATGTGTAACACCCTTTTCTACCCCACAATTATCATGGCAAAATTACACAGCTTTCAGAGTAAATAAATAAATCTCAGTAAAAAGCCACCAAAAGGGCGTACATTTCTCAATGTCATCAAAATAGGTCAATACTCCGTAACTACGGTTTTTCCCTAATATACATTAAACAACATAAAACAACGGAACTCAAAGCATAATTCAAGGTTTTTTCTCATAAGGGAAAGTTAGCAAAATAACTCAACGGTATAAAGTTTAACCAAAGGAACCCAACCCGATATTACATATCATAGCAAGACCCTCTAAGTTAACCATAAAGGCTAACGACTCTAAAACATAAAAAATAACTCCTCGACGGTATCCACAGCTAAACCTGGTCCTCTGCATGTTACCCACGTGGAGGTAACATTCAAACAGGCAGGGTGAGTAAAACAATTCATAATAATCAATGTATAACAATTAATGCATAAATGGCATTATAACTGTATTCAACACATTCATATTCCTCAAATATGCCTCGAAGGCCTCAACGTCATAATTTATACAAAAAAGCTCATAAATGCAAATGCAACATAGACTCAATGCATGTGGTACCAATCATCACAGCTCGATGAACACTGGGGCATCAACCCTCCATAGATCCCCATCAATAGGATCTATTCTACTAGAGAACTGGAGCACATCAAAATACTTCACATCCGCACAGTGGGATTGAAGCCAAAGTAATCGAAGTCCTGAACCGAAGTCTGGATGCACATGAATGCATGATGCACACGTCAATAATAATCTTCATAATAACAACATATGATGCATCATCATTCATCATATTCATCATCATCAAACATCATAGCTCATCATCATAGTCATCATCATACATCATGTCGTCATAACACATCATAATAATCATCATCGCACATCATGTCATCATATAATTCATCATAATAATAATCATCACACATCATGTCATCATATAATTCATCATAATAATAATCATCACACATCATGTCATCATATAATTCATCATAATAATTATCATCATACGTCATAGAAATCATCACATAATCATGTACAAATCATATAGAACTCATATTCCTACTCATATTAACCCATCATGTCATCACATATTATCACATATTAATTCATAATATTATCCCATATTATCTCATACTAATTCATCAAATTATACTCGCGGTAATTCTCATACTATCACATATTAATCACATAAATTTCCCAGTCCTACTCATGTTAACTCATCACAGGAATCATAGAATCAAACATCACGATATCGCTGCACACAATCAACATTCGCGAAACTCTGCTACGTTCGCTGGCATGTTTGCTAGGCGAGTCTGGGGAGAGTTTCTTCACTAGGCGAAGGACTCTTCGCTAGGCGAGTCTAGAAACACATGGTTCGCTAGGCGAATTATGCGATGACAGCAAATTCTGCTACGCACCAGAACACGATTCCACCCAAAAATCTCTACGATTCACTTACCCAATACCCCCAAAACATCCCTAAGGTCATACGACGATAAAGGCACAAAACCTACGGTTTATTAGGCCAATCCCGTAACATATTCATGTCCTAAATCACAATTTCCCTACAATTGCTCCAAAGGCATCATAATTTCTCATATCACATATCCCTATCCCTTATGGTCAGACATATAACAATCCAAGGTTTTGGCCACAAAGGGCTAAGGTTTCCTAATCCTCATGTTTCACATCAAACAGGCAGGAATACTAACCATTAGCCATAACCTTAGAGTCTTATCAATTTCCCTACTTTACCACCATCAACCCAAAATCCTTTAAATCTTAAATCAACCATAAACACATCAAAAGGCATACATGGAAAATCATGAAAAGCTATACTCCCCATGCCTTAGCTGATTCAAAGCTTTCACGATTAACTCTGGGAACCTTCTGCCTCCAACCTTTCCTTCAGAGCTCTGGCCACCAAACTTTCACGGTTAACACAAATGAATTCTAATTTCCCTTCAGAACTCTATTTTGTCAAACCTAGTCTTGGGCCTCACAATTTGGGCTTTCCCTCATTACCCTTACTAACTCCTCCAAATGCCCAAATTACCCTTATTTCACTTATATTTATTTTAACTAATAATAATACTAATATTTCCATATTGTATATTATTAATTAAATAAATAGTCCAAAAATACATAATTCCCAATAATCCACAAAATCACCAAAAACCATCAAAATACGAATATTCTCAATTAAATAATTAATTAAAATATTCCATTTAAATTTGGGGTGTTACAACTCTCCCCCACTTAAAAAAAAATTCGCCCTCGAAAATTACCTCAAGGAGACAGAGTCAGACACGACTCCCTCAACTGATCTCCAAGTTCCCAATTCCAACTTTCTCTAGTTGGTCCTCCCAAAACTACCTCTTCCAAGGCAATCTCTTTAATTCAAAGTCGCTTCTCGTTCATCAATCCGAATAAGACATGCCTCACAATCAAATTATCTCTCACTTGTACACCATCCATCCGAATCAATGTAATTCTTTAACTTAGGCACATGAAATACATCATGCAATTTCACAAGCGACGACGGTAAAATAGTCTAACATGGTTCTTCTCCCACGCTTATGATGCGCTACTCTGATACAGACAAACAAAACATGGTGTGAGCTCCCGAGACTCCAAAGCTCGGCCAACACCAGTTACCATCATAACTCTCAAAACACGTATTTTCTTGGATCCTCTTGATCTTTTCATTCGTCTTTTGCACAATCTCGGGTCCGAGTACAACACTCTCGCCTGATTCATACCAACACAAAAGAGTCCTACACCTCCTACCATACAAAGCCTCATACGATGTCATTCCGATACTAGAATGATAACAGTTATTTTAGGTAAACTCAATCAACAAAAATTAACTATCTCCCCGATCCATCTTGATCCAACACACAAGCTCTCAACAAATCCTCTACAGACTGGATAGTTCTCTCTGTCTGTCCATCCGTCTGCGGATGATAGGCAGAGTTCAACTTCAATATGGTACCCAGAGCGTCTACAAACTCTCCCAAAATCTCGATGCAAATTTCAGATTTCCTTCTGACACAATATTCGACGATATCTCATACGACTTCACAACTTCCCCAATATACATCTCAGCTAGCTTCAGCATAGAACGATTAATCCTCATACTTAAGAAGTGAGCTGATTGAGTCAATCCATCCACCATTACCCAAATCAAATCATATCCATCTCACAGTCTTCGGCAACCCGACACAGAATCCATAGAAATACCATCCCATTTCCATTCTGGAATATTCAACGGTTGCATCAGACCCAACGGTCTCTAGTGTTCAATCTTCGACTTCCGACAAGTCTAACCAACATACACAAACTCAACCACTTCTTTCTTTATCTATGGCCACCAAAACAATTTCTCCAAATCCGGTTACATCTTCATAGTACCGGGATGGATGCTCAAACCACTTAAATTTCCATCCTCAAGAATACTCACTATCTGGAACACAATTCTATCACGACATCTCATGATACCATTTCCATTAATCCAAAAATCAACTCTTCGACTTTGACTCATCAAATTCAACCGATCTATCAACTCAAATCAGAATTCTGACCTCCTCGAATCTCATCAAGAATACCAGTAGTAAGCCTTAACATACAAAGCTTAACTCCATAGGAAGTCTCTTTACAGGCCAAACTCATATCCCGAAATTGCTCAATCAGTTCTAACTCTTTTACCATCATCCTGGGTATAAGCAAAGATTTCCAAATCAATGTATCAGCCACCACGTCTGTTTTATCCGAATGGTAATTCAACCCAAAACCATAATCCTTCGGAAGTCCCAATTATTTCATCTTCCTCATATTTAAATCTTTCTAATCAGCCAAATACTTTAAGCTCTTAATATTACTAGACATCTCAAATCTCGAACCACACGATGAAGCCTCCAAAGCTTCGGCACAAACACAACAACAACCAACTCTAAATCATGCTTCAGATAATCCATCTTATGCACTTTAAGTTGCCTCAAAGCATAAGCTAAAACTCGTTGATTTTGTACTAACGTACCTTCCAATCCCCTCAATAAAGCATCACAATATACAACAAATAGTTCTGTGGGATTCGGCAAAATCAAAATGTGAGCTGCTGACAGCCTCCCCAAAAGCTCTTGAAAATTTCTTCACACTTTCCATCCAACACAAAAGCTTGAACCTTTCTAGTCCACTGTGTCAAAGGCAAGGATGACTTGGAAAAAATCTTTCAATGAATCCAATAACAATCTGCCTACCTAAGAAAACATCAAATTTCAAATACAGTTTTTTTTTTGAGGTTCCCATTGCTACACAGCTCCAACCTTCGTCATATCAACCACAAACTCTACTCGAGATCACATGACCAAGGAACTCACTTCCTCCGACCAAAATCACACTTTGACAATTTTGCATACAACTGCTTCCCCTTCCACACTGATAACAAAATTTCCAAATGCTCAGCATGATCCTCTTTACTCTTCGAATAACCCAAAATATCATCGATTAACATAACCATCAACTCGCTCAAATAAGTACGGAAAAATCCCATTCATATACTCCACAAACCCACATGGTGCCTTAGTCACCCCAAATGGTACTACGAAATATGCATCACGTCCATACCTTATTTTACAAGCAGTCTCCTGACTATCTTCAGCCTTCACATGAATCTGATGATACCCAGATCTCAAATCCATATTACCGAACACACTTGCAACAACCAACTGAACCATCAAATCATTAGCCCTTGGAAGTGAACACTTATCTTGATAGTCACCTTGTTCACTTGTCTATAATCCACACAAATCCTTACAGAACCTTCTTCCTTCATAATCAACAAAATTGGTGCACCCCATGGTGACACACTCAGACAAAAGAGCCTCTCCTTAAGCGAATCTTCAAGTTCGCTCTTCAACTCTTTCAATCCCAATGCATACACACTATATAGATTCATCAATATCGGGCTAGTTCCAGGAACTAAGTCGATCACGAACTCCATTTCATGCTCCGGCGGTGAATCACTTATCTCATTAGGAAGAACTTCTGGACCATAACAATTAGTTGGAAAACCACCAAATTCCCCACTTTCATTACTACTCAAAGTTTCCATCAAAATAAACGTCTATGCACCATCCTGCACCGACTCATCAAATAATTGTAAGCACTTAGCTTAACTCAAGGCAATTCCCTGCTCATACCATCTAAGCTTGCAAGACACGTCTATCCCATCCAACATAACTCCGTCCACTATCAACAAGAGATTAAGGGTGATCAGTTCTTCATATTTTCAATAGACAGCCGAAAATCATGATTGAGTATAAACCATCTTTACCAAACTATGAGAGCATTCATCAATACATTGAGCCACCACTCCATACCCAAAGCATCCTGGAGAAGCACAAGCTTCTCCCCCACTTGTTTCATTCCCACTTCTGCGGACAAAGGTTAGAAAAAAAATTGTACCGACAGTGTTTTCACACACATGTCGCATACAAGGGAACACATAACATTAGACAACTTGGCCGGACGGACCGACCTGCTCTGATCCCACTAATGTAACACCCTCTTCTACCCCACAATTATCATGGCAAAATTACACAGATTTCAGAGTAAATAAATAAATCTCAGTAAAATGCCACCAAAAGGGCGTACATTTCTCAATGTCATCAAAATAGGTCAATACTCCGTAACTACGAGTTTTCCCCAATATACATCAAACAACATAAAACAACAGAACTCAAAGCATAATTCAAGGTTTTCCTCATAAGGGAAAGTTAGAAAAATAACTCAACAGTATAAAGTTTAACCCAAGGAACCCAACCCGGTGTTACATATCAGAGCAAGACCCTCTAAGTTAACCATAAAGGCTAACGACTCTAAAAATTCAAAAATAACTCCTGGACGGCATCCATAGCTAAACCTGGTCCTCTGCATGTTACCCACGTGGAGGTAACATTCAAACAAGCAGGGTGAGTAAAACAATTCATAATAATCAATGTATAACAATTAATGCATAAATGGAATCATAATTATATTCAACACATTCATATTCCTCAAATATGCCTCGAAGGCCTCAACGTCATAATTTATACAAAAAAGCTCATAAATGCAAATGCAACATAGACTTAATGCATGTGGTACCAATCATCACAGCTCGATAGACACTGAACCATCAACCCTCCATAGATCCCCATCAATAGGATCGATTCTACTAGAGAAGTGGAACACATCAAAATACTTCACATCCGCACAGTGGGATTGAAGCCAAAGTAATCGAGGTCCTGAACCGAAGTCCGGATGCACATGAATGCATGATGCACACGTCAATAATAATCCTCATAATAACAGCATATGGTGCATCATCATTAATCATATTCATCATCATCAAATGCCATAGCTCATCATCATAGTCATTATCATACATCACGTCCTCACAGCACATCATAATAATCATCATCACACATCATGGCATCATATAATTCATCATAATAATAATCATCACACACCATGTCATCATATAATTCATCATAATGATAATCATCACGCATCATGTCATCATATAATTCATCATAATAATAATCAACATACATCATAGAAATCATCACATAATCACGTACAAATCACATAGAGCTCATATTCCTACTCATATTAACCCATCACGTGATCACATATTATCACATATTAATTCATAATATTATCCCATACTAATTCATCAAATTATACTCGCAGTAATTCTCATACTATCATATATTAATCACATAAATTTCCCAGTCCTGCTCATGTTAACTCATCACAGAAATCATAGAATAAAACATAAAGGTATTGCTGCAAACGTTCAACATTCGCGAAACTCTTCTACGTTCTATGGCATGTTCGCTAGGCGAGTTTGGGGCAAGTTTCTTTGCTAGGCGAAGGACTCTTCGCTAGGCGAGTCTGGAAACACATGGTTCGCTAGGCGAAGCTTTCTTCGCTAGGCGAACTCTACAATGACAGCAAATTCTGCTACGCACCAGAACATGATTCCACCCAAAAAGCTCTACGATTCACTTACCTAATGCCCCCAAAACACCCCTAAGTTCATACGGCGATAAAGGGACAAAACCTACGGTTTATTAGGCCAATCCTGTAACATATTCATGTCCTAAATCACGATTTCCCTACAATTGCTCCGAAGGCATCATAATTTCTCATATCACATATCCCTATCCCTTATGGTCAGACATATAACAATCCATGGTTTTGGCCACAAAGGCCTAAGGTTTCCTAATACTCATGTTTCACATCAAACAGGCAGGAATACTAACCACTAGCCATAACCTCAGAGTCTTATCAATTTCCCTACTTTACCACCATCAATCCAAAATCCCTTAAATCTTAAATCAACCATAAACACATCGAAAGGCATACATGGAAAATCATGAAATGTTATACTCCCCATGCCTTAGCCGATTCAAAGCTTTCACAATTAACTCTGGGAACCTTTTGCCTCCAATCTTTCTTTCAGAGCTCTGGCCACCAAACTTTCACGGTTAACACAAATGAATTCTAATTTCCCTTCAGAACTCTATTTTGCCAAACCTAGTCTTGGGCCTCACAACTTGGGCTTTTCCCTCATTACCCTTACTAACTCCTCCAATTGCCCAAATTACCCTTATTTCACTTATATTTATTTTAACTAATAATAATACTAATATTTCCATATTGTATATTATTAATTAAATAAATAGTCCAAAAATACATAATTTCCAATAATCCACAAAATCACTGAAAACCATCAAAATACGAATATTCTCAATTAAATAATTAATTAAAATATTCCAATTAAATTTGGGACGTTACACTATGCCTACGTATTCCCTCGTGCAATGGGAAAGTCAGAGCCAACATAGTTCGGAAAACAACGGGTGAAGGTGGGGGAATGTTGCTCGCCAAGACATCGTCGTCTTGTGCCTACGTATCCTCGTCTGGTACGAGAAATCAGAGCAAACGTAGTTTGGGCTAACAAGCCACAGGTTGGTTCAAGTGTTTTACCCGAGTAGGGTTAAAACTTAGTTCTAGCAGTTAAGTGTATGCAGCTCTCCCATTGGAGACTTAGGCGTTACCTGTTTGCGGTAGAACCAAGAGTTAACAAAACTCTCTTTATGACAAAGGTTTCCAATTAAATCCCGAAGGATAAAAAGATTTGACATTTTTTTTGAAGTATTTTAAGAAAGAAGTGAATTGAATTTGATTTGTAATTCATGTTGCACTAAAGACTATGACTTAGGAGCGAATGTGTCGCATATCGTCCAAAGGACATACGCTAAACACTCTAGACAATTGGGAGGATCCCCCCCAATCATCATTTCTTAGATGCTTAAGGCTCGTAGCATACAACATTCATTATCCCTTATTAAGTATCTTGAGGAAGTTTGAAGATGAGAAGAGGGAGAGAGACACAACTCTAAAGAGGAGACTAAACTCAACCTAATGTTCTCATACAAAGTGCAACTATGATTGGGATGAAAAGGGAATTCTACCTAATGTTATCATACATGGGTTCAAGCCTAAGGTCTATTATAATTAATCTTAAACAAGAGAGATTAGAGGTCCTAAGGGAACATGGAAAAGGAGAAGGAAGAAGGAATCATAAGATGAAAGAAGAAATAAGATGCAAACATGTAATGCACAACAAAGATGTAGAAAGGAGGGAGGAACAAAGTGTGGGGCAATAGCCTCCACAAGCACATCTCAACCTCAAGCATGCAAATGAGATGATTCAAAACAAAATGGAAGTGCACACAAAGAACTAGACAATTTCACACCAAAAGAAAGTTCTCAAAATGGCCTAAAAGGAATGCAACTTAGCACAAATGGAAGTTCTAAATACTCTCAACATTTGAAACCAAATGGAAAGCCTAAAAGAAATGCAACTTAGCACAAGAACCAAACAAATTTATGACCTATAAATTGGCATCCAACAACTTCAACATGTTATGAAAGTGGATCAAAAAGAGTTGGAAGCTTAAAGGATCCACAAGGGTCATTTTCCATCAAAACTAGGTCAAGTGTGTGTGTGAACAACCTTAGAAGTAGCTTGACTTGCAAGGTACCTCAAAAATAGGAAAAAGGTTCAAATAAATCCAAATAAAATTCCCAAAGCACAAGATAATGTTGGCAACAGAGGCCAAAAGCACACAACCATTGTCCATTCAAAGCATCACCATAGGAATTGATCCACTTGAGTGCCCCACTTTGAAGGAGGGTTATCGAGGGTCAAAAGAAAGCTCACAAAAGTCAACCAAAAATAAGTCAACAAAGTCCACAAGCCAGCCTCAAAGACCTCTCAACTCATCATTGAAATGAGGAATGAGTCTTATTCATAGGTGGTGAGAATTGGATCAAGAACAAGCTAGAAATCAAAAGGAATAAGGAAAAATCAATTCAAAAACTACTCCAACCATAAAATTCCATTTTAATTGCAAAATAAAATAAAATAAAATAAAATAAAAATTATCAAAAATTAATTAACACCCTAAGGCGTCCTAAAATATTTTTTGTGGAATTTTATCATAATTGGAGCTATTTTTAAATGATTAAAATCAAAACAGCAAAGCAAGTAAAATAAAATAAACAATTAAAAGGCAAGTGGTGTAAATAGCAACAAACTCAGTTCAAATCATTAGGCTCAGACCAGGAGGGGGTGCGCGTAGCAAACAAGGCCCAAATCCAAATGAATTCAGCTCAACAAGTGAAACCCTTCGTTTCACTAATTGACGTGGCTGGTCAATGGAACACGCAAGCAAGTCAAGTGAATCCTGGACGTTCATCAAGCTCAGTCAAAAGGTCAAATAATGACAACTCAGCCTCACATGAGTTTGAATCAGACGCTAGAGCCCTAGCTCCGGTCGTCTTCTCCTGCGAGGTGGCCGGAGTTCAGGTTCCAAAACTCCACCAAATCAAACAAAATCTTATATCAAATTGAACGTCTCATCACGTAGACCACGAATCTAGTCTCCATTTTCATTTATCATGCTTGTACAGAGAGAATCAAACTATTTAAAATTCAAGTGCTCAACTGAAAAGTGCATCAAACATAACAATAAAGCATGCAAACATTTCCTACATGTGTAGGGCTTCAGATACGCCAACAATGACCTAGATTAAGTTCCTAACATGAGAGATATTTGGAAGAGAAAGTTACATAACATTGACACTGCATTGGTGCTTCAAATGATGCATAGCTTGATCCAAAACATGCAGATCCACTCCATTGAACTTGAGGAAGAAGAAGAATGCTTCAATTTGCTTTGAAATGGCCTAGATCTTGATTCATGTTTTTCAAATTTTCTCTCACTTTCCAAGTTTGAAATCTGAGCTCTCTCCACGAATTTCACCTTTTAAGCTCTCAAACTTCATTCTAAGCTTTTATATTATGGATATCTGATGAATTGGAGGCCCAACGAGGCTTAGTTATGATGATTTGCAAAAATGCCCAACTTGAAAGTCATGCCTATGCACACGTGATATTCAGCTCATACACTCATGAATTTTGTTTGGTTTTGCAGTTGGGAATGTGAATTGCACATGTGGATTGGAATTGGGCCTTGAATTGATCCATTTAGCAAGCTTGGAGTTGAAACTTCCTTGTGAAGAAAGTGTTAATTCCACGGGTTTTTGCTACTCATGACCAAAGGAAATTTGTGCATTTTGTATATTGGAGCATTGTGAACATAGTTGGATCAAAAGGTGGTGTGAAAAGACCTATAATCACTTCAATTGAATTCAACTTAAAAAGCTCATTTTTAACTTGAAATTCATCACCAATGATCTTATCCAAACATAATTCATGCCTTTCTTGAGTTTCATGATGAAATCGAGGTCATTTAGGACAACTTTCATGTTGGTAAAAGTTCCATTTGAAGTGCACAAGTGTATGTAAATGACCCATAACCAAAATGACCTATAATCAAAGTTTCCCAAAATACCCCTGCCTTGCAAGCTTCATAACTTGAGTTCTATAAATGAGATGAAGGAATTCTAGGACTTTTTGGAAATCTAAGATCATAAGGGAAAACTTTCATGTTCATCAAAAGTTGAGGAGAAACATTATTCTAGGTCAAAGGTGCCTTGGAAGTGAGTTGACTTTTGTTAACTGAAAAATATGTTCATCTGAGACCTATAACTTGATGGCATCATAACTTGAGTTCCACAAACCCAATGCATGATTTCTAGTACTCAAAAGAAATATTATAAAATTCCCTACAAGTCTCATGTTTATAAGAAAATGAGATTCAACTTGTATCTTGAGATATGTGGTCTTGAAGTTAGGCACTAAATAGGGGATTTTACACTAACAACCCTCTGAAACCCTAATTTAGGAACTTCTCACACTCTTAATTCTTCTGGATTTGATCTTGAAATAACATTCTAGATGTCTCCACATAACTTCCCATGACTCCCATGACTTAAAACCAAGTCTCAATCTCCTTTAAGTATTCAGTTGACTTTGAGCTAACCAGATGAAACCATAGAGGCACAACCCTTGATTGTGGCTTCTTGAACTTGACATGATAACCTAGATGAGCTCCTCAATGACCTCAAAGGCACTCAATGAGCTTCTCCAACATTTCCTATCCATAACCATGGGCTTATGATCCTCTGATGATCCTCAGTTGACCTCCAAGATAGGAGATAAACCACACTTGTCAATCTTCTCCCTCAAAGAACTTTGACTACCTTTTGGTGATTATAAGCACTTGATGACTTGAGTAAGCACTCTTGATTGAGCTTAGAACCCTTGATACTATCCTCTTGGATGGCACACTCTCTTGATCCCCTGAAAAGGACAATGCTATGCACATGCAAGATGCTAATGAAATGAAATGAAACATAAGCCAAGTAAGAAAAAGGTTGGGCAAATTTTGGGGTACAACAGCTGCCCCTATTCAAGCGACTTGGACCTAAATGAGTGAAAAGCGAACGACTTTCAAACAGTCAAGGTAAAAGACGGTTGAATACCAAAGAACCCGGAAATTTGCCAACCGTAGAAATAGAACTGCAAACACTGATTGGGGACAAAAGTCTCCGGAAATGGCTAAATTGATAGTTGCAACGACAACAAGCTAACTGATTACCAATCAGAAAGCGTCGAAACGCAGTAGGAAGAAACATATGCTAATACGCAGGCAACGACACTAAGTCGGAAAGATCATCTGATATCACCATCAGGCATCTATTGGAACAATAGGCATCGAACCCGAAGACATGATCAACACGTAGTTGATAAGAAAACCTCTGACATCGTTGCCAGGCATCTGTTAAATAAAAACAAGCATCAAACACGAAGGCCGACTCAAACCGAAGCTGAGAAGAACATCTGACATCGCCGTCATACATCTGTTAAATAAAAACAGGCATCGAACCCGAAGGCCGGCTCAACACGAAGCTGAGAAGAACATCTGACTTCGCCTCCAAACATTTGTTAAATAAAAATAGGCATCGAACCCGAAGGTCGGCTCAACATGAAGTTGAGATCATCTGCTAATCTAAGCAGGCATTCGCTAAATAAAAGCGAGCATCAAACCCAAAGGTCGGATCAACATGCAGTTGATAAAATTCTGCTAACCAGCAGGCATTTGCTAAATAAAAGCGAGCATCGAACCCGAAGGTCGGATTAACACGAAGTTGAGATCATCTGACGATACTTCCCAAGAGAACTCCGCTGGAGAAAGAGAAACTTAAACAAGCAACTCTGGCGGGGAGAGAAAAGAGAAACTTAACCAAGCAACTCTTGTGGAGACTTCACTAGGGAAGGAAAAGAAACTTAACCAAGCAACTCTGTTGAGAGACACCTGTTAAGATGAAGCACATTCATCAAGAATCTTTTGCCGAGGTATGAATACCTGTACGGACTGGAGAATTAATATCATAAATTGCCATGGTCTGGATATCATACGGGTAAAAGAAGTCATCCATCTGCCATGGTCTGGATACCATATAGGCAAAAGAAGTCAATCATTTGTTGGAAATACACCTGAAAAACAAGAGGTAACAACCTGGTTTATGTTTCACATGTATATGTTTGAATATGGCGTAATGCTCCATACGAAATGGAAATGCTACGCGTTTCTGAAAATGCTATGCAAAATGCAAAATGCATCGGAACCGAATCAACAAAATAAATGCTAAAGGGACAAAGGCCACCCTGTTGGGGGTAGAACATGCCAATTACGATTGGACTTATGCTGAGAAATAAGCCCGGGATGGCTTTCTAAAAAAAGGACTTCCTGGATAATATTGCTCTAACGAGAACAAAAATCCGCCCTGCTGGGGGTCAACGCAAACTCTACTGCGGAAAAGTGCCCTGAATGGCCTACCAGAATACCACTCTTCTGGGGTTCACCCGACTCGGCTGGGGAGAACAAATCCACTCTACTGGGGAAATAACACCACATGCTACCCAACAACATTACTCTATTGGAGATCAAATCAAATCCCGCTGAGAGAACATGCCCTGAACAACCTTCCAAGATACAACTCTCTTGGGGAATATACAACCCGATCGAGGAAAGACAACCAAACATTGGAGATAAGTCTAACCTGTTGGGGGAATCAACGACTCTGTAGGGGAGTTAAAATTTACTGTTGAAGAAAAGCTTTTACTCTACCAGATACTCCACTCTGTCGAAGATAAAAATCCACCTTGCCGGGGATTACTCAGCTGGGGATAACCAACCACACACTCTCTGCTGAGGATAACAACTCTCAGGAGGTAACTTCACTTTGCGGGGAAGAAAAACAATTCTCTGCTGACTCCGCCAGGGATTGGACAACTGAAAGAAAACCTCTTCGACCTTTGCTTGGGGAACGAATCACCACCTAAGAATATGAGGAGATAGACCCTGTAGGGAAACAAAATCCTGAATTTGCTCCGCTACTGGGAAAACAGTTCCAACCTGCCTGGTGGAGAGAAATCCAATCTCGACTCACTGAGGAGTAAGCGCGTATCTACAACTTGCTGAGGAATATCAATCTCGACCCTCTGCGGACGATTCTACCCTGCTGGAGAATTTAATCTTGAACTACCGAGGAATGAGTGTATACCACCAAACTGCTGAGGAGAAGTGCACATCCTCTGCTGGAGAGAAACAGACCCTTGCTGGGGAAGGAGATGCACAACCTCCACTTGCTGGGGGATCGGTGATCTTTCTTGGGATACACCTCCAGAAATATGCCCCAATGGTAACGACCCTGCAAATGAACAAACAAACAAGATATCCTGCACAAAGGGAACTTTCTCGGTCATCATCTGTGACATTGTTCAAACAAATCAAAGTTTTACTGATTATCGGCCAAAGCCTGCAAGTTTATGCATGCGCAGTTTTATCAAAACATCGGACGTTTTTCACAAACAAAACAGTAAAGATTAAAGCAAGACAGATAACTACTGAATAATATATGCTTTATTGACAAAAGGCCTGTAAATAGGCATATTTTACAACAGATGCAACCCCTGAAAAGAGGAAGCTACGCAAAAAAATTACAGAAATGCACGGAAATATACAAAATATCGACAATATGGCACAAACAAACACCATGAGCTGATCCACCTATGACCCGCGTGACTTCGATGATTCCCCGACGCTTCGTCCTCTGAAGAGATTGATTCGGATAAACGGCCCTCAGGTTCTCCCTCGATCCACTATACTGAAGCTCAATACGCAGACCACATTCATTTGCTTTTCCAATCCCTAACTTTTGCCTGAATCGCCCTTTTGGGTTTTCGATTCACTGGGATACCCATTTTTGCCAAAGTCTCCTTTTCAGGTTTTCAACTTTGCGGGT